>CM060418.1:158994016-159619016 GCA_030545235.1 Helianthus tuberosus | reverse complement strand
GGACCGTGATCAGTCTCAAAAGCAACATTGAGAGACTTTTTTGCCACTTTTACAGCCTGATCAGCAGGATGACCTAACCTAGCATGCCACAGTTTATACAAGTTTAAACTATTAAAACACACCTTATCACGTATAACGAAATTACCATAAACATACAATCCTTTAAGTTGATCACCAATCACCAGGATTTTCTTTGTTAGTAAGTCCTGTATGTAACATTTAAGTTCATCAAAACCTACATACAACTTATTATCTCGTACAAGTTTGTGAACAGAAATGAGATTGACACTATACTCAGGAACAACAAACACATCATGCAATATTACTCCTTCTGCAAGTTTTAATGATCCAATTTTAGTTACAAAAGCACTAGTACCATTTGGATGTTTAACATGTATCTTTAAACTTGAAACATCAACAAAATCAGACAAAAACTTTTCTGAGTTTACCATGTGATTATTAGCTCCTGAATCAATAATCCACCCTATTTCCTTCCCAAAAGTATATATAGAATTACAGAATACATTTGAACAAACAAACCCACCTAACACATTGCAGCTTTGTGGTACTTCTGGTGACTTATCCTTTAACAAACTCAACAATTTTGACAATTGATCAGAAGTAAGAGATGTAACAGGAACACAAGAATCATCCACACAAACATTATTACTAGACCCAGCTTTCTTTGCTTGATTACCTCTTGGTGGTCTAACCCAAGAAGGATAGCCTATTATTTCAAAACATTTATCAACAGAGTGCCCAGTTTTATTACAATGAGTACATCTTAAGTTCTGATTCGAAACTCTATTAGTTTTCTTAAACTCAACTGATTGATTAGTCTTAGCAGTAAATGCTAAAGACTGTCCTTTCTTATTACCCCCACTGTAGTTTCTATGAGATTCCTCTCTAGAAACTACAGCAAAGGCTTCTTTAACAGTAGGTAAGGTTTCCTTTATTAACAAAGTTGTTCTCACTCCTTGATATTGATTATCCAATCCCATAAGAAACTGCATTAGTTTTATCATTTCATTAAAACCATTAAAGTCCTTTGCGGCATCACAAGAGCAAGAGGGTAATTGCAAAATCTGATCCAACTGTTTCCAAATTATATTCAGTTTATGATAGTATTCGGAAACAGTTGCACCATTCTGGGCAAAAGAATTTATTTCCTGATATAGATCAAACACCACAGAACCATCGATTTTATTATATGTCTCTTTTAAATCAGTCCAAACATCACAAGCATTCTTTGAAAACACATGACCCATATAAAGATCCTCGCTAACAGAATTTAAAATCCAAGTAAGCACAATTGAGTTACATCTATCCCACTGTCTAGCTAACACCTCATTATTTTCAGATTTAACACATGTTTTATCAATAAAACCCCATTTATTCTTCACTTGTAAAGCCAATTGCATAGCATTTGACCACACAGTGTAATTTTCCGAACCCTTTAGTTTTACAGTTACTATGGTAAGATTGCTTGAATCAGAAGGATGCAAGTACAATGGATCGCTTGCATCCAATTTACTAACAAGAGTCTCAGGTGGTGGACTAGAAGGACCACCACCTGTTGTAACAACAGGACCATCAACCATTGTAAACACACAAACAGGAACAACAAGAAATACTTAAACAGAAAGAATCAACAAGAGCACAAAACTACCACACAATAAAATCAGAAAACAACGGCGAAACCTTGACAGGGACAAGATCAGAGGTTCATCACTCAAAAGGTGCCTCTGCAAGTCTTATCAAGGGAGCCTTTAGAGCCTAGATACAATCTAACAGACCAGAGATAAACAGCAACAACAAGTGGTAATCAACAGAATAAACAAAAACCACAGAATATAACAAAACAACAACAAGAAGTAATCAACGGTAACTAAGAATGCAACAGGATGAACCCTTCCTGTGTCCCAATCAATCAAACCGGTCCAACTACCCCGGCAACAATAATGCCTAATGCAGGAGAAAAAAGAATTAAAACAAGGAAAGATCTCACCAAGAAGATGAACCCAAGTCAGGATTCCTCCAAATCTGATTAGGGTTTTACAATCTTCGAGGATTGAACCCTAATCAGAGCGGCAGCTTCCAATAATCCTTCCAAAGCACTTCAAGTACACAGATCTGATGTCGGCAAACAACGAAGTTCACCAGGACTCAGATTGCAACACAAACCCTAGATTTAGGATTTCTGTATCTCGAACGGCACAAATACCAAGGCAACAAGAATCAACCCAAATCCAGCAGAAACAAAGAGTGGAATAAACGATCGGAATGATGATCGGAACCAGAATGATGACCAGCGGAAGCAAATATAAAACCCCAATAGCTATTAAAGCTCTGATACCATGTCAAATTTATGGTATCAACAGAGATGATCTCAGAAATACCCAAACCCAGATGATTAATAACCAAGAATGAATGTTCTGTACAAAATATGAACAAAGATACAAACAACCCTACTCTAAATCACTCTCTAAAGATCATCATCATGATGATCTTCTCAACAAACGATATTAAGACTTACAATAACTGAGAATCAAAGAGATTCTCAAAAAACCCTAATAGCCAAACGAGAGAGAAACACAGAGAACGAAGTGAAGAAAAATATCTCAGTTACTTCCCCTGATATGGATAGCCTGTTTTTTATATACCCAGCACATGCGGGTTACCCGGTTTGTTATAACAACCATTTTTACAGCCCATAAAGCTTTTAGCCCATTAGTTCAGTGTCTTCTCAGTCCATTCCTGGCCCACCTGTATGACAACAAATATAACACGAGTAAACTAGAAACAAACATAAATTAAAAATAATGAAATTGTATTTATTTATATATTTTAACATTTTTCACAATAACGAAGACATGTTATCCATGTGTCGTGTTTATATTGATGTGATCGTTTTTAATTTCTAACAGTTATTTTCGTATAGAACTTTGCTAGTTCTGAATATTTAAAAAAAATAGTTTGTGCACTGATTGAGGCTCTTAGATCCAGGTTTAAATCCCAAAAAGGGAATATCTACTACTTTCGCAAGGGGTGCTCCGGACGTGATTGGACCGGAAAGATTTCGGTGGTGTGGTGTCTGGTATTTTAAACGATCCGGTCAGTGGGGGTGCTCCGGACGTGAGACTGATGGAAAAATTTAGAATGTTGCGGCAAGGTATTAGTAAGTGGAAGGATGATTGTTTGGGCAAAGAGTTTGAGGAGAAGAAGCTTTTGGATCAAGAATTGGATCAATTAGAGATGGTTATGGAGGTCCGAGACTTAACAGAGGAAGAGGCATGGGTTATGCAAGAGACCAAGTGTAGGCTTCGTGAGTTGGATAGATTGAGACAAAAGGATATTTCGCAAAAATCTAGATGTAAGTGGGCTTCGGAAGGGGATGACAACACTCGGTTCTTTCATGGGGTGATTAATAAAAGAAGGGTTGCAAATAGTATTCCGGGGTTGATGGTTGGGGGTGTATGGGAAACTCGGCCTAAGATAGTTAAAAGAGAAGTCCTTCGTTTTTTCCGGAATAAGTTTGTTGAAAGGGTGAAGAGTCGGCCGAATCTTCTTTGTTCGGGTTTTAAAAAGCTCCCAAGTGATGTAGCGGCTGAGTTATGCAAGCAGTTTTCGGATGTTGAAATAAAAGACGCGGTGTGGGAATGTGGAGAGGATAAAGCTCCGGGGCCTGACGGATTCAATTTTCAGTTCATTAAAAGGTTTTGGAGTTTCTTTGAGAACGATTTTGCTGATATTTTGCGGAAGTTTTATGACACAGGGGAGTTCTCTCAAGGAGTTGGTTCGTCCTTTGTTACGTTGATCCCGAAGAAGGTGGAACCCACTGAACTTAGTGACTTTCGACCGATTAGTCTTATTGGATTTATCTCTAAAGTTGTATCAAAGGTTCTTGCAAGTCGTATTAAAGGAGTTATGGATTTGGTTGTCTCGGAATCTCAGTCAGCGTTTCTTTCGGGGAGGTACATTTTGGATGGACCTCTTATTACTAATGAAGTTTTGTCGTGGGCTAAGAAAGATGGTAGAGATTTATTTTTATTTAAAATAGATTTCGATAAGGCATATGATAACGTGAACTGGGAGTTTCTTTTGTCGGTTCTTGATCAGATGGGGTTTTCCTCTTTGTGGTGCAAATGGATTAGAGGGGTGTTATCCGCATCGAAGGCTTCTGTTTTGGTGAATGGTTCGCCCACTTTCGAGTACGCTTGTCAGAAAGGTATTCGTCAAGGAGACCCCCTCTCCCCGTTTTTTGTTCATTATTGTTATGGAAGCTTTCTCGGAGCTAGTCAAGAAAGCGAGCTCGATTGGTTCCTTTGATGGTGTTCGCCTACCCAGGGAAGGCCCGGTTCTGACTCATTTGCTGTATGCAGATGACGCTATGATGATGGGTGAATGGTCGGTCTTTAATTTTATTAATATGAAGAGGATATTGCGTATATTTTTTCTTTGCTCAGGTTTAAAGATAAATATACACAAGTCTGTTTTGTATGGCGTCGGTGTGCGGAATGAAGAGGTAGGTTTGATGGCCGAAAGGTTGGGTTGTAAATCAGGGGCTCTTCCGTTTTCGTATTTGGGCATTATGGTGGGGGCGAATATGAATAGGATTACTCATTGGGATCCGGTGGTGAATGCGTTTAGGAACCGGTTATCTAAGTGGAAAGCTAATTCTATCTCTATCGGGGGGCGAGTGACCTTAATAAAGGCGGTGTTGGATAGCTTGCCGACTTATTATTTTTCTTTGTTTAAGGCTCCGGTGAAGGTTATTAATCGGCTGGAACAATTTATGAGGTCTTTTTTATGGGGTGGTTCGGAAGAAGTGAGGAAAATGGCTTGGGTCTCTTGGGATAAAGTTACTCGGAAAAAAGATCAAGGTGGGTTGGGCTTGTCTAGCCTTGAAGATTGCAATAAAGGGCTCGTTATTAAATGGTATTGGAGATATTTCACCGAGCATCATGCTCTTTGGCGTAAGGTTATTGATTCTATACACGGGTCTATTCGAAAGTGGGGTGCTCTTCCGGTTAATAGCAATGTAACCAGTGTTTGGAAGAATATTGCATCATGGTGTAGTAAGATCAAGGTGGAAGGGGAAGGGGTTATAGGTATGATAAGGGGTCGAGTTGGTAACGGTAGGGATATTCGTTTTTGGATTGATCCGTGGTTATGTCAAGCTCCTTTGAAAGACAGTTATCCGAATCTTTTTGCTTTGGAATCGCAAAAACAGTGTATGGTTGTGGATCGTTGTGAACAAGCAGATGGCACGTTTTTGTTTAAGTGGAAATGGAAAAGAAGGCTCGGGGAAAGTACAGAGATTATTAATAGAGAAGATTTGGAAGCTAGGTTGATCGGTGCCACATTTTCTAATCGGAGTGATGAATGGGTGTGGAACGATGCTAAAGACAATTCGTTTTCGGTGGCCGGGGTTAAGAGATGGATGCATGGGAGAGGCAATGAGGAGAATCAATTCGAGTTTAAATGGTGCAAGTGGCTTCCGGCAAAGTGTAATATATTTATGTGGCGTGCGGTTCTAGATCGGCTTCCTACTAAGGTCGCATTGCAAAGGAGGAACATTTTTGTTCAAGATATGGATTGCGTGTTGTGTGGGGAAGGGAGCGAGACTATGGATCACATTCTTACCGGGTGTGGTGTAGCGGCGGGGGTTTGGAACGGGATTTCCTCGTGGTGCCGTATGCCATCTATATACGCGTTTACCACTAAAGATCTAGTGCAGGTGTTCGATCAATGTCGCCTTTCTGGAAGTATTAAGGTCGTGGTTCAAGGCATTATCATCATCACGAGTTGGCGCTTATGGAAAGCTAGAAATGATAAGATTTTCTCGGGCAAAGAAGCTAAAGTGGCGGACATAGTATCGGACGTCAAAGTTTTGGGTTTTCTTTGGTACAATAATAGAGTGAGAAAAGGTTTGATGGAATGGGAGAAATGGTGTAATTTTGATTTTATGTAATTGTTTTGTTCGTTTTTCGGTTTCCTATTCCATCTTGGGATAGGTTGCTGTTGTGGTTAATGAAATATGCATTTTCAAAAAAAAAAAAAAACTACTTTCGCTTTTTTTTCCGTTCTACCCATTTTACTATTTTCTTTTTTAATTTGACTTTATTTGATTTTTTAATGTTTTTTCTTTCACCTTTTATACTAACTAGTGTGATTTCCCCACGCTTCGCGGTGGGAATATTCAGCCGGTATCAGTTCGATATCCGAAAGGAAAACATTACATCGATTGAAAACAATAAAACAAAATATTAATACCGGTACCGATGTTGTTCAATTGATATCGGTCTGATTCGTTTGTATTCCATGTTCGTGCTGGTACCGTACCAGATCGTATCGAAACCGATTGAAACAATATCAATATCGTGTCACTACCATACTGTATTTATATATTGTTTTTTATTTTGATAAACTGACATTGTGTCACTACCATACTGTATTGAACCGAACAATATCAATATCATTATGCATTAATTTATTTGGTTTCTTGTTTGATAACGGATACTTTAATCGTATCATAAAAGTTATATTAGAAAAAAATATGTTTAAAATCAATTGAATTTATAAAACAATAAAATAATAAAAACTTCGACATATTGAAAAAAGTCTTAAACTATTGTTCATCCACACTTTCTACTAATATGTATAATAATATTTGGTTATTTGCCTGCGCATTGTGGTTCTACGTTATCGCGGTTATTCGATGGGCTTTGATTTGATTCGTTGAAGTACCGGTTTGATATATGCACTCGGTATAGAAATCAACGCGTGTTTTACATTAGTCAAACACGATAAAAATGAACACCGTCACCGGTATCGGCTTTGATGTTGTTCGAAGGATATCGATTGGATCAGGTTGTCACGAAACTGGTACCGATATTCATTTATCTTCGCAGACAAAGTTGTATGAATACAAAATTATCAAAACGGATATTATTAAAATGAATAAAGGTATCGGTATCGATGTTGTTCGGGTACGGTACAATATGATAGCGATACCGAGTCACTTTATCAAAAGTAAAATCAATAATATTGCGAAGTTAGTTAGAAATACTATTACCAAAGATAATTAGAGAATAATAAAAAATCACATTAAAATTGATATATATATATATATATATATATATATTTAATGTTAATCCTTATTATTAATAAAAAAATAATATATATTAATAATATTGATGCTTATTAGTAATAATAATTAAAATATTATTATTTTACTGTTCATCCCAACTTTCTTTTGATATGTATAATTATTTTTCTTTGCTTTTCTTTTAATTTCTTTTGTAAACCCAACGAGGTTTAATAATTTTCCCATTCATATAAAGTTTGGAAGCCATGTAGGGGGTGTTTGGAATTGTTTATTTTAGTGACTTATTAAATTATTGACTTTTTAAAAAGTTAAAAGATGTTTAGTAAGAAATTATTATGTGAGAGGAAAAGTTAATAAGTCACTAAAAGTCATAAATTGTTTTGTAAAACTAAGCTAAACATGCTTGTGGTACATGTCTACTTTCCCTTTTTTATATATAAAAGTTTTCTTATACGAAAATCTTTTTATGAACGTGTGTTACCTAGTCTCTGGTGCAATGCCATCATTGGTTTTTTTTCGTTTTCTCTCCTATTAAAAAATAATTAATTAAATAATAATATAAAATCATAATATTTCTCCTTCTCTCTTCTATTAAAATAACAATATCAAATTATAATTTTCCCGTTTCTCTTTATTTATTTAATACTAGGTTATTACCCGGGATTGCTTCCTGGGCTCGGGAAACTTACTTATATTAATTATTATTTGTTATTAATACGACCTTATTACATCAAGCATCTCATTGGATTCAACAACAATGTCTACAATTCACCGGATTAGATCATGAACCCATATTAGACGTCAAACAAAAGCGCAACAGGACCACATAAATAACATCATTTCCACTTTTACTTCAATGCACTTACATGATCGGGTGATTTGGGATTTTGTAAAAAATGTTTGTTCTTGTACTTCTTTATAAAATTACATCGAATTCAAGAAAACGAAACAACGACTTAAACAGATGTTGAGTTATTCAAATTTCAGTTGAATACTAAATGAAATGTTGATCAAAATTGAAACAGATGTTGACCAAAACATTTGTTTAAGGCCAAATATCTGTTTATGGCAAAACATCTGTTTAAGGTCAAACATCTGTTTAAGTCCAAACATCTGATATAGAAGGCCAAACATCTGCCAAATACAGTCATATATATCCATCCATTATTCTGAATTCATAAACTGTTAGGATGTGAGTTTGCTAGATTGTGTTTGTTTAATAAGAATGAAGATGAAACAGGGATGAATTGCAGCGGAATATATGAAATAAACTTTTAACACACAATAAATGGAAGATAAGTTTCAGCAAAGATGTTTATCATTTAATCGAATGATTGTATTCAACAGTCTTTAGATCTGCAGCAGTTGTAATGAGCAGTGCTTTTGGTCATCAGATGTTAGGGCCACTGTCAAGGGAAAAGATCTGTTACAAACAACTGCTTATTATGGATCCACTGCTCTGAACCAATTTTGGCTTTATCAACTGTTCCTTTGTAGGGTTCAATCCTAACAATCTCCCACTGGAACAGATGATGCCAAAACACTTTATTATTCTGGATCTTTATTGCCTCATCAAGAATTCCCTAACTTGCCCTTTGAATTGTAATTCAAAGTTCATGGAATCATCATCATCTCCATCCCTGCACAGTGGAAGCTCAAGGAGATCTTGTAAATCTTCTACACTCAGGCCAAGTGCATTTTCCCTTGATATATGCTTCACTTCACCACTAGACTTGAGCAGAGTCAATACGTGGCTCTTTTGATCAAACTTCCACTTTAGTATCTTTGAGTCCAGTGGGTTTCTTGGGAGAGTTTTTATTTTTGATGAGTTTGGTGATGGAGGCCTGGTTATGACAACTTTGGCAGGGTTTTGAGATTTAGCTAAGTCTGGATTTTCTCCCATCATTGTCTGAAGAACCATCTTCATAATATATTATTCTTGAGCCTTGTCTTCTTTTGCTTATTCATCCATCTGCTGTTGCTTCCTTCTTTGATAAAGGATAGCAGCAGGTGGAGCAGTGGATCTTTTGATTGGCAAGGCCTGTTTGACTGGAACCACTGCTTCTGGATAATCTGGCTTTTTAGGAGCTATGGGATCTTTCTTTCTTAATTCTTCCAACCTTTTGTAGGTGTCTAATACTTTCACCTCTGACCACCTTGTAACCTGATTCCTTGAGCCATAGTTTGCAGCTATAAGCTCTTCTTTCATTCTTTTCAGCTTCAAGGCCCTTTCAGGTACATTCTTTTTATAATTGGACCAAACTAGAGGAGTTTGCTTTATTTTGTCATCAAGCATCTTTTGGATTCTTGCTATCTCATCTTTGAGCTCACTTATGGTCCATTCCTTGTACTGACACTTTTCTGCCTTGTATTTGTTGTATGCCATGATGTGCTCAATGTAGTCTTGTTTTAAGCTTTCATCATCCTTTTCTGACAGTTTCTGACAAAGGTCTTTTGAGAACTGCTCTAAAGTTCTGACTTTGGTGAGCAGATATTGCAAATTCCTCTGAATGTCTCTATCAGACTTTCCCTTTGTTTCTCTATCTGATATATCCTCTGCTTGTTTGGCCTTCAGTCGAAGATACTCTTCTATGTTTCTTGGCAGAGGATAACCTTGAAGAGATGGGAGATTCCTCTTTTCAGGATCATCTTCAGAGTAGAAGGATTTGATCTCCTCCCTAACTGCTGGAAGATCCAAAGGATATTGTACTCCCAAAGGGACTAAGGCAGTGTTTGGATCAAGGGCTTGAACTGAAGAGATTGAAATAGGGTTTGGAATAGTGTCTAGGATCAGAGGTTGTGAAGATGTTGGAAGTGGAGAAGTGTCATCTTCAAGTACAATATTTGTTACCCTTCTTATTTTGTGCTTTGGAGTGGTTGGTGGTGTATTTGTGGGTTAAGTGGTGGTGTTTGAAGTGATGGGTGACTGACTAACAGCTGTTGAAACAACTGGTGTCTCAACCACTATTGTCACTACAACTGTTGATGTATCAACTGTTGTCTTCTGCTTTTTGGCAGGTGGTGTTTGCAATGGTGATGTTCTTTGTGGTATAGCAGTGGGTTGAATGGTGGTTGATGAAATGATGAGGGCAGTGGTTGAAATAACATCTGTTGGAATCACTGAAGTATCAACAACTGTTGATACAGCAGGTGTCTCAACATCTGTTGGCTTGGAGGTTTGATGTGAGGAACTTGTGGGAATTTGAGGAGTATGTTTAGTGGTTTTAGAAGGTGTGGATTTGGGTTGGCTAACCTTTCTGGTAGTATTTCTTCTTTTAATTGTAGAAGTACCCTGTTCTTCCTTTTCCATCATAACTTTCTTCTCATTCTCAAATCTTTTTTACCCTTTTATTTCCATTGTCCCTTTCTTGTTTGCTTTTTGATCAGCAAATGCATTTTGAGTCACATCAACCTTTTTAGAACCATCTGGCCTTGGAATTTCTACCACAGGTTTAGACAGTCGATCTGGTGGTAGATATAAACCTTCTTTTCCCTTCTTTCCTTTCTCCACCTTTTTGGCATCATCAGGGTATTCGACATAAACAACTCTAGGAGGAGAAGTGCCAGTGATTTGAAGCAGATGAGCTTTTATGGCTTTTATATCAGCTTGAGTATCTCTATACCTAGCTTCCATCATATTTCTGACCATTTGAAGCTGAATCTCATGTTGGTGATCAGCATACTGTCGTTGTTGATGAAGCATTGGTTGAAACAGTTGCCATAGCTCAGTGGGGAATGGAGCAGATGTTGCAGCAGTGGGTGGAGCTCTTTGAGATTGTAACAACTGTTGCAGCATGTTTTTTATATCTGTAACAGATGTTTCAATTTTGTCTACTCTCTCTGTCAATTCTTTGTATTTCAAACCATCACCAAAATGAATGGAATCATCTGATTTCCCAGTAGCAGTGGTTGTATCAGTAGTTGACTTAGGAAAAGTTTCCCAAAAGTCATCCACTGATGCCCCTTGTTCTTGGTACTGGGGACTTCCCTTTTCATTAACTATCTTGGTTAACACACCAGTGGGTAATTTAAACACATTAGTGGTAACTTTGATAGCATTAGAAATGGTTTCCTTCAAGGGAGACTTACTAATGAAACTACTGTCCAGGTGTAAATCAGTGAATTCAACACCTATAGTAGATGCTCCACTTGAACTACTGACAGGAATTACTTGTAACTCCTGCAGTGTAACCTCCTCAGCTGTTGATGGGTTAGCAATGATAGAGGAATCAGACTCGGTCACTTGTTAAGGTATTTTCTCAGTGATAGGTTGTTGAGAAGAACTGATTTTTGTCTGATCCATATCCACAGCATTCAACAGTGGTAGAAACGATGGTGGAATTTGTGAAGTGAGGATAGGGGTAGAAAGAGAATTTGCCCCTGGAGCAGGGTTGTGGAAGATGGATACAAGTGGATCCAGAGCTTCATAATGTGATGTCCCTGTGTGTACAACCTGATCCTTTTGAGAGGATGCAGGAGGAGTTTGAGGCTCAGGTTGAGATCTTTCTTCCATCTGATGTGAGGAAGTAGCAACAGTGGTTATAGGTGACTTTTGTGTTGTCACAGGATTTACTTCTAGGATCTCATCTTCCAGAAGATCCTTTTTGGATAGGATGGTGGGCTTTTTGGGCTTTTTGGTGGATTTTGGTGGGGGTTTCACTGTAACACCCCGTGTTCACAGAAGTCAAAGTCAAAGTCAAGGTTAAAGTCAACGACCGATCGCGCGACTTGACTTGTAATAAGCTTCTTTTATGTGAATATTTTAGTTGTATTATGTGGAGTAATTATCAATAATCGCAGTAATCGACGTGTGTTTATCGCTATTTAACCGACTTACGACTGTGAACTATAGGAAGTAACAATGCGATAAAGTTAACTAAACGATAATCAAACTAATGCTAATCAAATCGACATCGAATCGCAATACGAATCGCAACTCGAATTATGCGTTCTGGATATTGTTTTACGTGTGTGTGCTACTTACGGTTACTTGTGCATGTTCATTTATGTTTTGTGGTGATTAATCGAAACGCAATCGCAACTCAATCGAATCGCAATCTAATCGACACGCGAAACGCAAGTAATTATAGAGATTGTATGTTAGATATAGTAGTTGGGATTAAAAGTAATTTGATAGGTAACTCTACCGTATCGCTCGTCCAAATCGCATCGCAACGCTCGACACGCGAAACGAAACGACAAAACTCGTCGCGCCGGACCCATGGATCGAGTGGCCAACCGATCGGACCACTATCCGATCGAGCTGTCACCCGATCGGGCTGCCACCCGATCGGATCAGCCACCCGATCAGCCAGCGCTTTCCACTTTAGGAAACCCTATAAATACCCCTCCTGTCAAAATCATTTACTACTTTTGCTCTCCTTGCTCGATCCAGCCGCTCTCAAGCTCTTTTCTCTCGATTTCTCTCAAATCTTGTAAGTTTTCAACCTAAATCTTGTACTTTCTGGATCTACACGCACTCCTACACCTTTCTACCTTTTGATTCTTAACTTTTAACCGTGAAATCACTAGATTTGAGGTGTTCTAGGATGAGGTCAGCATGGTGTTCTTATGAACTTCATGTTTTGACACCAATCCACCAAGAATAACTCGGATCTGGACGATTTCCACATGAATAAACAAAGATCTTGTATAGATCTGAACATATTCACGATAAAAAGGATTGAAAGATGGTATTTCTAACTTTCTTTCAACTCTTTTACACTCAATGCACCCAAACCCGACGGAATCGGAGCTTGTACTGATCTTCTACTCGTTCTTAGTGATGTATCAGTTCTAGATCCAAATTCCGTCTGAGAGACAGTGATTTCGGGTTTGGACATGAACAACCGTCTTGAAACGTGCACTGTCGGACTAGGGTGATCCCTGTTCGGTCAGGTCATTGGGGACGAGATGGGGTTCCTATTGATTAAACAAGCTGTCACAACGTCTCGTTCAAGTTACAACATTTCAAGCAAAATCAAGTAACAAAACGATCAGACCGTTGGGACGGGTTGCCGTCCGATCGGACTACTGTCCGAACGGGTTGCCATCCGATCGACCAACTAGCCGATCGGGTTGCATCTTGATTCAATACTTAAACAATTTTCAACATGTTCAATAACAGGGTTGCCACCCGATCGGATGGACATCCGATCGAGTGACCGTCCTGCTGTGAACTTGTTCTCACTGAGAAAACTCGCCAATCGGATCGCCGTCCGATCGAACGACCGTCCGATCGACCGACCTGAAGGATAGAGATACTTCTCTAGTTTTAAAATACTACAACGAAAACTTCAAAAGTCAAACCATCATACACAAACACATCTATGCCAACAATGTTAGCCGACCGAGTGGTCGTTCAAACGGACATCCACCCGGACGGACTGACACCCGAACGAATGGCTGACCGAACGAATCGCCATCCGACCGGATCACCATTCTGCACTTGGTAACTTTCTCGTTTTACGCGCTGCTTATCGTTTATGCTACCGTTAACTATTCAGGCTAATCTCGCTCTAAGCGCTCCCTTCAATCCATCAACGCTGTGAGTATACTCGAACTCTTTTTGCTTTATGCACTTTTAGGTGTTACATACGTTACGAATATTCAAATCACATCGAACACATTACTCAATACTTTAACGCTAACCGTTATTGCATGTTATGCGTGGCTTAATGAATGCTTGTTTGTTATGTTTACACATGGAATGTTGTCTACCTGCCTTAGCAACGATAGTACTATAGTTTGGACTCAGCACCTGTTCGCAGGGGTTGTTAAGGACTATTATTTGCATGGGTCACAGTGGTGATCATGTATTACGAACTGCCCCGGGCAGTCAACCCGCAGTCATTGGTATCGATAGGTTCATGTTGATAACTAACGTGCTTCATTTCACTCTGTGTACGTGTTGGTTATGCGTAAACGAATTTCAAACTTATTATATCTATTAAACTTGTATGCTCACCTTTACACTATGTGTATTGACTTTTACTTTAACGTATGTGGCAGGTGCTTAGGATGTTTATATGCTTAGCTCGCTGTGAAATTGAGGCTAGGAAAGACCTAGGACACCTTGTTTGCTGGTGATGAAATCGAAGCTAGGAAAGGGTCCTAGAAACCAATAAACGAATTATCTATTTGTAAATCTGAGTTGTCGGAATATGTTATTGTTTTTGAGATATCGCTATCTGTAATAACTTAATTTGCTTGATGGGTTATGGTATGGGACATAATATTAACTATCCGGTAAAGTAGTTGTTATGGAATTTCTCTTGAACAATCTGTTTCGCTCAGTGCCGCGCCCCGATGATTCCGCCATCGGTTGGGGTGTTACATTCACAGCAGTGGTTATGCTACTGTGATCACCAGGAGCAGTGGGCTCAACAACAGGAACCTAAGGAGCAGAGGTTGTCTCAGCTAAATTCTGCTCAGGTTCTTCTGTTTGTGTTTTGGAAGGTTTTGACAGCCTTGTAAAGGTTTCAGAAGATAGGCTGTTTATTTGAATAGGATTTCCTTGGATAAGCACATGTGCATTATCCTTTGGAATTTTCTTTTGTAAATAAAAACTTAAATATCTTGGAAACAATAGAAATGGTTTTTTCTTATCTTTGATATTATTAACATTTTTTACCATATCATTGAAAATCTCCTGGGAGTAGTTAAAATCAACTTCAGCCATTATAGCATATCCCAGGTATTGGATTTTCAATGGTATTTCATTGAAAACTGTGGTTTTATTTGAAACACACATGAGGAGGGTATGGAATAAAAATATCATGGGAGGTGGAAAACCCCCTTTTTGCAAAGTATCTTTTTTCATTTGTTCCGCATACCCCCTCTCAATCAAATCAATTTGATATTCTTCCTTTGGGAAAGAATTTTTACCTGTATGATCATTCATTTGAAAAACCTCAGAAATGGTTTGAGGTGTGACAGCAACCTGAATTCCCCTTACTGTTGAAGTAATAGCACAGGGCTTTTCGTCCTGAACTTCAAGTTTTGCATTTTTCCAGAAATCACGTAGGGTATCCAGGTAGTAGGTGCGTTACAGGTCAACAAAGTTTTGTACTTTGAAGATGAGAGAGCATCAATAATGGAGTGAAAGTTTGTGCTTTGAGTTGTTTTGTCAAGTATACACAGGTAGTTATGAGGAGTTTTTAGTGCGAGAGCCATGGTGATTTGAAAGTAGGTGCGAGAGGAGGAAGAAGATGAGTGTTTCGAAGGATTTTGATGGAAACCGCTTTTTGAAAGGAATTTTGAATTCGATTCGACAGTGAAAACCCTATTTGGGGTTTGATCAGGGTTTTATAAGGATAAAAAGTGAATGTTGACGTGGCAGCGGTTACAAAGATCTGACGGCTAAGTACTGACCACGTGACAACCTGTGATGAATAATGGAGAACAATTGTCTATGATACCACTGATGATCAATATCAGTGGTTTACAATGGTGAAAATGAAAACAATGGCTGATTTTTAACTATCAGTGGATAGCCAACAATGATTGAAACATTGATTTTGGTCAGTCAGTGGTCAACATGAAGAATGTAGAAACAGATGTTGTCTTTCAGCAGTGGATAACTTTTAACAATCAGATGTTTGAACCAACACAGTGGTTGTAACAGACTTTTAAGGATTAATGAAACCTATCATTTTTAACTATTTTCAAAAGTGTTAAAATATGAGAAGACTTAAACAGATATTGGAGCTTAAACAGATGTTTCGCCTTATATATCAGTTGTTTGGACTTAAACAGATGGTTGGCCTTAAACAGATGTTTGCCCATAAACAGATGTTTGATAGGCCTCATCAGTGCTTAGGTACATCAGTGCTTGTCTTTAACAGGGCTTTGTCTTCAACAGTGGATAGGCCTCATAAGTCTTTAAGTCCATCAGTCTTTATAAGGAGCAGTGGTTAGTTATAACAGTCCTTAGCATGATCAGCTGTTATAACCGAACTCCATAACCCTTTGAGAGGAAGCAAGTGTCCGTCTATTCAATTGAGAGGAATCATTGCATTACATCCCTGTTGAAAAACAGAATCGATAAATTTAGGGAAAATGGGTTTGAAAGATGATAACCCAACAATCGATGGAGTTGAAGCTAAAGTTTCTTAATTCTTACGGTTATTGTTAGATTTAAAAGTTTAGTTGTTCAATATGTTATGTAATTACTGGACTTTTAATGTCATGAATAAATGAATAAATTTTAATCTTATGAATCTATGTTGCGTTTGTAGGAAAAAAAAAAGAAAGAGAACGTCAATTTTAAATTACCAATTGCATATTTTGAATTTCAAAAGTTATTGATATTATAGGTAATTACTGATTTGATTTGAAAGCAATTGTCATCATGACTTTTCTAATTTTTATTTTAATTTTAATTACGAGAAAATAACCGTCAATTTAAAATTCCCATTTTACATATTTTCAATGTCCAAAGATAAAGAAATTAACATTAATTACTGATTTGATATGCAACAAATTGTCATCAACAGTTTTTTTTATTTTTTATTTTAACTTTAATTTTTATCACCAAAACAATGTTGGAGGAACTCTTATCTCATTGGAATGTAACGATTAGGTAAAATGGTAATTTCATTGTAATTCTAGTTTTCATTTGATAATTTCATTCTATCATTAATTAACCACATCAACAATAAAAATGTGAGCAGTTGCTGTTTTTTAGGGAAACCACTGATGGTCAATATCAGTGGATGTCAACAATAAAAATCTGAGCAGTTGTTGTTTTTAAACTATCAGTGGATAGCCAACAGTGATTGAAATACTAACGCTTGGTCAGTCAGTGGTCAACATGAAGAATGAAGAAACAGATGTTGTCTTTGAGCAGTGGATAACTTTTAAACACTGATGTGATAAATACTGTTACATATAAACACTGAAGTGATATGACATCTAACAACCTAACAGAGTATAAAACACTGATGTGATAAATACTGTTACATATAAACACTGTGAATGAATATACCGAATCTGAAATTGTTAGACATTTTCATAAATCTAACAACCATCATCGAAGCTGTAACTAAATCTAAACACTGATACACTAAACACTGTTACATAAGAAAAACTTATACATAAATACTGATGTTGAATCCGCTGTAGATGCTGAACCACTGCTGTTACTGACCAGTGGTTTTCCTTTGGTTGATCAGGCCTTAGGTACATAAGTGCTTGTCTTTAACAGGGCTTTGTCTTCAACAGTGGATAGGTCTCATCAGTCTTTATAAGGAGCAGTAGTTAGTTATAACAGTCCTTAGCATGATCAACTGTTATAACCGAACTCCATAACCCTTTGAGAGGAAGCAAGTGTCCGTCTATTCAATTGAGAGGAATCATTGCATTACATTCCTGTTGAAAAACAGAATCGATAAATTTAGGGAAAAAGGGTTTGAAAGATGATAACCCAACAGTGGAGGATCTCATTCTACAGCTCCGATAAATTCAGGGGTATTCTCAAATAATAGTTCCTAGATGTTTGAAGACCGACAAATGTCCACAGTGCTGCTTCTTTGGACATTTGTCGGTCTTCAAACATCTAGGAAGCATTATTTGAAAAATACCCCTGAATTTATCGAAGCTGTAGAATGAGATCCTCAACTGTTGGGTTATCACCTTTCAACCCCATTTTCCCTAAATTTATCCATTCTGTTTTTCAGACCTCCCAAAGCCACCTATCCGCCTCCAAAGAGATCGAGACAGCTTGAAGCATAACCTGGACTTGCTGTAATTCACCAGTTCAGTATTTAATCCCAATATACCAACTCAATACAAATAACAAATATTTGGTGTGCTACAACTGTAAATAACTCAGGAAACAGATTTGAAACCATAAATATGGATTATAGAGATCTATGAATGAAACATGGGTGAATAAACCAACAAAACAGATTGTGAAAAACAAAAACTACAAACATATCAAAATCAATCTACTCGTAATCACATGGTACACCAATGCAAGCATCTGAATAAACAATAACAAATCAAAGACAAAATCAAAAGCTACAAACATATCAAACAAATTTCATAGAATCATGAAAGAAATTAGGTCACGGATTGTTACCAGATTTAGCGAGAGAAGAATCGATGGAAGCATTGGAGAAGATGACGATTTGAAGAAACTTCAATCTGGAAAAGATGTAACAAAGCTCAAGAAATAACGAAGAAGAAGAAGAACTGATTACTAAGTGTATTAACAATTAGCAAAAGAATAACAATTACCTGATTTATGTGCGGCTCTTAACAAAAGAATCAATAATTTACCGATACTTGCCGAAACCATAACTGGTCAGATTTATGTCCGGCTCTTAACTACATTCTGTAGAATCTGTACATCTAACAAATAATCAAAGAACAAAGAAACAAACCAAAAAACATTCTGTAGAATCTGTACATCTAAAAAATAATTAGAATGGCCATTTTTACCTTATTTCACAAATTTCATAATATGAAAATAAGTAAAACATAGAAAAAATGAAACCAAACACCTGATATTTGTCGTTCGAATCTTTGAGTTGGTCGTCATAGTCCTACAACCTTTCGATGTCGTTGGAATCGGTCGGTGATGTCAGCAGCCTAATTAACAAACAACAGTAAACAACAATAGCAAATCACCAATCAATCGACCTCAAAATCATATAGAAGCCCAAAAATAAAACAAACCCTAACCTAAAACTCAAAATGGAAAAATGAAAAAAAATAAATTTATAACTAACCCTAAACCTCAAATCCATTACAACATAACCATTCAATCGACCTCAAAATCATATAGAAGTCTAAAAATAAAATCAAAATTAGATAAGTGAACATCAAAATTGAACAGCAAAGCTGACCAAAAATTAACCAAGAGAACTGCAGCCGCAGAGCCGACAACCTCCGATCATCTCCGTCATCAAGTTCCCAGCGGAACCCTAGCCGAAGCACAACCCTAGGTAAAGACGCATGAAGATCGAATGAGTGAACAATGAAAACAAAGATTGACACTTATTGATAATCTAACCTTGATTCGGAGCGTTAATCTGAACATCTGTTAAGATCGGAATAGAGCAGAGCGAGAGAGAAAGTGGGGAAGCCCTAAATGAGAGATGAGATAGATAAAAGATGGGAAGGGTACTGTTGGGCGGGAAAAGGGAAAACAGGTAGCCCTCATCTTCTGACACGTGGCCCAAATAACTTTCATTTATTATATATAATAGATTTCTTTTTTCAACTATTTCCTTTATTGTTTCTGCTTATCGATAACTATTTAATATGATATTTTAATGATCCAACCCCATAAAATTAATATTTCTTTTTTCAACCATTTCCTTTATTATTTCCACTTATTAACAACTATTTAATTTAATATTTTAATGATCCAATCTTGTGTAATATATGTATTTTAACCTAATAATAAACAAAACAAAGTAAACTGTTATAATAAGTAATAGTACATCAAAGTTCATTTTATAAAGACACAAATACACGGTTTTATTCAACCCATGCAATATACGGGTTTTTAAAAGATATAATTTTTTATTACTTTATGTATAAAGTTGCATTTATTTAACTCGTGTAACAAACGGGGTTTTAACCTAGTTATAGTAATAAAAAAAGGGTTATTGGATTTTAATAATCCTAAGTTTCACCTATTGGCCGATAATAATCCCAACTTTAAAAATTCCCTCCAACGATCCTAACTTGTAAGAATTTGGCCCTCATTGATCCTTTGTAACATAGGTGCACTTAAATCAATTAAGGAGTCTGCAAGTGCATTTGAATCTATTGAGGATGCCAAATTCTTATATGTTTGAAAATGATGAATAGAGGCCAAACTTTAAGAAGTTGGGATCGTTGTAGGGAATTTTTAAAGTTGGGATTATTGTCGGCCAACAGGTGAAACTTAGGATTATTAAAATCTAATAACCCATAAAAAACAAGTATACATTGCATACTACAAAATCTCCACCAAAACAGGCTTTTACAAGTATATGTGTGATGGAAAAACACAAATGGTTTTTGTTTATATATTAGTAAGATCACTTACGAGGTATGATAAATTATGTACAAATACTTTATAGTTTATAGGTGTTAAGCGGCTCTTGGAGTTCCTCCAAACACTTCAGTAGGAAATCTAAAACAATACATCCCAATGAACAATACATCCTACTGAAGTGTTCAGAGGAACTCTGAGGGACACTTGACTTTATTCAACGTGTTTAATGAAAAATCACACCATAGTTACAAGTATATATAGAAAAAAAATATTCCAAGGAAGCATTAGTTCCATAGTTATGTACATTGCAAGGTTGAACATGGTTGGCATTCTGTCTACTATAGTTAAATAATATTTTAAGGTTCATGTAAAAAGTTCAAATATAGATTCTAAAAGTAAGAAATCTTGCTAAGGACCATATATATGATTAGTATTTATATTCTCATTTCATCACCCATCCCTTATATATGACTAGGTTCAAGCTATGACTTCATACATATTGTCCTAGGATTCCATATGCACGGGTCGAGACGTACAAGATTTATCATCACTTTAAACTCACTCATGATCATCAATGTTTACACTTCTTTAGGAGTATAATAGCACACATGACCAGAATATGAATCTGTTTAATTGAAATAGATTAATATTCCTTTGAAGAAAGAAAAAAAATAATTTTGAATGGGAATAAATATACAATTATATACGTTTGATTTACCAATGACATTTTGTAAAAGTTTAGATATGAATCTATGATTAATAGCCTTTTTTGATGCACAGACAGGCTTGGGCCCAAAAAAAGCCCAAAGCCCAGCTTGGTAAAACCTTGATTCTGTCCGGTCCTATGGGCTACGCATATGGACAAACTTAGCGATATAAGATCAATTCTTATTATAATTAGTGGACGTCTCTCTGAATTCACACACATACATGTGATTAGTTCCAAGTACAAAAACACAATTTTCATTAGATCTTAATATACTTGAAGTGTTAACACAGTTTGTTATTTCAAAAACCATCTAACAACATTCAGAAACTTTTCAAACACTAGGTATCGACCACCAATTCATTGTTTTGACATTTTAATGTTTTTTAGATAGGCAAACTTAATATAAAAACACACCCTGTTGGCAAATAACTAATCTTGGGAAACAAACCAAACAATTACATGCAAAGGAGTGTATTTGTCAACCACCCAGTACAAAAAAAAAAAAACTTGAACTTTACTACAATAGCTTGAACACCACAAATAAATAATCAAAATAATGGAATCAATAGAAGATTCTTTACTATCACTATGACAGCCAAAAATCTCTTCATTTCGAGCTCTCCAAATAAATCACCACGATGTGAAAAAATGGCTTCAATACAAACGCTCAAGATTGCTACGAAATGGAAACAAAATCAACCAAAATAACTAAATTTGGGGATATAAATAAAAGTCAAAATCGGGCTCAAGATAAAGTGAATTTTCATTACATCTCTTCAAGTATTTTGGACTCCGTGTTGTTGATTTGTAGAAATCTTAATAGAAAATCTTCTTTCTTCAACTACAATTTTTAAAAAACAAGGGTATTCTGGTCAAACTCAACTTTACAAATCCAGATCACAAGAATGTATGTTACAAAAAGAACTTAATAAATGCTTCTTAGAATATTGAAGAATGGTAATCAATTTAGTTTGTTTGACTTTAAGAATCTTTAAAAAGAACTAGTTTAATACTCGTCCGGTAGACAGGTTACGTTAACATGAATGAAAATATGAACACAAAGAAATAAAATAGAACGTTAGATTACACAAAACTATACAAACAACGTGATAAACAAAGACGTACACAAGATTACACAATATGACAAACAAAAACACTATTTTTTAATTTATAATCCAGAAAATAACATGCCTAGTATGACACTATATAAAATCATCTCTTAGTAACTCTTATGTAGCAAAAGAAGTCGTATGTCCCAAATGAGAGAAAAAAAAACAAAAAACTATAGTATTATACAAGTACAAAGATTGCCTTTCCACAGCAATATAGGGGTAAGTTCACCACTTTGTGTATGGTTTGTTTGTGATGAAATTCATCTCACCTGACCATCTAATTTGTATCTTTTACAAAGATCATGCATTTTTTTCAAATTTTTTAATTCTTTTTCATCATATATTTTCACATCATTGAAAACAACTTCTACAGTAATGTTTGCTAGTTCATTAAGCTTTTTATTTTCAGCATACTACTCAACCTGACTCGTAATGTTCTTCACATGATCACTCGTAATGTTCTTCACATGATCAACTATTGCCATAAATCATTGGTTTTAAGGGATCACTCTTCAAGAAAAA
This sequence comes from Helianthus tuberosus, assembly GCA_030545235.1. Taxonomy (NCBI): domain Eukaryota; kingdom Viridiplantae; phylum Streptophyta; class Magnoliopsida; order Asterales; family Asteraceae; genus Helianthus; species Helianthus tuberosus. The sequence goes on along the minus strand of CM060418.1, from coordinate 159,596,568 downwards.
TAGCCAATCATCATACGAGCTATTGATAACATTATTGTTTTACCAACAACCAACAGACTTGTAGCAACTCCCTCACGATCCATCCATTTAGAGTGCGTATGGTTCGTAGGAATTTAAGGGAATTGGAATCTAAATTTTATCTCTTAAGATGTTTTGTTCACACAATTTGTTGTAATTGGAATTTCAATTCCAATCTTCACATGGCCGGCTCAACTATTTTGGTGGCCTAAAGCAAATTCAAAAACTCGAGGCCTTTTTCCAAAAAAAAAAACACTGTTTGAGAAAAAACCCTATTTTACCCGGGCTTAGGACAGGCAAAATAAACTAAAAGGTTTATTGTTGGCGAAGTTAACTTATTATTTTTTGTATTTTTATATATTTTGTATGTGTAAATATAAGTTTAGCCCAACCCAAATATCATATAGGGGGAGGTTCATTTGAGAAAAAATTTAGTGTGAGAAGAAAAAGAAGAAATGACATATTAGTAAAATACTATTTCATTTATAACTCATATCATTAATTTTTCTCTCTTTAATTAATTAGTCAACTAATCATTAATTATCCTACATATAATCTACAAAACCTACACATATCAAAATTTTCCTACATATACCCTACACAATAAAGAATTTTATCTTACACAGTCGAAATTTATCCTACACACCTCGAAATATACTACACAACTCGTAATTTATCCTACACAAGTAGTAATTTATTCTACACTTTAAATTAAGTTGTTTTTTTTTTTAATTTGGAAAAATTATATATTTTGAAAAGAAGTTACAAATTTAATTTAGTTAGTTACTAAAGGGGAAGAATACAAATTAGTGATTTATGTAAGTTTACCAATATACCCTTATATTAAAATTAAATGCAAATATTAAATGAAGTAAAATGAAGTATTCTTATTGGTTGAAACTTCTTCTTTTTTCTTCTTACAAAAAAATTCTTCTCATTTGAACCTTCCACATATCGTATATATATTTCTGATTAAAAGGTTTCTACACCCAACCAAGCGGTAATAATTTACCGTATCCCAAGCCCGTATAAGGGAAAATAAGTTAAAAGTATTTACCTGAGCTAAATGTAAATTATACTCAGTCGTATATTCAATCAGCAAGTGCAAGTACTTCTACCGGGCTTCTAATCTGGAACGAAGGTTATATTAACCTATGAGATTACTAACGGGTCTTATTTAAGTTATCACTTAGACCAGTTAGTTTTAAGAAAGGTTTACGGTACGAAACGCTAGATTAAGCGGTGACCGGATTGGATTGTGATTTAGACCCGACATGTATGAAGACTTGTATATAATGGGTAAACTAAACACATTCTGGATTTTGAAGTAAAAATGATAAGGTTTGACCCGTTTCGGCTAATTTATGCAAACTAGTTACATAAACCGTACCGAACGCGTATATGCATAACGGGTAACCGGATGAGTCATATACAAGTTCCAATAGTTATTATGCTTAAAATATGTTGTGATATCAGTAGGATATCAACAATTATGCCCCAATTGTATTTAAGACCAATTTAAGTCCCGGAGGGGTATTTTGGTCATTTTAAAGCTTATAAAAGAGGTTTAATAGCAAACTGAGATTCTGGTCTAAAATGTTCAGTAAAAACATTTATTTTATGTTGTTATATCACCAAGATATCATACATATGTGTATTTAATCATTTATGGCCAAACTATGCACCGTAGGGGCATTTTGGTCATTTCACATATGCCGTTAAGGTTAAATTTGGAAATCTGAGTTCAAGACTTATACTTACTGTTAAAGTATAAAAATTTATTTTAAAAATCAGTAGGTAATAAGTCTTAGGTGCTAAATATGGTTTCAAATCATACTATGCGCCTAATTCGCATAAAAGTCGGTATTTGACGATATTTGATATGTTTAAGGAAATCTGAGTTTCTTATTAGTCTTAACTGCTTAAAATATTTTATTTAATATATAAAATCAGTAGAAAAAGGTTTGACATGTTAATGATGTGTAAAACTCATTTTATTAGTGAAAAGGGCATTATCGTCAATTACCGAATTCATGCTAAAACTCTATGTTATGGTCAATATAAAATTTGACAAAAATTTCCAAAAATCCCAAAATATTATATCATAACAGTGAGTAGCAAGTTTGGTGCCAAAAATTGGGTTTAAATATGATTTATGCTGAAAATACCATTTAATTAGCAAAAAGCTTTTGTTTTACGATATCTTGCATAACTTTTATTTTAGACCAAAAACTGATGTCAAATTTTTAGGACATACTTATATATCAGTAATAAAGCTTTTTGTCCTCTCATATTTTCAAAAATCTCGTTTTTATAACATAAGGGCAAAATGGTCAACTTTTAAGCATTCAACGGGAACATGCAAATGATTCAGATTTCTATGGGACCATGTAGTATAACCTCAGAGGGTTATACTAACATATAATATGGTCACAAAGGAACCCTAAGGCATAACTAAACTACTCTAATTCGGGTCAGAACTGAAAGTCAAAGCAAAAGTCTACTTTTGCGACTTTCGGTTGCGAACCGAGCCTAATACTCAGAATTGTCGGGTTGAACATGCCTAAACATGTTCTTATATTATTTACCAATTTGTTTAAGTGATAAAATGTATTTTATAACTTCTACATTATCAGTTATGATTTATTTTGCAAAAACTGACTCGTTTGATTTTTCTGTTAAGTAGTTTGACCCGACAATTGACTGAGATAACGTGATAATTAGAAGGCACCCTTTTAAGGGTTTAACACCTACATAATTACCAACACATAGCCACTTTCAATTTGAATAATGGCTGGACCGTTAGTGATTAATCACAAAGTCAAAGCAGAATTATGCTAGCTTTGACTTTCGGTCATTAAACTAATAAAACCTTAACTATGGAAGCTAAGAACACTTACAATAGTCCTTAGCACGAAAAATTCAACTGAAGAAAGATTCCTTGAACACCAGGACGCTTCAGAGAGTGAGTTAGAGTGAAAATTTCAAATGTGCAAGTTCTAATGAAACAATGCATGGCCTTTATATAGGAACTTGGAGTCTCTAGGATCATTGTAGCTGTTCCTAGGAGGTCATTAGATGTTCACAAGTGTCCCTAGGGCAGTAAAAACTAGTTACACAGTCCCTGGTATCAAAAACAAGCATGCAATGGTGGTGGAACAGGCTGCAACATGCAGCTGTGCATTTTCTGTCGCTGGTGACTCAGTCGCGGCCCACGTAGACCTTAGAGGAAGTCTACGCGGCCCGCGAGAACCTGTAAATCCGGTAAAAATTTTGTGAACTTTGCAATTTCAGTCCTTGGTCCATAGTAAGTTTATTTAACTTTTGTTTATTGAACCTTTGACCCCCATAGTTAACCATTAGGTGCCTTGGGTCTTAAATTAACTTCGTTAAGCTCCCGGTTAGTTACGAGATCACCCGATATGTACTTATTTGCATCGAAACTTCACGTATTCAATATCCGATACTTGTGAGAGTATAATAAGGCATTACAAAGTTCTTGGAATCGTTAAAAGGTCACTTAGAGGTAACATTTAACATGTTGACACATTTAACCCCTATGCTTTGTAAACTTTAAATTTTAAGCACAAACGGCTTTCTACTTCCGACAATTTATTCATAACAGAATACGAATGTTGTGTGAGGTCAATCAGAGGCACAAGTTGGGCATGTTGACACTTTGGATCCTTTTACTTACATATTTACATTGTTTGTCACTTTCCGTCCCTCGGAATTAATTCATTACACGTTTAAAGTTCATGACACGTGTCTTTATTATATTGGACATGATTTTGCGAGGTGTTACATCCTCACCCCCTTAAAAGAAATCTCGACCTCGAGATTACTGAAATAAATGAGGGTATTTCTGTTTCATTGTGGATTCAACCTCCCATGTGTATTCTGGGCCTCTACGGGCATCCCATTTTACCTTCACGATCGGCACATGCTTTCTTTGAAGCTTCTTAACCTGTCGATCATCGATCGGCAAAGGTTTTTCGATAAACTTCAAGCTTTCGTCAATTTGTACGTCCTTATGCGATATTGCTAGCGATTCATCGGCTAGACATTTCTTTAAATTGCAAATGTGGAATACATTATGAATTCCGCTAAGTTCTTCAGGTAGATTTAGCTTGTAAGCTACAGTTCTGACACATTTGATGCTCTCGAATGGTCCTATGTATCTTGGGCTCAGCTTGCCATTTTTGCTAAAACGCATCATCCCTTTCCAGGGTGACACCTTGAGTAGCACTTTATCACCTACCTCGAATTTCAGAGGTTTACGCCTTCTATCCGCGTAGCTTTTCTGCATATCCCTGGCAGATTTCAAATGGTCACGGATTTAAACAATCTTATCCGTCGTCTCGAGGACTATATCATGTCCTGATAGTTGGGTTTCTCCAACTTCCGCCCAACAAACTGGCGTTCTGCACTTTCTTCCATACAAGGCCTCAAAAGACGCGGCTTGGATACTTGAATGATAACTATTGTTGTAAGAAAATTCAATCAAAGGAAGATGGTCATCCCAACTTCCACCTAAGTCAATAACACAAGCCCTGAGCATATCTTCAAGTGTTTGAATAGTACGTTCGCTTTGCCCATCTGTCTGGGGATGATAAGCAGTTCTGAAATTTAAACGAGTGCCTAAAGATTGCTGAAAGCTTTTCCAAAAGTGAGATGTGTATCTAGTATCCCTATCAGAGATAACAGATACTGGCACTTCGTGGAGAGATACTATCTCGTCCACGTACAGCTGGGCTAGCTTATCGGAGCTGTGCGTTTCTTAAATAGGCAAGAAGTGAGCTGATTTGGTCAGCCTGTCGACTATAACCCATATCGTATCATTTCCGCGTTTCGTATTTGGTAACTTGGTAATGAAATCCATAGTTACCATTTCCCATTTCCAAGTGGGAAGTTCAGGCTGTTGCAGCAGACCTGACGGTTTTTTATGTTCGGCTTTGACCTGTGCGCATGTCAGACATTTAGCCACATAAATGGCTATAGATTTCTTCAAACCTATCCACCAATAATTTGCCTTCAAATCCTGGTACATCTTGTCACTTCCTGGATGAACTGAATATTTTGAACTATGAGCTTCCTGAAGGATCACATCTCTAAGTCCTCCATGGATTGGAACCCATATTCGGCCATTTAATCTAAGGATTCCATCCTTGCCATAAGACAATTGATCAGCAGTCACTCCTAACTTCTCATTTGGATAGTTAGCTTCCGATATAGCTTCCTTCTGAGCGGCTAACAGCCTTTCATTCAAGTAGTTCTTTAGTTCAATGCTTTTGGCATTGATCCTAATAGGTTTGATCCTTTCCTTCCTGCTTAGTGCGTCAGCAACAACATTTGCTTTGCCCGGGTGATAACGGATTTCACAATCATAGTCGTTCAATGTTTCCATCCAACGACGTTGCCTCATATTTAGATCTTTCTGGTTAAACAGATGTCGAAGGCTCTTGTGATCTGAATAGATCACACACTTGGTTCCATATAGGTAATGCCTCCAAAGCTTGAGTGCAAATACAACGGCACCCAATTCCAAATCATGGGTGGTGTAGTTCTTTTCGTGCACCTTCAGTTGGTGTGAAGCATAGGCAATAACCTTGCCTCTCTGCATAAGCACACAACCCATACCAGTGTGCGATGTGTCACAATAAACAACAAACTATTCAATCCCTTCTGGCAATGTCAACACAGGAGCATTGCTTAATTTCTGCTTCAGAATCTCAAAATATTCTTGTTGTTTAGGAACCCAATCAAACTTCACATTCTTGCGAGTTAACGAAGTTAGAGGTGCATCAATCCTAGAAAAGTTTTCAATGAAACGTCTGTAGTATCCTGCTAAACCCAAGAAGCTGCGAATTTCTGTGGGCGTCTTAGGTGCTTGCCAATTCATAATTGCTTCAATTTTGGCGGGATCCACCTGGATTCCATGTTCACTAACTACATGTCCAAGAAATTGGACTTCTCGAAGCCAGAATTCACATTTAGAGAACTTTGCGTAGAGCTTCTCTTGTTGCAGGAGTTTAAGAATACACCGGAGATGTTTTTCATGATCAGCTTGATTCTTTGAGTAAATAAGTATGTCATCAATAAAGACAATGATAAACTTGTCTAGATACGGCTTGCAAACACGATTCATGAGGTCCATGAATACTGCAGGTGCATTAGTGAGCCCAAACGGCATCACTAAGAACTCATAATGGCCATACCTCATTCTGAATGCAGTCTTGTGCACGTCTTCGGTTCTGACCTTCAACTGATGATAACCTGACCTCAGATCAATCTTTGAGAAGAAACTTGATCCTTGAAGCTGATCGAACAGATCGCCGATCCTGGGTAATGGATATCGATTCTTGATTGTAACTTTATTCAGCTCACGATAATCGATGCATAGACGCATTGATCCATCCTTTTTCTTCACGAATAGAATAGGTGCTCCCCAAGGAGACGAACTAGGTTGAATAAAACCCTTCTCTAATAAATCATCCAGCTGAGTCCTTAATTCTTTCATCTCGGTCGGTGCCAAACGATAAGGAGCTCGGGCGACTGGAGCTGCTCCTGGTATGATATCAATCCTGAATTCCACTTGTCTATCTGGAGGTAAACCAGGTAGTTCTTCAGGAAATACGTCTGGGTATTCAGAAATAACAGGAATTTCTTCAATCTTTGGCCTTGGCTCATCTATAGTCACCTGTGCCATGTAAATGACACAACCTTTCTTCAAACACTTTGATGCCTTAAGCATAGACACCTGCTTAGGCAATCCATACTGCGTATCTCCTTGAATTGTAAGTGATTCACCATAAGGAGTTTTAATAATCACTTGCTTTTTATCACATGCAATTTGGGCTTGGTTATGAGATAACCAATCCATGCCTATAACTATATCGAATCCTGCCAATTTCATTGGTAACAAAGATAATGGAAAAGAGTGATCCCTAATAGATATAAAGCATCCATCTAAAATTGTTGAAGCAGTCTCTAAGGTACCATCGGCCAATTCTATCTCATATTTTATGCTTAGAGTTTTAACAGGCAGATTTAACAATTTACAAAATTTGTTGTCTACGAAAGATTTATCTTCAACAGAATCAAACAGAACTGTAGCATAAACATCATTGATGAGGAATGTACCTGTTATAACATTGTCATTCTGTACTGCCTCCTTGGCATTCATCTGGAAAACTCATGCATTAGTCTTTTTAGCCTCCTCAGGCTTCTTTGCGAACTTCGGGCAGTTGGTCTTGATATGCCCTTTCTCGTTACAATTGTAACAAGTTGCATTCTTCAATTCTTTGCACTCTAAGGTTTTATGACCCTTAATTTTACAAATCCCACAAAGTTTAGCATGCGGGTCAATCGTGTATTTTCCTAAATGGCGTTTTCTACAATTCTTGCACACGGGTCTGTCACCCGATTGACTTGGGTTTTTCTTATACCCAGAACCCTTTTTAGACCCAAAATCACCTTTCTTTTTCTTGTCAAAACGCCTCGAATTATCGTCTTCTCTCTTTCTTTTCCCATTATCAGTATTTCTTGCAGCCCTACTCCTGATGATATCCAAAGTTATAGACAGAGACAAATCTACAGCTGGCCGGTATGTTGCGGGCCTTGAAGCTTTCACATTTCACTTCTGGAGCCAATCCACCAATAAAGCGAGCAATACGGTTTGGCTCTGGCGTAACCAAATAAGGTACCATTCGGGACATAGAGTTGAAGCTGGTGACCTAAGATGGACAATCTAAATTTTTCATAATCAGAGTTAGAAAATCAGCCTCGGCTTTCTCTATTTCATGTTGTGGACAAAAAGTATCTCTTATCAGATCAACAAACCTATCCCAAGACATACTGTAGAGTGGGATTTTCCCTGAGGCCTGTAGCAATGCCTTCCACCAAACTAACGCTTCTCCTTTAAAGGATTGAGAAACGAACTTTACAATATCCCGTTCAGCACACCCACTGATGTCAACCACAGTCTCCATTTCTTCTAACCATTCCATACAGTCGATAACACCTTTTTCACCAGTGAAGTTTCTGGGTTTGCATGAGACAAAATACTTGTAGGAACAAGTTTTAAAACATGGTTCCTAATCATATACAATCTGTTTGGATGGTTGACTTTTCTGATTCGACGAATGACGAGAATCGTCTTTGTTTGACTCATGTGTTTTTGAAGGGGGCTTGCTATGAGCCACAGATTGAGTCTTTGTGCGGGTATTACTTGGTTCTTTGAATTGCCTATCAATGGCTCTAGTGACAGCATTATCTATCATTGCTTGCAGATCCATAACAGTTACGTTTATTCTGGTGTTATCATTTCTTTCCCTGGGATGACTATTAACCTCTTCTGATTCAGCCATGCTGAAGCTTGATTGCTATAAAACAATTGACAATAGTTTGTTCAGAGGTTTATTATGGAATCATCATTTTTGATAATTCATTAACCATGGTAAACAGAGACCATATCGGTTAATTTGATAATTTAGATTTATTTTAAATTTTCATTATAATTAATCTCAGTTATAAATTTTAAGGATATTTTGGTGGCACAAAAGGCCTAGTCACAAGGACAGTTTTAATTTATAAGCCATGATCTTATAGGATTGAGGCATTAAGGCTCGAACATAGTTCATCTCTTTTTCTTAACAGGGAGTCATAGACTACCATTGTTATTTGTCTTACTGGACAATAATTATGGCCCGTAGGCACTTCATCACTAATGGATGTTTATAGTGTGATCATCGTATTGATGATATAAGCCGTGATTTCTAGATCATTTGGCTAAATAAGGAATTGAAAGAATCTGATGCAAGGAAGACTAGTGTGATTTTCTCGAATCACATTTGTCAAGAGTGCTAACACGTTCTTAGGTGTTAACAAGGATTTGAATCTCAAAAGGGTTTTACCATCATGGCCATGTCTAAAAATGACATATGGGCTAGGTTATACCTTTAAGGTTTTTCTTTTAATATATAATGGCATATCAATTGTAAATTAAAATGATATATGATTTGTTTTATATTGTTCTTACATACAAATATAATGACAAACAGAATTCAAAATGAAACATAAATTGTCTTAAGAAGTACAATAGTTGCTCTAAATGGGACTTTTAAATAAATAACTTGCCCACGCAGGGGCTAACATAAAGGACAAGTCCACGCAGGGACTAAGTACATAAATGAAATGTCCACGTAGGGACTTAATTGAAAGTAAAATTACAATAATATAAATAAGGATTTTTAATAATCCCTCTTCTTCTTCCCCTTAATGTGATTTGCCAAACCTTTTAGAAGACCGCGACGACTTCTACGCTCTTTGGCTACCTGTTGTTCCACCTCATGCAACCTATGAAGAATTTCTTGCTGTGGCGGTGGTTGCTGGATTTGAGGTTGAGGTGGCTGCTGCTGCTGCTGCTGTGGTTAGGAGGTGGTGGGTATTGATAACCATAAGCAGGGTACCCAGTTGGGTACGCATGTGGAAAGGGCGAGGGGTAAAGAGCATTGAAGTTCGCTGCCTCAACGTATGGGTCTACGACAGGTGCATTGTTGTAGTTATAACCCGAATAACCTTGCGGCTCAAACGGGTTGTATGCTGGGATTGGGTTTTCATAACCCATGGGTGGTGCAGGTGCGACTGGTGCAGAGTCGACTTCAGAAAAAGCATGTGAAGGCCCACCCATTTGCGGGTCTTCATGGAGCGGAGGGTAGTTGCCGGAGTTTTGAGGGGTGCTGAAATGAAAATCCCCTCGCACGGACATTCGTGCATTCCTTCTCCGCCTCGGTGGTTCTGGAGGCGGTGGCAGCTCTGGCGCTGGTGGTGGCGGTGGCGGTGGTGTTACCGCCTCGAAGTGTGGGTCCTCGGAAGGGACCTGTTGCTCTGGTGCTGGGTTGTGGGGAGGTGTGAACTCCCACTTATAAGTACTCCACCTTAGGGCCCATGGGTCGGGGCCTCTATATGGTGAACCATGATAAGATGATCCGTCGGAAATCTCTATTGGATGCGTCGGCGTCCCAGATGGTGGCTCGGCAGGATCTGGGTCTTCGTCCATCTCCATATCCTGGGCTTCAGGAAAGTGGTCTTCTGGTCCCAATGGTCCCAATGGGTTATGGCCCATTGGTTCTTCATTCAGGTTCGCCGGGTTGAACCGACTTTTAAAGTATGGGGTCGGGTCCTGGAAGGCACGGTGTGAACCCGATCGTTGCAGAGGAATGTAAGAATGGTGAGAGTCGTTGGGCTCATTTTCTGATTGTGGCCCAACGGAGTTGTGATAAGATGGTGAGGAGCTGAGCGAGACAGAACGCCTCGTGGGTTCGATGTATGTCCTCCAGTTTTCGTGAGGACTTGATCCGTATGAAGCGGATGGTGTACGCCGGTGTGATGGTCCGGCTTCATGGTCATTCCCAGTAATTGGAGCTTTTCCTCTTCCTCCTCGGCCTCTCATCCTTGGCGGCATTTTTGCTTTTGATCATGTCAAAACAAAAGAAACAACAAAAGACCAAAAACAATTAAGATTAGGATTAATCCTAGGTCGTTTGTCTAGACTCGGAAGTCAAGGAATGTGCAACTGTATCATTGAGATTAAACACAAAAGGCTAGTGTTTAATTCCCTCAATGTTGGCTCTGATACCAACCTGTCACACCCCGATATTTCCACGTATTACCGGTGGGCTCGGTGGGGAGTATCGTGACGTAGTTGATATCGTCATAGTCAAATAACCACAGTTTAATGCACAGCGGAAGTCTTGAAAGTAAAATATTAATACAAACTGAAACATAAAGTATAATAAAATATTATACAAACGGTTGTAAGTGGATCCACAGGCGGATCTTAAAACAGAAATATAAATATTGTTCAACAGACTTTAGACGTTCAGAACTTGCAAGATTCTTTATTAACGCCCCGAGTTCCCAGCCAATTACGTAAGGTACCTGTCACTTAGTCTTTTTGAAAAAATACGTCAGTTTACACTTGTAAATACAATTAACCGACTCTTTTGAAAATGTTTAAGAAAATGATTTAAACGCACAAGGCACAAATGTTCTTTTATAACTTGGGACAATTATATTAATAACAATCTTGTATCAAGTTTACATGTTTGTCCAACATTTAGGCCCGGTATTAAATAAACCGAACAAGATTAAACAACACACCACAAGTATATACTCATGGCGGGTCACCCCAGCAAATGAGTATATCTTTTATATACGCAACGGACAGGTGTTATGCCTACACCCCGTGCTTAAGTCGTGGCCATTTACAATTCTTAAATGAGCCAAGGATATCCAGGACACGGTCGTTAACCCCCAATGTTATATGTTATCAAGCAATACTGGTTTAAACGGGATTATACAATTTAACCATTTCCGATTAAAAGGTTTCTACACCCGACCAAGCGGTAATAATTTACCGTATCCCAAGCCCGTATAAGGGAAAATAAGTTAAAAGTATTTACCTGAGCTAAATGTAAATTATACTCAGTCGTATATTCAATCAGCAAGTGCAAGTACTTCTACCGGGCTTCTAATCTGGAACGAAGGTTATATTAACCTATGAGATTACTAACGGGTCTTATTTAAGTTATCACTTAGACCGGTTAGTTTTAAGAAAGGTTTATGGTACGAAACGCTAGATTAAGCGGTGACCGGATTGGAACGTGATTTAGACCCGACAAGTATGAAAACTTGTATATAATGGGTAAACTAAACACATTCTGGATTTTGAAGTAAAAATGATAAGGTTTGACCCGTTTCGGCTAATTTATGCAAACTAGTTACATAAACCGTACCGAACGCGTATATGCATAACGGGTAACCGGATGAGTCATATACAAGTTCCAATAGTTATTATGCTTAAAATATGTTGTGATATCAGTATGATATCAACAATTATGCCCCAATTGTATTTAAGACCAATTTAAGTCCTGGAGGGGTATTTTGGTCATTTTAAAGCTTATAAAAGAGATTTAATAGCAAGCTGAGATTCTGGTCTAAAATGTTCAGTAAAAACATTTATTTTATGTTGTTATATCACCAAGATATCATACATATGTGTATTTAATCATTTATGGCCAAACTATGCACCGTAGGGGCATTTTGGTCAATTCACATATGCCGTTAAGGTTAAATTTGGAAATCTGAGTTCAAGACTTATACTTACTGTTAAAGTATAAAAATTTATTTTAAAAATCAGTAGGTAACAAGTCTTAGGTGCTAAATATGGTTTTAAATCATACTATGCGCCTAATTCGCATAAAAGTCGGTATTTGATGATATTTGATATGTTTAAGGAAATCTGAGTTTCTTATTAGTCTTAACTGCTTAAAATATTTTATTTAATATATAAAATCAGTATAAAAAGGTTTGACATGTTAATGATGTGTAAAACTCATTTTATTAGTGAAAAGGGCATTATAGTCAATTACCGAATTCATGCTAAAACTCTATGTTATGGTCAATATAAAATTTGACAAAAATTTCCAAAAATCCCTAAATATTATATCATAACAATGAGTAGCAAGTTTGGTGTCAAAAATTGGGTTTAAATATGATTTATGCAGAAAATACCATTTAATTAACAAAAAGCTTTTGTTTTACGATATCTTGCATAACTTTTATTTTAGACCAAAAACTGATGTCAAATTTTTAGGACATACTTATATATCAGTAATAAAGCTTTTTGTCTTCTCACATTTCAAAAATCTCGTTTTTATAACATAAGGGCAAAATGGTCAACTTTTAAGCGTTTAACGGAAACATGCAAATGATTCAGATTTCTATGGGACCATGTAGTATAACCTCAGAGGGTTATACTAATATATAATATGGTTACAAAGGAACCCTAAGGCATAACTAAACTAATCTAATTCGGGTCAGAACTGAAAGTCAAAGCAAAAGTCTACTTTTGCGACTTTCGGTTGCGAACCGAGCCTAATACTCAGAATTGTCGGGTTGAACATGCCTAAACATGTTCTTATATTATTTACCAAGTTGTTTAAGTGATAAAATGTATTTTATAATTTCTACATTATCAGTTATGATTTATTTTGCAAAAACTGACTCGTTTGACTTTTCTGTTAAGTAGTTTGACCCAACAATTGACTGAGATAACGTGATAATTAGAAGGTGCCCTTTTAAGGTTTAACACCTACATAATTACCAACACATAGCCACTTTCAATTCGAATAATGGTTGGACCGTTAGTGATTAATCACAAAGTCAAAGCAGAATTATGCTAGCTTTGACTTTCGGTCATTAAACTAATAAAACCTTAACTATGGAAGCTAAGAACACTTAAAATAGTCCTTAGCACGAAAAATTCAACTGAAGAAAGCTTCCTTGAACACCAGGATGCTTCAGAGAGTGAGTTAGAATGAAAATTTCAAATGTGCAAGTTCTAATGAAACAATGCATGGCCTTTATATAGGAACTTGGAGTCTCTAGGATCATTGCAGCTGTTCCTAGGAGGTCATCAGATGTTCACAAGTGTCCCTAGGGCAGTAAAAACCAGTTGCACAGTCCCTGGTATCAAAACAAGCATGCAATGGCGGTGGAACAGGCAGCAACATGCAGCTGTGCATTTTCTGTCGCTGGTGACTCAGTCGCGGCCCGCGTAGACCTTAGAGGAAGTCTACACGGCCCGCGAGAACCTGTAAATCCGGTAAAAAGTTTGTGAACTTTGCAATTTCAGTCCCTGGTCCATAATAAGTTTATTTAACTTTTGTTTATTGAACCTTTGACCCCCATAGTTAACTATTAGGTGCCTTGGGTCTTAAATTAACTTCGTTAAGCTCCCGGTTAGTTACGAGATCACCCGATATGTACTTATTTGCATCGAAACTTCTCGTATTCAATATCAGATACTTGTGAGAGTATAATAAGGCATTACAAAGTTCTTGGGATCGTTAAAAGATCACTCAGAGGTAACATTTAACATGTTGACACATTTAACCCCTATGCTTTGTAAACTTTAAATTTTAAGCACAAACGGCTTTCTACTTCCGAAAATTTATTCATTACAGAATACGAACGTTGTGTGAGGTCAATCAGAGGCACAAGTTGGGCATGTTGACACTTTGGATCCTTTTACTTACATATTTACATTGTTTGTCACTTTCAGTCCCTCGGAATTAATTCATTACACTTTTAAAGTTCATGACACGTGTCTTTATTATATTGGACATGATTTTGCGAGGTGTTACATCCTCACCCCCTTAAAAGAAATCTCGACCTCGAGATTTACGGAAATAAATGAGGGTATTTCTGTTTCATTGTGTATTCAACCTCCCATGTGTATTATGGGCCTCTACGGGCATCCCATTTTACCTTCACGATCAGCACATGCTTTCTTCGAAGCTTCTTAACCTGTCGATCCTCGATAGATAAAGGTTTTTCGATAAACTTCAAGCTTTCGTCAATTTGTACGTCCTTATGCGATATTGCTAGCGATTCATCGGCTAGACATTTCTTTAAATTGCAAATGTGGAATACATTATGAATTCCGCTAAGTTCTTCAGGTAGATTTAGCTTGTAAGCTACAGTTCTGACACATTCGATGATCTCGAATGGTCCTATGTATCTTGGGCTCAGCTTGCCCTTTTTACCAAAACGCATCATCCCTTTCCAGGGTGACACCTTGAGTAGCACTTTATCACCTACCTCGAATTTCAGAGGTTTACGCCTTCTATCCATGTAGCTTTTCTGCCTATCCCTGACAGCTTTCAAAAGGTCACGGATTTGAACAATCTTATCCGTCGTCTCGAGGACTATATCAGGTTGTAGTGAAAATCATGAGCGCGGGCTATTACTGGCCCGGCATGCATTTAGACGCTGTAGAGATCTTGTGCAAGTGTGCGTCATGCCAACGTCATGCTCCAAAAACTCTCCGCCTAAAGAACCCTCTGGTTCCAGTAACTGCAGCATGGCCCTTCCAGCAATAGGGCATCGACTTAGTAGGACATTTTCCCGATGCGACCGGCGCAGTAAAATTCATCATAGTCGCTGTAGATTACTTCACCAAGTGGGTGGAAGCTAAAGCCCTAGCGTCAACCACCGCAATGGTGGTCAGAAAATTCATCTGGGAATACATCATATGCCGGTTCGGGTTACCACCGTGCATCATCACAGACAACGGTACCAATTTTGCGTCAGAAGATCTACAAAAAAATGGATGAAAGAAATGCGCATCGAACATAGTTTCGCTTGCGTGGCGCACCCACAGGCAAACGGTCAAGTCAAAAGCGTTAACAAGCAGATCGTAGACGGCATTAAAGCAAGGTTAGGAACTGCAAGAAGGGGATGGGTTGATGAACTCCCAAGCATTTTATGGGCTCACCGCGCTATGCCAAAGACTAGCACAGGAGAAACGCCATTTAGCCTAGTTTACGGCTCCGAAGCAGTAATTCCGGCAGAAATTGGCCTCCCGTCACCTCGAATGTTGGCCATGGAAAAACAAAATAATGAACACGAGCGCAGGCTCGACCTGGACCTCCTTGAGGAGAGACGCGAAAACGTAGCCATCAACGAAGCCAGGTACAAATCAAAGCTAGAAAAATATTACAATGCTCGAGTACGCATATGCACCTTCGTACCAGGAGATTTCGTCCTACGAGACAACGAAGCCTCGAACGCTGAAAAACCGGGGAAACTCGCGCCCAAATGGGAAGGATCATATATCATCAATGAAATCCTCGGAAAAGGCGCATATACCTTACGACGGCTCGATGGGACAGACGTTCCACGCACTTGGAACGCGCAACAGTTGCGCAGATGCTATATGTAGCTGAAACATTCGTACTCAAACAACATACGACGCTAATACAGTACAACAATCGTTGCTTGCATAGGCATCATAATTATCATATTTATTTACTTTGTATCTACCTGCCCCTGCGCCCTATCCAAAATCAATACAAAGTGTTACTTCCATTATGCTCTTGTGTTTATTACAAAATGCATGCAATTCCTTTCGGTAAGCGCAAAACCACTATGGTAACCTAATAAAAGACTCATGAACGGTTCGTGGTCACAAGTACCACGCAAAGGTCCAGCCCTACGTTCACACATGGGATTTTTACCATCTTTATTCGCCTTACCTAAACAAAGTAATTGTACTCATGCACAACATTGTAATTCAAACATACCATATATTCAAAACAGTTACTAGCACAACTAGTGCATTAACAAAAATTCACATGCACAGCAGTGCATCAGCAATACTTACAAACAGGATATACATCCTCAATCTACAACTAGCATATTCAAAATAAAACTACAAATCGGAAAACATTGCCAACACTTCTACAGGGGTGTGCAACACTTCGCCATACCACTCCAAAGGGTGAGGGTCAACGATCCAGTCATTATCATTTCCCTCATCATTCAGACTGTAAGTCCAGGAACTATACAATCGAATATCAAACACCAAACAAGTAGCGGAAATACAAGTAAGATGTCGAAGATTGAAACACAAAGTATATTGATTCAAGAACAAGAGCACACGATTTCTAGAACCGTCTGGTACTCAAAACGCACAAAAGGCACAAGTTTGCTAGTGAATCAACAACCTAAAATGACTAAGGACTCTCCTATTTATACCTGCATAGGAGATCCTTTTACACTGGGCCAAGCCCATACCCCATAGACATCAAAACATTTAAACAAGCCCACTACACAGTTCGAACCCAAAACAACTATAATAAACCAAGACAGACGCAAACCTATACTAGTTTATACCCTTACAATATCCCCCTAGGTTTGTGTTGACTTGGCGTCTTCATAATCACTGCTGCTTTCTTTTCTGCTTCCTAGCTTGTTCTTTTTGTTTCCTTTGCAATTCAGGCAAAATCGGTATATTCCTTCCCACATACGGACCAAACAGCTGTGTCTCAACTCTCGAACGTTGCCCTGACCACAACTTGAGACTTATAATCTTGGCCACAGCTCCAGTCCAACTTTTGGCACACACCTCGTACTGAGGATCACTCTGAATTTGTGATTTTGCTAAGAGATTGATGTCCTTTTCACCAAAACACATCAAATCTCTAGTATCAATGAACCTGTACTCTGCATCATCACACACAATCACTGCTTGACCAGAAATTGGATCATACACCCAAAATTGAAAATTTTTCAGAGAATCATCAGGAAGTTCCTTTAGCAGTGGCACTGTATTCGCCTGTTTAGTTGCAGGCCACTTCACAGTCTTGTAAGGCTTTCCTGTTGCAGGATCTAACACCTCAGCATCTTCTTCAATAGTAGACTCAGCTAATTTCATATCTCTGAAATTTACTCTAGCCTGTTGCTGCAATCTGTTGTAGAAATTTACTCCAATTTTGCAATTAGGATTCTTGACCTGATCATGAAATACGGCATTGCTCAATTCTCTCAAATCAACTGCCGTCCAGGAGTTGAAATCTGCAGAATTTTCGTAATACTCCACTTCATTATTATTTCTCAGTACAATAAACATTCCTTTCTCATCGTTGTATGCCCAGCTTTTGATACCCGATCTATTGCCCTTCTTGCTCTTTTCAACAGTGATTACATATCGATCAGGTTGATCACCAAACTGCAAGTTCCGTTCAGCTCCTACATTTCTCATAACCACCATCTTCTTTCTTGGTTTCTGATTCACAGTACGAGGAGTGCTTTCATAATACCTGTTCATAGCATCTTCGTGCTCTTTCCTCTGCTGCTCTCTCTCTTCAGCAGTGGACTCTTTTGGAGGATCAGCAAACTCTTTAGGAAATTTTCCTTGCAGTTTCTGCTTTATATCCATTACTACAGCACTAAGCTCTCCCAAATTAGTCTCCAATACATTGATCTTCTGATTCTTAACCACCAACTCTTCCATTAGACTAGCAATCTGAGCATCTTTGAAAATCTTGTCTTCTTCAAGAGTAGAAATCCTCCGCATCAAGATTGTTGTCTCATTTTCTTCAAATAATCCCTCACTATCCGAACTTTCAGCATTAGCTGCCATCTCGGGAGTTTCAACTTGTTTTGATTTAGCTGCCGCTTCAGCTTGAGCAACTGCATCTTGTAGCAATTCAGCAGCTTTAACAACATCCGCATCTGATGGACCACTACTTGAACCTTCACCTGGTTTAGGAACAGGCACGTACATGGCAGCTCTATCATTGCTCATAAAATCAATTATTGACTGGCTCAACTCGGTGGGAATGTAGTTAACTCTGGGCTGTGTGTCACCAATGGGGTTAGTTGTCTCTGAGGTTGTTTGAACATCTTCCTCACTGCTGAGCCTAGGATCCCTTCTACTACGTTTCCTAGGAGGAAGATCAGCAGCAGATTCTTCTAAAGAACGATCAACAATGATAGCTTCAGTTGTAGACACAGGTTCATCATGAGGAGGGCTCACTTGACCTGGTTTACTGATCTCTTCAGTTTCTGCAATAAGGCCTTCATCCATTATCTCTGTCTCTGTTTCACTTTCATCAACATGTTCCTCTTCTTCTTCATCTTCAATCATCCTGTCATCTCCAACATCTTCTTCACTTTCAATACCAGTCAAATCTACGTTCTCAATTGGCTCTTGAGCACCAATAGGAGGTTCAATTATCTCTACATCATGCTCCTCAGCCACAATAGCATTTATCTGAGTTGGTGCTGCTTCTTGAATCTCAGCAAAAATTCCAAATTTTGTTAATGCTCGCTTGTTCTCATACTTAACTTCAACGTTATCTCTAGACTTCTGATTTACCCATGTAAACACCGAATGATTCATTATCTTTGCATCATAGGTTTTCACAGTGACTGGCAACTTAGGATACTTCTTTTCCAATATCATCTGAATAAATCTTGGAAACTTGTACCAGTATTTCTTATTCAATGTCTTCACATTTACAAACATATCGTCAAACACACTCTTGGAGTAGTTGTACTTCCACCCTTCAACTACCGAAACCATTGCAGAAGTTTGCTTCAACGTCAATTTATCAAGACCACTCTTATTTCCACTTATGCACACTAGATAAATATGAGCCAGAAGTCTCCAGTATGGATGCAACAACTTCTTGATTGTGGGAGGAGGAATCGCTCCCTCGTAGCTCATTTTGATCAAAACGTCCATAACCTTCTCCTTCGAATACTCTATCGGATCATCAGCTGCATCTCCGAATAGCAATACATCTCGTATGTCTTGTTCACTGATCGAAACTTCTGTACCCCGGACCTTTGACTTGATCACTGAGTCACCTTTCTTTGCTGTTGAATTCTCCCAGAAATCTTTGATCCAGTCTTCACAAATGACTGGATTCTCCCGAAGAGAGTGTGCCAGTCTGCAAGTATTTAACCCCACCATCAAAGATTTGTACGTCTCGAATCCCTTAGGAGGATCTGATAGGTAGCAAGCGATATTCATAGTTTTCTCCCATGCTGGTACATGCGAACCTTTAGCTTGCTTTCCTGTATCTGCACAAAGTAGTCGAATAAATGCGGATACAAAAATGTCAACATCAAAAATTTCAAAATTTTGTCCGTAAACTTGGTTAAACTAACACCATCATAAATTCAAAATTCTTTAAGAATAAAACACAACTGTGTTCTGTTAAGAGAATTCGAAAATTATGACTTAACAGATAACCAAAATTCACTGAATAACTATCGGCCCAAAAGAATTGGATCAGGCCCAAACTATAACCCCTTGTGCGATTGAATATCTCTTGTGCGATCAAGCAAGTCTTGTGCGATGGCAGTTTAGTAATAAAACAAATAAGTCAATCACACAAGACCGGTCAACAAAAGTCACACGCACAAGATCTGGTCAACACTGGTCAAACGCACAAGATTAGGTCAGCAGAAGTCAAAAAGGACTTTCAATCGCACAAGAATATTGAAACTACAGGGGCAAACTGGACATTTCACACAAAAATCTAAGGGGCAAAACGGTCCAATCAGACTTGTGCGATTCACTATGACCGCGCGTGAAGTTCACTCGCCGTCTCCGATCATCTTCTCCGGCGAAGACAAAATATTACAGTGACAAACTAGGGTTTCAGAAGCGTATTTTTAGCGAAATCTTAGGATCTACACCATTTTATTCAAGAGATTTTTTCTGTTAATACACCAAATACCCTAAGATTTTGATTTTAGCATCAAAACAATTCTCATCATTCAATGTTCATTCAAGCAAAACAAGAACCAGCCTATTATCTTACCTCAACACGCATAACAAAAGACGATTCAAGATGAGAAGCACATACCTTTTGATTTTTCTTTCTGAACAGCCATGATTGCAGAATATGATGAAGGTACAAGATGACTTGTGAGATCGGAGCTTGTGAGGTTTTGAGAAAACAGTAATTTTTCAAACTCACTAATTTGATAATATCCCCAATTAATCGCACAAGACCCAATACCTAATCATAATGGATTTTCAACTAAGGGCCCACCAAGTCTGCGGTGGGCCCAGCCGTCATCTAGCATACCCTTTTGTTTATCGATTAGAGATCATGAAAAGTGTTTAGATTTTGTGGGCTCAAATCCCAAGGATAGAAAACTTTGCAAAGATACTTTATGAAAATTCGGTCTCCTTCGATTCATGACAACACGGCCACAAGATTTTATAAAAATAAAACCGATGACAAAATATTTACACATAAATAAATAATAGAAATAATGCAAAATATTTACAGCAACACAATATCTTACACACCATTTTTGCATGCACTTTTCTTACGGGATCAAATCACAGAGTTTCGGGCTAGACTACACTTATCAACACTAATTTACTCTGGTAGATCCGAGCGATTGCCAGTATATTTGTCCCCTTAAACTTATCTCCTTAGGCCTTTATCAAATAACTTACCGCAACTTATTTATCATGTTTTTCATTTTAAATTATATGAACACTCAAATAAATCACGATCAAATCCCGGAATTTTAAAGTTGAACAGGCTATCATACGAGTAGTTTCCCTACCACATATTTCACAAGCCCATTCTATAGTTCTGAAACCTTTACTGGACTGGGTTGAGAAAAGAACAGAATGGATCAGCGGAGATTGATATAATATACAAATCAAATGAGATTTTCTCAGTTTGATATAGGTTTTTATTATTGGGTTTCTTTTGGGCACTAGAGGGCCTCTTTCGGGTGTATTTGATCCACAGCGCGACAACGTACAGCTAGGTCAGCATGTATCTGGATGCAGCAGAAGCTGACGTTGCCTAGCACCTCCAGGTCAGCATATATCTGGATGCAGCAGAGGAGGTACACGAGCTGTTTAGAAAAGATTTCAGAACTAGAACGAAATTGTGTGTATCGGGACATCACACACGCATTCAAATAGCTATGCTCTAATTCCAAGTGACCGATCTTTCCTGAGGTCATAGACTAGATTTAGTGTTCTAAGCAGTACCAGTTAAAGAATCCAGCCATCAGGATAAAGCCTACCAGCATATCACTCTGGAGTCAGACCATTTCAATATTGGTCTTACATGAGTCAGCCTTAATCCACATAGTGAAGTCATTTCATTTCCCGTTTTGTAGCCAAGGCATGGCAAAAGCAAAGAACTATTTTTGAATTTTTCTGATTTTTCAATGTTTTTGTATTTTTCTGAGACTACATCCCCCTAAATTTTTGCTTAAAATAAAAGAAACGTTATTTTAAGAAACAAATTTACAGAAGCGAAGAAAAATATTTTTGTGTGACCGCGGTCAATCCTCAAATTCGACCATTTTGAGAAGTTCGAGAAGAGCAATAAAACGTGCTTTATCAACCGGTTTTGTAAAAATGTCCGTGACATTGTCGTCAGTATGAATTTGTTCCATTTTAATTAAACCCTGGTTGAAAGAATCACGAATAAAGTGAATTTTTATGGCAATGTGCTTGGTTTTTGAAAAATACACCGGATTTTTCACTATTTGGATAGCTGCATCATTGTCACAATAAATAGGAGTTTGAGAGAAATTCAAACCGTAGTCCCCCAGCTGGTGTTGAATCCAGATAACCTGTGAGCAGCAGGCTGAAGCAGCCACATATTCCGCTTCTGCAGTAGATAATGAGACAGTTTGCTGCTTCTTGCATTGCCAGGAGATGAGGCGATCCCCCAGAAACTGGCATCCAGCTGACGTAGATTTCATGTCTTGACCGGTACCTCCAAAATTGCTGTCAGAAAAAGCACACAGATCAAATGGAGATTCTCTTCGATACAAAAGTCCAAGTCGAGGCCTGCCCTTAAGATATCGAAAGATTCTCTGAACAGCTTTTAAATGAGAAAGTTTAGGAGCAGCCTGATAGCGAGCACACTGACACACAGCAAACATGACATCTGGTCTACTGGCTGTCAAATACATCAACGAACCAATCATCGACCGGTACAGCATAGCATCAACGGCTTCCCCTTCTGTATCTTCTGTCAGTACTGGTCTTTCTGCTATAGGAGTGTTTGCAGGTTTGACATCTTGAAGTTTGAATTTTGCAAGAATATCATCGACATATTTTCCTTGATGAATGAGAATTCCTTTGGAATCTTGTCGAATCTGCAGACCCAAAAAGAAATTCATTTCTCCCAACGCACTCATTTCAAATTGCTTCTTCATAACTTGTTCAAACTCCTTGCATAACGCGTCACTAGTGGATCCGAAAATGATGTCGTCCACATAGATCTGCACCAAGATTTGATCCTCTCCCACTTTACGAAATGAACAGTGTCTGATCAATGACACCCCGAGTGTAACCATGAGCGAGCAGATGCTCTGTCAGAGTAACATACCAAGCACGAGGAGCCTGGTGTAACCCATACAAAGCTTTATCAAGCTTATACACATGACGGGGACACTGTTTGTTCACAAAACCCGGTGGCTGTGACACATAGATCTCTTCTTTTACTTTGCCATATAGAAACGCCGTCTTGACATCCATTTGATAGACCTTGAATCCCATGTAGGAGGCATAAGCTAGAAAAATTCTGATCGCCTCCAGTCGAGCCACGGGAGCATACACTTCATCGTAGTCAAGGCCTTCTATCTGTCTAAACCCTTGGACAACCAGTCTTGCCTTGTTTCTGACAATCACTCCGCTAACGTCTCTCTTATTTCGATAGACCCATCTAGTTCCGAGTGACTTCTTTCCAGCAGGTAGAGTAACTAACTTCCATACTTTCAGTTTCTCAAACTGATTCAACTCATCCTGCATCGCATCTACCCAGCTAGGTTCCAAAAGAGCCGCATCAGTTGTCTTTGGCTCGATTTGAGAGATGAAACATGAAAACAAACAATTGTTGATAACTCCTGACTGACTTCTAGTCAATACTCCTGCCTCGACTGGTCCAATCACATTTTCGATGGGATGATCACGTTGGACACTAGCAGGAATAGCAACTTCTGGTGCAGTTCCAGTTGAAGATACATTCGTTAAATGATCAACTGCTACTGACTCAGTTTGGTCAGAGACTTGCTCCTCTTCTGTACCATTTGCGATAAACTCTTCAGGAATAGGACCATCAAACAAGTCGTTTTGATCCATAGGAGCGTCCTCCTCATCAGATGAGTCCAAATCCTCCCCTCCAGCATTGAGAATTTCAGTATAGTCCGGAGCCACTTGAATCTCAGGTGTAGATGTTGTAGATGAGACTGCAGGTGTGTGATCCCCCACAGCTGTAGAATCCCCCTCAAATACAACATCCCCCTCTTCTTCAGCATTATGTGAAATAATTGAGGGTCGAGAAGCAGTGTTAGATGTACCAGAAGTACCTGCATGACCAACAGGAGGATCATCAAGAATATCAAACGATTTGAATAAATAAGCATAATTATAAAGAGTAAATGGTCCGTTTCCAGCATCTGTCTGATTTTCTTCGAGCCACCTCACATCATAAGACTCAATGATTTGTCTAGTCCTCTTGTTATAAACTCTGTATGCCGTCTTATTTTCATGAGCAGCCTTCCCAGCATATCCAATGAAATAGCATTCATCTCCCCTAGCGTCAAATTTTGGTATAGATTCCAGGTGCAGTAGAGTACATGGACAACCAAAAGCTCTAAAGTGTCCCACGTATGGTTTCTCGCCAAACATTACTTCATGAGGCGTCTTCATGCGTGCTTTGTTGATAACCACTTTGTTTTGAACGTAGCACGCAGTGTTAATGGCCTCTTCCCAGAAGAAAACTGGAAGTTTCGAATCACAAAGCATAGTTCGAGCTGCTTCTATCAGAGTTCTATTCCTTCTTTCAGCAACTCCATTTTGCTGAGGAGTTCTAGCAGCACTGTACTGTCTAGCAATTCCCTTTTCAGCACAAAAGAAATTCAACTCAGCATTCTTGAATTCGGTTCCATTGTCGCTTCGAATCCCTTTCACTTTCTTGCCACTCTGATTCTCCATAAAGATTATGAATCTCTTGACTAATTCTGCAGTCTCACTTTTGTTAACTAAGAAGAAAACCCAAGTAAAATGTGAGTAATCATCAGTAATTACAAGACAGTAAGACTTTCCAGACAGACTGAGCATATTCACTGGACCAAAAAGATCCATGTGAAGAAGTTGCATTACACTGTTAATAGTGTTGACAGTTTTGGGAAAGTGTGGTTTTCGATGCTGTTTACCCTTTGCACAAGAAACACATTTTTCGAAAGTTATGAAGTCTTTTACAGGTAGACCCCTTACCAACCCCATTTTTGCAAGACGGTTTAGATTTTTTACATTGGAATGTCCCAAACGACGATGCCACAGCATAGCATTGTGCTCAGAGATTTTGGTAAACAAATAGGCAACACCTTCAGTGGGAGGTTTATTCATGTCAATGACATAAGCGTTGCCTTTTCATTCAGATTTCAATAAAATCCATTCATCAGGAATGACCATTCCTGGTTTCAGAATAAGACAGTGTTTATCAGTAAAATGAGTTGAGTAACCGTTGTCGCATATTTGAGCAACACTTAGCAGACTATGCTTCAACTCAGGAACGTAGTTGACATCTTTAAAACAGAGATCACCATTCTTGACTGTGCCTCTTTGTGTGATTTTTCCTTTCTCGCCACCCGCAAACGCGACATATCCTCCATTAAATTCTTCAAGATCAGAAAGTTGAGATATATCGCCAGTCATATGTCTGGAACAGCCACTGTCAATGACCCAAAGTCGAATGACAGCCCTCCATAGCCGTTCCTGCACATTACGCGGTTTTAGTTAGACGTTGGTACCCAAGCCATAGATGTGGTGGGTACACCCTGTGCATTAACATACGTTACTTGCATCCAAATCAACTTTTCTTTAGAGTAGATAGGTTTATCATTGATGCACGATGATTTAGGAGAGTTGTTTGGAACATTATTCTTAGGTTTCCAAACTTGCCTGGAACTTTCCAATTTCTTGGATGTTCTGGACGAAATATAGTTTGAGTTTGGAATCCTATTATTTGATTTCATTTTCATTTGTTTAGCTTTGTTCCAATCTCCATCAGAAGGTTTCATTTTGGAGTTCAGCTTCCTAACAGGTTTAGATTTTGAAGTCTTATCCTGTTTTGGATGCTTGACATTTCCTTTTGGAGCCTTCTGATGCTCTCCTCTTTTTAGTTTATCAGGACGATGCTGACAATTTCTTGCAATATGTCCAGCAATTCCACACGTGTAACAAATTTGTCGCTTCACATGTGGTTTTGCTTGACATCCATCAGACTTTGCAGAACCTGAGGGCTTGTGTGGTTCCTGAGATGCAAACGAGACATGTTTAGATTTGTCCTTAGAAATGGAGTGACACTTAGTTTGTTTGTTGGATGTTGATTTTGGAGGAACATATTTAGATTGTTTTACCAAAAGATTTTTAGATTTATCAACTTTATTAGGCAAAACAACTGAATTCAAATCCACACAAATAGAACCAAAATAAATGTCAGAACATTCATCGCTCTTAAAAACAGAGCCCACACAATTCAAAGCATCAGAAGAAATTGAAATATTGTTTGACTTTTCAGAAATTAAAGAATTGTTTTTCTGAATTTTATTTTTCAAAACAACGTCGTCCCCATCATCTTCATCTACCCAATCTTCAATAATTACTTGGTCTGCATTTGAAGCAACAGGGTTAGTATCATTGATTTTCTCATAAACAGGGTCACTTGATGCTGCAAAATTGCTCTCAGCTTCTTGTGACACGATTGGTTCTGAAGAATCAGAATCGTTTTCTGTTGAACATTCAGCAGAGGCTTCTGTGGTTGCTTTACCGTTCAACTCAACAGATGCTTCTGCAGTTGTTTCTGATTCTTCTTTGATCAAATGTGAATCAACAGTTTCAGATGATTCATTTGTTGACTCTACTGAAGCAACTGGCTCTGAATTATCACAGTCAGTCTTTTCATGGGAGTCACTAATTGAATCAACTGAAGCTATTGATTCAGTATGAGATTCTTCTGTTTCCTCAAGTGAAGCACTGTTGACACTAATTGATTCGCCCATTTCTGATTTCTCAGAAGTGGATGTTTCTGAAGTATCGCAAGATGCTTCAATTGACGAAGCAGATTTAGCTTGTTTGCTCTTGTTAAATTCTCTCATAAACTCAGTTAAACCTCTCAACATAGCAAACTCGATATTATCTACGTTAACACTTGATTCTTTTGTTTCAGACTCTTTTGTGACACATTTATTTTCAAAAATTTGCTTTGAGTCACATGATTCCTCTTCTTTCAACACTTGAAAATGCTTATCAACACTTGCATTTTTCTCAAAATTCAAAGTTTCAGTGTGATTTAAAACATTTTCTGACTTAACAAACGTTTGATTGTAGGCCTGTTTCTCTAAAATGATTTCAGTATTATCAGGCCTGGTGATTTTTATTTTTCGAGACTTAACAGATTCAGACTTTCTATCTTCTGGTTTTCCATACTCCATATTCGGCAAATTTTCTATCTCCTCTTCACTCATAGGAATTGAGGAATAGTTATGGTTGTAGGGTGGGGGTATAGCCACAAAACCCAACCCCTTATTCCTCACTTCCTTTTTGCTATACTTTAACTGTTGATTTATCATTTTCTCGACCTTTTCACTTGAAACATCAAATTTTTTGAAATTAAATTCAGTGTTTTCAAAAGTCGATTTTAAGTTGTTTAATTCAACAGTTAATTTTTCAGATAGCTCCTTGAAGTGGAGATATCGACATTTTGCTTCGCTTAGATCACTATGCAACTGTCGAATGTCACGTTTTTGAGCCTCTACCATTTCCTTATACCCATCTAGTTTCTTTTTAACTTCGTAGGTATTGGATTTGGTAAGTTGAAGTTGCATAGAAAGCGATTGAGCCTGTTCCTTAAAACCTTTTACTTTCCTTCGACATTTTTCAGTACATCAAACATCATCTATACATACCTCAGCCTCAGAAGGAGAGTAGTCATTCATTTGAGCCATGAGAGCATGATAAATCATTTCCTCAGCATCTTCAGCAGCCGAATCAGCATCTTCTTTCACTTCTGCCACGAGAGCTTGATTCTGTTGGTACAAGGTGTCTGTGGTAATCTGCAGATCGTTCATCTGTTGGCTCCAGTCGAAACCCCCTCCTTCCTGAATCACCAATGCATTTCCAGTAGCTCCAATTGGTTCAGCAACTTGAGTTCTAGCACCAGTGTTTGAGGCTGAACTTTGAGTGGGACGAGTAACAGTAACGTTTGAAGTTGAAACAACATTTGGAGCTGGTCGAGCTGCTGAAGTAACAGTGACAGTGACATTTGGATCAGTTCTTTCCCTCTTTGGCTGTTTGCACTCTCTAGCATAATGCCCAGGCTCATGGCAGTTGTAACATCGAAGCCTTGCCTTATTCCAGCCAATCTCACCATCAATCTTGTCCCAATTGCCCTTTCCAGTTTTCTTCATGAAGTTTCTGGCACGAAACACTGCCATGGCCATTTGCCAAGTAATATCCATCTTTTCAACATCATCAGGATGGACTTCCAACAGTTCAGCAGAGTCAATGTTGTTCTTTACTCTTCCAGCAATAAAGGCATGATAACAGTTCATGACCCCTGTCATGAAAGCCATAGCTTGTTCGAAATCCTTTGATGTAGCAACTGAGGAGTTTGTTGCAGCAAAAGCAGTGGTAATGTTTGAAAGAAACTGTGTGGGTGTGAGAGCAGATGGATTAGTGGGTTGAGCAGCAGACGAAGTTTGGTTGACATGTTGAGTAGCAGCGGGAAAGTAGCCAGATTGGTTAACATACGTTCCAAGATTCACAGGAAGAGGCATAGTAGAAGGCCCTGTCAGTGAACTCATTCCTTGCTGAGACATCAAGGCGCTGTTGGTCAACACACCTGCGTTATTGTAACTTGCAGCATGGTTATAGAGCCTTTGTTTGTCATCCATTTCATAGGACTTTAGCAAAGAAATCAGCTCAGAGAGAGTCATTCTAGCTAAGTCCCTGGTCCTTTTGATGAGAGTCACATTTGTATCCCAATTTCTTGGAAGAGCATTGAGCAATTTCTTGTTAATGACGTTTTTTTCAAGGATGATATCATGAGTTTTCATATCACTGACTAAGGCGACAAATCTCTGGATTTGATTTTCTAATGTTTCCCCTGGGAAGTGATTGAACAAGTTAAACCTTTGGGTAAGCATTTCTCTTCGACTTTCTTTCATTTCTTCATTTCCCTCATAGAGAGCCAACAAAGCATCCCACATTTCCTTACCAGATATGCAGTCACGAACTCCAATGCTTACTTCTGGTGCAAGAGCAGAGTGCAGCATTGCATGAGCTTTGTTGTCATTATCACGTTTTTCACGTTCCTCATCAGTAAACGCAGACTCGGACTTAGGAGCAGTTGTTCCATCAGCATCATTCACAACATAGGTGATTGCAGTAGGGCCGTTGCAGATAAATCTCCATGCCTTTGGATCCTTGATCCTCATATACTGAATAAACCTGAACTTCCATTCAGAGAAGGATCCCCCAGAAATGAGCCTGGGAACCCTATTGTTAGTTCCAATGATGTTATCTAGGTCCTGATTAATAGCAGCAATTTCAGTCAATCCCAATTGATTAGTTTGAGCCATTTCTGAAAAAATAGTTGAATGTATAAGTGACACGTAATATTAAATGTAAAATTCAAATAAGTATCACTAACAATCACAATACAGTTCAAAAATAATTCAGATGGTTCACAATAATTTTGATGGTATACAAATAATTCAGAATTCAATTCAAACAGTTCACGAGTTCCAACAGTCCAGTCCACGTGAATGATGAATCGCACAAGACACCTATCACCTGATCCTTTGTCCAATCGTACAAGATGAATTGTACAAGATGAGTCGCACAAGACTTCTTTAATTTGAACCTTCTGCCAAACGCACAAGTTATTATGAACCTTTTCAATATATGCCTTTTACTTCGAACAAGAAGTCCAATCACACAAGAGGTCCAGTCGTACAAGATCACGGACACCAGTTCAATATCAACAGTGAAGCGCACAATATTTCCTCAATCGCACAAGATGTCTTCAATCGTACAAGAGTTCAATGTTGGGCCTGTATCTTTAATAGCCCAAACAATTTTACTCGCACAATCCAAAACTGATCGCACAATATGTATTGTTAGGCCTCAGTGCTTTGAAGGCCCAAAACACCAATCGTACAAGCTTTTCAGTCGTACAAGCTGAGTTTGGAAAGATAATATTCCAAATTTTCAACTATAATTCCGAAAAATCTGCTGAATTTAATTTTGAATCCTTTCAATATTTCCTGCAACAACTTTCCAAACTATCTGCAAACACAGTCAACTTTCACAAAAAAAAAAAATCAAACCCAAAAAATCCTCAAGAATTCTGATGAATAATTGATGAATACGAAGCACAAATACCCAGAATTTTTCAAATGTTTTTTTTTTTTTTTTTGAATATACTAAAGAAGTCTTTCAATTTCAGCAAACCAAAAATTTAATCTAACATTTGATTATCGAAGTTCAATTTTGAGATCTAAATCAATTGATTTTCACAAGAGTTTAACCCAAACCTGATCGATTTTTCAGATTAAAACAGCCCTTTTGTTTCACAATTGTCTAAGTTTGATTTTGAACCGACAGAAAAATTACTTTAAAATCAGAGTTTGTGCTATAACTTGGGTCGATATTCAGAAGCAAATAGGCAGATTTTCAGCAAGAAAATCGAACAATTCGAAAACCCAAGGACCCAACCAACAATCGACAAAAACAAATCTGTGAAATAAAATTAAGATGAACCTGAAAAACAAACCTTTCTTGTCGATCTTGAGCACAATCAGCAGCAACACAGCCTTCAATATTCAAGATATCCGATCCAACCGAGCCTTCGTGAGACTACTTAGGCTCTGATACCAATTGTAAGTCCAGGAACTATACAACCGAATATCAAACACCAAACAAGTAGCGGAAATACAAGTAAGATGTCGAAGATTGAAACACAAAGTATATTGATTCAAGAACAAGAGCACACGATTTCTAGAACCGTCTGGTACTCAAAACACACAAAAGGCACAAGTTTGCTAGTGAATCAACAACCTAAAATGACTAAGGACTCTCCTATTTATACCTGCATAGGAGATCCTTTTACACTGGGCCAAGCCCATACCCCATAGACATCAAAACATTTAAACAAGCCCACTACACAGTTCGAACCCAAAACAACTATAATAAACCAAGACAGACGCAAACCTATACTAGTTTATACCCTTACACAGACCAGACGTCATCATCCGAGCACCGGCCGGATTTGCACATCGACGATCACTTTGACGCCGTTTGTACACCATCCTACATCGACTTCTCCGGTCAGATGGAAAAACTTGCATCAAGGTATCTGCCGACAATAACATAGCACCTGCATCGCCATCAATCCCAGTAATGGAAGGGACATCATCTTTGCTGCCCTTACCCGACAAATCCAGACAGCGTACGGTGTTTAGAAACCCTCCACTTCTGGCAGCTTTATCCGGCACCTGATTTCCAAGACGGACCATGGCATCAGTAGCATCAAGGGTTTTCAAGATAAAGGAAACCTTCTGAAGACGGTATTTGTGACTCATGTTGTATTTACCAAAACTGGCAAAAAGAAGTACTGCATATATAAAGGCTAAAACGAGCTGACAACGATGACGAAAGCATAATTAAAGGAGGTGTAAGAAATCATGATGATTAATGTCAAATCGCCACCTTTTGAACGACGGCGTTACAGTAATCATGGATTTCATTAATGATCTCTGACAGCATCAAATGCTTACACACATTCCCACAAAATACAAAATATCACAATCACTGTAAGAAAACGAACAGTCAAACACCTATTCGTCTTCTAGCATATGGCACAAGGATTCCATGCCAGTAACCCAGAAGATTTTTTCATACCTTGCGCCGGCAAGCCTATTACTTCTCAAAGCAAGAAAACACACACTTCATTTTATATAGTCTAGTGCTCCACTTACTTGCATAGAAGCAACACTGGACTGGGGGGACTTGAAGGGGTATGGTCCCAAAAAACCTTGCGCACGCGCATTGGACCATACCATAATCCTATCCCAAAACATCTTGAAAAGAGACCCTGCGCGGCTGCGCAGCGGTCCTAAACAGGATTTGGGAAGAAACAGTTAAAAGACAAAGGAATATGGTCTAAGAAATCTCGCGCGAGATCATACCATATCCCAAGAACACCTTTAACAGAACCCTGCGCAGCTACGCAATGGCTCCAAACAAGGATGTAGAAAGAACAATCTCCGATAAACTTGCGCCGGAGAAAGGGCTAACCTTTAACTAACACCTTGCGCGGGCTCGCGTAAGAGTACAGTTAGACCTGAAGACAAATCCTAAACATCTCCGCGCGCCTGGAGCCAAGACTTGGACAAAAGTATTCTTTCTGTTACAACAGAATAGACACGTGGCAAAAGCACAGAGGTTTACAGCTGTAGATCTTCTAGAAGGTTGTCAATGCTCATCATGCATAGCTATTCAGTTACAACTGAAAGATGACGTGGCACAATCCTGGACGCTCATCCAAGTCACGATAAGAGCACTAACTTAAAGAAGGATCCACACAAGTCCACTTTCCACGTGGCACCTCCCTAGCCGTCGATCACACTCACGATTCGTGTGCATGGATGTGACGTTAGTGATTGACGGAAAAAGGACATAACCACCAACGGAAAATACTTTCCGTTACTCTCTCCATCATATCAGTTTCTTGCCAAAAACGGTTATAAATAGAAGGTTGCAGGTATGATCTCACAAGTTACATTCACTTCACTTTTACTACTCCTTCTTCCTCATCGAGATCACTGTACTTATTCTCACGCCGGAGGGTGGTCACGGAGAGAACCCCCTTTCTCCCCGTGGCGAGTCTAACGGCTTTTTGTTTTGCAGTTATCGCTGGAGAAGGAGCTCAGTCAAACCCCTGAATCTAGCGAGAGGATTAACCCTTTTTATGCAGAACTAAACCCCTGGTCTGATTGATTCCGGTCATTCGAACCACTATTTCTTCACACTCATATTCCTTTTCCAAAGAGTTTTATTAAGTCTGATGCATGTTTTGATTTAATTCACTGCGACATATGGGGCAAATATCGAAAACCTTCTACGACACGCGCAAATTATTTTTTGACAATAGTTTATGATTTTAGTCGAGCTGTGTGGGTTTATCATATAAAACACAAAAGTGAGGCAATCGATTGCTTAATGAACTTTCATAAAATGGTTAAAACCCAGTTTGGTAAAGCAATTAAAAAAATTAGATGCGACAACGGTGGTGAATTTGTCTCTAACTGTATGACCAGTTTTTACACACAAGAAGGAATCTTATTAGAAACGACATGTCCACACACACCGCAACAAAATGGTGTGGTGGAACGCAAGCATCGTCACTTTCTTGAAACAACACGTGCTTTAATGTTCCAAGCTAGTTTACCAAAGAAATTTTGGGGGAAATGCGTTCTTGCGACTGCCTATATAATTAATCGTTTGCCATCAAAGGTTACCAGCAACAAAACTCCTTATGAAATTATGTTTCGTTAAAAACCAGACTATAGTCACATGAGAATCTTGGGTTGTCTAGGTCTAGCGAGTCTAGTTAACGTAATCAAAAGAGTCTCGTGGGTTCGATATCCGGACTTACTTAGCTATACTAGGGTCGATCGGTACACTTGTCGGTTAGTAGTTTAATCTAGTTTTAGAGAGTCTAGAGGTTACCTTAGTGTTTAGATTAGGGTAATTTAGTTGATAATTATTAAACTACTTTTAGCATATCATCGCTCGGCTAGGATTCTTAGCGGTATCCTGAGCTCTATCCCTTTTCTTTTTTAGCAACTCCTTTAAGTGGCCTATACTTAAGAGATTGCTAATCGCTTTCCTTAGAGCAATGCAGTCTTCGGTATTATGCCCAAAGTCCTCATGGTATGCACACCATTTAGACCTATCCTTCCTGCGGTGGAGATGTCGCTTGTTTAGGATTCTTATCGGTATCCAGAGCTCTATCCCTCTTCTTTTCCAGCAACTCCTTTAAGTGGCATGTACTTAAGAGATAGCTAATCTCCTTCCTTAGAGCAATGCAGTCTTCGGTATTATGCCCAAAGTCCTCATGGTATGCACACCATTTAGACCTATCCTTCTGATATGATGCGAGTATGTATTGATTTTTGGATATATTTTAAGTACTTTTTACTCGTTTATTCAAGCTTTAAATTTATAAAACACAATATAACACTATCACTCTCTACAACACGCTAGGGCATTGATTTCCGTTTGTTGTCCCAAACATATCAAGAAAATCCGTAAATCATCTTAACTTCAAAAGTATACCATTGATTGGAGACAATAAAGACAAAAAAAAAACAAAAAAGAACATTCAGTTTATGATATCAGAATAAACTGTGTCAATACAAATCTGAATAGAACTATTACAAACAAATCTCAATACCAATATGAAAACATATCAGAAAAAAAAAGTATATACTCAAAACATTCAAGCATAATAATATAAGAATCTTTTAACAATAGCGATCGACAATTCATAAGATCATTTAAAAAGTCAGAAAACATAGATCATTTAGGTTTTTGAATCAGTATGTACAGACAAATATCAATACAATATATCAATATATTAATAAAGACTATAAAATTGAAACTTAGTAGAATTCTTATCGTCTCAAAATCACAGGGAAATATAAACCCTAAACAACATTCAACCATTAACGAAAATTAAAACATGAGGAATCTTTGTCCAATATCAGTAACAACATAACATTAAACCATTATAAAAAATAAGAGGATGAAGAAAGATTCTCTAAAATCAGTACCAACATAACACTAAACATAAACAACATTAAAGCATTATAAAAAATCAGAAGATGAAGAACGATTAGAAACCCTAAATAACATCACCGCCGTTTAACAACCTAACAATCATTGATTTGTTAAGAAAATAAGAACAATCGAGTAAACATAAGATTAAGAACCACTATAACAAAATCAGTACAAACATAAAATTCAACATAACATAACATTCAAGCATAATCAAAATCAGAAGATGCAGAACTACTATAAACCATAAATCACCTCATCGTCAATTAAAAACACATTGTTAACAAAATCAAACCAATCTATAGACAAAATAATTGAATCAAACCACAAAATAGCGATTACCGTCGACTTTAGAGTATTCAAATCCATTGAATGATGAAAGAAAGAACACGATTGAACCTTGTCGTCGATCGTATTGAGAGAGAGAGAGAGGCAGAGGATATTTTTTTAGAGTTTGGTATAATGAAGAGTACAAAGGAAGATAAAATTTTCATCCGGGTTTACCATTTCTCCATTGGGTCATGTGCTTTTTTTTTCAATTAAAGGTGTTTCCAATGTTTTTCTAGGGTCATATGGAGTATCCATCGGGTTGCCCGAATAGGGGCTAAGTTTAGGCGGGAAAAATTAGTTGAGGTGAAACCAGAGGATGACATGCGTCCCCCAATGATTTCTTCTATTAGAGACATACATTTATAAGTTAGTAGGGGGATATATGTAATTGCCCCATATAAAATAAATCTTCAATAGCTTAGATTCGTCTAACTCAATGTTTATGTTTTCAAAATTACTATATTATTATAATATATTTTTTTATGTAAACTAATTATTGAAAAGTCTTATTCAAGTTTTTGTTTTATAGGTTTTAACTTTTAACACACTTCTACTAATTTCTTTTAACACCATACTGATAAACAAAGCAACTATAGCTTAGTTTGTTATTTTTATAATGGAAGTTTTATATATTTTCCCATCCTAAGAAGTTTTATTACATATTTCCCCAACCTATAAATTGAATTACATATTTCCCCTTCCTAAAGAAGCCTTATTACATATTTCCCCAATCTTTAAATTTTTATTACACATTTCCCCAATTTCTAAATTTAATTACATATTTCACCTTCCTAAACCTCATATATTACATATTTATCTATTTCATTAAAAATACTCTTATAGAATTACTATTTTACCCCTAATGAGTTTATTAAATATATAACTACAACATATTTCCTAGCTTCCTACAATAATTATAAATTTAAAAGTAACAACTTGATAAATATTTTTAAATCTTCGTATGTAAAAATCCCTACTCAATAATATGGATATTATGTGAGTTTTCAACAAGTAAATATATAAAATTGATTATTATTATTATTATTATTATTTTTAATTATTTTTTATTTTTTAAATACGTTGGTTCTCTAAATATGAATCAAAACTTTGACTTCATATTTTCAGTGGAGATGCGTAATTACGTATGAAGGGAGGCTCTATGAACCGCGTCGATGTAGGATACTTGATCTTTGACATAATATATATAATTGATGGGATTTTTATAAATAATTAGTTACCTATGTCTATCAATAAGAATCTTTTACTGGAAATAAGAGAAGTCATTTTTTTTACTGGAAACACATACAAAGATTTAAAAATATTATTCAAGTTGTTACTTTTAAATTTATAATTATTGCAGTAAGCTAGGAAATATATTGTAGTTATTTATTTAATAAACTCATTAGGGGTAAAATAGTAATTCTATAAGAGTTTTTTTAATGAAATGGATAAATATGTAATATATGGGGTTTAGGAAGGTGAAATATGTAATTAAATTAAGAGATTGGGAAAATATGTAATAAAAATTTAGAGATTGGGGAAATATGTAATAAGGCTTCTTTAGGAAGGGGAAATATGTAATTAAATTTATAGGTTGGGGAAATATGTAATAAAGCTTCTTAGGAGGGGGAAATATGTAAAAATCCCTTTATAACAAGTGTGGTATAGACATTATTAAACAAAGTAGCTAGGTTATCTATCAAGTATATCTATTAGTATTTTTAAAAATATAACCTTTTTTTTATTATTTGGTATATAAATTTAGATTTATTCAACCTATGTAATACATATAGTTTTATTAAGATATTTTTTTTTATTTACTATACAAATTACATTTATTCTACACGTGTAATACACGTGGTTTTTAAAGTTATATATTTTTATTATTTGTTATATAAATTTTTATTTATTTAACTCGTGCAATATACAGGTTATTTGTAGTTTTTTTTTAATTTCTTAGTATATAAAATTATATTTATTTCACCCGTATAATACACGGGGTTCTAAGCTAGTAACGATATATATAAAGTGAATAAAAGGTTTCGAGGTGATATGCTAAATAAAAAAAGATAAGAGAACAAATAATATGTTTGATAAGTTTAGGATGGGAGTGAGTATAATAAGTAAAAAATAGTTGTAGGAGTGCGTTTATCAACCCCTTTAAGGTAACTAGGTTTTAATGCTGGGCGCGACAAAACTAAGTCATTGTAAAACTATTTATTGCGACTAAATACTTGGTTGTTATTAAAGCTGTGCTATTTAGTGTCTTATTTTTAAGTTGACAAGTGGTGGCAGCAAGCGAGTTAGTAACTCCTGGCGATGGCGACTATTGCGATGTCTAAGCATCCACTAACCCAACAAATAAGGAATAAGAATTGTATAAATACAATCAGAAAAACGTGTGAAATAGGAGAAAAAGGAAGATAACGTGAAGTTATGTAAGCATAAAATGGGAAAAAAAAAGACCCCATGATTTGAACTTGAGTCTCTTTAAAACACATAAAACAGAGATGTGTATAAAACTCCCTTGTTTTATTAACTGAATCACATTATTAATATGTGTGTGTATATAGTAAGTAATAAGTATTTTAATATTTAAGTATTTATAAAAAAAAAACAATTTTTAAGTGTTATTCAAAAGTCAACAATTTCGGCCAAGGGAGGGTGTTTCGGGTGGGTAGTGTTTCGGGTGGGTATTTTAATATCCAAGTAAAACCCCCTTGTTTTATTAACTGAATCACATTATTAATATGTGTGTGTATATAGTAAGTAATAAGTATTTTAATATTTAAGTATTTATAAAAAAAAACAATTTTTAAGTGTTATTCAAAAGTCAACAATTTCGGCTAAGGGAGGGTGTTTCGGGTGGATATTTCGGGTGGGTAGTGTTGGGTGGGTAGTGTTTCGGGTGGGTATTTTAATATCTAAGTATTTATAAAAAAAAAAAACAATTTTTAAGTGTTATTCAAAGGTCAACAATTTCGGCCAAGGGAGGGTGTTTCGGGTGGGTATTTCGGGTGGGTAGTGTTTCGGGTGGGTATTTTAATATCTAAGTATTTATAAAAAAAAAAAAAAAAAAAAAAAACAATTTTTAAGTGTTATTCAAAGGTCAACAATTTCGGCCAAGGGAGGGTGTTTCGGGTGGGTAGTGTTTCGGGTGGGTAGGGGTGTTTGGCAAAAATTCAACTTTATTATTCATTAACTTTGTCACGTGTCTATATGTTATATGTGAGTGGATGTACGTGAACCAATAAGGAAAGTTTACTATTGATTATGATGTGACAAGTACTATTCATTAGCTTTGTTTTTTAATATATAGGATAATGGTAAAAACAAAGACTAACGAGTTGTTTGTTTACCTCTTAATAAGCCTCTTAATGGTTCAGATCTCTTAATTGTTCAGCACTTAATGATTCAGATTGTTTGTTTCACGAGCAGATGTCTGAATGGTTAAGACATTTGCCTCTGAATGGTTAAGATTTATACAGAGTCTGAATGGTTAAGATCTCTAATCTGAATTTGTGAGACATTTGCCTCTGAACGGTTAAGCATTATATAGGTTCTTAATGGTTCAGACCTCTTACTGGTTCGGCACTTAATGGTTTAGACCTTTTACTGATTCAGCACTTAACCATTCATCATCATCATCATCATCATCATCATCATCATCATCATCATCATCAGTAAATCCCACCAAAAGCAAAGCTAAGGTAGGGTCTGAGGAGGGTAAGATGTAGACAACCTTACCTCTACCCCCTAGGAATAGAGAGACTGCTTCCAGTGAGACCCCCGGCTCGATAGTAGCTTTGCTTCAAGCCTTGGACATAAGACACATGACACTCAACAACCGGGACAAAGGCCGCTTAGTGCATGTATCCACATATCTTTCGGCTATCAACGCCACCACACGATTCATGATTAACCGTCCGTCGCTTTTAATGTTATTTTCACAAAATTAATAAAATAACGTTAAAATTATTGCAATTTTACTTTTTGCTCCCCGAGCGCCCACACATACATACATTATATGTGCATACCGCAAGCGAGGCGTAACTTCTTTTAAGAAAATACAAGGCAATGGTAAAAACAAAAGCTAAGAAAAAGTAGTTGTTTCTATCACCGAGATGGGTTGGTAACACAAGCTAAGAAAAAGTAATTTGTGGGAGATACTTCGTCGAAACTTCTTTTCAACTTCGAAGTAGTAGACAGAACCCGCTCCTCATATATATCCGGTCGTCAACGCCGACACTACCGGTGTTGACACTCACACACACCCATTCTCGCCACCATTCTCGGCTCATGTGATCCTCAACATCACTGCTACCAATTTTCCGGCAGACTCCTATGACCTCAAATCTGACTCATTGAGGTACGATCGCGAGTAGTAGTAGTTTGTTTTCATTATTAAGTGGTTATATATAGGGTAGAGTTTCTT
Organism: Helianthus tuberosus; assembly: GCA_030545235.1. NCBI lineage: Eukaryota > Viridiplantae > Streptophyta > Magnoliopsida > Asterales > Asteraceae > Helianthus > Helianthus tuberosus. The sequence goes on along the minus strand of CM060418.1, from coordinate 159,557,521 downwards.
TAATCCGACCTCATTAGCCATCCTAGGGTAGATCTATGTCGTCTTGGTGTTTAATTACACACACATACATGTACGTGCATACATACATATATATATATAAAGGTGAGATCTGGTACAAAGTGTGTTGGATCTAACAAAAAACGTGCCTGAAATCTGATTAATCTATAATAATTATTGAATAGAATTAAGGGCATTTTAGGTATTGTGTTAAAAGTATCATTATAAAATTCAACATTTCTTCATCACTACTATGTTATTTTATATTCTGGCATGTCTGCAGTTTATGGGTTTAATATATGGTTTGCAATTAGATTGGTTGTTCGTACGAGCATGTACTGTGCTGTGCTGGTATGGAATTGTATTGTGTTAGTATTTAAATCTACATATAATAAGTTGTTATGTATATGTAATTATTATGTGCTTTTATAAGTTTATTATTGTTATGTGAGAGAGATAGAGACTTAAAATAACCGATGTAAGGAGGGTGGTACATTCATTGAAATAAAAATGAAGGGTCGTATAAGTTTATTAGTACTTATAGAAAGGCTGAGGTTAGAAGTTAAGATACTCTCGCAACCAAAGCTAAGATACTCTCTCAACTAAAGCGGATGAAAAGCACCTTATGTAGTAATCTACAAATAATTATATTAAATATTTTAGACATTGACTTACTCCAGAGTCAAGTATACAGTTCTTTAATATCTGAAACTTGCGAAGCAACATTCTCTTTCTTTTTGAACTCAATTCAAATTAAATGTTTATTTGATGTACACAGATTGACGTGCTTGTGGCTCATCAATGGCTGTAGTAAAGTATGTTGCAGACTTTTTGATTGAAAACGCAGTTTCTAAATTGTCAGACGGCTTCATACTCTCAATGCATTTTGAAGCCAAACTCGGGGAAATGGAAGAAACTATACAGAGTATGGGGCCTATCTTAAAGAACCTAAAAGAAGATCCGGCTCGATTGGAAAAAAAAGGGAAGAGATTCATCAAAATGCTCAAAAAAGCAAAAGACTTGGTCCGGCAATGCAAGAATATCAAATGGAATATTTGGAAGAGATACTGGTATGCTTCGAAGTTGGACGAAATGAATAAGTCGTTGCTGAATTCTCACAACCAGTTGCAGATTGCTAGGGAAGCAGTATTGGAAACAAAGGCGGAGGAGAGGGGGTTGAAAAGGGGGTTGAAGGAAGGACATTCAAGTGGTGTTCCAATCAAAAAGTGCGTTGCTATAGGGCTTGATAATCCACTTAGGGATTTGAAGGCCATGGTGCTTGGGAATTCTACAGACGGTGATTGCTCAGTTGTCGTTGTTTCCGCTCCAGAAGGGTATGGGAAGACCACTCTCATAACAAATCTCTGCGATGATCCTGATATTAAAGGTATTCAAATCGATATTTTTGCTTATTCTGTATGTCAACTACACTGGCATTTTTTTAATTATTCATAGTGTTCTCATTTGAGCAGGAAGATTTCGTACAAACATCTATTTTGTTACAGTCTCACTCGGGTACGATTTGAAAGTCATCATCAAAAATTTACTTGAGAGGAGTCAACTGCATGGTATCGATAGTGATGAAGATGCAATCTCAGAAAGAAACATCAGAAGAAAACTACTTAGGGGGAATCATGTGCATGATTTTGAGAGTGATGAAGATGCAATCCAGCAGTGGCGGAACTTTTTGGGTCAAAATAAACGTGAAATTCTGTTGGTACTTGATGACGTACGGTCCGTTTCTGTTATTATGGACCTCATGTTCAAATCACCCGGATACAAGATTCTGGTCGCAACTCGGGAGACTTTTACACAATTCTATACATATCAGTTGCCTGTTTTGAAAGATGAAGATGCCTTCATTCTGTTCTGCAGCTCAGCGTTTTCAAAACGTAGTAATATTGATATACCAAATGACCTTGTTGTCAAGGTATACAAAACGATGCATTTTTATTTTTCTAGTATCCGTTATGGATATATTTATTCTTATATCTTTTAACGATTTGTGTAGTTGGTCGCGTGTTGCAAGAATAATCCACTGGCTCTTAGTGTGATTGGTGGTTTGCTAAAGGAGAAAGCTTTGGCAAAGTGGGAATTTTTGTTAAAGAAGCTAGAAGGAGCAAATAATTCGGTTCTGGATTGTCTAGAAAAGGGTTTGCAACTTTTGGATGAAGAACCTGAACTAAAGCAACGTTGCATGGACTTGGCATTATTTCCTGAAGATCAGAAGATACCTACTACAACACTTATGTACATGTGGGAACATTTGTGCAACCATGATGAGGTTACTGCTAACATTCTCGCTGTGCTTTCTTCTAGAAAGCTTGCAACTTTGTTGCCAATAAGGTACTATACTTCCTAGATTTGTTATAAAATCTCACGCCGCCTTATGTCTAACAACTATATATGGTAGACATTTTTCTTACATGATATAAAACAACCATCTTAAAAGATTCATTTGGTCCTAAACATTGCATTTGACTGTAGGAAAAATTTACCGGACATTGCCAACCATTGGGAGGAAAAATTTGTTACGCAACATAAGATGATGAGGGAGTTAGGTATTCGTTTAAGCAGCCAAAAGCCAATAGAACACAGAGAAAGGTTAATCATAAATACAGATGGAAAAGATCTCCCCGAGTTGCCACAAACTGTCAACGCCCGTATATTGTCAATTTCCACAGGTTTGTTAGATTCATTTCACGGTTGTTTTGGAAGTTGATATATATTAAAAACGTAGTCTTATATTTTTTTTTATTCTATTAGGTGTGACGGCAGATGCAAGATTACTTTCAACATGGAACGAGATTCAATTCCCTAGATTGGAAGTTTTAGTACTGAATTCCATGTCAAAGATTTATTCCTTCCCAAAAGCTATGCAGATATTGCCAAATTTAAGGGTTTTATCCATCACAAACAAAGGATATGACTTTTCAGAGATTCAAAACTTCCCTGCAGCAGAATGTTTATCTGGTCTAACTAGAATGACGTTAGATGGTGTTTCAATACCTTCAATTAGTACATCAATGCTAAAGTTGGAGAACTTGAAGAAATTGTCCATGAGCATGTGCAAAATCGACAATGGTTTCAACGAAGGAATCCATAGTTTTAAGGGTCGATGTCTTAGAATTGACCTAGACTATAGACTAAGTACCCAATGCGACCCCTTATTGTGTGAACTCTATCACTTATGCAACACTAGGAGTACTCGTATGAATGAGGACAACTCGCACAAGGTGAGTTACTTCGCTCGAGCGAAACACCTCGTATGAAGTAGGTCACATTGCCCGAGTTGTGCACTTCGTACAAAGTATTCCAGCTCAATCTCCAAACGCTCGACAATCCTTCCTAAGATTGTCGCATTGGGTACTTAGTCTATAGTCTAGGTCAATTCTAAGACATCGACCCGGACTAGGTCAATTCTTAAACGTTCCATACATGCAAGCACTTGATTATTCGAATACTTTAATCCTTACAATACTTCTTTTATTATTACAACACAAAACCTATGTTTACATACTTGTATAACACATGTTTTCATGTCCCCTTTGCATATTAGACCTTGTTACATGTTGGTCATATATTAAATAACATGTAACACCTGAATATACAACAAATATAAACCTTTTAATGTTCAAAAAAATAAATAAATAAATAAATATGGGCTGGGCAGATTTCGATCACAGCCTTTGGGATGGGTTTAGTTGTTTTGTTTCAAAGTTAATTACCTACTAATCATATTCAAAGCCCAACCTATTGAAACCCTAATCCCTTCCCTATAAATACCATTTATTTTCCAGCCACTTTCCCACTTTTACAACCCTCAAACCTCACCAAAAATACTCTCAAACTCAACTGAGTTTTCAGCAACACATCTGAAAGTTCCAGCAATTAAAGTTAGTTTTAACTCACTTCTTCTTCTATTTCTTCTTTGTTTCTTTCTTCTTAACACTTGGATAACCTCTAGGAAGGTTTTCACAAGATTACTTGGGTAAACTAAGGTGAAACTTCACCATTTTTTTAGGTCCAAAGTGCACCTATAATTCTGCTCATTTTTATCTTTTTAATTCTTCATGTTTTGGAAGAAAACTCATGTTTTACTTTACAAACCTATGTCCTTATGTCACTAATCAAGTCTATGATTAGTGTGCTTAAAAACAAGGTTGTTATATACAACTAGTAGGTGTTTTACTCCTCTAAACTTTCTGTTTTGTAAGTGTTTTCAGCCCACAAGTGTTGAACAAGAATTGAGCTTGTGTAGTGTGATTATTGGAAAGCTTTGGCTATCCTACTTTCAATCCACCCTCACTTGATGTTTTCCTTTTAGTTAATATGTATGTTTCATTTCCATATTGTTCATTCATGACCATCCTTGTTGTTTTTAACAACTTGTGCAATGGTGAATCTAAGAAAGAGGTTTTAAAAGGAAGGTTACCCTCCTACCTCCTTGCATGACTTGTATTAGATTCTTGTAATATATGTTGGACTAAACTTATATAATATACTATATAGTATATATAGAACATAAATAAAATAAACAACTGAACCCTTGATGATAATCACATGATTATTCGTCATAGTACTAAGTTACATCATCTTGAAGTACTTAACTTCTCGTTACGATTCTAATGGGTATTTAGCCCATGAAATCATTCTAACCCCTATGGGTTTCATAGTGTTAAAAACGAGTATTAAGTCTAGATGATTACTTTCTCATATACATACTTTGTGTAACTTAAATTCCGAATATAATCATTCCTTGAACTCCCATCCTAACACATTCAACCTCGTAATCTTATTAACTCGTCAATACTTGGATAATCGGAAGACTTAGAATTTTGTGAGTATACTTGACCCATTTTACCGTTTTCACACTTTTTGGGTGTAACATGTTTATTTATATGACACACACTTAGCACTCATATTCTTATGCAATTATACAAATAACAATCCAATACATGCTTACTATTTGTTGTGCTCGATTCGTGTTTTCTGGGTGACTCTTATGTGATGAACTTGTCATTAACTTCGATTAAGCCTCCCTTAACATGTATAGCGCTATAGGAGTAACGCACCACCTGTGAACGAGAGGTCATGTTAAGTTAATCATTCTTCATACTTGCGTTAAACTTTGGTTTGACTTGTTTGTTCACATGCCAGTTTATACATTAATCTTGATAACTAGGTTTGTCATGTGGATTGTTCACTATCAAATTTATACTATTATGCTACTACACCAAACTTGTATACTGGCCAATACTTTTTTATTGAACTACGCTTTTAAAACATGTTGCGGGTTTAATGATTGTTGGCGATGCATGGAACATAGTAGGATGCCTAGATACTCATTTTAAATTTTGTATTCTTATTGTAATTCTTTTATTTCAAGTTGTTGTATTTGTATTTCCTTTCCATGATTGTACTTGAATTCTTGTACTAATAAAATGAAATTCATTATTTAAACACTTATCGCAAATTTTAGTGTTATGTGTAATGAGCAATCTAGTTCGTCTCACTCCGATGTTTCCGCCATCGGTTGGGGTGTGACGACACTATATATAAACAAGTGTTTTATTCTATTTAATGTAAGTGTAGTATTGCTATAGCTTTTTATAATTAAAAAATGGATATGTTACGTGATTAACAAGGTTTAAGGGTGAGTAATAATTAAACCGTTAACCAAAACCTCTGAAAGAATAAGAGGTAACATCAAGTCTGAATGGTTAAGAGGTAACCTCTGAATGGTAAATCATCACATGTCACATTTTTCTACCTTCTCATTGGTAAAATTCTTAATGGTTCCATTAAGAGGTAGCCTCTTAATGACCATTCAGAGGCTACCAAACAGCCCCTTAAAACTGATTAACCGAAACCCCAATAAACCAAAAACGATTATCAATTTTTTTTGTACCCTCATTTAACCCAAATTAACTGAACTAAATCATTCAGATTTTCATATATTTCCAGCTTGTATACCTTCGGTTCATGTATTTCATATTTATACCCCCATTTTATGTATTTATACCTCCATTTCATGTATTTATACCTAAATTTCATGTATTTCTAACTAAAAGTTTAGCACAAGTTTGGTTTTGGCTATTAACCAAGATTAAATGAATCAAATAAAAAACTGTCAATATAACTGAGTAAACCAAACCGATTAACTGAAAACGGTTTGGTTAATAAAATAGACTAATCGATAACCTCGATTTTGGTCGAGGATAATAATCTAACCAACCGAACAATGCACACTGTGGCAATGTCTGTGTTTCCCGCCGCATCGTGCGCACCTATTGGTTACTAACCAAATCGGTTATCGGTGAGCAATAACTAAACCGTTAACCTAAACCAAACCTAAAACAGACAAAACCAAAATGAAATCAACCAAAAATTGAAAACCAAATAAACCAAAAACTGGTTATCAATTTTTTTGTACTCTTGTTTAACCAAAATTAGTTGAACTGAAGAGAATCATTCATATTTTCATATAATTCTAGCTTTTATACATCTATTTCATATATTTCCTATTTTATATCTCCATTTCATATAATTATTCTTTCATTTCATGTATTTATACCTCAATTTCATATATTTCTAGGCAAAAGTTTTAGCCTAAGTTTAGTTTTTGCTATTAACTGAAATTAATTGAACCAAACCAAAACCGTCAATTTAACCGAATAAACCGACGTGATTAAGCAAAAACCTATTAGTTAATAAGATAGACTAATCGATGACTTTGGTTTCGGCTTTCATTGAGGATAATAACTAAACCTACCGAACGATGCACAACACAATGAAATTGATTACCCGATTACTTCGCTTTTGATGTATATCTATTACAATGATGTTATAATAAAGATTATATGAATAAAGAAACTACAAAAACGAGTATCGCAATGCGATGTGTCGATCCCGCCACATTGCGCGGGCATCCTGCTAGTTATAATCATATGTGATGATTTAAAAAGAAAAACACATACACTTGTACAAGACTATGTGTCATGGGTATTGTGGTGACTGTGCAACCTGCCACATCAACATGCCAAGAGGCACGAACATTGTAACACCTCGTAAAAATGTGACCAATTGTGTGAAGACACGTGTCCAAAACCCTAAACATGTAAAAGTTTGACTTTGAAGGACTAAAGTTGACAAACTGTGAAAAGATGTATGCAGAGGGACTAAAAGTGTCAACATGCCAAACCTGTGCCTCTAATTGACCACACATGATGAATATACTCTTAAACGAGTAAATTGTCGGACATATGAAGCCGTTTGTGAAAGAAATTGAAAGTTTACAAGACAAAGCGATTAAACGTGTCAACATGTTAATTATTACCTCTGAGTGACCTTTTAACATACCCGGGGCTTCATAATGTTCGATTATACTCTCAAGAATAAGTGATAACAAATTCGCAAGGTTTCAATGTCTTTATGTGTTAATTATGCAAACTTTCAAAAGGAAGGGTTAAAAGCGTCAACGAGAAGAAACTAATGTTTTCAGTGATCGTTTAACAAAACCGGACCTAACGGTGTTTGGTTATACTTCTAAGATCATCTACAAACTAACTACAAGGGCCAATTATGCTTAAAATAAAATATATACGAAGTTAGAAGGACCAGGGACTGAAACTGCCAAACCTGAAACATTTTTGGCTGTTTTATTGATCCTTGGCGGGCCGCGACCTCCACCCTTATCTCTCTCGCAGGCCGCGAGAGAGTCCCCTGTACAGCGAGTTACTGCCAGCTGCAAGTTTTCTTCTTTGTTCACCACCCATACCACCCTATACTCACATAACTCGAAATCTATGAACTTTTGATGGTTTTTAAAACCACTTGGGACACTTGGAGCCATCTAATAACATCAAGAAACACCTGTGATGATCTTGGGAAGGCCTCATGCACTATAAATAAAGGCATTGTGCTGCCACTATTCCTTGCTCATTCACAATTCATCATCTTCTCCCTTGCTTGAGCTTTTGAAGCATTCTCTGGGATTCCTAATCAAGACCCTTCCATAGTCCAAGATTCGTGCTAGGACCCTTTGTAAGTGTCCATAGCCTCTGTAGTTCGGTTTTTATATGTTTAAAGACCGAAAGTCAAAGTTGTCGTAATAACGCCTTGACTATCGGTTTAGACCTTAACGGTCCAGCCATTGTTCGGGGTGAATATGGCTACGTGATCGTAATTAGGTGTGTGTTAATCCCTCAAAAGGGCACATCCTAATTACCACGTTTACTTGGTTAATTATCGGGTCAAAGTAATTAACATAAAAAGTCAAACGGGTCAGTTTTTAAATAAAATCAAATCTAATAATATAGAGGTTATAAAATATGTTTTATCACTTTAATAACTTGGTAAATAATATTAGAACATGTCTAGACATGTTCAACCCAACAATTCTGAGTTTAGGCTCGGTTCGCAACCGAAAGTCGCAAAAGTTGACTTTTGCTTTGACTTTCAGTTTTGACCCGAATTAGCTTAGTTTCTTTATGCATTAAGGTTCCTTTGTGACCATATTATATGGTAGTATAACCCTCTGAGGTTATATTACATGGTCCCTTAGTAATCTGACTTTGTTTACTTGATTCCGTTATTATGCTTAATGTTGACTAAAGTGCCCATTTGTTCAAAAATGAGATTTTTAATGAAAATAAACATGCAAATGAATTATGTTCTGATTAGTAAATTTAATTAACATATCTTGGCAATTATATTCTGGTCATAGATTGGACTTACATAAGAAATTGCAAAACATGCTTTATAAAGGACTAAAATACCCTTATGCATGCAAATAGAGTTTAAACGTAATTTTTAACATCAAAACTCATTACTCACTGATATAATATCATATTTAGGACTAATGGGGATTTCAAATCAGATTACTTACTGAGTTTAGGCATTAGTTTCGTATTACATTATTAAATGACGATTAAACCCCTTTTTACATATAAAATGGATTTTTAATAAGATTAACATGCAAGAACTTTTTGTTACAAATATACTATGATAAATAAATTATTTTAACCATTTAAAGCTGGTCACAACCTCAGAAATTCTTAAACATCGAAATAATCGCCATTTACCGATTTTTACGACAGAAAGGTGCATAGTGTGGTTTAAAACCATACTTAGCACCCAAAACTTGTTATCTACTGATTTTATAAACCACTTCTAATATTTTTACAGTAAGTATAAAACATGAACTCAGAATCCCAAATAAGTCCTTATAACTATGTGTGAAATGACCAAAATGCCCCTACGGTGCATAGTTTGGTAATAAATGGTAAACCACACATATATATGATATCCTACTATTAATATAACATAATCTAAATATTTTTACAAAAGGTTTATGACCAAAACCACAGTTTGCATGTAAACCCCTTTTAAAAATCATAAAATGACCAAAATGCCCTTATGAGGCTTAATTCGATTTTAATATCTTTTTGGGCATATTTGTTGATATCCTACTGATATCATAACATATTATAAGCATAATAACTTATGGAACTTGTATATGACTCATCCGGTTACCCGTTTATGCTTATACGCATACGGTACGGTTTATGTAACTAGTTTGCATAAATTAGCCGAAACGGGCATAACCATATCAACTTAACTTCAAATTCCCGAATGTATTTAATTTACCCATAATATACAAGTCTCCATACTTGTTGGGTCTAAATTACATTCCAATCCGGTCATCGCTTAATCTAGCGTCTCGTATTGTAAATCCCTCTTTAAACTAACTGGTCTAAGTTTACAACTTAAATAAGACCCGTTAGTAATCTAATAGGTTAATAAAACCTTCGTTCCAGATTAGGAGCCCCGGTAAAAGCTACTTGCACTAGTCTGATTAGATTATACGGCTGATTAGATAAATCTCGCATTTTAAAGCTCAGTTAAATACTTTTAACTTATTTTCCCTTATACGGGCTTGGGATACGGTAATATATTACCGCTTGGTCGGGTATGGAATCATTTAATCGGATTGTGATTAATAAATTACATAACCCATTTAATCGGTTTTGTTTGATAACATAAACATTTGGGGGTTAATACGACCGTGTCCTGGATATCCTCGGCTCATTTCATTTGTAAATGGCCACGACTTAAGCACGGGATGTAGGCATACACCAGACAGTTGCGTATGTAAAAAGATATACCCACTTATTGGGGATAACTCCTTGTGGGTTCATATTAGTGGTGTGTCTATAATCATGTCTCAGCTTCTATCCCGGTCCCTGAACGTACGACAAACATATAAATCTGTATACAAGATTATTTTATATAATTATCCGAAGTTATAAAAGAATATTTATGCCTCATGCATCTAAATAAAATTTTCATAAATGTTTTTCAAAAGAGTCGGTTAATTGTATTTACCAGTGTAAACTGACGTATTTTCAAAAGGCCAAGTGACATGTACTACACGTACTAGGCTGGGAGCTTCTGGGCGTTAAATAGAGAATCTTGCAAGTTCGTAATGCCTTAAGTCTGTTGAACATGTTTTTTTGTATTATATTTAGATCCGCCTGTGGATCCCTTTGTTACAACCGTCTGTATATTCTTTTATTCGTACTTTACACTTTCGGTTTGTAATAGTAATTTCCACCAAGACTTCCGCTGTGCTATAAACTGTGTACATTTGACTATGATGATATCAACTACGTCACGATCTCCCCACCAGGCCCACCAGTTTATGGTTAAAATATCAGGGTGTGACTGGTTGGTATCAGAGCCAACATTGAGTTAATTAAACACTAGCCTTTTGTGTTTAATCTCAATGACACAGTAGCACATTCCTTGACTTCCGAGTCTAGGCAAATGACCTAGGATTAATCTTAATCTTATTCGGTTTATATATTTTGCTTGTTTCTTTGTTTTGACAGTATTACTTATTAATCATGCCGCCAAGAATTCGAGGAAAAGGAGGACGTGGAAAAGCGCCAATGAGAGGGAGGCATGACCACGAAGCAGGGCCTTCACATAGACGAACTCCCTCTGCGTCATTCAGTTCAGACCCATACGGTGACTGGAGACACTCCTTGGAACCCGCGCGACGTTCTGTCTCGCTTAGCACATCTCCCTCTTATCACCATTCTTTTGGTCCACAGCAACCTGACGAGCCCCAAGGCTCCCTCCACTCACAATAGTCGGTGCACTCGCACCATTCACAACATTTTTCCCACCAATCTTCTCCCTTTCAGGGTCACTTTGACCCTAATGACTACATTAATGAACCAGCGGGTCATAACCCGTTGGGACCCGAAGATCACTTTCCTGAATATCAGGATATGGATGTGGACGATGATCCAGATCCAGTCATACCATCTTCTGCGACGCCTACACATCCCATTGATATCTCCAGCGGTTCTTGTGACACCTCGTAAAATCACGTCCAATGATGTATTGACACGTGTAATAAACCCTAATAAAGTCAAACATTGAATTTAAGGGACTAATTTTTCGAAAAATCAAAAAATTTGATTATGAAAGGACTGGAAGTGTTAACATACCTAAAATAAGTTCCTAAATAACCTCTCACGATGTTTATATTCACAAATGATCCACTTGATGATTAAGTGTAGCCGTTTACGTAATTAATTGAAAGTTTGCGTAATGAAGGGTTAAAAGCGTCAACATGTTAATTCTTACCTCTGAGTGACCTTTTAACAAACCGGGAGCTTCATGATACTTGATTATACTCTCAGGAATGCCAATTATTGGCCGTCTAAGGTTTTTATGCCTATAAGTAAGGTTACGCGCAACTTTACAAGTTAGAGGGACTAAAAGTGTCAATATGTTTAATTATACATCTGAATGACCTTTTAGCGAACCCGAAGCATCGTGATGTTTAATAATACTTTCAAGAATGCCTAATATGGATTATATGAGGCTTCAATGCTATTAGATGATGAGATGCGCAAGTTTGCGCAATAGAGGGACCTAAAGCGTCAACTTTTGAATCTACGCCTTTCGGTGACCATTTAAGCGAACGGGAGCATAGTAATATTTAAATATATTTTTGGGAATGCCCATTATGGGCCATGGAAGGCTTGGATATTATTAAACAACATTTCGCGCTACTTTGCGCAATTAAAGGACTAATTGCGTCAAACTGCAAAAGTATGTCGATTCGTAAAGAATCGGACCTTCCGGAATATGATCATAGGTTAAATATGCCCTAAATATCCTTTGTATAGCTTAGATATAGGCTTAGGGGTGTTCGGTGCGTAAAAATAAACTTTTATGTCAAGAAGGGACTAAAAGTGTCAAAAAGTGTACAAGTTTGCATTTTCGCGCATATCTTACGTTCTGGATATATCCGGACATCCAAAAATTTAAGTAGTCATTAAAATATTTTATTTTAGTGATCGCCATGATAAAATTCCATTCGTCGCGTAGTTTGGATCGTTTTTCGCGTCCGTTCGTGTTTCGTCGTAATTCGTCGAACAACGTGACCGTACGACCAAACGAACCGACATCTGAGATATTTTTGAGCATGTTTCATGTCCCCTATACTTGGGCAACATTGTAGAGCCTTAAAAATGGTTTAACGGGCCTCAAACGCATCAGAAAGGGGCTAGAAGCATGCAGGGACCAAAACTGCCATTTCAGAAACTTGATTTCCAGCTGTTACCAGCTGTTCCAGCTGTTTTAATCAATTTCAAATGGTATTCCTTCAATGTAGGGGCTGCCCATAGGATTATAAAACCACCTTACACTTGTAATGATCTGAATATAGCTCCCCGACACTTGTCGCGATCCTACGAGGTCCCGAAAAGTATATAAGGAGGTGGGTTTTCACTTTCACCTCACACCTTCATTCCATTCTGCTTATTCTCTGATTTTTGTGAGGATCTCGAGCTTCTTGAGAACCTCCTTCAGTCCATTGGACCCTTGTAAGTGTCCCCTTTCGTGCTTAGTTAATTATTTAGGGGTTATAGCCGAAAAGTCAAGCGTTTCGATAAATGCTTTGACTTTTAAACGGTTAAGCCATTGTTTGTAACGAACATGGCTACGTGACCGTAATTAGGTAGGTGTTTAACCCTCAAAAGGGCACCTCCTAATTACCACGTTTGCTTAGTTAATTGTCGGGTCGAAATAATCAGTTTTTAATTAAAATTTATAACTAATGATATAAACGCAATAAAATCAGTTTTATCACTTTAATAACTTGGTAAATATAAGTTGAACATGTCTAAACATGTTCAACCCGACAATTCTAAGTATAGGCTCGGTTCGGAACCGAAAGTCGCAAAAGTTGACTTTTGCTTTGACTTTCAGTTCTGACCCGATTTAGCTTAGTTTAGATATGCCTTAGGATTCCATTAGGACCATATTATAAGTTAGTATAACCCTCCGAGGTTATACAACTTGGTTCCATAAAAATCCTAGTTCATGCATGTTTCCGTTAAATGCCTAAATGTTGACCGTTATGCCCTTTTGACCCTAAAACGAGAATTTTGAAAATGTGAGAGGACAATAATCTTTTATTACTGATTTATAGACTTGTCCCTGAAATTTGACATCAGTTTGAGGTCTAGAATAGAAGTTATGCTCATTAGCGTAATTGAAAAGCTTTTTATTAATTAAACGGCGTAATTAGCGTATATCCTATCTAAACCCAATTTTTGATACCAAAATTTTTACACTACTGATATAAAATAATATTTTGGGATTTTTGAAGATTTTTATTTATTTTTAGGCTGAGCATAACATAGGGTTCTAGGCCTGATTCGGTAATTGCCGGTTTTGCCCTTTTGGCTTATAAATTGAGTTTTACAAAACATTTTGACCCCAAACCTTTTGCTACTGATTTTATATGATAAGTAAAATATTTTAAGCTTTCTGGAATGGTAAAAATATCAGCTTTTCTTTAAAAACCCGGAAATCGCTTAAAACCGCCTTTTTACGCGTTTTAAGCGCATAGTATGTATAAAAACTATATTTTTATATATAAGACCTGATACCTACTGATATTTAGTAAGTTTATATACTTTAACAGTAAGCAAAAGTTTTAAACTCAGATTTCCAAATTTCACCTTTTAGGCTTATGTGAAATTACCAAAATGCCCCTTCGGTGCATAGTTTGGTTATAAATGATGAATTTCACATATAGGCAATACCCTACTAATATAAGTTATTAAATTAAGTATTTTTACTGATTTAATCAGACCTGAAATTCAAATTTATATTAAACCTCTCTTATAACCTTTAAAATGACCAAAATACCCCTATGGGGCATAAATTGGTTTTAAATTCGTTTTGGGCATAATGGAAGGTATCCTACTGATATCACAACATATTTAAGGCATATTAACTTAGGAAACCTGTTCATGACTCATGTGGTTACCCGTTACGCACTTTTCGCGTTCGGATCGGCTTATGTAACTAATTTGCGTAAAATAGCCGAAACGGGTCAAACCTTATCATTTTTATCTCAAAATCCAGAATGTGTTTAGTTTACCCTTATTACACAAGTATACAAGCTTGTCGGGTCTAAACCACATTCTAATCCGGTTCTCGCTTAATCATGCGTTTTGAACCGTATCCTCCTTTAAAACTAACCGGTCTAAGCATAGGCTTAATTAAGACCCGTTAAGAATCTAATAGGTTATTAAAAACCTTCGTTCCAGATTTAGGAGCCCAGTAAAAGCTATCTGTACTTGCTTGGTGGTATACGGCTGGGATAAATTGTATAAATTTGCTCAGGTAAATACTTTTAACTTATTTTCCCTTATACGGGCTTGGGATACGGTATATAAAATACCGCTTGGTCGGGCACTTGACCTTAATCGTGGGTGGTTAAGTATTATCAAGATGACCCGTTTAAAAACTTGTTTTGTTTGTTTAACGCCTTTGGGGGTTTAATGACCATGTCCCGGATATCCTTGGCATCATTCAAAGAATGGCCACGACCTTAGCACACCGGTGTAGGCGTACACCCGTAGTACATTCAAATCAATAAAGTATAATCGTTGGTACGAGAGAAGTCTCGCGGCAGAACTATACTAAGTGGTGTGTCTATTAATCTTTAACCTGGTACGACCGGAAAACTGAACGCATAACAAACATGTGATTCTTTACAATGATTATATGCAAATAATTATCCCAAGTTATAAAAAGTTTTGTGCTATGTGCATTCAAATCAATTTTCTTAAAACGTTTTCAAAATGAGTCAGTTAAATTGTATTTACCAGTGTAAACTGACGTATTTTCCCAAAAAGGTTAAAGTGCAGGTACTAAGCGTAATAGGCTGGCCTCTCCTAGCATCAAGTAGAAGTCTCGCAAGCTTAGATGCCTCTGTTGAACAATAAAAATTCCTTTTTATTTGATTCCGCCTATGGATCTGTTTCAACTATTTGTGATACTTAAATATTTCAATTTTAATTGGTTGAAACAAAATCTATCTCTTGCTTCCGCTGTGCATTATTATTTGTGTTGTTTGACTATGATGATATCAACTACGTCACGATACTCCCCACCGGGCCCACCGGTGACACGTGGAAATTTGGGGTGTGACAGGTTGGTATCAGAGCCAACATTGAGTGAATTAAACACTAGCCTTTTTTTTGTTTAATCTCAATGACACAATAGCACATTCCTTGACCTTCTGAGTCTAGACTTAACATAGGAATACTCTCATCTCTATTCGGAGAAATTATTGCTTTCAATTCTACATATTTTATATGTCGCCAAGCAAAGGATCCGTAGTGGAGATTCTTCCCATCCGAAGCATAGGAATGCGGAGCTTTGTACTGCGACTAAGATAAACGTGCAACCAAGGAGAAAACATTCAGAAATATAATGAAGAAGAAACTCCTTTTGCTGAAGTTCGTTTCCTTAGTAAGTCCTTATAAGCATGGTTGCAGAAATCGGGCTAGGCGGCCGATTAATCGGCGCCTAGGCGCTAGGCGGTCCTTTACTGCCTAATTTTGAGCTAGGCGGTCAATTAATCGGTCATGGTCAAAAATCGGTCAAAATTGGTCCTAGGCGGTCAAAATCGGACCTAGGCGGTCAAAAATCGGAGTAATCGGACAATATTAGTCGGTCAAAATCGAACAAAATCGCTCCTAGGCGGTCAAATTTGGTCAAAATCGGTCAAAATCGAACCATACTATCTGAAACTTGAAGTATTTATGTGAATTTTGAAGTATTATTTTTATATTATTGGTTATATATATATAATTTTGAAAAAATACATATAAAAATCCCATTCCGATTAATCCCGATTAATCCGGATTAATCCCGATTAATCCCTAGGTTGTACCTCACCGCCCGACTAGCCCCTAGCGCCTTCTACAACATTGCTTATAAGGGCATACTTATCTTTCAGTCCCTTCATGGACAACATCATTTCTTTCAAGTCCCATTCAGGGCAATTTTGTATTTTTAAATCATTAGAATGCTTCATCAAAATTTCATTTTATCGATATATATGAATATAATATATGAAATAAATGAAAAGTATCAATCCTTTTTAAAAAGATCTACCATTATAATAAAATGGCAAAATCTAAAAAGGGACAAGGCCTAGCCCATGTGTCACTCTAAGACAGGGTCAAGATGGCAGTTCCTCAATTAGATTCAGATCCTCATTAACATCTCAATTTAGGATTGTTCTGCGTTAAATATTAAATAAGAATCTTAAAGGTATGACCTAGCCTGTATGTCGTTCTAAGACCTGGCCAATATGGTAAAACCTGCTTAAAAAGAGATTCAATTCCTTGTTAACCTCTGAAAACATGTTAACATTCCTGGCAGATGTGATTCGATAAAATCGCATAAATCATCCTTATGAATGGATTATTCAAAAGAGTCCTAACCTAACCTGATGATCTATAAATCATGGGTTTTATTCATCAATTAAAATGATTATATATTAACCATCCATTAGTGATGAAGAGCCTACGGGCTATACTCATTGTTATATAAGACAAAAGACAGTCGTAGCCTACAACTCCCTGTCAATAAAAGGTAATGAGCTACGTGCAAGCCTTGAACACCAAGATTCCCTGAAATCGTGGTATAATTTAAAGTTGTCCTTGTGACTAGGCCTTTTGTGCCATAATTTAAATAAATTTAGGATGATTCCCTTTTCTGCCAGTATATACATTAAAAAGAATCTAAAAAGGTATAACCTAGCTTGAATGTCATTAAAGACCTAGCTACGATGGTAAAACCTGTTTAAAAGAGATTCAAATCCTTGTTAACATCTGAAAACATGTTAACACTCCCGACAACTGTGATGCGATAAAATCACACTTGTCATCTTCATATTAGAAATTTCCAAACCCCTTATTTAGTGTATATGATCAAGTGGAATCATGGCTAATAAACGTCGAACATGATGAACACATCAAAACATCCATTTAAGATGTATGCCTACGGGCAAAGATATAATTATGACAAAGATAGTTTTCTTTCATAATTTCCTGCCAAAAGGCAATGAACTATGAAATTTATCCGACCCAAAGGATCATTGATTATGTTTTAAAATTTCCTAGTGACAAGGCCTCTGTGCCATCCAAAAAGTCCTTTGGAAAAAGCCCTTGTGCTATATATATAAAATGTCGATACAACATTGACAGTCGTGACTTATGCCCCCTGTCTAATAAACATAAAGGATTGTATTCCGTTTAAACGCCAAAGATCGTTTATTTAAAAACCTAGGCAAAACATAATCAAATAAATTTAATACTATCTATTCGCCTATATAGTTGATTTACACCATGGCTATTTAATCATCAAGTTCGACAAATCAGCAAATTATTACTACATGGTTTGTAGCCTTCAAAGCTTCACCATGGCTGACCTATCTGAAGCTCACAATCATCCAATTGGTCAGAATAATAATGCAAACAGGCTAAACTGATTGTCCGATAAGACAACGACAGTGGTGGTCTTTGACTCCCTGTCTAAAAATGATGGACTATGTCCAAACATAATAGTCTATATGATCAATGCGATCGTGACTAATATCGTCTAAAATGATGATCATGTTAATTAGCATCCCCTAGCGATGAAATACCTACGGGTTATACTCTATTCTATTAGAAATAAGACAAAGTTAGTGGTGGTCTTTAGGATCCCCTGTTCAAAGTGGTGGGTTACACCCAACCCTAACCGTCTATATGATCAGTGCAATCGTAACTAAAATCGTCTGATACGATGATCATATTATCTTATAGGATATTTGCAGTACGGTCTTAAGCCTTCCTATTTTCGTAGTAGGATCTCAAGAAGTACTTTCCGACTCGATGGTTATGATTATATGTATCTTGACGGTGATCTAGATAACGAAACTAGAGTAATACAATAAACGCATGGTGGATACGCCGCTGGTACTTCCTATATATAAGTGTGTTTATTGTATTACCCTTCGTGGCGTTATCCTGAATCACCGATAGGGTCTATATCGCCTACGGGTTTTATATTGTATTGTCCATTAGAGACATTATTAAATATAACCGTTATGGTACATCGTCGGAGGTAATGGGCAATGCCTAAGCCTTATAGTCTATAAGATCGATAAGATCATGACTGATATACTCAATGACGATGATTATATATATATATATACATACATGTATATATGTAAGCATCCGCTAATGATGTCCTATGATTTACCTATGTGCCGAATTGAATCGTCTTTCAAGACGATGACAGTTGTAGTCTATAACTCCCTGTTCAACGGTGAAAACTAGGTTCAAATCTTAAAACCCCTAATCTAATAAGATTGCGGCTTATAAACTACTGTCCTCCGCAACAGGGGTTGGTTGCCATACCTTATAACGTCCTCTGCGACAAGGCCTTCGTGCCATATGATTAGTTATGTCCTTCCTAACGGACAAAATGTTTTATATTTTAGGAAGCCATTATAGCAAGCCTTCGAGCTATCTAAAATCATCTACATACCGAAGACAGTTGGGACATATTGATCCCCTGTCAAAAGGGTAACGGGCTCGGTCCAAACCCTAAAGGCCATTAATGATCCTTTTGTGACTTAGGCTGAATATAATTGATGTACAATCAAATAACACTCCTTAGGAATATTCATATGGTTTAATAATACCATGGTCAATGTATGATAAGTCATCAGGATGATGATTAGCTGTGAAATGCACTCAATTAATTGTTAAATTGGTATTTAATACCAAAAGATTCGAGTATGGAAAACTCAGAAGAGACAAACAACAGTCGCGATGCTAGAGATGCGACAAATGTTAATGGTGCATCAAGTGTGAACCTCAATGTTAACGGAGTTAATCTCCGAAACTGAAATTATCACTGCTGAGAAGGGCTATGAGAAAAGCCATGAAGAGCCGAACGCTACTTGCTCTACAACACATGTAGTTGCTCATGAGAAGAGCTTTATTCCTGCTTCAAATGCAAAGAATAACCCAAATAAAAAAATAAAAAAATAAAAAAATAAAAAAAATCATATGTGGCAAGGAGCCCATTCCTTGTAGGATATATTTAAAAGTACTTCGTATCTTGGAAGTCAAGAGACTTCAATAGTAAAAAGGGGGCCATCGATTGCAGGAAATTGTTGAATGAAGTAGAAACCATTAGGTGTATCAGCGGTTATGCTGGAAAGGACACGGTGAGGTATGCATCACAGTCATTCGATGGCGATACCCTTAATTAGTAAGGACATTAATGAAGTCCGCAAGAAAGATCCTCTTATACAATATGAGATGGACCAAGTTTTAAGGACCTTATTAGAAAAACCCGTTATTCGCATCACAAGATGGAAAAGATGGAATAAGAATTTCTGACTCTCACCATAAAAGTTTTAGACTGTCAGCAGCATGTTACAAACTTTAACTCATTAATTGAGATAGTATCCTATTCAGTTTACCCTAAAATCTAAGCTTAATGCAAATAATTATTGGTGTTAGCATCGGCAATAAGAGGGCACATTAAGGTTTCAAGGTCTGCCTATTATAAATCCATTATGGATCTACCTCAGCTACTCTCGTTATATAGATTAAGAAATAACCAGTCAAAGCTGAGACTATCCTAAAATTTGTCAAAGATTTTACAGCTAAACTTAAAAGGATTAAGAATGGAGGCGTTTAACCCTCCTGTTTAATGATTAGAAGCAGTTCACATTAATAATGACACTAGATAAACCACTTATTGTGATTTTATTACTTAGAGTTACGTTTGGTTTCGGGTACTGCTAAGTCTCTCATAAGACCATAAGCTTAGCAAACTTTTAGAAATCTTCCCGTAAGAACCCCAGCTATTAAGTGTAAGATAAAATTTACAGGCAGAATCATAAGAACCATTTCTTCTATTCCTGTCAGAGACCTTTAGTCGTAGAATTCTAGATGCATACTCTCTCTAGAAGAAATGCGTCAGCATATATAGTTGATATCTCTTTTATCTCTATCGATTGCGAATACCGGACAGTATGATAAAAAGCGCCATATGAGGATTGGTGTATCTTAATATGTTCCATAGATTGCTTCCATGCCTGATCAGTGTGGAGGTTTAATGCATGGAACCACAAAGATATTTCGATGGTCATATAGTACTAAAGTCAGCTAATGGTATTCAAAGAGGATATCCAGAATGGAAGATTCCAAGTAAATGTCTTCGATTAAGGAATTCGTGGACTCATAATATAAATGTGTCACTTATCCGACACAGACTATGATAGATGAACTGGAGCCTGAGATTGGAAAATCTCTATAACCTCCTTGTACCTTGGTTATCCTTTTTCCTAAGATTACCCTGTTTACCTCCTGAGAGGCAGGTAGAGTTAAGATTCATATCCCATTTAGGGCTATATTATTATGAAATCTCCAAGACGGCTAGTGCCATCACTGGAAGAATCGAAACCTTGATTAGGTAAGTTTTAATATATAGGTTCATAAAGCCTAATTCATTATTCTGGGAAATTCAGTATTGTTAATTAAGAAAAACGGTTCATTTTGCTTATGCGATGATTACCGTAACCCTATTTAGGCAACAATTAAGAATCGCCCTCAGCTGCCCAGGATCGACGATTTGTTCGACTAACGCAAGGATTAGTTATTCCTTAAAATTAGTTTTAAGCAGTGGATGGAATAACCATCTCACCTTAAATTAAGCTTTTCTATAACAGTTGTCATATAAGTATAAAGGCTGCTCCTTTGGAGACCTTGCATAGATGAAATGTTAAACATCTATTGTTAGACAGAAGATCGGTATGTCCAATTAGCAGGATCTGAAAGTTGCCTTGGAAACAACGAATAAGATCAAACAAATCCATAATCATCTGTAAGTTGCCACTATTCGGCAGAAAATCAAGGATTAATTATAGTAGCAACCCTCCTAAGTTCTTATTAAGGAATGAGGTTCAACAAAGAATATCACCCAGGAAGGGTGTGTCAATTTGTTAAATTATCAGGCTAGTTAAGCTCTGAATATATATAAAATCATTCGAAAGAATCGAATGTATCAAGATCAAATAGCTTAAAAGCTAAAACCTAATTAAGGAGCTTGGCGGAACTCGCAATGCATTACACACTAATGATTTAAGGACGTGTTTCACCAATAAGTCGAGAAGCATTATCACATAATGATAGGCAGACTTGTGATATGATGATAAACCTATATCAATTGAGGATCGACTGGTTAAGAAGCTCCAAAAGGATATATATACCTAATATAGAGGTTAACTTGGGAGCTTGGAGAAGCTCCAGATATGCTATAGAAGTTAAGTCCATTATGCAACAAAAGTACTTCCAGCATTTTAGCAAATCTCGAGGTCGAGATTTCTTTTAAGGGGGTGAGGATGTGACACCTCGTAAAATCACGTCCAATGATGTATTGACACGTGTAATAAACCCTAATAAAGTCAAACATTGAATTTAAGGGACTAATTTTTCGAAAAATCGAAAAATTTGATTATGAAAGGACTGGAAGTGTTAACATACCTAAAATAAGTTCCTGACTAACCTCTCACGATGTTTATATTCACAAATGAGCCACTTGATGATTAAGTGTAGCCGTTTACGTAATTAATTGAAAGTTTGCGTAATGAAGGGTTAAAAGCGTCAACATGTTAATTCTTACCTCTGAGTGACCTTTTAACAAACCGGGAGCTTCATGATACTTGATTATACTCTCAGGAATGCCAACTATTGGCCGTCTAAGGTTTTTATGCCTATAAGTAAGGTTACGCGCAACTTTACAAGTTAGAGGGACTAAAAGTGTCAATATGTTTAATTATACCTCTGAATGACCTTTTAGCGAACCCGAAGCATCGTGATGTTTAATAATACTTTCAAGAATGCCTAATATGGATTATATGAGGCTTCAATGCTATTAGATGATGAGATGCGCAAGTTTGCGCAATAGATGGACCTAAAGCGTCAACTTTTGAATCTACGCCTTTCGGTGACCATTTAAGCGAACGGGAGCATAGTAATATTTAAATATATGTTTGGGAATGCCCATTATGGGCCATGGAAGGCTTGGATATTATTAAACAACATTTCGCGCTACTTTGCGCAATTAAAGGACTAATTGCGTCAAACTGCAAAAGTATGTCGATTCGTATAGAATCGGACCTTCCGGAATATGATCATAGGTTAAATATGCCCTAAATATCCTTTGTATAGCTTAGATATAGGCTTAGGGGTGTTCGGTGCGCAAAAATAAACTTTTATGTCAAGCAGGGACTAAAAGTGTCAAAAAGTGCACAAGTTTGCATTTTCGCGCATATCTTACGTTCTGGATATATCCGGACATCCAAAAATTTATGTAGTCATTAAAATATTTTATTTTAGTGATCGCCATGATAAAATTCCATTCATCGCGTAGTTTGGATCGTTTTTCGCGTCCGTTCGTGTTTCGTCGTAATTCGTCGAACAACGTGACCGTACGACCAAACGAACCGACATCTGAGATATTTTTGAGCATGTTTCATGTCCCCTATAATTGGGCAACATTGTAGAGCCTTAAAAATGGTTTAACGGGCCTCAAACGCATCAGAAAGGGGCTAGAAGCATGCAGGGACCAAAACTGCCATTTCAGAAACTTGATTTCCAGCTGTTACCAGCTGTTCCAGCTGTTTTAATCAATTGAAAATGGTATTCCTTCAATCTAGGGGCTGCCCATAGGATTATAAAACCACCTTACACTTGTAATGATCTGAATATAGCTCCCCGACACTTGTTGCGATCCTACGAGGTCCCGAAAAGTATATAAGGAGGTGGGTTTTCACTTTCACCTCACACCTTCATTCCATTCTGCTTATTCTCTGATTTTTGTGAGGATCTCGAGCTTCTTGAGAACCTCCTTCAGTCCATTGGACCCTTGTAAGTGTCCCCTTTCGTGCTTAGTTAATTATTTAGCGGTTATAGCCGAAAAGTCAAGCGTTTCGATAAACGCTTTGACTTTTAAACGGTTAAGCCATTATTTGTAACGAACATGGCTACGTGACCGTAATTAGGTAGGTGTTTAACCCTCAAAATGGCACCTCCTAATTACCACGTTTGCTTAGTTAATTGTCGGGTCGAAATAATCAGTTTTTAATTAAAATTTATAACTAATGATATAAAGGCAATAAAATCAGTTTTATCACTTTAATAACTTGGTAAATATTAGTTGAAAATGTCTAAACATGTTCAACCCGACAATTCTAAGTATAGGCTCGGTTCGGAACCGAAAGTCGCAAAAGTTGACTTTTGCTTTGACTTTCAGTTCTGACCCGATTTAGCTTAGTTTAGATATGCCTTAGGATTCCATTAGGACCATACTATAAGTTAGTATAACCCTCCGAGGTTATACAACTTGGTTCCATAAAAATCCTAGTTCATGCATGTTTCCGTTAAATGCCTAAATGTTGACCGTTATGCCCTTTTGACCCTAAAACGAGAATTTTGAAAATGTGAGAGGACAATAATCTTTATTACTGATTTATAGACTTGTCCCTGAAATTTGACATCAGTTTGAGGTCTAGAATAGAAGTTATGCTCATTAGCGTAATTGAAAAGCTTTTTATTAATTAAACGGCGTAATTAGCGTATATCCTATCTAAACCCAATTTTTGATACCAAAATTTTTACCTACTGATATAAAATAATATTTTGGGATTTTTGAAGATTTTTATTTATTTTTAGGCTGAGCATAACATAGGGTTCTAGGCCTGATTCGGTAATTGCCGGTTTTGCCCTTTTGGCTTATAAATTGAGTTTTACAAAACATTTTGACCCCAAACCTTTTGCTACTGATTTTATATGATAAGTAAAATATTTTAAGCTTTCTGGAATGGTAAAAATATCAGCTTTTCTTTAAAAACCCGGAAATCGCTTAAAACCGTCTTTTTACGCGTTTTAAGCGCATAGTATGTATAAAAACTATATTTTTATATATAAGACCTGATACCTACTGATATTTAGTAAGTTTATATACTTTAACAGTAAGCAAAAGTTTTAAACTCAGATTTCCAAATTTCACCTTTTAGGCTTATGTGAAATTACCAAAATGCCCCTTCGGTGCATAGTTTGGTTATAAATGATGAATTTCACATATAGGCAATACCCTACTAATATAAGTTATTAAATTAAGTATTTTTACTGATTTAATCAGACCTGAAATTCAAATTTATATTAAACCTCTCTTATAACCTTTAAAATGACCAAAATACCCCTATGGGGCATAAATTGGTTTTAAATTCGTTTTGGGCATAATGGAAGGTATCCTACTGATATCACAACATATTTAAGGCATATTAACTTAGGAAACCTGTTCATGACTCATGTGGTTACCCGTTACGCACTTTTCGCGTTCGGATCGGCTTATGTAACTAATTTGCGTAAAATAGCCGAAACGGGTCAAACCTTATCATTTTTATCTCAAAATCCAGAATGTGTTTAGTTTACCCTTATTACACAAGTATACAAGCTTGTCGGGTCTAAACCACATTCTAATCCGGTTCTCGCTTAATCATGCGTTTTGAACCGTATCATCCTTTAAAACTAACCGGTCTAAGCATAGGCTTAATTAAGACCCGTTAAGAATCTAATAGGTTATTAAAAACCTTCGTTCCAGATTTAGGAGCCCAGTAAAAGCTATCTATACTTGCATGGTGGTATACGGCTGGGATAAATTGTATAAATTTGCTCAGGTAAATACTTTTAACTTATTTTCCCTTATACGGGCTTGGGATACGGTATATAAAATACCGCTTGGTCGGGCACTTGACCTTAATCGTGGGTGTTTAAGTATTATCAAGATGACCCATTTAAAAACTTGCTTTGTTTGTTTAACGCCTTTGGGGGTTTAATGACCATGTCCCGGATATCCTTGGCATCATTCAAAGAATGGCCACGACCTTAGCACACCGGTGTAGGCGTACACCCGTAGTGCATTCAAATCAATAAAGTATAATCGTCGGTACGAGAGAAGTCTCGCGGCAGAACTATACTAAGTGGTGTGTCTATTAATCTTTAACCCGGTACGACAGGAAAACTGAACGCATAACAAACATGTGATTCTTTACAATGATTATATGCAAATAATTATCCCAAGTTATAAAAAGTTTTGTGCCATGTGCATTCAAATCAATTTTCTTAAAACGTTTTCAAAATGAGTCGGTTAATTTGTATTTACCAGTGTAAATTGACGTATTTTCCCAAAAAGGTTAAAGTGCAGGTACTAAGCGTAATAGGCTGGCCTCTCCTAGCATCAAGTAGAAGTCTCGCAAGCTTAGATGCCTCTGTTGAACAATAAAATTTCCTTTTTATTTGATTCCGCCTGTGGATCTGTTTCAACTATTTGTGATACTTAAATATTACAATTTTAATTGGTTGAAACAAAATCTATCTCTTGCTTCCGCTGTGCATTATTATTTGTGTTGTTTGACTATGATGATATCAACTACGTCACGATACTCCCCACCGGGCCCACCGGTGACACGTGGAAATTCGGGGTGTGACAGGTTGGTATCAGAGCCAACATTGAGTGAATTAAACACTAGCCTTTTTTTTGTTTAATCTCAATGACACAATAGCACATTCCTTGACCTTCTGAGTCTAAACTTAACATAGGAATACTCTCATCTCTATTCGGAGAAATTATTGCTTTCAATTCTACATATTTTATATGTCGCCAAGCAAAGGATCCGTAGTGGAGATTCTTCCCATCCGAAGCATAGGAATGCGGAGCTTTGTACTGCGACTAAGATAAACGTGCAACCAAGGATAAAACATTCAGAAATATAATGAAGAAGAAACTCCTTTTGCTGAAGTTCGTTTCCTTAGTAAGTCCTTAAATCATTAGAATGCTTCATCAAAATTTCATTTTATCGATATATATGAATATAATATATGAAATAAATGAAAAGTATCAATCCTTTTTAAAAAGATCTACCATTATAATAAAATGGCAAAATCTAAAAAGGGACAAGGCCTAGCCCATGTGTCACTCTAAGACAGGGTCAAGATGGCAGTTCCTCAATTAGATTCAGATCCTCATTAACATCTCAATTTAGGATTGTTCTGCGTTAAATATTAAATAAGAATCTTAAAGGTATGACCTAGCCTGTATGTCGTTCTAAGACCTGGCCAAGATGGTAAAACCTGCTTAAAAAGAGATTCAATTCCTTGTTAACCTCTGAAAACATGTTAACATTCCTGGCAGATGTGATTCGATAAAATCGCATAAATCATCCTTATGAATGGATTATTCAAAAGAGTCCTAACCTAACCTGATGATCTATAAATCATGGGTTTTATTCATCAATTAAAATGATTATATATTAACCATCCATTAGTGATGAAGAGCCTACGGGCTATACTCATTGTTATATAAGACAAAAGACAGTCGTAGCCTACAACTCCCTGTCAATAAAAGGTAATGAGCTACGTGCAAGCCTTGAACACCAAGATTCCCTGAAATCATGGTATAATTTAAAGTTGTCCTTGTGACTAGGCCTTTTGTGCCATAATTTAAATAAATTTAGGATGATTCCCTTTTCTGCCAGTATATACATTAAAAAGAATCTAAAAAGGTATAACCTAGCTTGAATGTCATTAAAGACCTAGCTACGATGGTAAAACCTGTTTAAAAGAGATCCAAATCCTTGTTAACATCTGAAAACATGTTAACACTCCCGACAACTGTGATGCGATAAAATCACACTTGTCATCTTCATATTAGAAATTTCCAAACCCGTTATTCAGCGCGTATATGATCAAGAGGAATCATGGCTAATAAACGTCGAACAAGATGAACACATCAAAACATACATTTTGAGATGTATGCCTACGGGCAAAGATATAATTATGACAAAGATAGTTTTCTTTCATAACTTCCTGCCAAAAGGCAATGAACTATGAAATTTATCCGACCCAAAGGATCATTGATTATGTTTTAAAATTTCCTAGTGACAAGGCCTCTGTGCCATCCAAAAAGTCCTTTGGAAAAAGCCCTTGTGCTATATATATAAAATGTCGATACGACATTGACAGTCGTGACTTATGCCCCCTGTCTAATAAACATAAAGGATTGTATTCCGTTTAAACGCCAAGGATTGGCAAACTTCATCAAAGGGAAGAAGAAGAAGAAAGATCATTAAAGACCCTTACTTTTGTTTTGTAATTTTTATTTCAATTAAGTCCCCGCGTGGACATTTCTTTTAAGTATTAGTCCCTGCGTGGACTTGTTTCTTATTTAGTCCCTACGTGGACAGGTTTATTTATTTAAAGACCCGTTTAGGGCAGTTTATGTAATTTTTTAGTATTTTATGAGAAGTTTCCTTTGAAATTACAATTACTATTTTACATACGCATACATTATATCATTGATTAAACAACTACCATTTCAATTTATAATTGATCTGCCAATAAATTTCTAAAGACCGTCTTAAGGGTATAACCTTCTTAAGATGCTAAATCCTTGTTAACATCTAAGAACATGTTAACACTCCTGACAAATGTGGTTCGAGAAAATCACACTAGTCATCCTAATACTCGGATTCTTTCAAAGATTCCTTACATAGCCTATATGATCTAATGAATCATGGCTGATATCATCAAATAAGATGATTATATTAAAAACATCCATTAGTGATGTTATTGTTTTGCCATCGGGCCAAACTATATTAATCACATATCAATGACAGTAGTAGCATATGACTCTCTGTCAAGAAAGGTGAAGAACTATGTTCAAATCCTTAATGCCTTGATCCAATAAGATCGTGGCCTATAATATAAAACTGTCCTTGTGACAAGGCCTTTTGTGCCACCTTAATGTTCTTAATGGTTTTATAACCCGGACTAACTATAATAAAAAGTTTAAATATATATTCTTCAAAACCGATTAACCAATTAAACAATGTGGTCTATTTTTACCATGGTTAATGAATCACCGAAAATGATGATTCAATATAAGACCACTGAATAAATTGTTGTCATTTGTTATAGCATTCAAGCTTCACCATGGTTGACTAGGATGAAGTTAATAGTCATCCTAATGAGAGGAATGATAACACAAGATTAAATGTAACGGGTGCTGATCTGCAAGCTTTGATAGACAATGCTGTAACTAAAGCTGTAGGTAGAGTATTCAGAGAATCGAGTGCTGCTCGCACCAAGACCTAATCGGTGGCTCATTCTAAGCCCCTTTCCAAAACACATACATCTAAGAAGGATGACTCTCAACATTCATCAAATCAGAAAAGTCAATCATCCAAGAAGATAGTGTTTGACTAGGAACCACGTTCCAAGACTTGTTCTTATACGTACTTTGTCTCTTGCAAACCAAGAGACTTCACTGGTGAAAAAGGTGCTATAGATTGTATGAAATGGCTAGACGAGATGGAGACAGTTGTTGACATTAGTGGGTGTGCTGAGCAAGATGTTGTAAAGTTTGTATCCCAGTCATTTAAAGGAGATGCCTTAGCTTGGTGGAAGGTATTAATTCAAGCCACAGGAAAAATTCCACTCTATAACTTGTCGTGGGATGATTTTGTGGAACTAATTAAAGAAAACTTTTGTCCTCAGCATGAGGTGGAAAAGATTGAAACTGACTTCTTGACTCTGGTCATGAAGAATCTAGATTACCAAACATATGTTACGAGTTTCAACACCATGTCCAGACTTATCCCCTATTTGGTTACACCTGAACTTAAGCGTATAGCGCTTCATTGGTGGCCTGGCCCCTGAAATTAAAGGAAATGTCAAAGCGTCAAGGCCTACCACCTATAGGTCAGTGGTGGATCTGTCCCTGTCACTCAGGCTCGATGCAATTAGGAGTAAGTCTGGGAAGACTACAGATGAGGGAAAGAGGGAAAGAGGAAGAGAGAGGATGATAGCTCGCATCGCTCAGATAAGAAAAAGAAGGGTAACTTTGGGTTTAAGAAAAACTCCAACCATTCGGGTGAAAAGCCCTTGTGCAAGAACTGTAAGAGAAACCACTTTAGGAAATGCAGAATTGATCCGCAGACAAGCCCCTGTGGAATCTGCAAAACGAAGGGTCATAAGACATTGGAATGCAAGGATCTGAAGAATGCAACCTGTTATGGTTGTAATGAGAAGGGGCACATCAAGTCCAACTGCCAGAAAAATGCAAAGAAGCCCGAAGAGGCTAAAAAGACAAACGCCAGAGTGTTCCAAATGAATGCTAGGGAAGCGGTGCAGGATGACAACGTTATAACAGGTACTTTCCTCATAAATGATATATATGCTAGAGTTTTATTTGATTCTGGTGCAGATAAGTCCTTTGTAGACAATAAATTTAGTAAACTGTTGAATCTGCCTATTAAAACTCTAGACATTAAATATGAGGTAGAACTAGCTGATGGTACCTTAGAAACTGCTTCGACGATTCTAGATGGATGCTTCATATCCATTAGGAATCACTCTTTTCCGTTGTCCTTGTTACCGATGAAATTGGCTGGGTTTGATAAAGTTAGAGGCATGGATTGGTTATCTCTTAACCAAGCTCAAATTGCCTGTGATAAGAAACAAGTTATCATCAAAACCCCTTATGGTGAATCAATTACTATTCAAGGAGATACGCACTATGGATTGCCCGATCAAGTATCTATGCTTAAGGCATCCAAGTGTTTGAAGAACGGTTGTGTCATCTACATGGCACAAGTGACTGTAGATGTGCCGAAGCCCAAAATAGAAGATATTCCTGTTATTTCAGAATACCCAGACGTCTTTCTTGAAGATTTTGCTGGTTTACCTCCCGAGAGGCAAGTAGAATTCAGAATTGATATCATACCAGGAGCAGCACCAGTTGCACGAGCTCCTTATCGACTAGCGCCGACCGAAATGAAAGAATTAAGAACTCGGTTAGATGAACTTTTGGAGAAAGGTTTAATTCAACCAAGCTCATCACCTTGGGGAGCGCCCATTCTATTTGTAAAGAAGAAGGATGGTTCGATGCGTCTGTGCATTGATTATCGTGAGCTAAACAAAGTAACAATCAAGAATCGTTATCCATTGCCCAGGATCGACGATCTGTTTGATCAGCTGCAAGGGGCAAGTTTCTTCTCAAAGATTGATCTAAGGTCAGGGTATCATCAATTAAAGGTCAGAACCGAAGACGTACACAAAACCGCGTTTAGAACAAGATATGGCCACTACGATTCTTAGTGATGCCTTTCGGGCTCACTAACGCACCTGCAACATTCATGGACCTCATGAATCGAGTCTTCAAGCCGTATCTGGATAAGTTTGTCATTGTCTTTATTGATGACATACTTATCTATTCCAAGAGTCAAGCCGATCACGAGAAACACCTTCGATGCATTCTCAAACTTCTACAACAAGAGAAGCTTTACGCGAAATTCTCCAAATGCAAATTCTGGCTTCGCGAAGTCCAATTCCTTGGACATGTGGTAAGTGAGCGTGGCATCTAGGTGGATCCCGCTAAAATAGAAGCAATCATGAATTGGGAACCCCCAAGACATCTACTGAAATTCGCAGCTTCTTAGGGTTGGCAGGATATTACAGAAGATTCATTGAAAACTTTTCAAGGATAGCTGCACCTCTAACTACTTTAACCCGCAAGAATGTGAAATTTGATTGGGGTCCCAAACAACAAGAATCTTTCAAGATTCTCAAGCAGAAGTTGAGCAATGCTCCTGTGTTGGCGTTACCAAAGGGAATAGAAGAGTTCATTGTGTATTGTGATGCATCGCACACTGGTATGGGCTGCGTACTTATGCAAAGAGGCAAGGTGATTGCCTATGCATCATGACAACTGAAGGTGCACGAAAATAATTACACCACCCATGACATGGAATTGGGTACCGTTGTATTTGCACTTAAGTTATGGAGGCATTACCTATATGGAACCAAGTGTGTGATATACTCAGCCACAAAAGTCTACAACACTTGTTTAACCAGAAGGATCTCAACATGAGACAACATCGTTGGATAGAAACATTGAACGATTACGATTGTGAAATTCGCTAGCATCCTGGCAAAGCGAATGTGGTCGTTGATGCTTTAAGTAGGAAGGAAAGAATCAAACCTATAAGGATCAATGCTAAGAGCATTGAACTAAGAAACGGTCTAAACGAGAAGTTGTTGACAGCATAGAAAGAAGCTGTAATGGAAGATAATCTTCAAGAAGAAAGATTAGGTGCAACTATTGATCAGTTGTCACCTGGGAATGATGGAATCCTCAGATTAAATGGTCGAATCTGGGTTCCAATTCGTGGGGGACTTAGAGATATAATCCTCCAAGAAGCTCATAATTCCAAGTATTCAGTTCACCCAGGAAGTGACAAAATGTATCAGGATTTGAGAGCAAACTATTGGTGGATGGGTTTGAAGAAATCCATAGCCACACATGTAGCTAAATGTCTGACATGCTCACAGGTTAAAGCCGAGCATCAGTCAGGTTTACTGCAACAACCAAAACTTCCCACTTGGAAGTGGGAAATGGTAACTATGGATTTCATTACCAAGTTACCAAAGACAAGACATGGAAATGATACGATATGGGTTATAGTTGACAGACTGACTAAGTCAGCTCATTTCTTACCCATCAAGGAGACTCATAGCTCCGATAAACTAGCTCAGTTATACGTGGATAAAATCATATCTCTCCACGGAGTGCCAGGGTCTATTATCTTCGATAGAGATACTAGATACACTTCTCATTTTTGGAAAAGCTTCCAACAATCCTTAGGCACTCGTTTGAATTTTAGTACCGCTTATCATCCTCAGACGGATGGGCAAAGCGAGCGTACGATTCAAACACTCGAAGACATGCTTCGGGCATGTGTCATTGATTTAGGTGGAAGTTGGGATGATCATCTTCCTCTGATTGAGTTCTCCTACAACAACAGTTACCATACGAGCATTCAAGCTGCGCCTTTCGAGGCTTTGTATGGTAGAAAATGCAGAACCCCCGTCTGTTGGGCAGAAGTTAGGGAAACCCAGCTATCAGGACCTGAGATAGTCCTTGAAACGACGGATAAGATTGTTCAGATTCGTGATCGTATAAAAGCTGCCAGAGATAGGCAGAAGAGCTACGCAGATAAAAGGCGTAAACCTCTAAAATTCGAGGAAGGAGATAAAGTGTTACTCAAAGTGTCACCCTGGAAAGGAGTGATGCGATTTGGTAAAAAGGGTAAACTAAGCCCAAGATATATTAGACCATTCGAGATTATTGAAAGTGTTGGGAGTGTGGCCAATAAGCTAAAATTGCCTGAGGAGCTTAGTGGAATTCACAATGTATTCCACATATGCAACTTAAAGAAATGTCAAGCGGATGAATCGCTAGCAATGTCTCATAAAGACGTGCAGATAGATGAAAGCCTGAAATTTGTTGAAAAGCCTATATCGATCGAGGATCGACAGGTTAAAAAGCTTCGACGGAAACATGTGCCAATTGTGAAGGTGAAATGGGATGCCCGTAGAGGCCCAGAATATATGTGGGAAGTTGAATCTACGATGCGTCAGAAGTACCCTTATTTATTTCAGTAAATCTCGAGGTCGAGATTTCTTTTAAGGGGGGTGAGGATGTAACACCTCGTAAAAACGTGACCAATTGTGTGAAGACACGTGTCCAAAACCCTAAACATGTAAAAGTTTGACTTTGAAGGACTAAAGTTGACAAACTGTGAAAAGATGTATGCAGAGGGACTAAAAGTGTCAACATGCCAAACTTGTGCCTCTGATTGACCACACATGATGAATATACTCTTAAACGAGTAAATTGTCGGACATATGAAGCCGTTTGTGAAAGAAATTGAAAGTTTACAAGACAAAGGGATTAAACGTGTCAACATGTTAATTATTACCTCTGAGTGACCTTTTAACATACCCGGGACTTCATAATGTTCGATTATACTCTCAAGAATAAGTGATAACAAATTCGCAAGGTTTCGATGTCATTATGTGTTAATTATGCAAACTTTCAAAAGGAAGGGTTAAAAGCGTCAACGAGAAGAAACTAATGTTTTCAGTGATCGTTTAACAAAACCGGACCTAACGGTGTTTGGTTATACTTCTAAGATCATCTACAAACTAACTACAAGGGCCAATTATGCTTAAAATAAAATATATACGAAGTTAGAAAGACCAGGGACTGAAACTGCCAAACCTGAAACATTTTTGGCTGTTTTATTGGTCCCTGGCGGGCCGCGACCTCCACTCTCATCTCTCTTGCGGGCTGCGAGAGAGTCCCTGTACAGCGAGTTACTGCCAGCTACAAGTTTTCTTCTTTGTTCACTACCCATACCACCCTATACTCACATAACTCGAAATCGATGAACTTTTGATTGTTTTTAAAACCACTTGGGACACTTGGAGCCATCTAATAACATCAAGAAACACCTGTGATGATCTTGGGAAGGCCTCATGCACTATAAATAGAGGCATTGTGTTGCCACTTTTCCTTGCTCATTCACAATTCATCATCTTCTCCCTTGCTTGAGCTTTTTGAAGCATTCTCTGGGATTCCTAATCAAGAAGGAAGCCCTCCTTAGTCCAAGATTCGTGCTAGGACCCTTTGTAAGTGTCCATAGCCTCTGTAGTTCGGTTTTTATATGTTTAAAGACCGAAAGTCAAAGTTGTCATAATAACGCTTTGACTATCGGTTTAGACCTTAACGGTCCAGCCATTGTTCGGGGCGAATATGGCTACGTGATTGTAATTAGGTGTGTGTTAATCCCTCAAAAGGGCACATCCTAATTATCACGTTTACTTAGTTAATTGTCAGGTCAAAGTAATTAACATAAAAAGTCAAACGGGTCAGTTTTTAAATAAAATCAAATCTGATAATGTAGAGGTTATAAAATATGTTTTTATAACTTTAATAACTTGGTAAATAATATTAGAACATGTCTAGACATGTTCAACCCGGCAATTCTGAGTTTAGGCTCGGTTCGCAACTGAAAGTCGCAAAAGTTGACTTTTGCTTTGACTTTTAGTTTTGACCCTAATTAGCTTAGTTTCTTTATGCGTTAAGGTTCCTTTGTGACCATATTATATGGTAGTATAACCCTCTGAGGTTATATTACATGGTCCCTTAGTAATCTGAGTTTGTTTACTTGATTCCGTTATTATGCTTAATGTTGACTAAAGTGCGCTTTTGTTCAAAAATGAGATTTTTAATAAAAACAAACATGCAAATGAATTATGTTCTGATTAGTAAATTTAATTAACATATTTTGGCAATTATATTCTGGTCATAGATTGGACTTACATAATAAATTGCAAAACATGCTTCATAAAGGACTAAAATACCCTTATGCATGCAAATAGAGTTTAAACGTAATTTTTAACATCAAAACTCATTACTCACTAATATAATATCATATTTAGGACTAATGGGTATTTCAAATCAGATTACTTACTGAGTTTATGCATAAGTTTCGTATTACATTATTAAATGACGGTTAAACCCCTTTTTATACATAAAATGGATTTTTAATAAGATTAACATGCAAGAACTTTTTGTTACTGATATACTATGATAAATAAATTATTTTAACCATTTAAAGTTGGTCACAACCTCATGAATTCTTAAACATCGAAATAATCGCCATTTACCGATTTTTACGACATAAAGGTGCATAGTGTGGTTTTAAACTATACTTAGCACACAAAACTTGTTATCTACTGATTTTATAAACCATTTCTAATATTTTTATAGTAAGTATAAATCATGAACTCAGAATCCCAAATAAGTCCTTATAACTATGTGTGAAATGACCAAAATGCCCCTACGATGCATAGTTTGGTCATAAATGGTAAACCACACATATATATGATATCCTACTGTTAATATAACATAATCTAAATATTTTTACAAAAGGTTTATGACCAGAACCTCAGTTTGCATGTAAACCCCTTTTAAAAATCATAAAATGACCAAAATGCCCTTATAAGGCTTAATTCGATTTTAAAATCTTTTTGGGCATATTTGTTGATATCCTACTGATATCATAACATATTTTAAGCATAATAACTTATGGAACTTGTATTTAACTCATCCGGTTACCCGTTTATGCTTATACGCATACGGTACGGTTTATGTAACTAGTTTGCATAAATTAGCCGAAACGGGCATAACCATATCAACTTAACTTCAAATTCCTGAATGTATTTAATTTACCCATAATATACAAGTCTCCATACTTGTTGTGTCTAAATTACATTCCAATCTGGTCATCGCTTAATCTAGCGTCTCGTACCGTAAATCCCTCTTTAAACTATCCGGTCTAAGTTTACAACTTAAATAAGACCCGTTAGTAATCTAATAGGTTAATAAAACCTTCGTTCCAGATTAGGAGCCCCGGTAAAAGCTACTTGCACTAGTCTGATTAGATTATACGGCTGAGTAGATAAATCTCGCATTTTAAAGCTCAGGTAAATACTTTTAACTTATTTTCCCTTATACGGGCTTGGGATACGGTAATATATTACCGCTTGGTCGGGTATGGAATCATTTAATCGGATTGTGATTAATAAATTACATAACCCATTTTAATCGGTTTTGTTTGATAATATAAACATTTGGGGGTTAATACGACCGTGTCCTGGATATCCTCGGCTCATTTCATTTGTAAATGGCCACGACTTAAGCACGGGGTGTAGGCATACACTTGACAGTTGCGTATGTAAAAAGATATACCCACTTGTTGGGGATAACTCCTTGTGGGTTCATATTAGTGGTGTGTCTATTAATCATGTCTCGGCTTCTATCCCGGGCCCTGAACGTACGACAAACATATAAATCTGCATACAAGATTATTTTATATAATTATCCCAAGTTATAAAAGAATATTTATGCCTCGTGCATCTAAATCAAATTTTCATAAATGTTTTTCAAAAGAGTCGGTTAATTGTATTTACCAGTGTAAACTGACGTATTTTCAAAAGGCTAAGTGACAGGTACTACACGTACTAGGCTGGGAGCTTCTGGGCGTTAAATAGAGAATCTTGCAAGTTCGTAATGCCTTAAGTCTGTTGAACATGTTTTTGTATTATATTTAGATCCGCCTGTGGATCTCTTAGTTACAACCGTCTGTATATTCTTTTATTCGTACTTTACACTTTCGGTTTGTAATAGTAATTTCTACCAAGACTTCTGCTGTGCTATAAACTGTGTACATTTGACTACGATGATATCAACTACGTCACGATACTCCCCACTGGGCCCACTGGTTTGTGCTTAAAATATCAGGGTGTGACAAACATCGCTACAACGGGGCTTAATAGTGACGCTAGGGTTGGGGATTCAAGGCGTAGAGCAAATTTTTTTTTGTTTTTCTTTCTTTTTTAATAGTAGTTAATATACATACACAATCATACCTAGCCACCTCAACTCAACACCACATTTCACAAAAAAAAAAAGCCCTATAATGTCTCTCAACACCTCCTTAAGGCCATCATGTTTACTAGTCCCAGCTCCCAACCTACCAACTCAGCAACATATAAGCATCTCCACCCATCAGAGACCTTTATCATAGTTATACGGTAAACTCATCCATGATCTCACACCCTTGTAGTATATTATTATATTATATTATATCTATTATATATAATAAATGAAAGTTATTTGGGCCACGTGTCAACACCAGAGAGCCCCTAAATGCCCTTTTTCCCGCCCAACAGTGCCATCCCCTTTTCCTTATATAACCTCTCTTCTCACTTCTGATCTTTCTTTACAAACGCCTAGGGTTCTTTCTCTCTCTATATTCAGGCGATTCAAATTCAAATTTCACAAACCTTAATCTTCTTCCAGACGCCACCATAAAATCATCTTTTGTTCATCGATTACTTCATCAAAAGGTTTGTTCTTCTTTTTTTTAGTTGAAATAGTTTCATGATTTCCTGTTATTTATACTAATCCTTTGTCTTTTGTGTCTTTTCATGTAACCATTGTTAGGGTTTCGTTCGAGAGTTAGATCAAGAGATGTGTCGCCGGCTAATGGTTCTCCATAATCATGGTATGTGTTTTTGTTTTTGATTTTTACTTAAGTTTTGTTATCTGAGTTGTTACTAAATGATTATTTTCAATGATCTGTTGCAGATGATAATGATGATGATTGTTCTACTGTCCTTTCCAGTATCATTGTTCCAACATCGTTTAAGGTATGTGTTTTTTGCTACTCCGATTTCCAAATTTTGAGTTTTTAATTATCAAGTGATATACTCTAATTGTCGCTTTATATTTCAGTCTAATCACATTTGTTTGAAATTCATACAATATGTTGCGTGTTATTATAGGTTTGTAATCAAAGAAGTTTAAAGTTTAATTAAACACAAAGAAAGATTATTAAATTTACAGTTAAAATAATTTTTTTCTTATGAGTAAATGATGATTATAATTGACTTGTGCAGCAGATGATGATGACTTGTCCAAGAAAGGATCTGCTACTGTTGTAGTATACTAGAGCAATGGTCTTTCCTGCCTTTTTTGTATTAAAAGAAGCATAAAGTTTGGTTTAAACCACAGTTCTTTATAAACAAAGTTAAGGATTAAATATATGAGGACATGGCTCTTCTTCACCAGCTGAAGAAGTGTTTTCATGTACTGCATCTTGGTCTGTTCACTAGAGATCAGCTTTCTATAAATCCTGATGTTAATGCATTGAGTCCTTCCATGGAGTTCATGTCGATTGTTGGAGATATACAATGATTGACTTTATGTACCTAGAGTTTGATTAACCAAAGGAAAACGACTCTTTAGTATCAGCAGTGGTTCGGCATCTACAACGGATTTAAATTTAGTATTTAATTATCAGTGGTTCTTATGTAACTTTAGTATTTAATTATCAGTGTTTCTTATGAGGTGTTTATATGTAACAGTATTTATCACAACTCGTTATTTGTTTGATCTGTATTATAAATACAACAGTTGTTTGATTTTTATACTATTAAATAAAAATGTAGTACACTTGGATGTTAAATAAGTTCCTCATTATGATTATTTGGATATAATGTTTTTGAAATTCGTCTTTTTTTTTACAAAGAGATGTTTATGGGCAAACCTCTATTTATCGTCAAACATTTGTTTAACAGGAAATATGTTTTTATGTTCAAACATCTGTTTAAGGTCAAATATCTGTTTATCTCCAAACAACTGATATTGAAGGTGAAATATTTGTTTAAGGTCAAAGATATTTAAAATAGTAAAAAATGATAGTTTTCATTAATCCTTAAAAGTCTGTTGGAACCACTGTTTTGGTTGTCTCTCAGATTGTTAAAGTCTGTTGGAACCACTGTTTTGGTTCAAACTTCTGATTGTTAAATGTTATCCACTGCTGAGAGACAACCTCCGTTTCTTTATGCTGAGAGACAACCTCCGTTTCCACTGATCGGAAGTTATAGCCACTGGTCACTTTTACATTTTTTACATCCACTGATTTGGACCATCAGCGGTTTCCCTAAAAAATAGTAACTGCTCACATTTTTATTATTGATGTTGTTAATTAGTAATAGATTGAAATTATTAAATGAAAACTAGAATTGCAATCAAATTACCATTTTACCTGATCTTTACATTCCAATGACATAAGAGTTCCACCAAAATTATTTTCATGATAAAATTTAAAGTTAAATTAAAAAATAAAAAATAATCTTGATGACTATTTGTTCCAAATCAAATCAGTAATTAATGCTGATTTCTTGAGCTTTGGACATTTGATTAAGCAAATTTTGAATTTCAAATTGACGGTTATTATATCTTGATTAAAGTTTAAATAAAATTTAAAAAAGTCATGATGACATTTGTTTTCAAATCAAGTCAGTAGTTATTGATAATATCAGTAATTTTGAAATTCAAAATATTCAAAATGGTAATTTAAAATTTCCGTTCTCTTTTTTTTTTTCCCTATTTTGCATATCATTTCTAATATTTAATTACTTTAATAAAGCAGCATATAAGAATATACACTACTTACGTTTGAAATTAAATCTGAAATTTATGACGTACAACAGTGGATAACTACAACAGTGGTTCAGCATCAACTTTAGTTTTTCTATTGTTTATTTGTTTATGTTAGCAATGTTTATATGTAACAGTGTTTTCCGCATCAATGTTGTAAAGACT
Source organism: Helianthus tuberosus (assembly GCA_030545235.1). Classification (NCBI taxonomy): domain Eukaryota; kingdom Viridiplantae; phylum Streptophyta; class Magnoliopsida; order Asterales; family Asteraceae; genus Helianthus; species Helianthus tuberosus. The sequence goes on along the minus strand of CM060418.1, from coordinate 159,517,984 downwards.
GATAGGTTGTTAGATGTCATCACCTCAGTGTTTTATATGTGACCATTTTTATGGCATCAGTGTTTATATTTAATATATATTTAACAGTGTTTAGGACTGTTGTTTATACGTAACTCTATTTATCACATCAATTCAGTGGTTTGATCTGTACTATTAATTGAACAGTTGTTTCATCTTTATACTAATAAAATTCATATACACTTTGATTAATAGTAAGCTCCTCATCTTGATTGTTTAGGTATAGTATTACAATCAAATTATGAAATGAAAACTAGAATTACAATCAACTTACCATTGTACCTAATCTTTACATTCCAATTACCTACAAGAGTTCCACCAACATTATTTTCATGATAAAATTTAAATTTAAAATAAAAAATAAAAAATATTCTTGATGACTATTTGTTTCAAATCAAATCAGTAATTAATGCTGATTTCTTGAGCTTTGGACATTTGATTAAGCAAATTTTGAATTTCAAATTGACGGTTATTATATCTTGATTAAAGTTAAAATAGAATTTAAAAAACTCATTATGGCATTTGCTTTCAAATCAAGTCAGTAGTTACTGATAATGTCAGTAATTTTGAAATTTAAAATTTGCAAAATGGTAATTTAAAATTTTGGTTCTCTCTCTCTCTCTTTTTTTTCTACTTTGCATGTCCTTTCTAATATTTAAGAGTTAATTACTTTGCATACCTTTGAAATTAAATCTGAAATTTATGACGTCCAACAACAGTGTCAAACTACAATAGTGGTTCAGCATCAACGTTTGTTTATTTGTTTATGTTAACACGTTTGTTTATTTGTTTATGTTAACAGTGTTTATATGCTACAGGAGTTCCGCGTCAATTTTTTATAGACTGTTAGGTTGTTAGATGTCATCACCTTAGTATTTTATATGTAACCATTTTTATGGCATCAGTGTTTATATGTAACAGTGTTTCGGAACAGTCCTCACTCCAGTGGTTTGATCTGTACTATTAATTGAACAGTTGTTTCATGTTTATACTAATAACATTCCTATACACTTTGATGTAACAGTATTTATCACATCATTTCAAATTGATGGTTATTATTTCTTAATTAAATTTAAAATAAAATATAGAAAAGTCATTATGACAATTGCTTTGAAATCAAGTCAGTAATTTTGAAATTTTGAAATGATAAATATACAAAATGGTAATTTAAAATTGACGTTCTTTCTGTTTTTTTTATCTATTTTGCATATCATTTCTAATATTTTATTATTTTAATAAAGCAGCATATAGGGATATACACTCCCTACCTTTGAAATTACATTTGCCACTGCATTCAGTTAAAAATTTTATTGGATAATCGGTAACCTTGAATTCCAACCTTGATATTTTTTTTAAGAACATCCATGCTTATTGTATTATTAGCATATTACGTTTAGCAATACTTATTATTTACAAGATTCTTTTTTTTATGTACAGTCTTCAAATGGAGGTTGCAAAGGTTACCATGCTTAACGATCTTAATACATTCTCAAACAACTATTCGATTAGAGTTGAGATTGTTAGCATTTCGAAGAAGATGATGAATGATAACAAAAATGAAATATATCATCTTGATATGATCTTCATGGATGAGATGGTACCGTATATAGTTGTCTTATCATTTTTTTGGACATATGAATATCCAAATGAATATAACACCTTTTTTATTTAATCGGATGATTCATATTCTTAGGGAACTATGATACAAGCCAGCTGTTTGCATAAAATTCTTGGAAAATTCAAAGACTTCCTTCAGTTGGATGAATGTCTTCTTATCACCAAACCTTCTCTTGCTACTAATAAGTCCTCTGCTAAGTATACCAAGAGAAATGACAAAATATCACTTTATTTCTATACTTCTGTTGAGAAATGCTTTGACTGGTCTGGACCGAAATACCGTTTTAATTTCGTTAACCTCAAGGATGTTAAAAATAAAATTGAAGTAAATACAGTTATTGGTATGTAAATCACTACATGATATATATCTATTGTTTTGTCTTATTGTTTTTTTTTATTGTTATCACTTCTTAATGTTGTTTTCTTTTAACAATATATTTTTGTTTATAGATTGGATTGGTTATGTGGATGTATGTTTCAATCTAGAGGATACGTCAAAGAAGGATGGGAGCAAGGGCAAGAGACTTAATCTTAGACTTGAAGATCTTGAGTGCGTTCTTTTTATTAAGTTGTTGCATTTTGACGTTTAAACCATTATAAGGTTGCTTGATGTTATTATGTTTTATGTTAATATTTTTAGAGGCCAAAAGTGTCCGGTTACTTTGTGGGATGGTTTTGCTATTGACATGTTTGCTTACATGAATGATAAGAAAAGAGAGAAATATGTTGTTATCCTTTGTCATTTTGGTATGGTCAACCTTTACAAAGGTACAATTTAAACTTAATTAGTTTAATTTTTTTTATCTTTAGTAATTTAAACGTTGTATTTATTTATACATTTTAAATTTGACAGTATTTATATTGATCTACTCAAGTTTTTATTTTTAAATTCAGGCAAGCGTGGAGTTGCAAATGGGTTTGAGCTGAGCAGACTTTTTATTGACACTGACATTGAAGAGATTTCCTCTTTTAGGAAGAGGTATAGTTAGTAATATGCATATAAACATTGAATATTATTATTTTATAGTTACATTTAATTTTTACGTTTTAATTTGATCGCATGAATGTATGTAGAGAAAATTTCAACTTCATCTTCATCAAATGAGCATGTTGGTTCAAATGTTATCTCAAGTGTTGAAGATGAGTTTCTTAGTAACCCTGATTTCATGCTTATTGGTTTCCTTGGAACGATATCAACGGTGTGTATTTTCTTATAAGTACTCTACATGCTGAGTTTTTTTATACTCTTTTCTAAGTGTTATTTTTTTTTGTTTGATATTGATAGACAAAGAAGGTTTTGATTCTTGCCACAATCACAGCTATATGCACTGATAAACTTTGGTATTACAATGGTTATAACCACTGTAAGTCAGGTGTGGAGGAAAGATTTGTAACGAAAGAAAATGCGGATGGTTCATTTGATGTTGATCATGCAAAATCGTTGGTTTGTACAAATGATAAATGTGGAGGAGTCGACATCTATTCTATTCCGCGGTTTGAGATTACAGTTTTTTATTTCCTTATACTAAATACTAATATGAACGGTTCATATTAGTAATACTAATGTTTTCATTTGTTTTTAACTTTGATAGGTTCAAGATACCTATTAGGGTGCAAGACTCTTCCGGTACTGTGTCTTTGACACTGTTTGATTTCGAAGCTTACAAGATTCTTAACAAATCTGCAAAAGAGTTACTTACAATCCAAGATCAGGTAACAAATACATGCATTCAGTTGTTTGGCCATGTAGTTAATATAACTTAAAATTAATTTTTATAAAATTCTATGTTCTCAATTATGGAATCATTCTTCTTATTGTAATTTATATTAATTTTGATAAAATCATAGGTTGTTAATTCTGGAGACATACCGAACCCATATCCTGAGATCTTTGACACATTGATTGGAAAGAGGTATGCTTTCATCATAAGTGTTAAAGACTATAACATTGAGCATCAGGTTGAAAACTATGGTATTTCAATGGCCACTAACGATGATGAGATCCTTGCTGCGCTTTCCGCCAAATTCACTCTTAACCAGGTTTAAATCTTCATTATGTGAATCTTTTAATTTTATAGTTATATCTTTTTGAAATAGATTTATACCATTGTGTGTATTTTATGTTATTGTGTATAATGTACTTAAAGCATGAGCAGTCCGAATCGTTGGATGTTCCAGATTCCTGCAGTTTGTCTACTCCTGTTGACCTTATGAAGGTAATATGAGAATTTGTTTATTTGTACTAAATTTTTTGAAACGTTAGTACTTACTGTCTTTTTATATCAGGATGAGATGTCATGCTGTGGTGACAATGTTACCCCTTTATCCCAACCACTGGTAGGCACTAAGAATCCCTCTTCAGATGAAACAAAACGTAAAATTCTTGAAGTGTTCGATGTGGATGATGCATTAGGTTGCTCCTCGACAAAGCGCCGCATCAGTGATGAACTGTGTCAGGATGAAGATGCTGGTGTTTTGACGCTTTTGATTCCAAAGATTGAAAAATAGTTTTTTCAGTATTTTCAGATACATTTACGTGTTGATTTCATATGCTGTTGCCATGTTGAACTTATGGTTTTCGTTTTGTTGCTTTTGGGTGTTTGGTGGGTTATGTTTTGGACTCATTGTGTGGTTTTGAATTCCTGAAAACTTATCTGCTTATTATACTGTTATGTTCTAATATTATAATGACTATGATCTTTCTTTGCATATTATTATCTATATTGTTAAATAAATATTGAGATTTCAAAGATTCACGTTCATCTTCTACGGCAGCTAATTCATCTTAACGAAATTTACATAGTAAGTGAAATTATAACTTCTTAACTCATGTATCAGTTGTTAAGTAGCATCACTTAATCCTTAATCACGATTCTCTATCCACTGACTACTACATCAGCAGTTGTTAACCATTAGTAGTTCACTATCAGTTGTTAAGTACCCTTAGTGTTTTAATCACTAGCAGTGCTTACAAGTTTTTCATCAGCTGTTTCACTTAACAGTAGTTTCACATAACAGTAGTTTCGCTTAACAGTAGTTTCACTTAACAGTATTTTGCTTTATTCATTTTAAATTCATGTTAAATTCATTATTACAATTAAAGCCAACATAAATGCACACTTGCATTATGTTAAACATACATAACGGACACAAAACGTCATACCTAGAAACATAGAAGGATATCCAACTTGGTAGACTTGACAGAACTTACAGACTCGAAAACAAAAGATTGTAACATACAACGAGTTTTCAAATTTCTTTATAATGAAAACTCAAGGAGTGAATGGTGCACTTCGGAATGTAGCTGATAACCCCCTTTTTGGTGTAGCTCTTCGATTTTCCTTGAAATTCTCAAGCTTGGTATTTTCATATCTGCCACTGGGGTTATATTCATTCATATGCACCAAACAGCTTATGTTTTAGCAATTGATCGTTCTGATCAATCACTTCCTTATGTGCATCGCACTAACTTCTAGGAGGTTGTCAAGTATTCTCGCCAATGTTTTCGTAGTTGGTGTTTTGTGTATCTTTACATCCGCAGCCATTCTGTACAATAAAAATATCCATAGTAAGACGGCTGATACAGTACTTTCATAATGCATATAAGTATACATATATGATGAACCCAAGATGAGGAACCCAAAACTCAGTTGATCTGAAATGAAGAAAACACATTCAAATGACCAATACGATGAACCCAAAACATATAGTCTTTAACCAACTTTATATGAGAATCAAAACAACAACCATACCCAAATTTCAACATGAACAGCAGAGACTTAAGAAACTCAGATTTCAACATTAACAGCAGATACTTAAGAAACTTGTCCCTGTTTTAATCGATTGTATATTTTAAACATTTCAAACAAACTATAACACAAAAACAATCTTAGATTAACGCCAAAAACCAAAAAAGCAGTATTAATAAACAGATAAAACCAAAAACATCACAAACAAACCTTTATAATAACCAAAACCCAAACCTCTGTTTTGATACCCGAGCCAAAAACCCACAATAATCAAACAATATTTTCCACAATAATCAAACAATATTTTCACACAAAAGCTGTTACTTTCATACAGTGGTGAAAATGAGATATCATCAAACATCAACTTACATAGGGTTACACAAGCATCTAACAAGAACAGAGGGTAAACCATAGTGTCGATCATGTTTTAGGTATGTGATTTTACCTTGGATTGTTATAACAACAAATGGTTGGTGAGGAGATTCAATGAAGATGAAGATGATGATTTGTGTTCGGAGTAGAGATTTTCAGATATTTTTTAGAAGTGTGATCGGTCTTTAGGGTAATTAAAGGATATTTCACAATTGTCAAACAGTCAACATAGGGAAGTGTGAGGGAGGGACTCAAACTGTTATGAATTTATAAGATCAAGGGCTGAAAAAACCAAAAAATGAATTTAGGGGATCAAGTTGATGTTTCACACATATCACAGGGACGCAAATTGCATTTTTCATTAAAAATAAATATTACTTTTTTTCAACATATTTTATAAGTTTTGGGGTGATATCAGCAGATGTTAACCACTGCTCTTCCTTAACACTTAATCCTTAATCCCTGCTTCTGTATCTACTGTTTACTGCAGCAGCGGTTGTTAAAAATCTGTAGTTCACTATTATTGGTTAAGTACCATCAGTGTTTTAATCACTAGCAGTGCTTAAAAGTTTTCCATCAGCTGTTTGACTTAACTGTAGTTTGCATTATTAATTCTAAATTCATGGCTTCAAATTACTTTTCTTGGTAAACGAGTTATAGAAGCTCAAGTTATATCTGGTAGGAACTTTGGCACGAGAGTTTTTATTCTAAGGATTAATATGATCCCGTTTGACAAAAAAATACCTTTTCAATTTCAACAAAGACAATTTCCTTTATCAGTTTGTTTTGCTATGACAATTAACAAGTGTCAAGGACAAACGTTATCAAAGGTTGGTCTTTATTTGAAAGATCCTGTCTTCACTCATGGTCAGTTGTATGTTGCATTATCAAGGGTCAAGACCAGAGAAGGTGTTAAAATACTAATATTCGACGCTGTTGGAAAACCAACAAATAAGTAATGTTGTTTACAAAGAAGTTTTTACTAGGTTGTAATCATTGTGAGCAATGTTAAAACCCTGTTTCACCGAAGTCAAGCTACTTATATTAAAAGCTAATTATAATAGATAAAACACTGTTTGAGGAATGTTAAAACGCTGTTTGACCAAAGTCTGTTTGACCAAAGTCAAACTACTTTTGTTAAAAGCACAACCGTCAGTATTTCTTCATCATCATTACACATCAAACATCTATCATCTCTTTTTTCAAAAATCACTTCTCCCCAGTCATTTTCTAGGGTTTCAATTTTCTTTTCCTCCATCTTCTACACTTCAATCACCTGAGGTTTGATTATTTTTTCTTCAGCAACTGGTATGTACATTCCTATTGATGAACTTTATATTGTTTAATCTATGTTAATTTAAATCCTATCTTGCTACTAATACGATTTTAAATGTTTATTGCTATACATTCAATAAGGGTTTACTTATGTGTTTGAATTATCTGTTGAGAACATGTTAAAATAATTATTATTTGCAGAAAATTTTTAACTCATACTCTGTTTCTATTAGAAAACCCATCACGACAATTGCTTTCAAATCAGATCAGCAAACTACTGCCCATAGCCAAGAAAGTATAACTTAGCAGATATTTCCTTTGGCAAACCTATACCATAGCAGTGGTTTTGAAATTGCCGGTAATTTCAAATTCAAAATGCCTTGGGATATATACTTTGCAATTAATGCACGTTAAGCAATCACTTCTCTCTTATGCTAAAGGCGTCTTATAGGTAAATGAATAGGTTAATTGTAATTATAATAACGTGTTTAATTTTATATTTTTCCCGTGTAAATGCATTAAAAGCCTAATAAGTGTCGCATGATATTCTTTCGTCTGACGATGTATTTAGTCATAGCCTTCTTCATTGGGTATATAAAATAGATTTGGCAGAGGTTTTGATCATTACCATTTTCATCTATATACTCAATCATCTTCAAAAATTTTGTTGACGAGATTTTCACAAGGCTCTTTGCAGGATGGAAAAATTTGGGTTTCAAGTGATTGTTGACGAGATTTTCACAAGGCTTTCTGCAGAAGATATTTGCCGTTTCAAGTGTCTTTCCAAGAATTTTTATAGGGAATTGTCAAGTCATGCATTTCAGATGATGCATGCTCTCCGAAGTGGAGATTCAGTACAAAAGAAACTATTATCCTTTAAAGACACGTCAATTGTCATTGACAACGTAGTTGGTGGTAAGTTGGATGTTGTTAGTAGTAAAACGTTAAGTTTTCCTAACAATGTCCACTCTAGCTTCTTACGTATTCTATCTTCATTTAATGGGTTGTTGTTAGTTTCGAATGAAGGGATTTGCTGTCAGTTGATTCTTTGGAATCCAACTATCAGGCAGTATAAGGTTTTGTGTGATGACTACTTTAATTATAATCATCATCGAAACTCTGATACCGGTGGAATTTATTTTGATCAGTTCAATGATCTCAAAGTGCTGAACATCAGATGTTACCGTAATGTAACTGCTGCTCGTGTTTACTCACGACGTCGTGAGTCATGGACAACAATAAATTTCAGTATCGTAAACAATTATAGTTCAAGTCGTTATTCATGGTCTACTGGAGTTTATGCTGATAAAACCATATATTTTATGGTTTCAAATTATTGGTATCCACTAGGTGAGAGGAACATCGTTTGTTTTGATGTTGTTAGTGAGACTTTCAGAATGCTTCACTTTCCTGAGAGTATTGTAGTCAATCCTTGCCAAGGGCATTTTTTGACCATTGCAAAGAGATTGCATTTGATTGTCATTGGAAAGTCTGCTGAGCTAACTGCTGATTTGCTCGGATATGAAGAAGAAGGCTGGAAGAAGATGTTTGTTTTCAATAATCCTCGTGTAGTTGGTTACGTAGATGCACGCCGAAGTACTAATATAATTGAAGACAACAAGTGGTTGATAACAAGCATCTGGGGGGATATGATTGAAGTTGATCTCACCAACGAACTTCTGAAATACCTCCAACATGTTGACAACTACAATGGTCCGAAAGGAGCTTTACTTATTGAAACTACTGTTTCACCAATAGATTAGGAATTAGAATCCTGTATTTTATTCAATGCTATTATCTGTTTTGACAATTGTATCTTTTATATAATTAGTTGTGTTAAAATTATTAATAATGTTTGTTATTAAAATTAAGTAAATGAATATCGATGTTTGAGAGTGTAAATTCTTGTAATATTGGCAAAGGTCGGTTTAAATGATCAAAGCTTTGTTATTGAGAACAGGTGTTTCAAAATTAAACAGTTGTTGATACATCTGTTGAATTGGGTCAACAGATGGATGAACTTTGTATGCTGTTTAACACTTGTACTTTTTATAAATATTTAGGTTTGAGAGTGTAAAAGCTTGTAATATTGGCAAATGTATGTTTAAATGATCAAAGCTCTGTTATTGGGAACAGATGTTTGAAAATAAAACAGTGGTTGATAAATCTGTTGACTTTGGTCAACAGATTGATGTCCACAGATGTTTGGAACTACTGTTCAGAAAACTGTGGTCGAAACCGCTGTTTGGTTAAAATAGTGGTTTAAAACCACTGTTGGGTTAAAACTGTTTGGTCTTTTAAGGCTTAAACTGTTTTGCCTTAAACAGATGTTAACAAGTTAAACATCTGTTAAGGCTTAAACAGATGTTTGGCCTTTTGTATCAGATGTTTCGACTTAAACAGTTGTTTGATCTTAAACACATGTTTGACCTTAAACAGATGTTTTGCCTTAAACAGATGTTCTTATTCTATATCAGATATTTGGACTTAAACAGATGTTTGACCTTCAACAGATGTTTGCCCATAAACAGATGTTTGGCCTTAAACCAAACATCTGTTTAAGCTCAACATCTGTTTGACTATTTGTCAATATCTTATTGACTTTTGGTTAACATCTGTTTCAAATTTGGTCAACATCTTATTTTGTAAAAGAGGTACAAAAACAAAGATTTTTTTGAAAATCCCAAATCACCCTATCATGTAAGTGCATTGATGTAAAAGTGGAAATTTAATTATTCATATGGTCCTATTGTGGTTTTGTTTGTCCTCTAATATGAGTTCATGATCTAATCCGGTGATTTGAAGTCGTTGTTGAATCGAATGAGATGGTTGATGTAATGCGGTCGTATTAATAACAAATAGTAATTAATTAATCTAAATAACTTTCCCGAGCCCGGGAAGCAATCCCGGGTAAAAACCTAGTTATATTATATATATAACAATTATCAACTTTTCATGAATAGTAACTTTGACTTTTTGCTTTTTTTTATTTTTTTATTTTAGCTTCAGTTACACACCTTGTATTATAAATAAAATTCGTTTTTAACCCTATAGTTTATAGCTATTACCAACTTGCGTAAACGGTAACTTTGACTTTTTATAGGTTTCTATTACACACCTTATACTATCAATAATATACGTTTTTAACCCTATAATTTTGTTATTTCCTTATTACTTTCGTTCATTGTTTTTTATAAAGTCTAAATATGCGGTTGCGTTAAATTGTTTTCTTCGCTTCAATTTTGAAATGTTTATATTATTGGTATAGTCGTTTAGAACTTTTCATTTATGATATATATTAGAGAAATAAGTTGGATTTTCTCTTTTGGTTTTTTTATCGAGTGTCGCTACTGTGCCTATATCGTGACGAAACAAACATGCACTAACCAAATCCCTGCCACGTAGCGCGAAGGAATTTTTCTAGTTTTAAACATTTAATAGTTAAATAAAAGAAAAACAGAGAGAATGTGTGAGTGAAAGAAGAGAGAGATAGAGAGGGCAGGGAATGGAACAGCTAGGTGCCTGGTTGTCACACCTCGAAAACCACAACGGAAGGCAAGCACGGTGGTGACGAAGATTGGAAACCAATAATATTAAGAAAAACAGAGAGAATGTGTGAGTGAAAGAAGAGAGAGATAGAGAGGGCAGGGAATGGAACAGCTAGGTGCCTGGTTGTCACACCTCGAAAACCACAACGGAAGGCAAGCACGGTGGTGACGAAGATTGGAAACCAATAATATTTAGGTGCCTGGCTTCGGTGGATGATACTGACATGTCAGTGCAAAGGGTTGCTGTTTTGGTTAGTTCTGGTGATCGAATCTCTAAGGAGATACGATTGACATGGAAGAACCAAATATTCCCTGTTTGGGTTCATGAAGTGGAGGACAGATGGAGCCCCATCCCGGATGAAGCTCCTCGGCTTGAGGAAGACAATCCGGTTACTCCGGTGATTAAATCTCAGGTTGTTAGAATTGCTACCGGAGATGAGGAAGAGGATACGTCGGGTATCGAAAAGGCAAACGAAACGTCGTGCATGGGGACTCCCAAAGGTCCGCATGTAGATGGCGCCAATGATTCTAGGAGAGAGAATGTTGATGGGGTTCTCGAAGAGACATGCATGAGAAACCTCTGGTTCCAGCAGGAGGGAGATGCACAAAGTCCTACGCACGTGGAGGATACAACACTTAATAATGGGGCCCAGCTTATGGAGCAGACTAATGAGCCCACCAGTACCCCTATCTCAGCCCATTTTTGTGGTACTGGGAACTTTGATTATGTTACAGTAAGGCCCAATGGTAGGCATAAAAAGTCAAAGAAAAAGACTCCCTTTTTTAGAACACCAGACCTAAATGAGGAAGCTGAGGAAGACCCTTTCAACTTGGAGGAGGTTATTCAGAATTTAGAAAGAGAAGAAAATGAGAGAAATGAAGCAGATGATGGGGGCAGTTCTGAACCGAACCCTCTGACATCTGGAGACGATGCGAACCTTAGCAATCAAGGAGGGGATCTTATGGCGATGTTCGAAACTGAAGTGGATGCTACTCTTCGATTTGGTGAATGCCTTGAAATTGAGACTCATGGCTTCTCCAATCACGTGAAGAAGCTTGTAAAGGGGGATATGGAGGCAAACCGGCTATGATGAATTTTTTGACATTAAACATACGGGGGGTGCGTGAGATTGAGAAGCCGTTATGGGTGCGACGGCTTAAAACGGAGAATCGTGTGTCGTTTCTTGCGATACAGGAATCTCATCAGGTTGGGCTTAACGAGGCTACCATTCGTCGCTTCTGGGGTAGGGGTCGGATGGAGTCAGACACAGTGGATTCGGTGGGGAGGTCGGGGGGCTTGTTTGCTGCTTGGGACCCGGATGTGTTTACAGCGATCGCTTCAGTAAAGGGGAGGAGATTTCTTGTAATTACGGGATTCTTAAGCGGGGTGAATATTAAAGTTAACATCATTAATATTCACGCCCCCAACCAGCTGAATGAAAGAAAAAGTCTTTGGGAGGAACTGTTACATCTTATGGGAAACATGGACGGGATTTGGGTTGTTCTTGGAGATTTTAATGATGTTCGTACTCCGGATGAACGAATTAATTCCAGGTTCGACCTGGTTTCTGCCTCCACTTTTAATGATTTTTTGTGTAACGCGGGTCTCTTGGAATATCATATGGCGGGGGGCAGATTTACCTATATGTCTGATAATGGGGTGAAAATTAGTAAGCTGGATAGAATTTTTGTTTGCATTGAATTCATGAGACGATGGCCTTCGGCCTCGCTAAAGGTGCTCAGACGGGGTCACTCCGATCATTGCCCAGTAGTATTATGTTGTGCAGGTAAAGACTTCGGCCCTGCCCCGTTTAAATTCTATAATAGTTGGGTGGGTATGCCGGGTCTGGAAGCGATTGTGAAAGCGAAGGTGGAGGGAGCGGCTCGGTACCAAAGAGGGGATCTGGAATTGGCGAATCTCCTTAAGAATATTAAAGAAGGAATAAAAAATTGGAGAGCTGAGATAGTTCAGCAAGAAGAAAAAAATTTCCAGGAGGTTTCTAAAGCAATTGAAGACCTTGAAAAGCTGGCAGAATCTACAAGTTTAAGTTCGAGTGAAAGACAGCTTCGTGCCTCCTTACGACTTAAGTTAAAAGAGATAGAGCATGGTAAAGTGAAAGACCTTCTCCAAAAGTCTCGATTGCGGTGGATAAAAGACGGAGATGAAAACACCGCATTCTTTCATGGGATTATTAAAGCTAACGAGGCCAAGAGACGTATAAATGGACTGTTTATCAATAATATTTGGGTGGAAGATCCGAACCAAATTTAAGATTTCATGAAGACCTGGTTCAAAAAACACTTTGCTGAACCAATTAGACGGCGTCCAAAATTCAGCAATTTGGGTCTCCGTAGGTTGAATCAGGAGCAGATCTTGGATATTTCTGGTCAGTTTTCAGAAGCAGAAATCAAGAAAGCGTTAAAAGACTGCGATGGGGGAAAAGCACCGGGGCCAGACAGGTTTACAATGAAATTTTTGAAGACTTTTTGGGACCAGTTGAAACCGTTCATCCTAAGGGTAACAGCTGAATTCTATTCGACAGGTACCATTTCTCAAGGCTGTAATGCTTCTTTTGTGGCCCTTATACCCAAAAATCTCGACCCGCAAGGAGTTAAAGATTTTCGCCCAATATCGCTGGTGTGTTCGGTCTATAAAATCATTTCTAAGGTCCTTTCGAACCGGCTGAAAAGGGTCGTGGAGTCTTTAATCTCCCCAAATCAATCGGCATTTGTAAGAGGGAGATATATTTTGGATAGCCCCTTGATTGTTAGTGAGACGATATCTTGGGCAAGGAAGAGTAAAAATAAGTTATTGATTTTTAAAGTGGACTTCGAGAAGGCCTATGACTCGTTGAATTGGAAGTGCCTTTTTAGAGTTATGGAATACATGGCCTTCCCGGAAGAATGGGTTATTTGGATAAAGGGATGCCTTGCTTCTAGTCGTGGATCCGTGCTTGTCAATGGCTCCCCGTCGAGAGAGTTCCCGTTTAAGAGAGGGTTAAGACAAGGTGACCCTCTATCTCCGTTTTTATTTATCTTAGCAATGGAAGTACTCGATATGCTTATGAAGAGAGCGGTAGATATTGGGCTTTTTCATGGCATTACTCTCCCGAACAATGGCCCGACCCTTAGCCATTTATGTTACGCGGACGATGTCTTGTTCATTGGAGAATGGTCCGAACATAACGTGTTGAGCTTGAGCCGGTTTCTTAGATGGTTTCATCGTGTAACTGGGCTTAAAGTTAACTACCAAAAATGCCATCTCTTTGGTGTGGGTGTGGACCGAGATGAGGTTTCTAGGCTCTCTAGTATCCTAAATTGTGAAGTTGGATCTTTCCCATTCACCTATCTTGGTATTCCTATCGGAGCTAATATGAAGCATGCAAAATATTGGGACCCGGTCATTGAAAAACTCAAAAGAAAGCTTTCGGCATGGAAGGCTAAAACCCTCTCACTATCTGGGAGGGTTGCATTGGCGAAATCCGTCCTTGGGAATCTACCATCCTACTACCTTTCTCTATTTAAAGCTCCTAAAAAAGTGCTGAATTTATTGGAAGGTTTGAGAAGATCGTTCATTTGGGGAAAATCGAACACGGGGCACAAAATTAAATGGGTTCGGTGGGACAAAATTATTAAGCCAAAGGTCCTTGGCGGAGCGGGTGTCGGTGGGATTAAAGACTTCAACATCGCCATGATGTCGAAATGGTGGTGGAAGCTAAGAAACGATCCAGACCAACTTTGGGCCATGGTTATTCGCTCTATTCATAAATACAACTTGCCGGAAAAAATGGTGCCGGTAAAAAATTCTAATCCGGGCGTGTGGAAAGATATTGCATCCATGGACAAGGTGCTTAAGGAGGAAGGCATTATCATTCAGAATCGGTTGAAAACCGAGGTCGGAAACGGGCACAACATTCGGTTTTGGAATGATCGGTGGGCATCTACGAACCCGTTTTCTAGGATGTTTCCAGCCTTGTATAGGATGGCAAAGGACAAGATGGGCTCGGTGGCGTCTCATGCCATAATGGCAGGGGACAGAACTTGTTGGGGTTGGGGATGGACCAAAAGTCCTACAACTGTGAATGAATGGGCTGAATTAAAAGAATTAATGAATATTCTACAACCCATATCTTTAACTATGGCTAAGGATAAGTGGTTTTGGGAAAATAACATTGGGGAACAATTCTCGGCTAAATTCATCAGACTTGAGCTTGCAGCTGCAAAGCAAGGAAATGGTACGAACCTGGTTTTTTTATGGAATTCCTGGGCTCCCCCAAAAGTTAATTTAATGGTTTGGCGAGCTTTGCTTGGGAGGATTCCTTCGAAGACAGGTCTGGTAGCTAGAGGCTTCAACATCACGGATACGCTATGTACGTCTTGCGGCATTCATGATGAAACGGTAAACCACATCCTCGTTTCGTGTCTTTTCGCTAGGTCCGTTTGGTGGAATATTTTTGTGTGGATAAGGGTGTCAATGCCGGCCGTTTGCAACAATGTTGAGGAAGTTTTAAAAGTGATTAACTCCTGCCCGGGTTCTAAAAGATGGAAACGACTAATTCACACGATCTTTTTGGCGACTTTATGGAGATTGTGGTTGGCAAGAAACAATAAGATTTTTAAGAACAAGGGGATCACTATTGTGCATCTCGTGCAGCTTATAAAAGAGGATGTCTTCATTTGGGTGACGCAACGCGCAAAGATACGTGCTCCGGTTTGGCATAAATGGATAGATTTTGATGTCGGCGATTTATTGTAATATCTTTCTTTCTCTGTTTTGTACTTTTTTCCCAGTTTCTTGCTGGGCTCTTTATATTTATATATAAAGTTGCGTTGCCGTTCAAAAGAAAAAAAAAATATTTAAGCAAACATAGATATTATTATATTGGACATAAAATAGTTAAATATGTTTTACAATCATCCAAAGTAAAAATGAAAAATGTTTAGTTTAAAGCGTCCATCACGTCGACCAAACAACACAGTTATTATTGTCCAAAAACAAACATGTCCAGATGCAAAAGTTTGCCAAAAAAACCCATTTTCAAACTCTTAAGTCGTTAAGTATCTAAAAAAACACTCTTAAAAGTGTGAACACAATGTTGGTGAGTTCACATGTTTAATTCACATAAAATATTCAAAGATTTTCTATTTTGAAAGACACGATGACCCTAAACCAACATGTAATATCGTAAACTAGCTAGGAATACGAAATATGTTCGCAACCAAGAGCCCATAATCTATACGAGACTTCATTTCCCATACCATGGTAGGTATTAAGAATAAGGATAAGGGGTATGGGGGCATGAGATGGGTTATATGGATTACCACCTACAGGGGCGCAGGTTAGAAGGAGCGGGGAGGGGGGCGCCCGACCCCCCGAACTTTTCGCTCGGTAGTATTATATATATAGCTTTTTGTATAGAAATTTTTTGGTATATACGTTTTCGACCCCCCGGTTCTATAGATTTTTTTGGGTATATACGTTTTCGACCCCCCGGATCTATATAAATTTTTGGGTATATACGTTTTGACCCCCCGTCGGAAATCTCAAGCTTCCCCACTGGCCACCTAGGATAGTGGATGATGTGCTACACCACCCCACTTAAGGAACCCCCATGATTCGCATGAATTAAACCATGGCAACCATGCGCCTCTCTTTCCTTAATTAGTTAAATATATTTTACACAAAATAAATTAAAAAAAAAATGGGGATGGTGGTTAGGGACCACACCATATAGGATGGTGGATGAAAGTGAGGTGACATGACGCTAATATTGAGGGTAATGGTGGTCTTAAGGGTCATGACCACACCTTATAGCATAAGCAATGGAGCCCTTTGTCCTACGTGACGATGATATGTTGCAATGGAGCCCGTAATGGCCTCCGACCTAATATATGAAATTTAAAAACGGTTAGAAACGAAATTATCAAACGTTCATTTCAAGACTAAGGGTGAGAGTTAAGTAAACGGTAAGAGCAATAACTATAATATATAAAAGTTAAAAACGAAAGATAAAAATTCGAGTAAATTGCTAAAATCGTCCCTGAGGATTGGGCATGTTTGCCATTTTCATCTAAAACAATTTTTTTTGTACAATATAGTCCTTCTCTTTTGGGATTTTTTGCAATTTTCATCCAAACATCTAATTTGCTTTATTTTTTATAGAGTTAATTGCCAAAATCGTCCCTGAGGTTTGGGCATGTTTGTCATTTTCGTCCATAATGATTTTTTTGTACCAAATAGCCCCCCACGTTTGTAACTTTTGGCCATTTTCATCCAAATGTCTAACTGGGTTAGAAACAACCGTTTGATGATTTTTTTTTTAACTTTCACAAGCATAGGGCCTGAAATGTAATTTCTTTTTAAACCTAAAACCATCACCCTCTGCTCTCTCTCTCTACAACCTTCAAAACAAACCATCAACTACCACTCACAGCGTTACTCACCTCCACCGTGTAATGCTCATTGTTTTGTGTATTTTTGCTTGTGATTTGTAGTTTGGAGGGCTTTTGGTAACCGGAATGTCACCTTCTAAGCTTGAAGAACGAGAAGGAGATATCATGTTCAGAATTAGAAGAAGAAGAAGGCTAGATCAACACGTGAAATTCGTAAAAACTTTCGGCCGTTGATGAGTTCGCCGGCGATAAATCCAGTGGAGGATCTCATCTCTGCTGTGATACAACTTTTGACCAGCTTCGTTCAACAAATTTTCGCATGCTAAAGGTTGTTGTCGTCATTTGTGCGGTCAAACGACCTACATCGACACTACACGGTTCGCCAGAATTTAAAATGGAAACTATATGATTTGAATCGGCACCGCACAGTTCGTCGGAAATCAAAACGAAAACTCTATGTTTTGAATCCACCGCACGGTTTGTCGGAAATTAGAGCGGACACTTTATGATTTGAATCAGAATCTCTGTAATGAGTGTTAGATCTAAAGCCATCTTCATTACAAGTGTTAGATTTAAGCAGGTCTAAACAAATTTTCATTAATTATTAATATGATCGAGTTGAATTATAAAGTTACGGTGTCTATTCATGGCTTATTTAAGCCTTCAAGCTATGAATAAGGAGTATCGCCAATGGATATTAATTAAGTATTTTATTTTTTGTCCACAATTGTTTTATATAATTCTACAATTTGTTTTACATGTAAATATTTACTTTTATAAAGTTAGAGTTTAAAAAGAAATTACATTTCAGGCCATGTACTTGTGAAATTAAAAAAAAAACCCTAATCAAACGGTTGTTTCTAACCCAGTTAGGCATTTGGATGAAAATGACAAAAAGTTACAAACGTGGGGGGCTATTTGGTACAAAAAAGTCCTTTTGGACAAAAATGGCAAACATGCCCAAACCTCAGGGACGATTTTGGCAATTAACTCTTTTTTCTATCAAACATTTGGATGAAAATGGCAAAAAATCCCAAATCTTAGGGACGATTTTGGCAAAAAAAAAATCAGACGTTTGGATCAAAATGGCAAAAAATCCCAAAAGTGAAGGACTATATGGTACAAAAAAGTTGTTTTGAATGAAAATAGCAAACATACCAAAAGCTGAGGGACGATTTTGGCAATTTACTTAAAAATTCGATGAACTACAAAACAATTCATCTGATTTACTCAAAAATAAATTTCGTGAGTTTAAACAACTCTCATGCGATTTATTTGTCAAATTGCAGTTCATTATTTTGTTTGGTTCATATTTTGTTGACGAACATTATAGAAATTTATATTAAGAGACGAACTAATAACGCATTTTGTAAGTATGTTATTATTGAGGAATATTTTTTTCGGATTATATAATTATTTGGAGAACATGGTTGGATGATGATTGTCTTTAAAGACCTTCAAAACAAGGTCATCATAAAACCTTTTTATAGACTTTAATAAAAAAAAAATGTTTCGCTTTCGGTAATTAATAAAGTGTTTTAGTGTTGTTTTAAGTAAAAAAAAAAAAAAAAAACATCTATAAAAAATGGCCAAGTTTGATATTTTTTTTAGAACAATAACTCCTATACTCTATATTATAATACTTCTAAATTACTCATTTTTAGTATAGCATAGGGATTGAACGATTGAAAAGACAAAGTCTTATATAAAACCTTGATACCACTAAGGCAGAGACTATTTTGATCAACTAATTGCTTGTTTAGTATAGTTAGAATACATATATATATATATATATATATAGAGGGGGTGTTCATTTGAGAAGAAAATTAAATTGAGAAGAAAAAAAATAAAGGGTACAATTGTAAAACATTAAATAGTTTTTCTCTCATCTCATTTATTATTATTTTTGACTAATTAATTAGTCATAAAGAGTATCATCCTACACACTAAAATTTTTGCCTAGACACATCAAAATTTATCCTACACGTTTTTGAAATTTATCCTACACATACTGAAATTTATCCTACACAACTCGTAATTCATCCTACACACCTCATAATTTATCCTGCACTTTAAATTAATTTTTTTCTTCTTTGAAAATATATATATTTTTTTAAATAAGTTACAAATTTAATTTAGTGAGCTATTAAAAAGGAAGACTAAGAATTAATGATCTATCTAATTTTACCAATATACCCTTACACCCATATTAAATACAAAAATTAAATGAAGTAAAATGAAGCATTATTATTGGTTGAAGTTTGTTATTTTTTATTCTTACAAAAAAATTCTTCTCATTTGAACCCTCCACTATATATATATATATATATATAGGGAGGGGCTCATGCGAGAACTCCATTTATTGCGAGAACCGCGAGAACCAATGTGAACACAACCTAAAATAGCTAAAAAAACCTAACCCCCAACCCCCCCCCCCCCCCCAAGCTAAATGCTAAAAACTAAAACCCCCAAAAAACCTAAAAAAAAACCTAAACCCCCCCCCCCCCCAAAAAACCTAAACCCCCCTCCCCCACCCCCAAAAAACCTAAACCCCCCCCCCCCCCCCCCAAGCTAAAATGCTAAAAACTAAATCCCCAAAAAACCTAAAAAAATCTAAAAAAAATCTAAAAAAATAAAAAAAAATCTAAATTTTTTTTTAATATTTTTTATGCTCAAATCGCTACTTTTAGTGGCCAAAAAAATAAAAAAAAAATTTAAAAAGAAATTTTTTTTTTTATTTTTTGTTTTTTTTTTGCTTCGAAAAGTAGCGATTTTTATATAAAAAATATTAAAAAAAAAAATTTTGTGTGATTTTTAGCTATTTTTAGGCATTTTTTGTTGTGTTCACATTGGTTATCGCAGTTCTCGCAATAAGAGGTGGTTCTCGCATGATCTTCTCCCTATATATATATATATATATATATATATGGGGACCGCTAAAATGAGAACCACCTCGAGTTGTAAGAACTGTGAGAACTACACCATACGGGGCGAGGTGGACCAAATTTTTTTTTCATAAACGTAGATGCGTGTATTATAAACACATTTGTAAAAAAAAATTCAAAAAAAAAAATGTCGTGTGTGTAGTTTTGAGCACCACAAGTTTGTGTTTACGGGTACCGTAAATCCTACCGGAAAATTTACGGTACCCGTAAATACACACTTGTGGTGCTCAAAAACTTTTTTTTTTAATTTTTTTTTTACAAATGTGTTTATAATACACGCATCTACGTTTGTGAAAAAAAAATTGGTCCACCTCGCCCCGTACGGTGTAGTTCTCACGGTTCTTACAACTCGAGGTGGTTCTCATTTTAGCGTGATCCTATATATATATATATATATATTTATATGTATGTATGTGTATGTAGGGTAATGCTACACAAGAAACCCTTTATTTTTAGAAAACTTTGAAAACTCATTGCATGGTCCATATTACGCCACGTGTCAGCCATTAACATACTCCTACTTTTTCTTTAAGGGTATATGTGTAATTTTGCATATATTCCCAAAGATATTTTCCTCCATTTGTCCTTTCATGTCCTATCATGTTTTCAACCCATCATATACCTTTACTTTTTACATTTAAATAAAGATTTTATTTTTTCATAAAGCCATTCTTCTTCATTGAGATCTAGTTCCACCATTGTTGAACTATGGAGCATCCTCCAACATCTGATCTGAAATAACATCAGTGAGATTGAGATTGAGATCGAAGATGAAGGAAATGTTCCAGGTTTGTACAAGCATGTGTTCTTTTTGTACCAGAAAGAGTCTTGTTGTGTTGTTTCTCTTCGTTTTGTACAAGCATGGAGATACATTTAGAGTCAGTAATGGTCATGTATGCGCTTTATTAAAGTGATTCAAGTAAATGTTCCAGATTGTATCACCAGATAAAATGTTCTAGATTGTATGATTGTATTCTTTCAACGAAGTAATGTTCCTGAGGTTGCTTTATTAATGTTCATGAAGTATCTTCGACCCAGATTTTGTCATGATATTGTGCGCGTTCATGTCTTTCTCTTCACTTTATCGCTAGTTCATGTTGTTTTCGATGTAGTTCAGCGCATACACATGTTGCTTCCCTAAACGTCGGGTATTCTAAAATGCCTCGTCATGGTTCTGGATTTAATCAACTGCCCTTTAATTCTTCTGGGTTTAGGGAAATTCCTGATGGTTGTCTTTTTGTCTTTTTTCTATTTTCTTTTTAAAGCTTGTACCAAAATACATGTTACCCTTTATACTGCTAGACATAGCAATTCCGAAGAAAATCTTTTCACTTATCATGTGTCTTAACACATGATCGGTTTTTTTTTTTTTTTTTTTTTTGAAGTCTAATCATTGGCACATCGTTTTTTAGAAAAAAAAAAATTAAGGTTGTCATTCAGCATAACCCAACGTAACATGTGTTATAGTGTGAACTCCTGTTACCAACAAATTACGGGAGTAACATGCATGTGATTAAATGTGACATGTTAGTACATATACAGCCTAACACATGTTGTACACCCTCTACGTTTTAAACGATACCATCCACTCGATATAAAAGCGCATAACTTGATGGTTTCAATTTATTTATTCCCAATATGGTTCGCAATATTTGACACTTGCTGACATGTTAAAAAACGTTATATATCATATGTTCCGGATGTTAATGACAACAAATGTGAAAACAAACGCTGACATAAACGTAACACATGTTAATGAAAACAAATGTGACTGACCTTACATGTACACTAACACATGTTAGTATCTGACCAAGGGCAGTCATTTTTCGGTCTTAGAGAAACAAACCTGATATTTTTTGGATTCAACAACACACTTGTAAAACATGTAACAAAAAAACAAGTGATTAGGAAACCCCAACAATAATAACGAATCCAAAAAACCATCTAAGAATTATACACACCCGTTTACAAAATAGTGTCACCATCGAATTATACACACAAGGGTTTTAAAAATTTATTCCCAACCTACCTATAAATGTGTTACCATGCGTGATCCGCTAATCATAATGCACGTTTACATGCCATCATCTTGCTGGATGCACATGTTAACACACGTTATATTTCGTGTTATAGTCTGAACATCTGGCTATGAATGTGTTAATATTTATGAGTTAACGACTTAACGGTTATCTTATCTTTTTGTTTATTAGGACGGTGATGGATTCAAGGGAAATAAGATCCAATTGCCGGAACCGTTGGTTTCGTCAAACGTGGATCAGATGCTCAAGGATCATGACCATGTTTATGTTACAGCACAACACAACTAACACGTGTTATAGGTTGAACTTCTCGGACATGCATGTGTTACATGTGACATGAAACCCATGTACAACGTAACACGTGTTACGTGTGACATGAAAACACATTTTTATAACTTCCCTGGCATACGCACACCCACCTGTTTACAAACCGTTTCAAGACCGACCCAAACAATAAAGCAAGGGTAGCCGCTGAAAAGCTAAGGCAGCAAAGGTAGCCGCTGAAAATCTAAGGCAGACTGTAAAAGGAAGCTCCACCATTTTCTTAGTGCTATGTATTTTCGTTTACTAGTAATATGTAATGTGAGACTCTTATTTTGTTTTGTCTAGTACATGATGTTAAAACGGTATGGACTTAACACATTCTGGATGTCTTAACACATGTTATAAAAGAGGCTTAACACACATTATATCAGGTATACTATGTTGTTATTAAGTTACTATTGTAGTTTATGCATCCATTCTGGAAGTCTTAACACACGTTATAATAGAGGCATAACACACGTTATACATGTCAGGCGCGTAACACATTTTACAGTATGTATATACAAATCATGGTGTTTTGGAAACCACCAGCTTATACATGACACCATGTTTGGTTAAACCAAGATTATAATTCCATATTAACTTGTACACGTGTTACGATCAGTATATGCACATCATGGTGTTTTGTCAACCACTTTCATATACATGAATACAAGTCGGGTTATAATGGATGCTTACACGTTATCATATGTATACAAGTGGGGTACAACAAGATTACGATATTAACTAAGCTCACCATTAAACTCATCGCCCCCGTCGACTGTTTTCACACTTGTCACATGTTAAGCAATTACATGTTCCATTCACCTATGAACAACACAAGTACATCAGTGTTAAGGCCCTAAAGTTAAACTTATTAACACAAATGTAACTACATGTACATCAGTGTTAAGGTCCTAAAGTTAAACTTATACAAAGATTATAACAGAGTCTTAACACATGTTATATATTCCAAAATCTGCACAACAAATGACCCGTTTCATATTATATATTCCAAAAATTACCGGTACATGTGATACCATAAATGGCTCGTTTAATATTACACGTTACATACTAACTTGTACATGTAATACTTGTACAAGTATTACGCTCGGTATCCACATTATCAGATATTTTAAACATCAATAAAAATAAAATAGTTATTACTTGTTCTTTTTTTTTTAATTAACAAAGGATAACACACGTTATATATCATTCTATCAGGGGCTTAACACATGTTATATATGAACACATGTCAGGTTACATCATGGTGTTCTGTTACAGCATGAACCACTAACACATGTTATAAACGAACGAATAGTTCTTTTCCAAAAGATTTGACTTATTTAATGTCCCCGCATTAACGTCGCCTACATCCATCCAGCTTGTCAATTGAATATCTTTATGGATCTGTTTCTGTAAATCAACACACGTTATATATCATTCTAACAGGTGCTTAACACATGTTATGGTTCTGTTTCTGTAAATCAAACAACCCAACAAAAAAAAAACACTTACTGTTCAGATCAAAAGCCCAAACATCAACCAAACCAACAAAATCGTCAACCGTATATCATTATTTCTGTAACAATTATTCCAACAGTTTCAATAATTTTTCAGACCTTATGTATACATAAACAAACAAATCGGTAACCGTATATCATTATTTCTGTAAAATCCCTATATAGTTAACAATCAACATTTTTCAAGCATAATCCATCCAAACAGTTCACAGCTATATATATACACATATACCCATATCCAAGATTCACGAAATGTAAGGAAACAAGATACACATCCTAAAATCAATCAAACAAACAGCAATTCAAACAAATACTCAGCTAAAAATTACAAGGATGTAGGGAATTCAAAGACAATCATGTACCGACCGAAAAGTTGTGAAGGAACGGGTGTGTGTAGGTGCTGTTGCTGCTTCGTCTACTGGTTGGATTTCTGGCAGCCGGCGCTGCCATCAGCTCTGTTCTACTGGTTATAGATGAACATGATGAAGATTATTGTCATCGTTCTCTCTCTAAAACAACATTCAGACCCTTCATTTGCTTCTAAAGATTGAGGAGAGAGAGAGCCGGAGAAGAAGCCCGATGAATTTCGTCGGAGGAGGTGGTTGCTGGTGGTGGTTGTTGTTTATTTCTCCTGATTTTGAAGAGTGTTCATTCTTTGTCTTCAAGATTGGGGTGAAGAAATGGGAAAGAGGAAGAGGTAAGAGAAATAGAAAGTGAAATGTTGATTTGATGGTTCTGGAAAGTCAAAAGGCCCATTTTTACTACCCAAAATGCCCTTCCACTTGTATTAATGTATATTATAATATTTCTTTTAATTATAATTCTTACCAAAATGATGAGAGCCATTGATCAAGTTGGATGAAAGACAATCAATGGATGAGGTTGGGTTTCCAAAGTTTTTTAAAAAATATGAGTTTTCCTATAGAGCTCAACCCTGTGTATGTATATATGAAAGACTTAATACTGACTAATCATAACCTTAGTTTTACATTACTAATTAAAATAATTTTAACTATTATAACTTTGAACAATTTTTTTAATATATTTTTAAAATGATAAGGTAAAATTATGGAAGTATGAGATGATTTTTGATGATCAGAAAGTCATACCCGATTAGAAAATTGCATACCATACCATTGAGTTGTTCCTCATTACTCATTGGGTTTGTAGGTCTATCCATTTTATGGTTTTACTCGTTAGGATACCATTAGTCCGTTTACTCAAAACCTGACCATAAACTCATCTTAACAATCTATATATGATAAAAAAGAAAGTGAATGAACAGTGATTTATTATTTATTTTTTAAATTAAAATTAGAATGGAATACATTATTAAGAGATCAGCAAATGGTATCGGGTATAGGTACCGGTTTCAAATTTACCAAATCGGTGTATTTTCGGTACCGGTTCTGCACAGGTATTCACCGGTTTTTACCCTCAAATACCGGTGCCGTACCAGTACCGACCGGTACCGAACCGTACTAGGTATATTCGGTACCCGTACCCACTTTTGGGGATTTCGGTAACGGTATTTTCGGTACCGGTTGGTACCGAGCTCATCAAATCCTGTAGCAACGCAGCAATGCAAGTAATTGCACCGTTTAGATTACTTTTCATACACACAGTAAGTAAACTGTATTTCGTTTGAATGATGTTTTATATACACAACAACTTATTTTGCTTTCTTTTATGTCTTTTTCTGTAATGAATGAATTGTAGCATGTAAAATTAACTTGGATATTTAGAATATTGATGAGCAAATCGTATCAAATCCTATAAACGAATCGGTATCGTATCGGTACCAAATTTACTATACCAAATCATTTTCGGTACCAATTTGGTACCCACCTTTTGGCGTTTTTAGAATTGTTACTTTCGGTTCGACACCGGTCTAGCACCATACCTGTATTTATTGATTTTTACCTTCAAATACCATACCGTATTGTACCGAGCATTTTCGGTGCCGGTACCTAATTTCGATGATTTTCCGGATCGGTACTTTCGCTGCCGTTACCGATACCGAGCTCATCCATATTTTAACGTGTTAGCACCGTAATAACTGAACTGAAAACAACCGAATTTCCAACGTGTAAGACGTGTGGGTCCAATTATTATATATTAGGTTATTTAAAATCGTTTTTTTATGACGGAGTGACTATCCTTACCACGTCATTTTATTTATGTTTTGATATTCGGTATCTGTTTGCCGTTGCTGACACGCCTTTTGTAGTCATTGGGTCCCGCCGCAACGCGCGGGCGGAGAATAACTAGTTGACTTAAATTATAAGGTATTTAAATGTATGTGCTTAATTTTAATAATTTTAAATTTCTAACAACTTAAACTTATTATTTACTATCATTTTAAGATTATACACTAATATATTTTAAGATTATACTTTTATATTAATATATTTGTTTCTAGGTAAACATATTTAAGTAATCAAGCGGATATCATATGATATTATATCCGTCCAAAATCTATCCAAAATTTTAACAAAGCTCATATATTGTTTTATAATACATAAATACACACGTCTTGTATGTGCAAGCTTTCCCCATCATAAACATTAAAAAGTCACATTCTTCATTATTACAAGACGTCAAGTTTTGGTTATGATGTGATCTACTCATCTTGTTACGTGTATATAGTTTATCATATATTTTATTGAATTCAGCAGCACACTTGTTATACATATATTTTTTATTTCTGAAATTTATCTCGTCATTTAATGAGATTGTTGTGCGTGGATTGACTTATTTAAATCATCATCATCCTACTCACTAAATTCCACTAATAGTAAAGCTAAGGTAGGGTCTCAGAAGGGTAAGATGTAGACAGCCTTACCTCTACCTCGTAGGAATAGAGAGACTGCTTTCAGTGAGACCCCCGGCTCGATAGTAGTTTTGTATCAAGTCTTGGACATAAGGCACATAACGCTCAATAATTGGGACAAAAGCCGACTAGTGCATGTACCTCATTGTCTTTCGGCTATCAACGCCACCACATGATGCATGATTAACAGTCCCTCGCTTTTTAACGTTATTTTCACGAAATGAGTAAAATAACGTTAAAATTAGTGTACTTTCACTTTTGCCCCCGAGGGCCCACACATATATACATTATATGCGCATACCGTAAGCGGGGCGTATATTGATTCATTTAAATGAAGCGTACGAAAAACTTAATCACTTCATTTAAAGGTATTTGAACACTCAAAATCTACCTTTTTGCACTAATTATCGACATGTGTGGTACTAATTGGTCTCATATGACAACGGTAGAATACATGTCTATATGTACTATGTATAATATGTTACAAAGTATCTGATACTCGTTTTCTGTGTGTTATTTGGTATACGATGTATCCGACAATCGAGTATTACCAATTTACCAAACATTTTAAACAATGACACTAATAAAAAAAGTTTCATGAGTCTAGCACCGTATTCCTATCGTCTGTGAGACTTAAACCCAAAACTTTTTCCTCTCAAGGTGTTTAAAAGGTTTGACTTTACCAATGGACCACCATGGTATATGCCATTATTATATGGCATATCATAAAAGATGTAGTTTAAGTTTACATGACTCCTATTGCTTTGTGGATATTAAAACACGTAGACATTTAACAAACCATAAACTATTCTTGTAACTTACTTATTTATGACCATATAATCTATATGATTTCTCCGCATTGAATTGTTGGGATCATCTTTAGGCCATTCATTAATTGTTTATTTGATACTCCAAATATATTATATAAATGAAATTTTATTATGCCTTAAGTTTTTAATATTAAGAGTAAATTAAATTTTTCCATCCTTATGATTTTAGCGTGTTATTTGTTGATAGGAGAAATACAAAGCGGCGAATGACTAAGAGGTGGTTGTTTTACTAGATAAACAATGACGACGACCACAAGCACAACAACAATAACGATCAGTGTTAAGAGTGATATAAGTTCAATAAGCCCACGTAAAAACAATATATTGTGAAAGTTAGAATATGACCGGTTATTTGTTTTTAAGATCATTTGATGCATTATATACCTATTAATCGCGGTGGTCGGTATGAATAGTACCGACCATCAGTATTTGTGTATATACTTCAAATATGTCGCATCAGTTTATAAAGCAAGAGCCTGATTCACTGGTCTTGCCATTCCTACAAACGCTCTAAGACCGGATGACATAGTTCAAATCCCCACTAACTGGTTTTAACTTTTTTTTTTTCGTTTTAACTTACTACCTGGTTTTAACTTTTCTTTCGTTTTAACTCTGATATAACTAAACTTCAACTACAAAATTTTTTTAACCTTCTTTAAACTAACTAAAATTCATTTCTTATTTAACCTGTTTTTTCTAACTAAAACTCTTTTCTTATTATTTTTTAAATGTTAGTTAATACGGTTCTATATCTATTTCGGTTACGATACCGTAACAGTTATTAATTTTTTAAAGTCATTTTTCCTTTTTACTCTCTAACAGAAACATTTTATTATTTAACTTAAATTTTTGTAAATCAGTAAAAAAACAAACGAACCGAACATGTGTTGATACATGTTTGAGCATTTTGGTCTTTACTTTCAAAATATGATATTTTACAAAACTCTGAATTTACCGATGTGACAATACACTTATTATTATCTGCGTTAGAATTTTGAACAAATCGAGAATTTTGAACAAATCGGCTTTTTTTTCCTTTACAACCTTAAAAATATATTGTTTATAAAATTTGAAATTTTCTGTTTCAACATGCTTTTTTTTTTATCAATTTGTCAATGAGTTATTTTTATAGAATGAATACGAATGCATAGGTCATCAAAACCGAACCCTAAAAATTTATCACTCCTGTAGTAGCGTTAAAGAGTTACAGAAGGTTAAATATATCAAAAACCTCTATACCACTCAGTGGCGAATCTTAAGATTTCCGACCGGGGGGTACAAACACATATATACAAAAAATTTCTATAAAACCGGGGGTCAAAAACGTATATACCCAAAATTTTATATACGAAAAATACATACTCTCTACTAACGAGCGAAAAGTTCAGAGGGTCGGCCGCCCATACAAAGCTACGCCATTAATAACACTAACACACATTAGAAAAAAAAACATTTTGGTATAGGATAACAATATTATATTCCCTTATTTCAAGTTGCAAATAAATTGATAGTGTATACTACTTTTTAATTAATAAAATAAGCTTCTTTTAAGTAAAAGATATAGAAAAAGAAAGGGACGGCAAACGGTGATAGGAACTTAAGCAACAACTTTGCGAGTCTCAGTCACATGCGTTTTTTTCCTTTTAAATATTTTTGGTTCATGATGTTGGTTCAGTTCTGTTCTAAACATAATCAAACATGAAAACATACATTTGATTGCATCAGCACAGGCTAGCAAAGAATCCAGATGGAGTCGCAGCAATTAAGGTTTGACATGATTGTCATATTGGTCTGGTTCCTCCTTAGGGTGCTGACTGATGATGGTGAAGATGAGAACCGAATAGGGGATTCGGTTTTTGGAGAGGAGGTCGAATATGATGTTAGGCTTATGGGGTGTGACTAATTGTGTAACTGTCTAACCCCTTAACCTCCACATAATTCTCCTTATATAAGCACCCAAGAGGAAACCCTAATTAGTTAATAAGGGTAATATGGTCCATCAACAATTACCAACTAATTATTTAATAGGATTGTTATATATATTTTGATCTATATAATGTAAATGATTATAATGGCTACAGATTAAATATTAATACGTAATATATTTAATCTTACATTCTCCCACTTAGCCGAGTAATCATTTACTATGAGTATTAGATAAGCCTGATCAAGAGTTAACACTCATTTTAGCCTTAAACAAGTACTATAGCAGAGAAATACAGCCGTTGAATCATTATGCGACTCAGGACCCCCATTAATCATACTATAGCCTTAATTTAAAACCTAATCGTCATGATCAAAATACGCATAAACCCTTTGTTTGATTTGTAACTTTATTTGTCTTATATGCCATTATGTCGACTTGACATATTCTTAGAGACATACAAAATCAAACTGATGAGGAAAAATTAACTAATACTTAGTCATTCATAGTACGATATGCAGTTGCGCATGGCCATTAACTAATACCCGTCTATGAGTTCTCTTAATAAGACTTATGGGTAATAGCCATTCAGTTATAGGATCCTTAAGCATATCATGAATGAATTCGATACAAACTTAGTTTCCTCAATTCGTTCATAAACGAATAATTAATTGCGTATCGAAATTTAATGCAGCACCTCTTGAACTGTTACTGTTCAAGGAGTCATGGTAGCTGACTTTATCACACTAAGTCTTCAAAACATTAATTATATGGAGTTAATAAGCTTATGAGTCCACTGATAAATTTCCAACAACATTTAGTGACTATATTATGTCGTTATAACTTAGGTTGTTATTATCAGTTTGTTATGACTCCTCCATAAGATAAGTTTTGTCTGCTGACATAAATATATACCCGAAATTACATTTTGTCATCTTTGAATATCTCAAAGTTAGAGTAATAAACCGGTTTTAATTCTCACTTCTTCTTCAAATTATAGCCTCTCATTTCTTTAAAGATATTATAATACTCCATTAGATGCTACACATTAATCTAGACATATCTAGTGTGTTGCAATGTGAGTAATATCTAAACGAGTATAGACTTAAACTTACATAAGGCTTCTAATTAATGAAGCATAAAGAAAAAATCCCATTTATCCTATTATCCTCTAAAGGAGAGCAGTATTGTTTGTTACATATGTAAGGACCCATTTAATGTTAAACTTATGGAACGATACTATTGTCCCATTGAGTCTATCTCAGTATGTTATGATATCAATCACGTAAGAGATATCTCTGAGATTTGTTATATCAAAGTTTGTGTTAACAATGCTTTGACTTATGTAACATATACTTGTCAAAAGAATATCATCTATATAGACAAGTTTATCTTAGTTGCTCCCACTCATTTTGAGGTAGGTACATTAATCCACTTGATTCTTGATGAAAATGATTACGTTAAGATTTCATCACATTATGATGTTTGCATTAACCCATACATGGATTTTATTGGCTTACAAATAAAGTGTTCTTTAACCTTCAGTTTGAAACTTTAGGTTGTTATCTAATGAACATGTAAATGTGTCAGCCATTTGTTATGGAAAATTGTTTATAATGTTCATCTAATGTAGCTTTAAACTATTATAAGCTACTAGAACAATGATGATCCTGAAAGAAATCTTTGATAATTTTTCTCTTCCTAAGTATAACCTTTGACAATCAATCATGCCTCTTCGTGTCTTAACGCTTATATCAGGATTTGGTTTAGTATGAACACTCTTAGGTAATTCAATCAAATCCTAAACGTTATACGAACACATAAAATCAGTTTTACTAGAAAGCTGTTTTATTCCATTTAGAAGATTGATTGACACTAATGGCTTAATTTGAAGAGATAGGATCAGTAAACATTTCCAAAATCCATTTCAACTTCAATTAGGGAGGTTATGTAATCATCAAAGTTAGTAGGCTTTTAAACCTAGATGACCTCCTGAGTTGATTATTGGGTTCATTAGAAGTTTCAGTTTTATGGATTAGCTCTTGGTTAGGTTGCTATCATTTTCAGGATTCTAAGTTTGTAATAGTTGGTGCAGTATGGTGTACAAGAGGTGTAATCGGAGTGAAATTTAATGACACTCTTCCCCCCCGCCTTTTGTATTCCTTGCAAGTCATAATAAGGACTTTGACTGCTCCCACTGACCTTAGAAATCTTTAGGAACTCATCATGCTTAGAGTCAATATTTAACGACCAACAAATTCTAATAGAGAAACACAAATTAATGACATTAGTCGTTGTAGTTTCTCTTGTTGAGGATTATGTTAGTTTAGGTAAGAAATTCCAAGTGCGCCCACAATTAGGCAACAATGAAACTTTTGTAAGAGTAGTATTAGATTTAAGGAGATAAGTTTTGATAGAACAGTGTCGTGATGGAGCGGTGTCTTGTACAAGAGGTGCAAATTTAGGTAATGTAAAATTTTCACTCCCCCACCTCTTGCAACTATTGCAAGTTATTATTAAGACACTTAATGCTCCCACTGATCTTTAATATCTCTAGAATGCTACAAGAAAAGTTTCAATGAGCTATGTGACGTGGGAACCTATCACATATACGTTAGACTTTATTTGATTTCTTTAATGTCCAGATATCAAAAGAAACTTTAGGGACATATCTAATAGAAATCTTATTAAGTATACATATGAATAGATTTCTTCTAAGAGTGTGGGCCATATGCGACAAAATTTAGATACAAGTTGATAATCTTTTAAATGATAAATGAATTATGTCTGAATATTCCATTTTGAATAAGTTCCACGAATGTCAATGAATGACTTATGATGGACCCATACTTATTCCTTAAGCCAAATAATATTTAGGGCTATAACGTCATGATTTGAAATCACTTAGAATGAGATTAGATGAACAATCATCCTCATTAACCATGTCATAATTTTTTCATGAATTTCGGTTATAATGGATGAAATTTATAAGTCTCATTTTCCTTTTGTCAAGTTCTCATTTGCATGATAACAAAAGTTGTGAAAATGTAAGGTATCATCTAGTTTCATTTTAGTAATGTTTCTATCTAGATATTTAGAACAAATAAGATGAGAGTTTAAGATAAGTGTGACTTTATGTTGACTATGCAAACCTCACAACCTTCATGACATAACCTAAGTAATGATACTGTACTCTGATTAATAATCAGAACATGTAATGTATCGAAAAGCTTTGTTAGAAGACTGCTTATTATGGTTCTTATAGCCTTAACAATTTATTTTGTCACTAACTCTCATGTTAATTATTTTTCAAGTTCTGGTAAGGAAACGTATGGAACTAGAGTCAACTAATCATGTGTTAATTAATAAGTGACTATCTAATTAATTTACCCAACTGTTCTTTAGAATAATGGATAGTCTCGTTGCTTATGTCTAGCCTAATGACATAGTTATGCAGTGAGATTTTCCTTTGAAGAACCTTAAAGTTGGAATTAGCACTTGTAATTTGTCTATGGACCTTAGAACAATCCTCTTTAAACGTTTTAAGTGGTTGTAAGGTGAATAACAACTTATTTTCCCGCTTTAAACATTTATTTCTTTGTACATATGTTGCTTATCAACACACTCGTTATACTTTGGTATTTTTTTGAGTGTTGTAGTTGATTTATAATGCATCAAATTGTACAAGTGAAAATCTTAATATGTAATGTACTGGAAAAAAAAATGTACTTATTTCCATGCATAAGCCCTTAACTTTATGGGTCATGGTTTTGTACATTATAATGTATTCACATATACCACTTAACTTTATAGTTTAGAGTTTCAAATTAAGGCATGCATCTTAGGAGTTCTAGTGATTCTTCCATAAATAAAGATTAGTCTCAGGAAAGACTTAATCTGGAATAACTTTAGTGATAGCATTTACGTTAGAGAGTTCTTGATTATCATAATAGACATCATGGTCGATTTGTCCTATTCATCATGCTCTAATTTTCTTCTTTATAATCTTTATCAGAAGAGAGCAATAGGATTATCGTGTCTTAAGAAATAATCAAGGATTTAATTTAAGAGCTAATTCTAATAGAAACTTTAAATAAAGCAAACATTTTAGGTTTAAAAATTAGAGTGGATGAGATATATACAGAAGAAAATTATAGTGAGTAACATTATGGGTACTAAGAATAAGGCAGACGAAATGATCATAAAAACTTAATTAAGGATCATTAATCTAAGGATCATTATGTGAAGAGATTGTGATATGTCTATTACTAACATCAAAATAATAGACTATTTAAAGTTCTACTTAAACGAAGACAAATCAGCTTTGGCCAGAAGTGTAATCATTTAAGCATGTGTGCAAAGTGTTTGTGACAAATCAGCTTTGGCCAGAATTGAAACAATCACTTTAGTTATGCACGCGTTGAGTATGCCATCTATGAATGAATTAAATCAGCTTTGGCCAGAAATTAAGACATTCATGCTTATGATGCACACACAACATAGCTTTCGTAATATTTGAATGATAAGTAGATGTATCAAGTCAGCTTTGGCCAGAAATGATATATCAAAAGCTCATTCAAGTAAAGTCATTTTGGTTTTGTAAAACATTATTTGATCCTTATTAATTAACTAAGTAATTACAAAAACCAATTATTTAATAGCAAACCACCCCTTAGGGTGCTGACTGATGATGGTGAAGATGAGAACCGAATAGGGGATTCGGTTTTTGGAGAGGAGGTCGAATATGATGTTAGGCTTATGGGGTGTGACTAATTGTGTAACTGTCTAACCCCTTAACCTCCACATAATTCTCCTTATATAAGCACCCAAGAGGAAACCCTAATTAGTTAATAAGGGTAATATGGTCCATCAACAATTACCAACTAATTATTTAATAGGATTGTTATATATATTTTGATCTATATAATGTAAATGATTATAATAGCTACAGATTAAATATTAATACGTAATATATTTAATCTTACACATGAAATAAGAACACACACTTAAATTTAATTTTCTTGTAATAGTTAAACAACTCATGAAATATGTATTTGAAATCTTTGAAATGACTACCACTAATTTTATATTTATTACTACTATTAATAATATTAACTAGTGAAATTTTCCTGTGGTTGCGATATAAACTCTGTTGGTATCGATTCGTCTATTACAATAATGGTATCACATGCACTTGGTATCATAACCGAAAAATAAAACCTAAAAAATAAAATTGTGATATGATCAAAAGGATACAAACACATAATTTACATCGATTAAAAACCATAAAAAGAAATTTTAGTAACGTTTCCGAATAAACCAACGCAATCATGTCTATGTGATTTCAGGCTACATGAAACTAGATCATCAATCTTATCGTACACACCTGAAACCTGGAGATTGATCACCCTTTTCATATGTTGTTTTCAAATATAATCCAAGTTTTCTACAATTAATCAAATCTCAAGTTTAATTTTAAATACTTAGTTTAATAAATTAGAGTGAATTGTCGAAATCGTACCTGAGGTTTAGGCATGTTTGCCATTTTCATACAAAATAATTTTTTTTGTACAATATAGTCATTCACTTTTGGGATTTTTTGCCATTTTCATCCAAACATCTAATTTGCTTTATTTTTTCTATCAAACATTTGGATGAAAATGACAAAATTTTCCAAATCTCAGGGACGATTTTGGCAAAAAAGTCAAAAGTTTGGATGAAAATGACAAAAAATTCTAAAAGTGAAGGACTATATGATACAAAAAATTGTTTTGAATGAAAATGACAAAAATACCCAAACCTTAAGGACGATTTTGGCAATTTACTCACTAAATTATTTAGCTTTTGAAACTTTCCATTGATTCCCTCTTGGTTGATTTGACACCATACTTGTCCTTGCTAGTAAAGGTGAAAAGAATAGTCTTTTTAGTTTAATTTTGAATGACCTTTCGATGTCCATCAAAAATGACGCCGTTGCTGGAGAATTAATGTGCTTAGTGTCAATTGTTTTCTAAAAATCTAAAAAACCAAAAAATATTTTCTTTTATTTTGTTTTTTTTTTTTAATTTCGTTCAGTATTACACTTGGTGTGTTAGTCTTTGCAGGTTAGTGCACGAGTACCAGGTTTTTGGAAAAATCTTCACCTACGATTTATTATCCGAAAATTGAAAGGGCTGCAAGGAAAAATAGGATTTGCCAACGTTAGAGAATGATAACCCACTCAATTGCTGAAGAATTTGAGGAAGCAACAACCTATATGTTTGATCCAAACAACCTGAATAACAACCACAACAACAATTTTAGAAAATTGGTAACGACCAACCCTTTAATTCTCTTTCTACGTTTAGTACATTAAAACTTATTTATATGGAATCTAATCCATATATACACACACAAACATATTTAAATTTTAAAAATTAATATCATCCATATATACACACAAACATATTTAAATTTTAGAGTTAAATGTCATTTTAGTTTCTGTGGTTTGGGCTATTTTGCCAATTTAGTCAAAAGGTTTCATTTTTCGCCTGTGGGTCAAAAAATGTTTCACCGTTGCCATTTATGTCCACTGGGTTAACTTCATCCATTTTTTCTGTTAATGAGAAAGGCAATTCGGCCATTTTATATGGCCGAATTGCTCTTCTCGTTAAAAGAAAAATTGGATGAAGTTAATCCAGTAGACTAAAATGACAACGATAAAACTTTTTTTTGACTCACGGATGAAAAATGAAATCTTTGTACTAAACTTGGAAAATGACCCGAATCACATAAACTAAAATGACATTTAACTCTAAATTTTAAATATTAATATATATAGATAGAGAGGAGATAAGAGAATAAAAATAGACCGGATGTTGACAAAATTCATGTCACTGTTCTTAGAAGGTCGTTTCTTTGTGTGAAGATTTCTTATCTGGGATCTCTCTCTCCTAACAAAAAAACTAATCTTTCTCTCTCTAAAAACTCCTTTTCTCTCTCTCTCTCTAAAAACCCCTTCTTTCTTCTCAAAGGGAGAGAGAGACGACTGACCCAGCAGATCGAAAATCTTCATTGTTTTTCTCATATCCATCAACTGATTATCAAAGCTCCTTCAATGGTGTTGCTCACCATTATTATTACTATCAATTAACACTTGGTACATCACCTGTCCTGTCCTGTCTATTTCTTTTTACTATTTTTGTAATTTGCTTCAGTTTCAAGATTTATCTGCTTCATATGTTAATGCTTTAATAATTCTATTTATCATTTCAGTTTCATCAACAACAAGGATTATGATGATGTGGGTCTAAGGTAAAATTAAAAATTTACTTGCAAGTTCTCACCTTTTTGATTCTTGGAGGTTTTGGGGTCAGTTTACTGTTTGCTTTAATCTTCAGAATTAAAAAATAATTAATTTAGGGTTAAAAAATGTTAATTATTTCATTTAGTTATAAAAATTACTTAGTTTATTAATTTATTAATGTAATTGTTTTGATTGAAAAGTACTTGGGTTGAATTTACTGAAAGTAGAAATTATGTCACAGGGGAGTAATATGTTAGGGTTCTTAAGTTCTAAAAAGTTTCTTGATTTTTATTTTAAAAATACTTTTATTTTATTTAGTGGAATCTGAGATAAGCATTATTTGTAGCTCTAGTTGACCAAAAACAATAATTCTATATGGGATCTTTTGATTTTTGGTATAATTATCTTATTTAGTTATTTAGATTCTCAATCAATATGAACTGCAAATGGGGAAGCTTTTTTAGGGTTCTTGATATGCTAAATTGTGTGTTGTCTAGTCATAGATTATATTTATTTAGCCATGAATTAAATCTGAGATTTGAAGTAACACTTTATGTTACTTATAGCCTGGTTCCCTGCCTATAATATGAACATTTGGTACCTAACACAAACTTTTTGTTGTTCTTGATGAGGGATTGTGTAATTTGTTTGACTTTTTATGTATATTGTTGACAATTGTTGAGTAGCATGTGAGGGTATAACTACATGTCGTATTCGACTATTATACTTTGCGTTTTCCGTTCGTTTTTATGTTTTGAATATTTATTTTACCAATTAACAGGAATGGGGACAGAAATACACTATAAGAACTCGATTCCAGGATATTACTCCATGAGAAATGCCAATGAAGATTCCAATAATAGCAGCTGGCATCTCTTTAACGCCTTGACGAACGGCCATTATTACGATGGTTTTACTCCAAGAACCGTCACGGATGCGTATTTAGGTCAAGATAAAGACGAACTAAAACAAACAATGCTTCAACACGAGGCCATCTTCAAGGACCAGGTATCTTTTACACTTTTTTCTTACCTTATTTCCTCATTTGAATGCTCATATATTTGCAAGTTGTAAATCACTTCGAAAACAGAATGCCAAACATCCCCTTACTGATTTTTTTTTTGTCATGCCAGGTTCATGAACTCCACCGTCTTTATAAACGACAAAGAGACATAATGGAAGAGGTTAAACGAAAGGAGCTTCATAAATATCATGTTTCTATCGACACGTCATCTTCTTCAAACCTCATGCCGTCTCAAAAACCGTATGAAGATGCTCACAGGTGGCAGAATCCTAACTTTCCATTGGGTAACTCTACGTCTATACCAACCATTTTTGGAGCAGAAATAAGTAATTCGCCGTTAAGCTGCTCAAACGGGAACGGTTCAAAGGATTGCGAGGCTGTGGATTGTAGACCTTCGAAAGTTCGGAAACGATTATTTGATCTTCAACTTCCGGCCCATGAGTACATTGAGCCAGAAGAAGCTGAACATATTGCAGATAACCAGATTTCTGAAAATGGGTTTGTAACTAAAAATGGAGTTAAATCTTTTCTTGATGATGGGGGGAAGAACGATGGTGACAAAAATACTGCATCTAACGGGTTGGCAGATCTTAATGAACCCGTTAATGGTCAAGATGTTGACTTTCTTGGTCCGGCTGCTAAACCAGCAGGATTCCGTAATTTACCATTTGAGGGTAAAAATAATGGAAGTGATCGGTTTTTTTCTTGTCCGCGTGAAGCAGGTAATTTTTATTGTTTCAAAGTATTTAATTTTTTGGGTATTATGTGTCTTTTGCCATTTCATAGGTGTCCACATTTACATAAACACACTAAATAACTGCAACACATTAAAAAAACGAGGTAAAACTATTAGATGCGAAAAAAATGTTAAACTAAAGATCCCGATTTTCGAATCGAGTAAACATAAATCGAAGGATCATCTACTGTAAAGTTGGCAATTTTGACCCTTTTATGAGAAATGGGTCATTCTGGGTTACATGTTGTCTCGAACGGGTCAATTGGGTTTTTAACGAAATAGTTTAACTAAAAAAGAAATGGATCAATTGGTTTTTTAACGAAACAATTTAACTAAAAAGTAAATGGGTCAAATGTGTTGAAAGTCATCTGAAGAGTATTGAAATGAATAGAACATCTTAAATCGCTTTATTTAAAATTTACTATTTTGTCTTTGTGGGTTGACCTAACCTGACCCAACCCGTTTCGACCACCTATAAGAATTACCCGTTTGACCCGTTATATGGCACACTCATTCGGCACCTCTAAAACATTCAATTTCTTAATATATTCGCTAAACTGCATGCCTTTATTTCATACAGGGAATGTTAGAAACAATATGAACCACACATCTCAACATTTGCATGGTAAAGAAGTTCAACATCGAGGAATCTATTCAGAAATTTCTTCAAAAGGTCACGATAATTCCCATTTTAATCAAATCCCCTTGCTCTTTAACCCTCCTAGATACCCGTTTACTAGTACCAACGATATAGCGAATTCTTGGGGTCCACCTTGGGGAAAGTCAAATGATAGCTTGACTCACAAGTTAACCATGTTTCAAACGCACTCGCCTTTTATCTCATCTCAGAAGAGCCATGAGGTTTACAGAGACAAGTGGTATAGAAATGGCAACGGGTTATATAACGGGTCATCATCTGGGTCAAAAGAACCATTTGGTAGATTGCATTCGGTTGGGTTTGATTATCGGAACTGCAAAGGCCCGAGCTTTGTTGATTTAACGGGTACTACCAAAGATATGGATTTAAATTCCGTTCAGAATTGTTCTAATGAAAACGATAATTTAAGAAATTGTGACCAAACAGTGCCGCCATGGCTTAAAGCTAAACCGGTTGGTGATGTTTCAAAGAAGAAAGATGATTCTTTGGGTACTGATAAAAAGTTATTAGGATTTCCGATTTTTGGAAACTTTTGTACTTCGAAAAACGATGATTCGTCTGGTGGTTTGACCTCTGCATCAATCGAACACAGAGGAATTGACATCAATGTGGCTTGGGATGATGATGATGATATGGACAAACAGAGTGATGTCAAGAAAGATGCGGAAATCAAGAATCATTTTGACTTGAATTCGTGTGTGACCGAGGATGATGATTTGTTAGTAACGGAGTCTTTTAAAAGCTCAAAAAAGAAAACAACGGAGATAGATTTAGAAGCACCTGCTGTTTCAGAGATTGACGAAGAAGATGAACACAAGGAAACCGAACTAAAACCGGATCATCTTGAGAGCAAAGAGCTTGAAAAGATTGCAGCTGAAGCAATCGTTGCAATATCTACTCAAGCAGCCAATGACGACAATGACAATGACAACGACGACAACAACGATGATCCACTTTTATGGTTTGTTGATGTGATCAATTCTTGTGAGAAAGACGTAGCTTCTGACACCCGTGAAATCGACGAATACGAGATGTTGACTTTAGAACTAGACGAGACTAAAGAAGAAGATTACATGCCAACACCATTGGTTCCTGAATTCGAGGAACCAGATGAAGTGGGCCCCGATTTAACAAATTGTAGACCCCGCAGAGGGCAAGGGAGGAGAGGTAGACCCCGCAGGGATTTCCAAAGGGATATCCTTCTGGGCATCACTTCTTTATCAAGGCATGAGATAACCGAAGATCTTCAAATATTTGGAGGATTGATGAAAGCCACGGGTCATTCTTGGAATTTAGGATCAACAAGGAGGAATGGGAAGCGACATGGGGGCCGGGGTAGGCGGAAGGTGAAGGCGGTGGAGGAAACTCCGGATGCCGCTATATCACCACCAACACCGCTGAAAATGTCACCGCCGTCTAAGCGGGCTAATAGTGTTGAGGTGTTGGGATTGGATGAAAGAAGCTTAACAGGGTGGGGAAAGACGACCAGACGACCTCGACGGCAAAGATGTTCTGCTGCAAATTCTGTTGCTGTCCGGATAACCTGATCTTTGTGCAAAGTGATGAGTTGTTGGTTCTCATGAGTTTATATTATTTGAAACAGATGTCTCATGGTTTCTTTGTGATTCATACTATGATCAAATTGACAAATTTGGTTCTGGAAGTGTTGTCCAAGGTTCTTGGAAACTAACTAGATTACAGGGTTCATTCGAGGAACAGGAATTGCGGTCATTGGTCATGGTAGTGTTTCCAATCGAGTCAACAAAACATATGATACGATACTTCGTCCAGAACTTTATAGTGAGATAGAGAAGCGAACCGTTAGCGTCATTGGTAGTGTTGGGCCTAATGAACAAACTTCAATTTGTGAGAGAGATCAATGTAGCATTAAACATACTAACTACTAAACAGATTTACGATAAACAGATTTACAATCACAACCACCAAGTACTAAACAACAAACGACCAAAAAACTAGAAACGAACGCATTACAAACTTCAACTAGGGTCGTTGATATGCATACTTTCTTCTTGGATCCACAACCATCCCCTTCCCTCCATTCACCTCTAGGTCATGCCTAAATAGCAAATACCAATAACCCAATTAAGAATCCGGTTCGATAACCACATAAGTTAAGTTCAAGTTGGGTAATAGGAAAAGTTAAATAATTAACTGGAAAACAAAGTCCGGGATGGTTAGCTGCTCACGAGGAACGTATCTGAAGAGATGAAGAAGCCGATCAACATATATAACCTTTTTCCACACCTGTAAGCGGATATTAATCTAAAATAGTGAGATATTTTAAATATAAATGAAGGGATTGTTAAGGTCAAGAATATATGTGAATGAATACCACTCCATCTACTAAAAGTTGCATTGTGAATACTGCAGCCTTTAGTCCAAAGGTTGGGTGCAGGACATAGATAGCCTGCATTTATTAATAATATTCAAAACATAACTTCAGTTTCCTTAAAAACCGCAACGGTAGGGCAAACCATACAAGCGATAAAGAAAAATTTATTAATATCACTTACATGAAGATTATGCTGGCTTTTCCTACCAAGTATTTGTTGTATTTTCCTCATCCATCCTAGATCTGGTCGCCTGTAATACATGAACTTAATATTGTTTCAGCATTTTCACAATAAAGATAGTTTTTAATGGTTTGAAAAGTTAATAAAGTCTAATATTAACAGTTTGTGCACCGACTGCACGTGTATATAAAGAAAGAAGAATAAAAAGTAATGCATACTAACACTTGTAATGATGCAGCAGAGTGGAGGTAAACAATTGTATATGACTTCTGGATCAAGGGCTCAAACTCCTGTAACTCAACGTTCAAGACGTAAAATACATTTTATGCACAAATAATAGTTGCAAATTTAATGTGTCAGCTATAGAACATATCTGGTTAATTGATTTATTACCTTTACTACGTAAAGTACAAATTTCTCAAGATCTAGACATCGAAGAAGAAAATGTGCACCAACTACAACCATGACTGGACGACCATCATTATCTACTCCTCCTCGGTACCTGCATTTTGATCGTTATAAACATAAACTTTCGAAAATGAAATACTATTTATGTATTTTTTGAGTATATAGTATATTATATATACATGAGGTTTTTATTTAATAGTTACTTACACAATTTTCATTTCTGCTATTTCGGAAAGATTATGAGAGTTAGCTTTGGCAAGGTAACTAGAATGTAGTGAGTATTCTTCAGCGGCTGAAAGTGGGGGCCCACCGGCATCACCAAAGCCTAGAAGTTTAGCGAAATTAAACCCATTTTGTGCTTGAGAAGTTTTCTTTAAACGTTCCTTATGTCGCTGATCTGGATCCTTGATTAGAGACATGAAAGCTGGATCAAGATATGAATCCAAATATGAAGAGTTCCTGCTCAATTTGCACATATTTCACAATCTTGAATATAATTCAGCTAAAATTATGTCAACTAAAGTGAGTTTTTCAGGTAACCAACCGTCTAACCAATCTACGATCACTGGCAGGAACATCTACTGAGGC
Organism: Helianthus tuberosus; assembly: GCA_030545235.1. Lineage (NCBI taxonomy): Eukaryota > Viridiplantae > Streptophyta > Magnoliopsida > Asterales > Asteraceae > Helianthus > Helianthus tuberosus. The sequence continues at coordinate 159,475,382 of CM060418.1, read as the reverse complement.
TTGCAGAGATTTTGAAACGGTCTTTTTCATGTTGGGTAATGGTTTTATTCTTATTTTTCTTTCATCTATAATCGTTTCGCCATTTTCATCACCAACATCAGCAGGAAGCTTTGTAATCGCAATTTTTTCCTCGTGTTTGTCACGGGGAAAGTAAAGCGGAAGCAATCTGCATTTGTAAAGATAATATTGTTTAAAAGGATGTTAAAAAAAAGGTTCACTTTTACCATATTAAATCAAAAGTAGTGAAAAAAGACACATCAACCAGCTTACCGCTTATATATATCAGTATCATTTTCTGTAGTTGTGCAGAAAACTAAGCCTGTGATTTTATCCTTTTGTTTCTCAAGAAACCGACGGATGGTTCCTGATACAAACAAGAACTAAAATTAAAAAAAGAAAGAAAAATAAATAAAAAAGGGAATTGCAAGGCTTTTCTTACTTATTGCTACATGAGCAGCTGGTTCGCGTGGATAATGTTTTGCTTCAGTGTATATACAGCCGATGGCAATGCTGTGTTTATAAATTTGAGGGGATAATAAATAATAATTAAGCCACATTTTTAGCGAGGACAGAATTAATAACTGATGTAGCCTATAGGTATGAAAAAAACCTTTTAAGTCCGTTCTCAACGAGAAGTTCTAGACAAGAACGGTAGCAGTGACTCAAAGCATTTTCTGCAGCAGTATGATATTTTACAGCGTATTTGGGCCCGACAGTATGTATGATCTTCCTACATCAAAACCATAACATATCATTTGTTATGGCCAACAATATTGTAAGCTAAAAGTGAAAAGCAAACAATTAACACAACAACATAAATCTAACGCCTACCTGGCAGGTAAATCATATGCATTCGTTACTATCGCCATCCCTGTTCTGCAGCCATCCTGTGACAGTCAAATGTTACACCACATCATCGCGGTATTTTTTCAAGATTTCTCACTAAGAACTTGATTATCCGGATTGTTACCATCGTCGCGCATTCTTCAGCAAGACCAGGCCCAGCTGCAGCATGCAAACCAGGGCTGCAGTGTGCTTTATCCATGTTCTGTAATAAGATTTTGACAACATAAGCCAAACCAGATGAAACCAAACCCGTAAGCATAACACAGTTCCTAAATCAATCTTGTTTCGAATACAAATCAATTAATAAAACTGCAACTTCTTTTATTATAATTACTTTAAACAGATACAAAATGACTTCCAAGCATAAAATCACATGGTGTTGTGTTACTATCTTGAACACTCTTATCATCCTGTATGTCAGTAAGAATTAACCGATAACCGCTCACCTCGTTTGTGGAGTTGACAACAGCATCAACTTCCAGATTCCAAGGGGTTCCTCTCCACAAATAAATCTTGGAGTTTATTTCATGATCAACTGGAAATCTAGAAACCATACCATTCCCACTCCTCTCTGCCTCAGAACATAAAGCTAACGGGTCTCGAAAATGTAATCTCGGGTCTTCGGTTTGATACAAACATCTTAAAGCTACATGACTCCATCGAGGAACTTGGTCCAGAGTCACAACAGCATCCATGGTAGCTTTCAAAAGTTAACCAACAAATGGAAACATAATTATTATATTCTGATTGATTAAACTACTGGAAGTGAAATTGAAAAGATATGATTATCTTGCATCATAAGTATATACAAAATAATAACATAATAGATTAAAAGGTTATGGAAGTAGTGGTACGTGAATTAAAGATGTTGGTTGATAGTAGAAAGTGAAGGTAGATGAATAAAGACAGAGATACCTTGGTGAGAATGAATGGAGTTATACTTACGAGGTTGATGGAGAAAGATGACGACAATGATTTTGGGTAAAAGAAGTAGCTAGGGGTGAAATTGGTGTGATTCTGCATTCGGTGTAGTGTACAGAACTCTTGTTTGTCTTCTTGTGTTATTCATGTAATCTGTCAGAATCATCTACATCGGTTTTGCTTTTCTTTTTATTGTTTTCTTTTCTTTTCTTTTGTTTTTATTGTTTTTCAATTTGGAGTATTTGTTGCAACCAGCCAAGCAATTTATAAAAACGGCTAAGTAAATTTTCAAGCTCGAGTTTTATTTGTTTATCATTTATTAATATAGAGTAAATTGCCATTATAGTCCATGAGTTTTTGTTCAAATTGCCATTTTAGTCAAAATAGTTTTTTTTTTCACCCCTGGGTCCCTAACTTTTTCTTTTTCTTGCCATTTTGATCACATTGTCTAACTTAGTCTAAAAACCAAATTATAATCAGGGGTATTTTTGGCATTAAATTATTTTAAGGTTTATAAATTATGTTGTAAACTACCCTTGGTTATCATTACACAACAGTTATGCCAAAAATACCCCTAGTTATAACCAGATTTTTAGACTGAGTTAGGCAATGTGATCAAAATGGCAAGAAAACGGAAAAGTCAGGGACTCAGAGGAGAAAAAAAGCTATTTGGACAAAAATGACAATTTGGACCAAACCTCAGGGACTAAAATGGCAATTTACTCATTAATATACTTTCAAAATGTTTCAATTATTTTTTGGGTAATTTATATATAATAACCGTTATAAAAAATATATAACTCTAATATAGAAACAGACTATATAAATAATAGATTCGTATAGACTCGTTTAGGCTCCCAGGTAAGCTCGATAAGTGAAGCTTGAGCTCATTTATTAAATAAAATTATTTTTACGCGCGAGCTCGTTTTAACTCAACTCAATTTAAGGTTTTATCAAGTCGATCTCAACTAGATCATGAGCGGTTTACCTCGTTTACACCCCTAATCATATGTCCGATGAATCTTGTTTAAACCCCTAACGCTTGTTTCTCATGGTTTTGAGCTCACTTGAAACTTGAAAGAGAGAAGAGCAACCGGTGACAGACACTGAGGAAAGAGGGGTGTTAGGTCTAGTCAAATAGACAAAATCTGACACATCAGTCTTTATTGGAAATTGAAAAAGCAATACGACCCATATAGGCCTATACGACCCGTATTGAATGTGTTGATTTAAGGGTTCAGGTGTGCCAATAATACGACCCATTTTTTATTACTTTTTAATTTTCATCTTTACCTCCATACACTATATATAATAACCTTTTTTACTAATTTGGTTTTGCTCTAATAATTTACGTTCATTAGCTTTAAAAAAAACTTAATACATAATTGTGTTTAATCTTTCGGCATTTGTAAGCTATATACAAGGACCAGTACCATGACGAACCAAATCGATACTGATTGAATTCCTATCACAGAACGCAGGGAATCCCACTAGTTGTAATTATATAGATATTTACTTAACGTTAACCATAAGTTAATAGATAAAAATTCCTTTTTGAAAAAGTTTATAACCGTAAAAACAGACAACTGAATCAAGCCACTAATCACCAAAATCAGGAGTAAAAACACACAAAATAGCAATGGCTTTTGTTGTAAAATCTTTCATCCTTCAAGCATGGCCTTCGCAGCATCTATGAGTATAGGTCTGAACTCATCAGATGCTCTACCAAGAACAGTGTATCCTTCCTTATCTTCTACATCAACATCTGCACCATGCCTGATCAGTAGAAGAGCTACCTGTATCAGTGTCACCAAACAAACACAAAAGATTCAAAACATTATTAAAACTATCTGATTTTTATGTTAAAGTATAAATGCACACAAATACACTGAATAAGTTCTGTATGTACATCGTTGTTATGGCATATCACTGCGGTCATAATGGGAGTTTGTCCTGCTCTATCAACAGCATCTATATCCGCACCTTCCTCAATCAAAAGTTCACACAATTCCGAGTTCCCAGTACTTGCTGCACGGTGCAACGGTGTGCAACCAACCTATATAGCGTGAGCATCAACAAATAAGCAACCAATGAGAATATAAAATATTATAGTTTAAAGTCCAAAATGGAATTATCCAAAGATGAAGTTACATGCCTTGTCCTTTGCATTGATCTTTGCTCCATTAGAAAGCAAAATTTCAGCTACTTTCACCCAACCCTTGCTGGCAGCGTAGTGAAGAGCGGTTCTGCCACCGTCATTTTTCAAATTTACATCTGCCCCTGTTAATCAAAATCTTATTCTTTTATTTACTTTTTACTACAGTTAGAAACCAAAAATCTTATTACATAAGTCGGGGTAAATAAGCAATCCAACCTCTGTCCAGCAAAATCTTGACAATCTCGACATTTCCACTGCTTGCAGCAGAATGCAGTGGGGCCCAACCTTCTTCATCAGCACTGTTAATCCCACTAACGGATTGATCAAAACCTGAAAGCATCTTTACCACCTGATTCAACAAAACTAACGTTACACAATGATTAAAACAACTGCCTTCACAGCATTCAGCACCTTTAATTAAAGTTTAACCTCTTCATCAACAACCGCTAAAAAAAACAAAAAAAAAAGATGCAGAAACGAATGCAGTCAAATGGCCCTAGAATTCTATGTAATTAAAAAGCTTTCAAAACCTAAAGATAGATTCTCATAGAGTTTGATATCAAAACTAAAAACCTCCTAAAAACAAAAGAGTTTCAATGTCTTTAAATAAAGAAATAGATAATAAACACTAATTTAAATATAAGCTAATTGAAAAATTCAAACTTTAAACTCTATCCTTCAAACTTCAAACTCGAACGCAAGCTATATCCATGCAGCTCTTCATGCAGCCCTAGCCGTTTTGTGCTTCTTCTAAATTCCCTTAAATGGTTTTCCCTCTTGAATGACAACACCATTCAAGGCCTTCACGACCCACATGTAGTCTTCCTCGTTCATCTACTCGTCCCGTAATCATCATAATGAGGAGGATGATGATAGATAATGTCAACGCCTTCAGGGTGCTCTTCCTTCCCATGATTCTCATCCCAGATGACAGATCTTGGGTTAGTTTTGTGAATCCTGCGACCATCGCTGTCACCAGGATGCTCCTCTTTCCCAGCGTTGAATTACCCAAATTCTGCGACATTATGAATTGAACACAGCTTGACCACTGCCTTTGCACGCAAATCTGCAGTTAAGAAGATAATCTTCTCCACATGTAGCCATCTGAATTACGCTAGGCTCTAATACCAAATTATGCAAAATCGAATGCAGTCAAATGGCTCTAGAATTCTATGTAATCAAAGAGCTTTCAACGTATTTAAACAACTAGACCACTAAGTTATAATGAACAAAAGAGTTTTAACTAATTGAACAACTAAAGAAATAGAAGATAAACACTAATTTAAATAGAAGCTAATTAAAAAATTCAAACTTTCATCTCTCTTTTTCAAGCTTCAAACATCTATCGCAAACTCTATGTCTCAATCCATGCAGCTCTTCATGCAGCCCTATCCATTTTATGCTTCACTATCCCCTTCTCCATTCGGATCCAGCCCCTGCTCGAGTTCGAGTTCTTTATTCGGGTTGCGGTTCGGGTTCTTTAATCGATTATTGGTATAAAAAAAAACTAACAAACATCAAAACCCTAGAATACATTCAATCAATCCTCTAATTTCACTTTCATTAATCTACATAAAAATATGAATAAATTCAAATATTACACCACACTCGTCCTAAAATCCTAATTAGTGATATAATTCAAATTAAACCTAAAAAAAAACTCAAATACAAAGTGAAAATTTCAAACATACCCCTCAGCTGCTAAGTAAACACCTCAGAATTCAAATTCAGCATTACTAAATCAATTTTCTACATATTCATGTAATGTTATCGTCAATAGCAAACTACAAAGTGAAAAAGTAAGAACAAATTAAGTAAGAGGAAGAATAACCTCTGTGTGGCGTGAAGAAACGGCAACGTGAAGTAGCGATCGGCGATCTTCGTTGCGGAGAGTGAGAGAACGGAGCAACTGCGGCTGAGATAAGGATTTGAAGTATGAAACGTCGCCGTTACCGGCGGCGTTGAAGAGATCGTCGTCCTTGATGATTGTTACAGTTTGTTCAGCTTCAGGCGTTGAGTTTGGTGGATCAATCTCCATTTGTGTAGGTGATATTGGAATCGGCGGTGCACTTGATGGTTGGTTTTAGTGGTGGAGTGTGGTGGCCTGACTTGAGGGGAAGCTTGTACAGGAAGAAAGGGGCTGAAATGTAGTTTGTGATTTAATTGAATAATAATATCTTACTAGTTGTAACTAGGGGTGCTAAACGGGTCGTGTTCGCGGGTTGGCGGGTTCAACCCGACCCGAACCCGAAAATTTTACACAAACCCGAACCCGATCCGAACCCGAAAATCGTATCATACATAAGAACCCGAACACGACCCGAAGTTTCGTGGGTTGACCCGAACACGACTCGTTCAACCCGAATTTTTTTATTTTTTTTTCTAAAATTAATATATATTAAAATTAAAATTTACTTAAAAAACACAAATGTATATAATAATATCATATTTAAATTATAAAATCTATGTTAATTTCTCTTTTTTAGTTATAATTATTGCATAAAATACACACCCCATTTAATTTATGACATAAAATATACTGTTAAAAAAATATAATATAGTATAAATGTGTTAAACGGGTTAACCCGCCAACCCGATCAGGTTGACCCAAACCCGACCCGTTAACCTAAACGGGTTCGCGGGTTCAACCTGAAACTGACCCGAACCCGTTTAGACTAAACCTAAACCCGCGAATTTCGTGTTAGGTTCATGTCGGGTTTTCGGGTCGTGTCAGAAATTCACGCCCCTAGTTGTAACACCCGTGTGAACACACGGGTATGTTTAATAACGATCGAAAACAAATGTTAAGACATTATGTGTTAGGACATAAAAATTTCATTACTATGTTACAAAAAAATTAGAGACTAACGCAATTTGCGTCTCTGTGATATGTGAGAAACATCACCCTGTTTGACTGTTTGACAATTGTGAAATGTCCTTTATACCCTCAAATCTTAATGATAAACATATATGTATGATTAGAACAATCACACTTCTCAATAAAATCATCTTCATCTTCTCTCAAGTCCCAAAACACAGATCTTCATCTTCATCTTCAATCATCTTCATCGGAATCATCTTCATCGGAATCATCTTCATCTTCATCGAAATCATTTTCATCGGAATCATCTTCCTCTTCTGTAATCTCCACCGATCATCATCTTCATCTTCTATAACAATCCAAGGTAAAATCACATACCTAAAACATGATCGACACTATGTTTTTGATATGCTAGAATGTAACAGGTTTTGTGTGAAGATATTGTTTGATTCTTGTGGGTTTTTGTCTCGGGTATCAAAACAGAGGTTTGGGTTTTAGTTATTATGAAGGTTTGTTTCAGGTTTTGTGTGAGAATATTGTTTGATTCTTGTGGGTTTTTGTCTCGAGTATCAAAACAGAGGTTTTGTTTGATTCTTGTGGGTTTTTGTCTCGGGTAGCAAAACAGAGGTTTTGAATGTGTTTTCGGTTCCTCATATGAGATCAACTGTGTTTTGGTTTTGATTCTTGTGGGTTTTTGTCTCGGGTATCAACTGAGTATATTGTTCAAAATGTATCATTGATTTCTATAGTTTCAGATCTCATGTGATCATTTGGCTGATTCTTGTGTGTTTTTCTCTAAAAACAATTAGAGAACAGATGTAGGTTGTTTATTGAAACTATGATACTTGTGTGTTTTAATTTCTGAATCAAATGCGAAGAAACAAATGATGGAAATTGATAAAGCGCATCAGTGTGTAGTTATTTGAACACATCAATATTGATACTTGAAATGTAAAAATTGATTTTTGGTTGTTTGAGAATTGTTTAAAAAGATGAACTAAATCAGAATTAAATTTTATACAAATGAACTGATCGGATCAGTTTCGGATTGATGTGTTCCTCATATTGATTTTTGGTTTGATTCGATGATATTGTTTCCTCATATTGGTCATTTGAATGTGTTTATATTGGTCATTTGAATGTGTTTTATTGTACAGAATGGCTGCGGATGTAAAGATACGCAAAAAACCAAGTACGAAGGCAAGAACACTTGACAACCTCCTAGAAGATGGTGCGGTGCACATAAGGAAGTAATTGATCAGAACGATCAATTGCATATGAATGAATATAACCCCAGTGGCAGATATGTAATTAGTGAGCTCTGGAATTTCCAGGAAAATCGAAGAGCTACACTGGGGTTATATTCATTCATATCTGCTACATTCCGAAGTGCACCCGTCAGTAAAGATCCACAATTGCTTGTGGTGATATGACGTTTTGTCTCTGTATTGTATGTTACGGTCTTTTGTTATCGAGTCTGTAAGTCCTGTCAAGTCTACGAAGTTGGTATGACGTGTTTTCTCTGTATTGTATGTATTAAAACTTTACATTTAATATACAATTTAGGCTTTAATAATTTGTTATATATAGTATATACATAATTATTAGATTGCATTTATTTAAAAAGATTTAATTATTAGATTGCATTTATTTAAAAAGAGTTAATTTGAATTATTAAATCAATGATTTCTTAACAAAAAAGTAAGAAAAGAATTTAGGGGCTCAGGTTGACATTTCACTCATACCATAGGGACGCTAAGTGTTATTAAAATATGCCAAAAGACGGTCTTACCCCTCGCTCAAACAGTGAAACATGAAGAACACTGACGGCGGGACTCAAAGTGTTATGAATTCATTTTTCTCAAAAAATTATTAATTCAAGTTTGATATAGAAATAAGCTAAGTAATTGATAATATGTTGTCTACAAATCCGATTATTAATCATTTCTAAATGTTTTCTAACCATTTGTATCTAAAAATCAGATTATTAATCATTTCTTCATGTTTTCTAACCATTTGTGTCTAAATAACCCGAACAACATGCCATATACTTGTATATAGACACGTATGCAAAGGCAATGTCATTTTATTGCCCTCTGTGCCGTCGATCGCCTAAAACTACTTGGAATGTGTAAGTGCAGTTCCTGCAGGGTAACTGTCGCTTATCAGTTCTGGTGAACCAAAGCAGAAGTCCAAGTTAAAGTCAACGATAATGAAGAATTCAAGACCACATGAAGACCAAGGGGAGTTTGTTAGTGCACTTTGGGTGATAAGTGCATGCTTTCCAATTGTTAGGGTCTTTATTGTACATGTCTTGAAACTTGGTCCAAGGTTTAACCTTGGACAATTTGTCCAAGTTTATACCTAGGACTTTTGTCAGGGGTTTGGTTTTGGTGTAGATTGTTTGTCCGAGTTTTAGTCCCTAGTCTATATATATGTGTTGTATAGGATTAGGGCAGGATAACAAGAAAGGATCGATCAAGAAGCTTTGTGCACCTCTCCTAACTTTTTGTTCCTCCTGGTGTGCACATCCTAGAGAGAGAGAGACTATGTGTTAGTGAGAGAAAGCTAGGGTTTAGATCTTTGTGATCTAAACCAGCTTGTAGATGATGTATACTCTTTTGGTATGTAATCTGTGATGACTGATTCGTTAATAAAGAGGTTCATCTTCTACATCTTTCTATCTTGTTCTTCATGTCTTGAATCAAGTGCAATGTTTGATGTTCGTCGTCGATCCAGTGCTTTAACAGTGGTATCAGAGCATGGTTATCGATTCGGAATGGTCTAACCGCCTTCCGAATCACCATTGCTCTTGATTTGATGTTTGTTTCCGCCAAACATCTTGAAGACGTGAAGATTTTGGTCCAGATATGAAGAAATTCGAGCTGTGTTGGAGAGAACTGCTGGGTTTTTGGAGATCTAGGGTTTTGATCTGAAAAAGGCTCTGTCCGGATTTTTGTAAGTGTTTTGCTCGTCCGAGTTTCCATTCTGTGTCTGTGTTTCCGGGGTTTTGGTGAACCAGTGTGAAGTCACACTGGGGAGATAGTCCGGAGACTAGTTACTGGAGCTTGTCCGAGTTTTCTAAGGATTTATGTAATTCGAGTTTTAACAACTTTTGAAGTCCGAACTTTAAAATCCGAGTTTTGTTCATGAGTTCTGGGTTCCGAGTTTTGTTCATGAGTTCTGTGGTGTTCTGAGTTTTGGTAAAAACATTTTCAATTCCGAGTTTTAGAAAGGCAAAGATATTTCCGAGTTTTTTAATTGTTCCGAGGTTTCTTTTCATCAGTTCTGAACCTGTTCCGACTTTTAACAGTTCTGACCCTGTTCCGACTTTTAACAGGTTTTAACAGTTCTGAACCTGTTCCGACCTTTAACAGTCCCGAGTTTCACTGGTTTACAGTCCGATTTTTAAACTGTTCAATGTAATTTCCTAGTTTTAAGCAGTCCGAGCCTTTGATTCTGAGTTTTTTGAGTTTTAACTGGACATTCCGAGGTTTATAATCAGTTCAGCAGGTTCCGAGTCTCAGTCCGAGTTTTAAAACAACAGCAGCTCCAGTTCAGATTTGTTTCAGATTCCGAGTTTTAACGATTCAGTTCCGAGTTCAATATTGATTCAGTTGCGAGTTCAATATTGATTCACTTAACTAGTTCCGAGTTTCTAGTCTTGGAAGCTTTATGTTTAAATTCCAAGTTGTTAAGTTTTAAGATTCCGAGTTTTACTTCCAGTTCTGAGTTTTAACAAGTTTCGTTTTTAAAATTCCGTGTTTTAAAGACGGTTGAAACTGTTGGAACTGTTGGATTTGTTCCGATTTCGAGTTTTCATATTCAGTTCCGAGTTTTAAGCTCCGAGATTTCATTTTCTAAGATCCACGATTCCGAGTTCAATCTGTTAAACTGTTCCGAGTTTTTAACAACTTTCAGTAGTTCGATTGTTCCGAGATTACTCTTTCGGATAGCAGCCCCCGGTTTTCTTCAGAGTTTCCTTTAATTCTTTGCTTATTTCGAATTCCTTTGTACTCTAAGTACTGCTCAATGATTTGATCTGAGGTTTCAAGAGCTTTCGGGTTTTACGAGTTCCAAATTTTCTAGAATTCCGGGTTACCTGGGGTACCGGATTTTTAGCTAAATTTAGAAGGTTGTGTTGTTCGGAAGTTTCGAGTTGTGCATGTTCTGAGTTTTTCTAGTTATTCCGGGTTACCTGGGGTACCGGATAACTAACTAAGAGTCAGAATTATGTGTAGTTTGGAAACTTGAAGTCGGTTTCGGATTATCGAAAAGTTTTATGGTACTTATGTTGTCCGGATCAAGTGAGGAGGTGAAGAGAATAAGACTTGTTTGGACTTCTGTATTGTTTACAAAGTAAAAGGGGGAGTAAAAATTTTGAAGTTCCTATTTTCTTTGTAAACCAAAAGCTCGTGGTGCTACATCGAAACAAGTTCATGTTTACTATCTTTGAGATTAACTTAGTGTTAATCTTACCGGTGGCGAAATGTTTATAACATGAAGCAAGTTAGAGCTAGTGTATGATTGAGTTTTGTCAAGTTTGTTCAAGGTTTAATCAAGTGTTGACGTGATGAAGCAAATTGTTCTTTTGGCAACTAGTTGAAGGTCAAGCCTTTATCGTATGCCGGTTAGAGTAGAGAAGATTAGTCTTCTTGGTCCCTCTTCCAAGTTGGTGACTGATCGGATTCTCGAAATAGGGGTTCTAACATTGAGGGGGAGATTGGAGACGAAAGTCATCGGGTAATTGGTGGATTCGTGAAGATACGAGATTGGATCATGAAGATTCGAGATGAAATGATTTCAGACACTCAGTTGAAGACTCTGATCAAGATGGTGGATGTACTTTTACAAAGTTAAGTTTGTTATTAACTTATCGAACTGAGCTTCATGTCTTTGCGGAATTTGAAGTGTTTGATGTTAGGCATTGGAAATCCGACGTTTCGTTCTTCTACTGGTTAAGTTTGAAGATTAATGTATCGAGCAATATTCCTACATGTGGTTGTAGGTCGGTTCACATTAACTTGATTCGGGAATAGTTTGAGGGGGAGGATCTACAGTGTTTGATGTTGGATTCTTCGGGTTTCTCAAAGCGGCCTTAAGTGATCGTCAGCAAGTCTTTTATTAGAAGAGTTGAAGATCGCTGTGCTCTGCCAGAAAGATCAAGTCTCAGCCAAAGTTGAAAGCAACCATGATATCATCAGTCAAGGGGGAGTCTGTAAGTGCAGTATCCGATGACTGAAGATATCAGTGTTAGACAGAACTGATTGCAACAGTTAAGGGGGAGACTGTAAGTGCAGTTCCTGCAGGGTAACTGTCGCTTATCAGTTCTGGTCAACCAAAGCAGAAGTCCAAGTTAAAGTCAACGATAATGAAGAATTCAAGACCACATGAAGACCATGCACTAATCAAGGGGGAGTTTGTTAATGCACTTTGGGTGATAAGTGCATGCTTTCCAATTGTTAGGGTCTTTATTGTACATGTCTTGAAACTTAGTCCAAGGTTTAACCTTGGACAATTTGTCCAAGTTTATGTCTAGGACTTTTGTCAGGGGTTTGTGTTTAGGCAAAAGTCAGGGTTTTAGTCCCTAGTCTATATATATGTGTTGTATAGGATTAGGGCAAGCATTGATCGATCAAGAAGCTTTGTGCACCTCTCCTAACTTCTTGTTCCTCCTGGTGTGCACATCCTAGAGAGAGAGACTATGTGTTAGTGAGAGAAACCTAGCGTTTAGATCTTTGTGATCTAAACCAGCTTGTAGATGATGTATACTCTTTTGGTATGTAATCTGTGATGACTGATTCGTTAATAAAAAGATTCATCTTCTACATCTTTCTATCTTTGGTGTTTATGAGTGTTCTTCATGTCTTGAATCAAGTGCAATGTTTGATGTTCGTCATCGTTCCGGTGCTTTAACAGGAGTACAAAGAAATTCGGAACAAGCAAAGAAATTCCGAATATAACTCATAGATTCGGTTTTTTTTTAACTCACGAACAAATTCACACCAAGTGAACTCTATGCGAATACAAAATTCTCGGTCTTTCTTCGAACAAGTCACAGTGGATCACACCTCTTGAGCTTAAACCGATGGCACCCACAAACTTCTTTAAAATTGTAACCTGGACCAATATTTAAGAGCACTCCAAAAACTTATTTTAGAGTGCCGATATTGGCCCGAACTTGAACACTTTAATCACCGCCCAAATCAATATCCGAAATTGACGCGATCGAACAAACCCAAATCAAATATTCTACCTTTACATGGCCCAAAGACTCATGACTAGACCAGGCCCATTATCACAACACACGAATCTAACAACATAATAGTCATTGGCCCACTAGACAATAATTTTGCCAAAACTCGGAACAGATTATGAACTCGGAACAAAATTGTTTTAAACTAAACAAGAAACTCTGAAGTTTTCTAGAAACTCTGAAGTTTTCTAGAAACTCTGAATGATAACTGAATGAATTCTAGAACTGAAGTTTTAAAAATTGAACTTTAAACTCGGACAAGTTTCAACATATGAAACTAGGACAGTTTCAGGGAAAACAAGAAAAACTCGGACCGGTTGAAGAGGAAAAACTCAGACACACAAAGCCCTGACCACAAACACTTAATCTGATAACCTCGGAACTTTAAAAAGCTTTAGTAACTCGGAATTGTTAAAACTTGAAAGATTAAAACTCGGAAGACTGAAACAGATCGGAACTGTTTAAAACTCGGAATGAACTATTAAAAAAAAACTCGGAACTGTTTAGATCTTTGTGATCTAAACCAGCTTGTAGATGATGTATACTCTTTTGGTATGTAATCTGTGATGACTGATTCATTAATAAAGAGATTCATCTTCTACATCTTTCTATCTTTGGTGTTTATGAGTGTTCTTCATGTCTTGAATCAAGTGCAATGTTTGATGTTCGTCATCGATCTGGTGCTTTAACAGAATGCCCTGCCAAAGTATAGATACCATGATTGCATATCGAGCAGCAAAGGCAAAGCTGATTTTAAGGAACCTTTGCTTTAGTTCATGCATCATATTTTATCTTTTATGTTTTTAAACACACTGGCATTCTAAGTAAAGCAGAAGAATTATATTTCTTAAACTGAGTTTCTATTTTTTTCATGTCTAACTCGGATATAAGGTGTGGCCATAAGCATTAGTATCACTAATAAGAAGAAAATAACCAAAATTATGATAAAGTATAAAATTTCAAACTTTGACAAATCAAAACAAACTCTTAAATAACAAGTCAAGAAGTCGAACACATACAAAAGAGAAATATTGATCATGGTGTTTTCACTTCCATGTTTATAAACTTGCGTATTTTTTTTCTATTACATATCAAATTAGACTCTACATACAAAACATGGAATAGAAATAACCTTTAACATACCCTAAAAATACCTTACGAACTCACAATTTGTAAACTATGATTCAACCCGAAAACCGACCTTGAATCATTTAAGCATGGCTTCCTGTTTCTGAACTGTTTTGCAGCCACAACGATCACTTATAATGGTTGTTTAGACACCATTAGCAGCCCCAAAACTGTACCTAATTGCATGTTGTTGCTATTCCTTTTCTTGTTTTGTTATGGTACTCATTACCCCTACTAACCAATGTGGTCTGGTTCGCTGCACTTTTATAACAAAGTCCTTATGTTAGTTTTTCAATTATAATTAAATCTCCTTTTACTACAGCATTACCTATAGAGTAAATTCAATAGAAAGTATCTAATTGTAAATACGAACTCAAGTTACCAGAGACTATCATAAATAAGCGGTTGTAAATTTACCTGTTTAAAAACGTTGATTTTTTTTGTCCAAATAAGCACCAAGCAATATCAAATCCATTCCACAATGACCATTTTTATGCACTTGATTTTTAAGTCTAGTTAAATGTAAAAACACCTCTGCCTCAACATCAACATCATCAAATAAAGTCTAAGTTTTTAGCACATGAAAGAATAAAATGTCGTTTTGCCATTAATATTGACCTGAAGAACGAAACTCATAGGTGTGTTTGAAACAACAACACCTTGTATCGACATCAACATTGTTATAGCCCATAACCATGTTGCTGAAAGCCTTCCCTGCTGCTTTGCTCAATGCCTAAAACAACGGTATCTCCCCATTCTTCTGTTAACTACAATACACACACCGAATAAAACCAACATTCTTTTTACTCCTTTGCAGTTAAAACTTGTTCAAAAAGTTCAAAATAATACACTTAACACTCCAATCAATTCTTAATGTTAAACTATGTTTATAATAATAATTAACTATGTTAAAGCTATATATGGGGTATATCACTCAAAATTCAATAATCTCAGCATGTACCCTATGATAGAGATGCATTATCTCCATAACTTATCAGTTTATATTCTACAAACTCTTAGCGACCAATTGGGATGAATTTCATTTTAGAATGAACATAACTAAAAGGTTTAACTTCAGAACAATTATAATTAGCTCATGATTAATAACAGTTTTAATCATGTAACCATTACCTTGAACCTAATGACTTTCTAGCCAAGATCCAGGGATGTTTGGGATACTTAGCATCAACCTTTCGTACAATATCGTAGGAAAACCCAACCAGTGTTTCTGGCTTTGGTGGCGCGCTTTATTGCATTGTGAATGTCTGCAAAAAACCTAAATCAGAAAGGTTGGAAATAAAATTTGAAATCGGTAAATATAATAAACCTGCCACTTACATAGATTCAGGCCATCCTCAATCATAATGCTTTTTCCTAATATTTTCTTTGCTTTTTAGGAGGAAGATGGCTGCTTCTCTCCATAGGGCATACAAAGAATGGAAGATGGGTGCAAGTGCTTCAGCTGTTGCTGTACATAACTCATCACTCACACTTGGATTTATAAACACTTTGTAACTGCCAAAAAAATAATAATAAACAATTTTAGTATTTTTTATTATTTGAAATTATATGAAATTATGTACCTGTGAAGTGATTCATCAGCATGATCTATACCTTTCATGAAGTTCACATTCAAGTTCAACTTTTTGGCTGTACTTTGTTATTATTGAAACTGGTAAAAGTGAAATTGCAAAATTCTGATTTTGAAACTTTGAATTTTCTTCATTCGTTATTAAATAGTATTACAAAATTCTGATTTTGAAAAATATTAAAAATTAAAAATTATACATTACAATTAACACTTAATAGGATATCTCGTTCTCTCGCCTTCTTCCATGCAATTTCATTATTTGTTTTAATTTGCAGATCAGCAAGCATATCACAGGTCTTCTGATCTTGTTTCAGCAGATGTGTGATAAACTCTTCTGCTTTTTCTTTAAACTCTGATGGAGGAGAACAGACCACTTCATCCAACAGTGCAATGCTACTCCAGGTTTGCTTATAATATTTATCACTCACCATAGCAACTTTTTTGTTGAGTTCTTCATCTTTTCTCTGTTCTTCGAGTGACCATCTTGAAAATTCAATTTTAAGATCGGCAGTTTCAGACCAGTGGTAGAAGCTTTTGCTTGCCATTTAGAAAGAGTGTTAGTGTTTTTTGGACAGTTTGTTTTAGGGTGAAGGGTTTTTTAAAAATGAAGTGTTGATGTTTTCAAGTAAACTAATCATGATCCTTTATAGTGTGTAAAATGTTTGATGGGGGTAAATGAACAGACGTTTCCTAATTATGATAACCTTTTTGAAGGTTTAAATTTTGTTCTTTGGTTTTCTAGATATTTAATTTTACTTACTTTCCCATTAAATCATTAAATGTACATGGTTTTTAAATATAATTTTTTATTTAATGGTTGCATTTAAATCTGACATTTGGGCTGTTACAGATTCTATATAATACCATTGCCAATTCAAATGTTGTTTCATCATACCCAGATTCATTCACTGAAAGCGAAAGATCAACTGTTATTGTTTGCTTTAGTTCTTATAAATACATTAAAATGGAGTCATATTATGACGATTTCAAGCAACGCTTTATTAAACAAATCGAAGAGCAAGTTTTGGCTGATAGGTCTACTCTTCAAGAGTTGAAGAGGTGTTTTAACGGACTACAACTTGGTCTGCTGACAAGAGACCAGGTTTCGAGAGACCTGAGGGCGATGCCAACTACTTCCGTTCGTGACCTGTGTATTGCGAGTAATATAGAGTGTGGAGATAGAGACCTAGAGTTGATGAGAAAGATCAATGACATACATCGAGAAGTTCAGTGCTCCATGGAGTTAAAGTTAAAGTTTTTTGATTCTTGCTATTAGAGTTTAAGTGACTGATTAGTTTTCTTTTTTATATGTAATTGTTACTTTTTAAATACTTTATATGGATGATCGTATTAATTTTTCTTATCACAGTTTATTTTTACTTCTTTTTAGACTTTTAGATTTAACAATGTTTAATCTTTATTTAATTTTCTCCTTTAACAATTTTCGAAGCCAAACAGTTTCAACAAACCCGGGTAACTTTTATCTCAATTTGGATTATGTTAAGATTGTTTGGTAGTTGTATATATTCTAGGGCTAAAGTCGAAAGGTCCATTAGTGGCAGCAACACTCAATATGGTAGTCTTATAGACTCAAGTTTATATCTTTTAATATATGTTCGTTTATTTAACAACATATTTTGATAACAAACGAAGGTGAACACGAAAAATAATTTTATAGCCCTGAGATTGGAAAAAGACGTATAACAGGCAAGAAAGTTAACATTTTATGAAACCATGTTGAGGTAAAATGAGAAAACTAACCGTGTAGTCATTTAAGATGATTTTCGTCCTAATTTTCAGCAAAAAGATGACAATAAAAATCCTAATGAAGGCTACCTTCAACCTAAATAATCCTAGAAATCAACCTAAAACAGTCTACAACACCTAAAAGTTAGAGTTTATACTATGCGGCTTGCTTAAAAAAGCCCTCAGAAACACACAAACAGATTCAAACTGAAACTAAGTTACAACATAGCAATGTTGAACTTCTACTCTAATCACATTGTTTTACACCATGAATGATAATATAAAGTTTATGCTTAAGATACATACCAGAAGTCTTTACGATAGAACAACCATTAGTTGTTGGAAACATGAAGCTTTGAAGCCATTCAATGGCCTAACTGCACTTTCAAGCAATTCAATAGCTTTAAACCTTCTCATAGCTACAAAAAATGAAAAAAAAAATCAAATAATCAACAACGTTTCTATTGTTTTGTTAGAAAGAAATTGAAGGCAAAATTTAAAATTATACCTGCTCCTTGGACTTTCCTTGAAGGTAGAGTAACACTAAACAATACCATTTCAAACTTTAGCGAAAACAACATTAAAGGATACCGTTTCGTAATTATGACATCAGCGAGGACTACATGGCATACCTGAGAAGTTGACACGTAGGCAATTCTATGTCATTATCTAAGCTCCCTTAATAGATAACCTCATGTTCAAGATAAGCTCTTTCGTGTTCATGTGAGCAAGAAGAGAGAAAGACACAAAGGATGTGTCAAACACAGTTCACATGATACAGATTTGACACCTGAACCTGTATCATCTGAACTATGTTTCACACCTCCTTTGTGTCTTCCTCTCTTCTTGCTCACATGAACACGAAAGAGCTTATCTTAAACATGAGTAATAACACAGCTGTCTTCTACCTCCATCGCTAGATTCAAAGGGAAAATATGGTCAAAATCAAGAAAACACAAGATTAATAATATTTAATGTTTTGATTGTGATGCTTCATACCTTTAAGATGAAATCGAAGTTGGTGAACAGTCTTACATCAGATACAGTGTACCTACGTAAGAGACTTCAATTAGTTTGAGCAAATAGAAAGGATCTTTAAATTACCTAAATACCTAATTTCATGTCCTAAACTCTACGCAATTTAAATTATCAACAATTTTCATCAGCAATTTTAAAACAGAGATCTTGTACCTGATAGAAGACAGTTGACTGTAGAGCTCTATGAAAACACTACATGTAATGAAAAACCCCAAATTAGAACCCTAATTTCTAAAATACAGCAAATTACCACAAATAAAGCTTTTAAATAAAGCAAACTTCAAAGTAAAATAAAACACCACATGCAATAAATAAATTTCAACCAAAATCAACCAAATCACAACAAAATTACAGAATCCTGAACTAAACCAATCTGGCTTTACAATTCCTCTTAACAGTTTTAATACAATTAATAGCACACGAGAGTTTTAATACAATTAATAACAGTTTTAATAACAATAGATTGCAGCAATATAATATAATATTTACCGTAGGAAAGTATTGGCAGCCCAATCACCAATGTTTGTTTCATCGTCACTTCTTTCTTCTTCGTTCTCGGATCTTTAGCAGGCTGCACAGCAATTGCCATAGCTTTACCTAAACAATAATCCATGCGCATATTAAAAATCAAATCTTTTTTAACCCCAAATCGAAAAACATCCAAAACACGATGCAAAATCAATAAACTTATGATTGGTTTAGCAATCGTTGATAAGAAGATCTAAAATCACCAATTCTATATTAACACGATGGTCAAACACCAAGATTTATCATAAAAAGAACAAAAGGTTTGATTTTTTCTATCTTTTCAGTCAATACAAAGAACATAACAAAAGGCACAATTCATTTACAGAAAACAAAAATTACCTGCCCACATGACAACCCCACCAGCATTTTCAATTCTCCCCCTTTCATCACTTCTATTTGGTTTATGTCACTGTAGTTGAAGCAATAGAACCATCATCACTCGAGTTATCCTTTTCAGACTCCAAGTCGGTTCTTTGATGGTTGGCCTTTTTCCTCTGAAACTTGAGAAGCCACAACTCAATCTTTCATCTTCAGTGCCATTATTTTGCCAAAAAAGTGTTACAATGAAGCATACAAATCATATCAACCGGAAAAGGAACAGATGATAGATCCAGTCCAAGTAATCAGGGTTTAAACCACAAAAACCCTAACTTATCAACTGGAATGAAAACATAATAGCAAAAGTGAAACAACATTAACGGAGAATTCCACATTATAGATGGAGCAGTGTCAATTTTTACTACAACAGATGATAAAATTCTAACTGAAATGACGAAAATCTGACTTCATTTGAACAAAGACTTACTTCTTCTGCTGAAACGGAGATATCGTTAGCTATTTCATCGGCTTCTTGACGGATGAACTGCTCGAAGACATCTGCATCGTTCATCGTTGGATCTGAATCTGCTCGAAGATGTTCTTCTGATGAGTTGAAGAGAGAGAGAGAGAGAGAGGTGTGAATTTTGAAAATGAGCTGGAGTATATTTGATTGAGAGAGAATAAGATTAAACTTTTTACTTAATAAAAACCCATTTAAATTTTGAATTTGATTTTCAAATTCCCTCCTAAAAAATCAGTAATTTATGTTAATAAAAATGGTTATTTATGACATCATCAGATCCTACGTGGCATGCCTGAGAGACTGACACATAGGCAAAATTACATCAGCCTTTAATCTCCTTTTATAGATTATATAGATATTTGATGTAATAAAATCTTTTACCGTATAAACATTTATGTTTTATAACTAGTAAATTCCCCGCACTATGCGTCGGGTCCAAATGTAAAGTAATTTGGATTTGTGCAGTAAAAACCTGAATTGTTTATGAACAAAGGTTACGTCAAAACGTAGATAAACTGAAGATGTATATAAAAATAAGCACGGAAACGTATTATATATGGTTTGCCTTATTTGTGAAAGAAATTTACGTCGAACACTAACCTGAACTTATATCGACACGTACATAAAAATAAGTAAAAATTTGTTTTTAAGTTAAAATTTGTATCACGCGTTGCGTTGGGGCCGAAACGTAAAGTAAGTCAAATTTGTAAAACAAAATTTATGACAAAACGTAGATCAACTAAAAACGCGCAAAAAAAAAAAACATATTATATCTGAGCCTATCCATTTTCAAAGAAACGTAATCAACTTCAATTTGTACGACACATACCTAAATATAACAATGTAAAAATGATTATAATTTTTTAGAAGTTGAAGAGTTGTAACTGTCAATACTAAATGTTGAAGGGTAAAGGCTAAAAAAAACAAAAACTTACTAAAAGACAAAAGAAAAACGTAATCAACTTGAATTTATAACGAAATATAAGCACGTAAAAATTATTATAAAGTTTTTAGAAAGTTGAAGGTTGTAAGTGCCAATACTAAATGTTGAACGGTGAATGCTAAAATAAAAGAAAAAAAGTCACTGAAAGACAAAAGAAAGAAAAACTAAAAAATAAAAGAGTTAATTACCAAAATCATCCCTAAGGTTTGGGCACGTTTGTCATTTTCGTCCAAAATGACTTTTTTGTACCATTTTGCCCCCCACGTTTGGCAATTTTTGCCATTATCATCTAAATGACTAACTTAGTTAAAAAAAACCGTTTAATGAGGGGTGTGTTTGAAATTTTACATTTATAAGTAGGGGTACTAAATGACTAACTTAGTTAAAAAAAACCGTTTAATGAGGGGTATGTTTGAAATTTTACATTTATAAGTAGGGGTATTTTGGTCTTTTGGCTATATTTAATCAAAGTACGACACATCGAGGCCTTCTCTGTCATCTTCTTTAGAGTCATCGAGATGTAGTAACTCATTGATATTATGAGAGTGGGACTCTGTTATTTTGATTGTTGTCTACGCGACAAATTGCAATGGGTAAGATTTGTGTTCACTTTGTAGGTTTAAAAAGAGAATTTATAGAAAGAACTTTAAATGGCAAGCTCAAATGAATGTTAATGTTTATAACTGCAGCATTCATAAAGACTTACTTCTTCCATTCACCAACAAATGAATGTGAATGTTATAACTTTAGCATTCATAAAGACTTACTTCTTCCATTCACCAATCGTTTATAAGTCATATAGCCAATGCCGCAAAGTAGTGAAAGAACCTGAGCTGAACTAGCAATAGAAATTGCAAGGACTAAATTCGGGGATGATGATTTTCTTTTCGTCTTTGCTTTATCTAGGTACAAAAATGAGGAAAGTTGAGTTTATGTAGAACATATATATATCAAAGCAAGACTTTGAAAATATTTTGACATTAAAGATATATATCGAAGCCAAAAGACCAAAATACCCCTACTTATAAATGTAAAATTTCAAACATACCCCTCATTAAACGGTGTTTTTTTTTTAACTAAGTTAGTCATTTGAATGAAAATGACAAAAAATGCCAAACGTGGGGGGCAAAATGATACAAAAAGATCATTTTGGACGAAAATGGCAAACGTGCTCAAACCTCAAGGACGATTTTGGCAATTAACTCAAAATAAAAATAAAAGGGGACCACTGGGCAGCTGTCATATAACAGCCTGCCACTGTTGATTCTCTAATCTCTGGTCATTCACATTGAGTACTTGCTTACATGCGAGTCACTCCTTTTCACACACACTACACACATTCTATTTGCTCCCACATCCGGATCTGGATACAATTCAGAGAAGGATCTCCAGCAAATAACAAAAACTAACTAGTGAGCCTCCTTCCGCGTTTTGCACACGTGGGGGGACCCCACGACCTGCGTTAGGCAAAGTTGAACCCTTCAACCCTTTTGCCTAACCAGCCCAGCTACTACCGTTGGTCTTATATTTGTTGCATCAACAAGTTGGCGCCCACCGTGGGGCTACGCCGCCATTTCTTCTCAAAAAGACCTAGTAGTGTAGCTCTCTTCACTTAAAATCACCATGTCTGAAAGTGGATCCCCGGAAGAAGTAAATCAGATTCCAAACACTTCTACTCCAGGTAGTAGCCAAGCTCACGTGGCTATACCAACTTCTTTCTCAACTCCGGGGAGCACACCCGAGTTCCTCACCTTCAACACACCAACCCCGTCCAGATCCGGGGTTCCATCTCCCAATATCGGTGTCACTGACGCCCCAGCACGTGTTGAACTCACCCCTGAAGGGGTTGCCAACAACTTCCTTGAGTTAAGGTCCCTTCTCAACCAACACGTGAGTAGAGAAAGAGAAAAAGGAGTGAGGATTCGTTTAGACTATGATGAACCTGAACCGACGTTGTCTCCCGGACCACCTCCCCCTCCTTTTACAACAAGAAGTGAGGCTGGTCCCAGTAATCCTTCAAACCCTCACCCATATCTGTCCACTATGACAAATCCTACGGTGCATCCTATCTTCTCTTCCCAACCAATTGCTAGTGGTGCTCCTTTGGGGCATGAGCTGACCCTTGACCAGCTCCTACAGTCCCCAGTAACAAGCTATCCGGCATCTATAACAACCACGTGGGAGCAAGCTTTATCCGTGCTCCCTTTAGCACGAAGTGCTGTTATGAGCGCTCCCCTCGGAATAAACTGCTCAGTTGGCCCAGGAAGCCTTCAAGGCTTCAACCTCATGCCCAACATGATGACCCAGATGATGGCCAACTTCCCGTGGCAACACTTCATCAACCAGGTGCTAGCCTCCCAGGGAAATAACGGCAACGGCAATAATGTGGATGCAAGGGCTGAAGAAGACTTGGCTAAACCGTACAAACCAAGTAACCTATCATGCTTTTCAAGGCAGATAGCCGATTATGATTTCCAATCGAAGATTAAGATGCCTTCCCACATCAGGACGTATGATGGGACTGAAGATCCTGAGGACCATCTTCAGATCTTCACCGGTGCAGCCCGGATAGAGAAATGGTCGAACGCTGAATGTTGCTTAATGTTCATGCAAACCCTTGTGGGATCTGCCAGAATCTGGTTCAACGACTTACCTGCTCAAATCGTTCGAAGCTTTGATGATCTTAGCAAAGGTTTCTTAGCCAATTTCTCCCAACAAAGGCGATATGTCAAAGACGCAACAGTGATCTTTCAGATAAAACAACGTGATGATGAAAGCCTTCGTGCTTTCATTGAACGATACAAGAAGGAAGGTCTGACTTATGTAGGGGCCGATGAGAAAATGAGGGTGGCTGGCTTCATGAATGCCATCACCTCTAAGTACCTCACAAGAGATTTCAACAAATCTCTACCCAAGACCTTAGAAGAAGCTCTCGAAAGGGCTGAAGCCCACATCCGGGGAGAGGAGGCAGTAGATATTAAGGAACAAAGAAAAAGAGGGTCCGGCTGGAGAAGCAACAGTCCAGCTAGAAAAAGGGGGAACTTCAACTCCTATGACAGGCGGTCAAAGGGTTCAGACCCTCGAAGGTCTGAAGGCCGGAACCCTCCAAGCAGGGAGAAAGGCATAAGTTTCACACCCCTCACAAAGACCCCTCAAGAAATCCTTGCAACAGAAGAAGTTAAACAAAACTTTCGGCCTCCTAGGCCTCTCCCCAAGAGCAGGAAGAACGAGAACTCCACCCAATACTGCGAGTTTCACGAAGAAAAAGGTCACCACACCAATGATTGCTTCCAACTCAAGAAAAGAATAGAAGAGGCTGTTAAGTCCGGAGAACTCGCTCATTTGGTAAAGGGAGTCCGGGACAAAATGGCTGAAGGAAAGGGTAAGGAAGTCAATATGGTAGATTTCGATGGAAGGGTTCCTCATAAAAGGCAGCGGTTGGAAGCTTGGGAGCTTCAGTGTGTTTGCTTCCCCCCAACAGAGAAAGACCCTCTCTCTAACCCTCTTGTGGTAGAAGCTACCGTAGGAACATTGCAAACATATAGGGCATACATAGACACGGGGGCAGCCACTGAAAATTCTTCAACCGTTTGAGCCATGAAGAACGTTCAAAGCTTCAACCCTCTGGAACCTCTATAAAAGGTATCGCCGACATACCCCTCAAGCCTTTAGGGCAACTAACACTTAATGTTCGTTTCAGTGAAGGTTTAAAAGAAAGAACCCAACCACTCACCTTCGTGGTTATCAACATCCCCTCAAGCTATGATGTGATCATTGGAAGACCAGGACAGTGTGCATTTTACATGGCCGTGTCTGTTGGCCACGGCACAGTCAAATTTCCTACCGAGAGGGGCATGGCAACCCTTCAACCCTCTCAGGAAGCCTACATGGTTGAAGGTGAAAGCTCAAACAGTGAAGAAGACAAGCAAAGGTTGGTCATAAACCCTAAGTACCCTGAACAAAGAATAAGGGTCAATCCAGACCTTTCTCAAGAGACCCTTTCATACCTTGAAAAATTGCTAACACACTACAGCGATGTATTCGCTTGGTGTCCAGAAGATATGACCGGGATCCCCCGGGACATTGCCGAGCATGAGTTAAGAATACCACCGGATGTCAAGCCTGTGGTCCAAAATAAAAGAAGCTTGGCACCTGAGAGAAGTCTGGCAACTTGCCAAGAGGTTGAAAAGCTTGTGTCGGCCGGTATTCTCCGAGAAGTCAAGTACCAGTCATGGGTTGCAAACCCGGTTATGGTCAAGAAACCAGACAACTCTTGGAGGATGTGCATAGACTTTAAGGATCTTAATAAAGCTTGTCCTAAGGATTGCTATCCACTACCGGAAATTGATCTCAAAGTCGACTCCCTCACCGGATACTCGTTCAAATGCTTTCTGGATGCATACAAAGGTTACCACCAAATCCTCATGAAGAAAGAGGATGAGGAAAAAACAGCCTTCCACACGGACAGAGGGATCTTTTGTTATCAAAAGATGCCTTTTGGTCTCAAAAATGCCGGAGCAACCTACCAACGACTCGTTGACAAAGCCTTTGCAGGCCAAATAGGTAAAAACATGGAGGCATATGTTGACGACTTGGTAATCAAAAGCAAAACGGAGTATCAAATGCTCGATGACATTCAAGAAACTTTCAAGAACCTCAGAAAAGTCAACATGAAGCTCAATCCTGAAAAATGTTCATTTGGATTCGAGGAGGGAAAATTCTTGGGTCACATTGTTGGAAAACAAAGCATCAAGGCCAACCCTAACAAAGTGAAAGCCGTCCTTGAAACCAAGCCACCGAAGACCAAGAAAGAGGTTGAAAGCTTGAACGGGAAGCTTGCAGCCTTGAAGCGTTTTACCTCAAAGTTGGCCGAAAGATCTCTGCCCTTCTACAAAACGCTCAAGAACTGCTCAGATAAGAAGAATTTCAAATGGACTGAAGAAGCTGAAGAAGCTTTCAATCAGATGAAGCAACATCTAGCTTCCCTACCAGACATTGCGGCACCAAAAACCGGGGAGTTAATATCGGTATACCTCTCAATCACGGACGAGGCCATCAGTGCAGTCCTCACCATTGAGCGAGACAAGGCCCAGGTACCCGTTTATTTTTTCAGCAAAACCTTAAAATTAGCTGAAACGAAATATCCTCCCCTCGAAAAACTTGCCCTAGCCCTAGTTCAAACATCTAGGAGGCTTCGAAGGTACTTCCAAGCACACCCCATACAAGTGGTCACCGACCAACCTATTAAGAGTGTGCTTGAAAAACCTGAAAACTCAGGGCGATTAGCCAAATGGGCCATAGAACTGGGTGAACATAACATCACCTATGTCCCAAGAAAAGCTATCAAGGCCCAAGTCTTGGCTGATTTCATTGTGGAAGTCCCAAACCAAACAACCACTGAAGTAAACACTACCACCACTGAACCTTCCAACCCTGAAGCCTGGAAGCTTTTTACTGACGGGGCTTTAAGCGTTGAAGGGTCAGGGGCTGGGTTAATTTTGATCAACCCAAAAGGTTTGGAATTCACATATGCTCTCCGTTTTGATTTTCAGACCACCAATAACGAGGCTGAATACGAAGCACTAATAGCCGGCCTAAGGCTGGCCAAAGAAATGAAGGTTGAAAAGCTTGAAGTGTTCACGGATTCGTTGCTGGTCTCAAGCCAAGTGAATGACAGCTACATAGCTAAAGAGCCCAACATGAAAAAATATAGAGAAAAATCCAAGGAACTGATGAGTACCTTCCAAGCGTGTAACATCAAACAGATCCCCAGATCTCAAAACAAAAAGGCCGATGCCCTAAGTAAGCTTGCATCTCTCACTTTTGCCCACCTCACCAAGAAGGTACTGGTAGAAGTGTTGAAGGCCCCATCCATTAATGAATTAGAGGTTCAAGACGTAGTTACCGAAGAAGATCCAAACTGGATGACTCCCATAAGAAAGTTCCTCGAAAATGGTGAATTACCCAATGATCAAGTGGAAGCTAAAAGGGTTGAAATCAAGGCAAGGCAATACATACTACAAGGAGAAACCCTTTACAAAAAGGGTTACCTTGCTCCCTTGCTAAGATGTGTCGGTCCCGAGCAAAGTAAGTATTTGATCAAGGAAATTCATGAAGGTGTATGCGGAGCTCACTTTGGAGCTAGGTCGGTAGTTGCAAAGCTCATGAACCTCGGATATTTTTGGCCTTCAATGCATCGTGATACAGCCGAAGAATTGAAGAAATGTGATGCTTGCCAGATCCATGCACCAATCCCAAAAAGTCCCAAGCATGATTTAGTCCCGATAACCGCGGCATGGCCATTCCATAAATGGGGAATGGACATTGTTGGTCCATTTCCCCCAAGCAAAGGAGGGGTCAAATTCTTGTTGGTGGCAGTAGATTACTTCACTAAGTGGCCCGAGGTCAAACCACTTGCTAAGATCACAGGAAAGCAAGTCATCGACTTTGTTTGGGAGAACATCATTTGCCGTTATGGATTGCCGGGAGTACTTGTCACCGACAACGGAAGGCAATTTGCTGAGAAGCCTTTCAGCATTTGGTGCAAGGAATACAAAATCGATCAGGTTTTTAGCTCAGTGGCTTATCCGCAATCAAACGGTCAGGTTGAAAGAACAAATAGAAGCATAGTAGAAGGCATCAAGACAAGATTGGGAAGATACGAAAGCAATTGGCTTGAAGAATTGCCTATTGTCCTATGGGCAATTAGAACAACCGAAAAAACAAGCCATAAGAAAACACCTTATAGCCTGGTATTCGGATCTGAAGCTGTGATCCCCGCTGAGATAGGAGTTGTAACCCAAAGAATCGTCAACATGGATCCCGAAACAAACCAAAAAGAGACCATGTTGAATTTACAACTCCTAGAGGAAGCAAGAGATCAAGCCGCAATTCAAGAGGCAAAATACAAACAACAAATGGAGGCTTACTACAACAAAAAAGTCAAGAACGAACGTTTCAAGCCAGGGGACCTGGTCCTCAGAAACAACGAAGCCAGCAAGAAAGAAAATCAAGGAAAGCTTGGCCCAAAATGGGAGGGTCCATACACCATCCTTGAAGCACACAAGGGTGGATCCTACAAGTTGGCAGATTCAGAAGGCAAAAGGCTTCCAAGGCATTGGAACGACAAAACCCTAAAAAGGTTCCATGTTTAAAAAAAGTTTGGTTTGTAGCAAAATGTATTTTGAACAACACTATGAACACCTTTTGTAAAAAAGCAAGTATTGCTTGAATGAATGAAGTTGTTTTATCAAACTTGTCTTTCTATCCTAAGACCAGGTTGAGAACCTAGCAAAAAACTCCATGGCAAGGGCCATGTAAGGGGATGAGCTCCCAGGCCACATCGCTCAATAGGTTCAAGGGTTAAAAAGAACCTATATAAGGGGTGAGTTCCTAAATCAATACAACTCCATGAGACTTTTTAAGAAAACATAAAATTGTCTCATAGACGGGTGTGAGTAGCCTACACCAAATGTTCCCTAAGCCTTAAAAATATAATCTACAAAGAGGCTAAAAAACAAAGGAATAATAAAAAGGATAGGTGCTATATCTTCTTGTTAAAAATACCAAGGCTAAGTGTCTGCAGCACTGAACCCTTTTAGGTATAAAAAGCATAAGGATAGCACAAACTCGACAAAGACATAGTTACAAAAGAACAAAGCAAATTTAAAAGAACAAAGTCACTTGGACAAAAATCACAAAGATACAAACCAAGTCAGGGCACAAGACCAAGAAGCCTTCAAGGCTTCAAGCCACCCGAATAACAACTCGAAACCCTAAAGGCTTCAACCTATTAATAAACAGCCAAAAGGCTTGGAAGGTTAAAGCCAAACAGACTACCTTAACAAAAGCAGGCACAAGCCTAAAAACATAACATAAAGTAGAAAGTTAAAACATCGTACCATGTCAAAGAAAGTCCTAAAGGACTTCCAAACATAAGTTAAGGCAAGTCCTAGTAACTTGCAAGTCTAATCATTGTCCAAACGGCCGTACAGGCCTTCAACATAACCAAAAGGAACCATAAGGGTCCCTAAAAACCTAATATTGTTTAAGGGTTACAAACCATGAATTGTTTTAACAAAGTGCTAAGAAAGCTACGAATTTTAGGCATCAACAGAAGGCTTAGTAGCCCCAGAAATGCTACCCTTGGCCTTCTTAGTCTTCTTAACATTCTTAGCCTTCGGACCTTGATCATCAATAGCTGAAACTTCCAAACTAGCATCATTCGGAGCATCGGCCTCCCCAGGAAAAGTATCCTCACTATCCCCCGAAAAGGAACGTTTCCTCGAAGAGGAGCCAAGTAGTTCAGCACATAACTTTTCATTCAAACCATCCGGCTTCAGTTCCTGTAAAGCAGAGAGAGGCTTACCATAACAAGAGGCAACTTGACTTACATACGGGTAAGATAACCTCTCCATTTGCTCCACAGAATTCTTAAAGACATCAGAAGCTTCGGGACGGTACAGAGGAGATTTCCAAAGGGTTTCCAGACTCGTGAAGCTTATAACCCGCAATAAGGCCTTGGTGTTTCCCCAGATTGAGCAGCTTAGTGTAGACATCACCAAGAGCGGAGTTAAATTCCTTAGAGTGCAAGAGATAGGTAACCACCTGATGAAAACCATGTTCAATGAGCCATTGGTTATCCCCGGTAGTTTGGGTAACCAAAGCTTTCAAACCATCCTTCTCCTTATCAAAGGCTTTCTTTTGCACAACCAAGGTCTCCCGGTCAGCCTTCAGTTCCAATAAGTTAGCAAATTGCCTTCCGTTGTCGGTGACAAGTACTCCCGGCAATCCATAACGGCAAATGATGTTCTCCCAAACAAAGTCGATGACTTGCTTTCCTGTGATCTTAGCAAGTGGTTTGACCTCGGGCCACTTAGTGAAGTAATCTACTGCCACCAACAAGAATTTGACCCCTCCTTTGCTTGGGGGAAATGGACCAACAATGTCCATTCCCCATTTATGGAATGGCCATGCCGCGGTTATCGGGACTAAATCATGCTTGGGACTTTTTGGGATTGGTGCATGGATCTGGCAAGCATCACATTTCTTCAATTCTTCGGCTGTATCACGATGCATTGAAGGCCAGAAATATCCGAGGTTCATGAGCTTTGCAACTACCGACCTAGCTCCAAAGTGAGCTCCGCATACACCTTCATGAATTTCCTTGATCAAATACTTACTTTGCTCGGGACCGACACATCTTAGCAAGGGAGCAAGGTAACCCTTTTTGTAAAGGGTTTCTCCTTGTAGTATGTATTGCCTTGCCTTGATTTCAACCCTTTTAGCTTCCACTTGATCATTGGGTAATTCACCATTTTCGAGGAACTTTCTTATGGGAGTCATCCAGTTTGGATCATCTTCGGTAACTACGTCTTGAACCTCTAATTCATTAATGGATGGGGCCCTCAACACTTCTACCAGTACCTTCTTGGTGAGGTGGGCAAAAGTGAGAGATGCAAGCTTACTTAGGGCATCGGCCTTTTTGTTTTGAGATCTGGGGATCTGTTTGATGTTACACGCTTGGAAGGTACTCATCAGTTCCTTGGATTTTTCTCTATATTTTTTCATGTTGGGCTCTTTAGCTATGTAGTTGTCATTCACTTGGCTTGAGACCAGCAACGAATCCGTGACCACTTCAAGCTTTTCAACCTTCATTTCTTTGGCCAGCCTTAGGCCGGCTATTAGTGCTTCGTATTCAGCCTCGTTATTGGTGGTCTGAAAATCAAAACGGAGAGCATATTTGAATTCCAAACCTTTTGGGTTGATCAAAATTAACCCAGCCCCTGACCCTTCAACGCTTGAAGCCCCGTCGGTAAAAAGCTTCCAGGCTTCAGGGTTGGAAGGTTCAGTGGTGGTAGTGTTTACTTCAGTGGTTGTTTGGTTTGGGACTTCCACAATGAAATCAGCCAAGACTTGGGCCTTGATAGCTTTTCTTGGGACATAGGTGATGCTATGTTCACCCAGTTCTATGGCCCATTTGGCTAATCGCCCTGAGTTTTCAGGTTTTTCAAGCACACTCTTAATAGGTTGGTCGGTGACCACTTGTATGGGGTGTGCTTGGAAGTACCTTCGAAGCCTCCTAGATGTTTGAACTAGGGCTAGGGCATGTTTTTCGAGGGGAGGATATTTCGTTTCAGCTAATTTTAAGGTTTTGCTGAAAAAATAAACGGGTACCTGGGCCTTGTCTCGCTCAATGGTGAGGACTGCACTGATGGCCTCGTCCGTGATTGAGAGGTATACCGATATTAACTCCCCGGTTTTTGGTGCCGCAATGTCTGGTAGGGAAGCTAGATGTTGCTTCATCTGATTGAAAGCTTCTTCAGCTTCTTCAGTCCATTTGAAATTCTTCTTATCTGAGCAGTTCTTGAGCGTTTTGTAGAAGGGCAGAGATCTTTCGGCCAACTTTGAGGTAAAACGCTTCAAGGCTGCAAGCTTCCCGTTCAAGCTTTCAACCTCTTTCTTGGTCTTCGGTGGCTTGGTTTCAAGGACGGCTTTCACTTTGTTAGGGTTGGCCTTGATGCTTTGTTTTCCAACAATGTGACCCAAGAATTTTCCCTCCTCGAATCCAAATGAACATTTTTCAGGATTGAGCTTCATGTTGACTTTTCTGAGGTTCTTGAAAGTTTCTTGAATGTCATCGAGCATTTGATACTCCGTTTTGCTTTTGATTACCAAGTCGTCAACATATGCCTCCATGTTTTTACCTATTTGGCCTGCAAAGGCTTTGTCAACGAGTTGTTGGTAGGTTGCTCCGGCATTTTTGAGACCAAAAGGCATCTTTTGATAACAAAAGATCCCTCTGTCCGTGTGGAAGGCTGTTTTTTCCTCATCCTCTTTCTTCATGAGGATTTGGTGGTAACCTTTGTATGCATCCAGAAAGCATTTGAACGAGTATCCGGTGAGGGAGTCGACTTTGAGATCAATTTCCGGTAGTGGATAGCAATCCTTAGGACAAGCTTTATTAAGATCCTTAAAGTCTATGTACATCCTCCAAGAGTTGTCTGGTTTCTTGACCATAACCGGGTTTGCAACCCATGACTGGTACTTGACTTCTCGGAGAATACCGGCCGACACAAGCTTTTCAACCTCTTGGCAAGCTGCCAGACTTCTCTCAGGTGCCAAGCTTCTTTTCTTTTGGACCACAGGCTTGACATCCGGTGGTATTCTTAACTCATGCTCGGCAATGTCCCGGGGGATCCCGGTCATATCTTCTGGACACCAAGCGAATACATCGCTGTAGTGTGTTAGCAATTTTTCAAGGTATGAAAGGGTCTCTTGAGAAAGGTCTGGATTGACCCTTATTCTTTGTTCAGGGTACTTAGGGTTTATGACCAACCTTTGCCTGTCTTCTTCACTGTTTGAGCTTTCACCTTCAACCATGTAGGCTTCCTGAGAGGGTTGAAGGGTTGCTATGCCCCTCTCGGTAGGAAATTTGACTGTGCCGTGTCCAACAGACACGGCCATGTAAAATGCACACTGTCCTGGTCTTCCGATGATCACATCATAGCTTGAGGGGATGTTGATAACCACGAAGGTGAGTGGTTGGGTTCTTTCTTTTAAACCTTCACTGAAACGAACATTAAGTGTTAGTTGTCCTAAAGGCTTGAGGGGTATGTCGGCGATACATTTTATAGAGGTTCCAGAGGGTTGTAGCTTTGAACGTTCTTCATGGCTCAAACGGTTGAAGAATTTTTCGAACATGATTTCAGTGGCTGCCCCCGTGTCTATGTATGCCCTATATGTTTGCAATGTTCCTACGGTAGCTTCTACCACAAGAGGGTTAGAGAGAGGGTCTTTCTCTGTTGGGGGGAAGCAAACACACTGAAGCTCCCAAGCTTCCAACCGCTGCCTTTTATGAGGAACCCTTCCATCGAAATCTACCATATTGACTTCCTTACCCTTTCCTTCAGCCATTTTGTCCCGGACTCCCTTTACCAAATGAGCGAGTTCTCCGGACTTAACAGCCTCTTCTATTCTTTTCTTGAGTTGGAAGCAATCATTAGTGTGGTGACCTTTTTCTTCGTGAAACTCGCAGTATTGGGTGGAGTTCTCGTTCTTCCTGCTCTTGGGGAGAGGCCTAGGAGGCCGAAAGTTTTGTTTAACTTCTTCTGTTGCAAGTATTTCTTGAGGGGTCTTTGTGAGGGGTGTGAAACTTATGCCTTTCTCCCTGCTTGGAGGGTTCCGGCCTTCAGACCTTCGAGGGTCTGAACCCTTTGACCGCCTGTCATAGGAGTTGAAGTTCCCCCTTTTTCTAGCTGGACTGTTGCTTCTCCAGCCGGACCCTCTTTTTCTTTGTTCCTTAATATCTACTGCCTCCTCTCCCCGGATGTGGGCTTCAGCCCTTTCGAGAGCTTCTTCTAAGGTCTTGGGTAGAGATTTTCATTCAAACCATCCGGCTTCAGTTCCTGTA
Organism: Helianthus tuberosus; assembly: GCA_030545235.1. NCBI lineage: Eukaryota > Viridiplantae > Streptophyta > Magnoliopsida > Asterales > Asteraceae > Helianthus > Helianthus tuberosus. The sequence continues at coordinate 159,442,153 of CM060418.1, read as the reverse complement.
AAGCAGAGAGAGGCTTACCATAACTAGAGGCAACTTGACTTACATACGGGTAAGATAACCTCTCCATTTGCTCCACGGAATTCTTAAAGACATCAGAAGCTTCGGGACGGTACAGAGGAGATTTCTCCAAAGGGTTGCCAGACTCGTGAAGCTTATAACCCGCAATAAGGCCTTGGTGTTTCCCCAGATTGAGCAGCTTAGTGTAGACATCACCAAGAGCGGAGTTAAATTCCTTAGAGTGCAAGAGATAGGTAACCACCTGATGAAAACCATGTTCAATGAGCCATTGGTTATCCCCGGTAGTTTGGGCAACCAAAGCTTTCAAACCATCCTTTTCCTTATCAAAGGCTTTCTTTTGCACAGCCAAGGTCTCCCGGTCAGCCTTCAGTTTCAATAAGTTAGCCTCAAAGCTTTTCCTAAGATCACCCATTTCAATATCGTGCCTGTTGATGCAACAAATATAAGACCAACGGTAGTAGCTGGGCTGGTTAGGCAAAAGGGTTGAAGGGTTCAACTTTGCCTAACGCAGGTCGTGGGGTCCCCCCACGTTTGCAAAACGCGGAAGGAGGTTCACTAGTTAGTTTTTGTTATTTGCTGGAGATCCTTCTCTGAATTGTATCCAGATCCGGATGTGGGAGCAAATAGAATGTGTGTAGTGTGTGTGAAAAGGAGTGACTCGCATGTAAGCAAGTACTCAATGTGAATGACTAGAGATTAGAGAATCAGAGCTGGCCAGGAGATGTTTCTTGAAGTAAATGAAGTGTCAATTTATAGGAGAAGACATCTCCCGAAGTAGAATTCATTTGACTAGTGATCCTTCTTGCAGTGAGGGGCTTACCCTTTCGGGGGTTGAAGCCTTTTGTCCCCCGGATAATAGCGTGCATTCCTGTAGACCTGCATTGCTTTTGCGGCTGTGGGTTAGTGAAGCAATCCCTGGATGTGACTGGCTACTGTTCCCGTGTTGCTTTTCCCTTCCTCACAGCTTTTTAAGCCTTGAACCCTTTAACCCTTTAAGCATTTACGCAATTAGCCATTTTATTCAATCTTGGGCTACCCCCGTCATCAGCCCCCCAAGTCAACTACTCAATCTTCTTGTTCCAAGCCAACTCCTTCTCGGAAAAGCTCTCAATTTCCTTCTTCATGGCAGCAATGGAAGCCTTCATCTTCTCCTTCTTCTTGGAAGTCTCTTCATATTCCCGCATCCCTTTAGCAAAGCGGGTGACACCTTCAGCCAAAAAGGCAGAAAGGTTGCAGGAACTGAGCATCATCCTAGAAATAAGATGATCACCCTCCATCTCAGATATGGCATCTCGAACACCGGGAGGAGCAAAATGAGCCAAAGCTTCAGCACGCACAGTAGGATCCTTAAAATTGTCACCAACCTTAACCTTCCAGTTGGGCACATAAATGTCCTCTGAACCCTCGAAGCTTTCAACGCTTTTGGCCGATGAACCTTCAATAGCAGAAATAGTACCCCTCTTAACCAATTTCTTCTTCTTGCTCGAAACAATCAACTCCTTTTCCTTGCCTTTACCAACATCCACAGCTTGACCCTCTGATGCCTCGATATCATCACTAACGTCAATAGGCTCTGAGCCAGAAGGTTGCTCAACACCCTTCAGATGACGTTGAGAACGACGAGTAGAACCTTTGGACACAGTAACCTTGGTGAACCCTTTGACATTCGGAACATTAACATAACCAGAACCCTCAAACCTATAGTCAGCACCCTTAACAACCGCATTCTCACCAGGGGTAGCAGCAGCATCATCAAAAACAACGTCAGAGGTATCATCACTCTTAATAAAATCCAAGGCAGACATAGCTACAATACAAAATATAAAAGGACATAAGCAGACAAATAAAAAGAAATAAAAAGCAAGGAAAGGAATAAAGGCATACCCTTCCCATCTCTAATAAGCACCGGGTCCCGGTTAGCATTTTCCCACAACTTACTTAAACCCAACAACACCAACAAATGCTCAGGGAAAGGGCGAAGCCTAGAAGGACACTCCCTAAGAGTTTCTAAGAAGCGAGCGTTTATCTCGGAATCAGAAGGCTCCGGCTCGTTCAGAACAGCATATGGGTGTCTCCAAACAGGTTTAAAAGGGAGGATTTCCTCCGACACCCAGAAAAACCGATCTTTCCACACCCCAAGTGTAGAAACCATGGACGAGATTAAGCAAGTGTCAACTTGGCTGGTTTCAAAGGTGAACCAATCACCATTCTTAGCAAGCCGGAAAAAGCGACGAAAGGACAACAAAGATGGATCATACCCACAAGCCCGACACAGAATCTCAAAATGCAAAACCCTAGCCATGCCTAAAGGATGAACTTGACCAAACGACACTCGATAATATTCCAATACATTCAACACAAAGTTTGAAAACGGATAACGGAGATTTGAGAACTCAAAATGACGACAATACAAGGCAATCATACCAGAAGGACAAGCATTGACAGATTTATCGCAAGCCGGTGCAACCGGTCTATACTTTGTCCCTATTCCCCATTCCAAACAAAATAAATCGACTTCCTCTTGGGTCAGTCGAGAGAAGGATTTTGCCATATCCTTCCGAGCATCCATAACTATGAACAATTAAAGAGAGAATAAGAGAAATGGAACTGACCTGATTTTCGAATGAAAAGGGGGAAACTTGAGAGAAAAAAGGAAGGAAAGTGATGTTTATCCAAAGCAAATTGTGTAAATAAATGAGATATGAAAATATAAAATAACCTACAATAGGGGTAATAATGGCAAACAGTAACTGCCACCCTATGAACCGCCATACATCAATCACATCAATTGTCAGTTATTTAAAATTCAAATATTAACTGCTCACAACCCTTCAAGCCTTCAAGCGTCGAACCCTTGAAACCTTTAGGCAATAAAATACACGTGTAAAAGTCAGAAGTCTTTGAGCTCACTCACCAAAAACCTCTGACTTGGGGGGCTGATGACGGGGGTAGCCCAAGATTGAATAAAATGGCTAATTGCGTAAATGCTTAAAGGGTTAAAGGGTTCAAGGCTTAAAAAGCTGTGAGGAAGGGAAAAGCAACACGGGAACAGTAGCCAGTCACATCCGGGGATTGCTTCACCAACCCACAGCCGCAAAAGCAATGCAGGTCTACAGGAATGCACGCTATTATCCGGGGGACAAAAGGCTTCAACCCCCGAAAGGGTAAGCCCCTCACTGCAAGAAGGATCACTAGTCAAATGAATTCTACTTCGGGAGATGTCTTCTCCTATAAATTGACACTTCATTTACTTCAAGAAACATCTCCTGGCCAGCTCTGATTCTCTAATCTCTGGTCATTCACATTGAGTACTTGCTTACATGCGAGTCACTCCTTTTCACACACACTACACACATTCTATTTGCTCCCACATCCGGATCTGGATACAATTCAGAGAAGGATCTCCAGCAAATAACAAAAACTAACTAGTGAACCTCCTTCCGCGTTTTGCAAACGTGGGGGGACCCCACGACCTGCGTTAGGCAAAGTTGAACCCTTCAACCCTTTTACCAGCCCAGCTACTACCGTTGGTCTTATATTTGTTGCATCAACATATATATAATAATTTGTCAACGCATTAGTCAATATTGATGGATCAATAACTAGTAATCAAGTTGATTAGAAGCCAACTCTAGAGTTACTTTCTACCAATAATCTATTTTTCGCTAGTCGTTTCTCTAGGGATGCTGCCCTAAGACCTCACAAAGGCAAAGCCAACCCTTGAACCTTGTTGTTCGTCAGTGTTGAAAATCAGATTAGTCTTGAACATGCATGCACTCGACACCTTCCTAACTCATAACGAAGTTAATTTAGATATCTCTTTGGTCTTAATTATAGTCGTAATTGACTATAAAACTTTGATGACACCAAAAGTTATCAACATCAATTAATCAATTAGATTACAAGCACTATCTATCATTTGTGTTTAAAAGAAGTAACATATGCAGGTTTATACATTTCTAGCTAGATAAAATAACAATGCGCTTTTTTTTTGTTAAGCTGTTCTTTTTTTAATTAACATACGATAAACTGAAAATTTCACACTCGATCAAGTATAATGATTTTTTAGAAACTTGAACTCAAATTTCAAGCTTACTGAAATTTGCAAAATATCACTAAGGGAATGGATATAACAACCTTAAAAATTATTAATTTGTTATATATAGTATTATAGTTACTAAAAAAAATCGTAACAAATTGTTACACATTTATCTTTAATAACAAATCATGAAGAGGCTTATAAATAGTGGTTTTTCCCCTTTTGTGTTTTATGGTTTTTTGAATTTAGTGTTTTTTTTTTATCTTTTATAGTTTTTACTTAAGTGGTTTTTTGGTTTTTTTTATTGAAATCGTTAAAACTGATATTCGCTTTTATTCATATTTGTTTTTAGGGTTTTCAATGAGTACCACCTATAACGACCAAAGTCACGTTGCATAGTACAGGGAAAACTTGTTCTTTTATTTTCTAATTTGAGCAAATTACAAGTTTTTTCCTTTATGTTTACACCAAATTGCAGGCGGTGTCCTTTGCCTTTAAAATTGATGGATTTTGTACTTAATGTTTCAAAATCTTGCACAGTATATCTTTTGAGCCTAACCCAATTTATTTTTTTTGTTAAATCTGGTCATGTACCACGCACATGAGGACATTCTTGTCATTTAACCATTCCAAGGGTTATTATGTAAATAATATATAGATAGGGACTGTTTTATAAAAATAAAAAAGATTTTTTATCTCTTTCTTCTACTATCTCTCTCTCTCTCTCTCTCTCTCTCACTCTAAGGGGCTGTTTGGCAACATCTGAATCAATAAGTGCTGAATGAATAAGAGGTCTGAATGGGTAAGAGGCTCTGAACCAGTAAGTGCTGTTTGGTTGCACATCTGAATGACTGTGTAAAATGACATTTTTACCCCTCTAACATTTTACCCCTCTAACTATCTCCTCTTTCTGTACCTTCACTAATATCACACACACATAAAACACAGACATAGAACCTCATTACCATCAACATTCTTACAACCCTAACTCAAAAACAACCAGCCGCACCCTCTGACTCCTCTCAAGCTCCGGCGACAGGAGCCGGTTTCTGGTCAGATCTTCGACCGTCGCACCCCTAACCTTCTACCATTACACACCTTCCTTGTACTCTCCTACGCAATCACCTGAAAACGAGCAGAGGGAGAGGACAGGAACGAGAAGAGAGAGAGAGAGAGAAGAGTCGGAGGGAAAGAGAGACCGGAAAGGAGTAGCGACGGTGGCAGCGACGCCGCGAGTGGTGGCGGTTATGTTGATTCGGTCGGTGTGGAGATGAAGGGGCAGTGTGGATGAGGGCAAGCTTGTCAAAATTCCATTCAGATATCAAATTTGTCTGAACCATTCAGATCTGAATGGCTCCATTCAGAGGTGATGTCTTAATGAACCAAACACCTCTACATCTAACCGAATCAGATGTGAACCTCTGAATGGTTCCATTCAGACACAAACAAACAGCCCCTAACTTTCTCCCCCTCTTTATTCTTCTTTTTCTTTTCTCTCTCTCTCTCTCTAACTTCATCGCACCACATCCACCCACCCACCACCACCACCACACCTGGATGGGCCAATCCTCTTCCACCCATGCGCCACCGCGGTCAACCCACCGCCACCATCGCTCCACCAGCGTCTCCTCCTCCTTCTCCACCCGATCAGACATCTTCTCTTTCATCCACTCCAAACCCAACAACACTATCGAAACTCCAATAATCATTTTAGATCAAATCATTCCCACCACAATAGACTACACATCTGAAATTCCGGACGAATGTTTAGCCTTAATCTTCCAATTCCTCACCTCCACCGCATGGCCCTCAACGCTCAAGCAGACGTTCTACCACTCATTCCATCTATTTTATCCCGATTCGACTCCGTTACGAAGCTCGCTCTCCGCTGTGATCGTAGATCCGTATCTATAGCGGATGAAGGATTGTTTCTGATATCCCAACGGTGCCCCAACCTCACGTGCCTTAAGCTACGCGGCGGCGGTGGGAGGTGTAAGGTGGTCGATTGGATTGGTGCAATGGTGATGATGGGTGGCGGTGGTGGGAGGTGTACGGTGGTGGGTGGGTGCGATGGTGATGATTGGTGGTGGTGGTGGGATGTGTACGATGGTGGATTTTGGATGGTGAAGGTGGGTTTACGGTGGTGGAGGTGGTGTTAGGGGTGTTGCAGGTGGTGATGGCCGGAGTGGTGGATTTTGGATGGTGAATGTGGGTTAGGTGGTGGTGGGAGGTGGTGTTAGGGGTGTTGCAGGTGGATTGATGTTGAAGATAGGTAGAGTTATAAATTATTTTGTTTTATTTTTTAAAATGATATTAAATAAATAGGGTAAAAAGACTAAAATACCCCTGGGTGACCAGATTTAATATATAAAATTAACTGGGTTAGGCTCAAAGGACATAACGTGCAAGACTTTGAAACATTAAGTACAAAATCAGTCAATTTCAAAGGCAAAGGACACCGCCTGCAATTTGGTGTAAACATAAAGGACAAAACTTGTAATATACTCTTTTAATTTGTATTATTGGAACTGATATCAATATTTTCTTTTATGCTTTTCTGATGAGTCGAGCCGATAACGATCAAAGTCAAGTCGCGTAACAACAAGGAAAACCGATCATACTCCCGTCGCGTAGCGCGAGGAAAAAACCCGGTATTGATATTCGCTTTTATGGTTCCCGATGAGTCGAGCCAATAACGACTAAAGTCATGTCACGTAGCATGGGGAAAACAATCAAACTCCCGTCGCGTAACGCGGGGGTACAAATCTTTCTTTTCTTTTAATTGGTATTATCGGAACCGGTATCGATATTCGATTTTATCGATCTTTGATTTTATAGTTTCCAATGAGTCAAACCAATAACGACCAAAGTCACGCTGCGTACCACAGGAAAAAAACGACCAAACTCCCACCGCATAGCGCGGTGGAGTCCTTCTAGTTATGTAACAAAAATGTTACACAGAATACATATACCACAATAACAACCTTCAAGATGAAACGTAGAAGACAAAATGTTGCTAGTTCATCTCCTCATAAACGTAGAAGACAAAGTGTTACTCGTTCATCTCCCCAGCTGCTATTACGATCCATATCTCCATCTCAATGGATCCATGTAACATCTAATCTAATATCTAATATAAAAAAATAATTGTTAAAATATTAAGATACAATAATTAAGTAATTAATATAAAAAGGTGGAGACAAAACTTTTAAACACCTCGGCCGGAAAGGGAGAGGTTTTAGGTTCAAGTACGACAAAATTAAAAGGAAATTAGCCGTTAAAATATATATATATATATATATATATATATATATATATATATATATATATATATATATATATATATATATATATATATATATATATATATTATTCCCACTTCTTTAATCCCGAGAGTTTCAAGGAATACAGTTCCATTTTTGGTAACAATACGATCACCATTCATTTTTCTTTAAGTTATTGTCCATTCACGCATTCTACCACCAAGGTCAAATACTTCCATATATCCACTATTTATCCATCCTCAGTTTTTTTTTATCACAAATCAAAATCCTATAATATAATAATGGCAGACAACGACGATGACAAGAACAGCCCTAAACCATCCAATTCTGAGCTTATGGCTAGCGCCAAGGTGATGTCGGAGGCGGTCATGGGCCAGGAGACCGACATGGGCAAGATAGCTGGTGCAGCCGCAGACGTTCTAGACGCCGCGGCTGCTTATGGAGTCATAGATGAGACACAAGGGATAGGGAAGCTTGCGGACCAAGCAGAGGGTTACCTCCATAAATATGAAACAACCCACTCCACCACAGTCACCAAAACCGACGCTTCCGGCAACCAGACCAGCGAAACCACCACCACAACGAGCACCACTGCTCCAGCAGATGATGCTGATAAATAAACCTAGAGGTGGATATGGATATGTCATGATAAGATGATCACTTTTTTTTTTTGTTTTACCTCAGTATGCCCCCCTTTGTTACAAGAAAATTAATTTTCAGATGCATGTGTTACTGTTATAATTATATATTTTGTTTATTAATTTCTAACTTCGAAGCATTACTTAAACACCCTTTGTGAATTAGATGGCCAAAGGAGTATGATCATGCAAGATATTTTTTGTTTTGTTAACATCATTTAACTTTATGGTTTAAAAATGTAATATGAAATTCGGTCTGCGGTATTAGAAGGCATATTGTTTGGATTTTGGACATCAAGCACTCAAAATATGAACTAACACCAGACAGTGTGGGCGTTCAAAAATGACGTTGTTGCTTCTCAACGTCGTTCACACCGTTCACGGCGTTATTGATTAGGCGGGGGAATCTCCACCAGCGTGGAAGAGTTTTTGGCGTCGACGTGGCACGTGGTTAATGGACGTGGATGTTAGCCATTTAACCCCAACGGTTAACTTTTAAAATTTTAAAAACTTGACTTTTTTAAAAATTCAAATTTTAGACTATAAATACAACCCACTTCATTATTTTTTACAAACTCCACCAGTTCACCCAAATTTATACAAACTCTCAACCATTTTAGAACGATCCGTCTTGATTGCAAAAGATTCGAGGCGATCCACACCGCCGTGGAGCACGAGGGTGGTGACCTCGGGGAGGACGACATCATTCAAGTGGCTCTTATCAACTTTAGGCACGAGCACCACCGTGAATTCAAGCTCCGTTCGGCGTGGGAAATCATTAGATTTTTTTTATTTAAATTATGTGTTTTTTAGTTTCGTATTTTTATTTAGAATAAATTGCCATTTTAGTCCTCAAGGTTTGGTCCAAATTGCCATTTTAGTCTAAATTGTTTTTTTTCTCCTCTGGGTACTTTTCCATTTTCTTGCCATTTTGATCACATTGCCTAACTTAGTCTAAAATCTGGTTATAACCAGGGGTATTTTTGGCATAACTGTTGTGTAGTGATAACCAGGGGTAGTTTACAACATAATTTATAAATCTCATAATAATTTAATGCCAAAAATACCCCTGATTATAACCTGGTTTTTAGACTAAGTTTGGTAATATGATCAAAATGGCAAGAAAAAAGAAAAGTTAGGGACTTAGATAAGAAAAAAAACTATTTGGACTAAAATGACAATTTGAACAAAAACTCAGGGACTAAAATGACAATTTTTATTTTAGTGTTATGCATTTGTTTAATTACTAGTAATATTTCTATAAGTTTTTAATACATTTTATATAATTTTAATTATAAAATAATACAAAAGATGTGTGACACATGTCAAAAAAGCGCCATGTTTCCAAGCCCCGGGCCACACTGTCCATTTTAACACCACACCCCGTTCTGACGCGTGGTCCACATGTCGCATCTCAAGCCCTTCCACACCATGTGGTCTAAGACTCTAAGAGCAATGCATCCCCTTTTAAATGCCCATGGACACATCATATAAACGTAAGAGTAAATTACAAAAATCATCATTTATATATGTCACTTATTGCAAACTGTGTCCTTTGTCTTCAATAATTACAGAAAACGTACTCGATGTTTGCAAACACTTGCAAATTATGTCCTTTAGCCCTAACTCAGTTAATTTTTGTGGTTAAATCTGACCAAGTGGACCCCACATGAGGGTATTTTTGTGGTTAAATCTGACCAGATGGACCCCACATGAGAGTAAAATAACCAAAATACCCTCATGTGGGGTCCATTTTGTCAAATTTAACCACAAAAAATTAACCGAGTTAGGGCTAAAGGACATAACTTGCAAGGGTTTGCAAACATCGAGTATGTTTTCTGTAATTATTGAAGACAAAAGACACAATCTTTAATAAGTGACATATATAAAAGACGATTTTTGTAATTTACTCCAAACGTAAACAAATGATTTTCTTTGTGAATCAACCACAATAATTCATGAATAATACGTGATTAATAAGATGGGAAAAAATTCAAAAAAAATCTCTCATTCACTTCTCACGTTAAGCCAATTTGTATGTTACGACTCATTTGTATAATAGCTTAACCCTATAATTCTATTCTACATAACTAGTTATCCTCGTCTTGGTTTTAAAATGCATGTGCATAATGCGCGCATGACATGATGCAGTGATGAGATTGCATCACACGATGCGATTCCATGATATGCGTATCACATGATGTGGTTTGATGCAACGCCTTATATAGTTAGACCGATATTTGAACAAGTTGGACCATGATTGCAATGGGTCAAATTTTACAAATCTGATCAAACAAATCTTACCATCATTTGAGCAAAGGGTTGAGTATTTGAACATATTAGACTATCGATTGAACAAATTTGACTAGAGTTGATAAGAACATCTTATATTTTACTTTTTAAAAGTTAACAAGTTAAAATATTATTTTATGAACAGACTTAAAATACTATCTATAAATAACCTTTTAGTAATTTTTTTAATAACGAACACGTTGCATATGTGATTTTAAAAACAAAGCTCTGTATGCCCATGAACAAACAACAAGCAAACAAAATCTGCATTGCTAAATGCAGTCAGGTTTCCTTAGGTCGGTTTCTTCACACTGCTGGGTTAAGAGATGATAGGTTGGGATTGGGCTTCATGGGGGCTTTTAAGAGAGTGGTAAAGGGCCCTAATTTTAGTATTAGGTTGATATTGAGTGGGAGTTCATTAGCCCACTGGGCCTTTATTGGGTCCGCCCCGGCCTGGTGTAAAACTAAAATGAGATATACCGGGCTAAGATTCGAGTTACAGGAACAAGGGCCAAACCAACCACCTAAGAATGGAATCGTCGAGCGAAAACACTTGACAACCTCCTGGAAGCAGCTTTTCTTGCCACCAGACCTTTCTCCATCAATTAGGAGTCTGATGCCGTCACTAAACACATTCCTTAAATTGAAGCCATTTTTGAGTGTTTATTTTTTGGTGTCTAATCCGCATATATATCACCATTGCTCTTGATTTTCTTGACTGTATATCTCTTAAATGTAAACATTTACACGTGTGATTTAGTTTACAAAGATTTTTCAATGCCTCGAACCTCGAACAGAGAGTAAAAAAGGCGTAAGGTTCACAATGGTGTAAAAGTAAAATGGGATATACCGGGCTAGGAATCGAGTTACAGGAACAAGGGCCAAACCAACCACCCAAGAATGGAATCGTCAAGCGAAAACACTTGACAACCTCCTGGAAGCAGCTTTTCTTGCCACCAGACCTTTATCCATCAAGTAGGAATCTGATGCCGTCACTAAACACATTCCTTAAATTGTAGCCATTTTTTGAGTGTTTATTTTTTGGTGTCTAATCCGCATATATATCACCATTGCTCTTGATTTTCTTGACTGTATATCTCTTAAATGTCAACATATACACGTGTGATTTAGTTTACGAAGATTTTTCAATGCCGAGAACCTCGATCAGATAGTAAAAAAGACGTAAGGTACACAATGGTGTAAAACTAAAATGGGATATACCGGGTTAGGATTCGAGTTATAGAAACAAGGGCCAAACCAACCACCCAAGAATGGAATCGTCGAGTGAAAACACTTAACAACCTCCTGGAAGCAGCTTTTCTTGCCACCAGACCTTTCTCCATCAAATAGGAATCTGATGCCGTCACTGAACACATTACTTAAATGGTAGCCATTTTTTGAGTGTTTATTTTTTAGTGTCTAATCCGCATATATATTACCATTGCTCTTGATTTTCTTGACTGTATATCTCTTAAATGTCAACATATACACATGTGATTTAGTTTACGAAGATTTTTCAAGGCCGAGAACCTCGATCAGAGAGTAAAAAAGGCGTAAGGTTCACAATGGTGTAAAACTAGAATGAGATATACCGGGCTAGGATTCGAGTTATAGGAACAAGGGCCAAACCAACCACCCAAGAATGGAATCGTCGAGCGAAAACACATGACAACCTCCTGGAAGCAGTTTTTCTTGCCACTAGACCTTTCTCCATCAATTAGGAATCTGATTCCGTCACTAAACACATTCCTTAAATTGTAGCCATTTTTTGAGTGTTTATTTCTTGGTGTCTAATCCGCAAATATATCACCATTGCTCTAGATTTTCTGGACTGTATATCTCTTGAATGTCAACATATACACGTGTGATTTAGTTTACGAAGATTTTTCAATGCCGAGAACCTCGATCAGAGAGTAAAATAGGCGTAAGGTTCACAGTGGTGTAAAACTTAAATGGGATATACCGGGCTAGGATTCGAGTTACAGGAACAAGGGCCAAACCAACCATCCAAGAATGGAATCGTCGAGCGAAAACACTTGACAACCTGCTGGAAGCAGCTTTTCTTGCCACCAGACATTTCTCCATCAATTAGGAATCTGATGCCGTTATTGAACACATTCCTTAAATTGTAGCCATTTTTTGAGTTTTTATTTTTTGGTGTCTAATCCGCATATATATCACCATTGCTCTTGATTTTCTTGACTGTATATCTTTTAAATGTCAACATATACACGTGTGATTTAGTTTACGAAGATTTTTCCATGCCGAGAACCTCGATCAGAGAGTGAAAAAGGCGTAAGGTTCACAATGGTGTAAAACTAAAATGGGATATACCGGGCTAGGATTCGAGTTACCGGAACAAGGGCCAAACCAACCACCCAAGAATGGAATCGTCGAGCGAAAACACTCGACAACCTCCTGCAAGCAGCTTTTCTTGCCACCAGACCTTTCTCCACCAATTAGGAATCTGATGCCGTCACTGAACACATTCCTTAAATTGTAGCCATTTTTTGAGTGTTTATTTTTTGGTGTCTAATCCGCATATATATTAACATTGCTCTTGATTTTATTGACTGTATATCTCTTAAATGTCAACATATACATGTTTGATTTAGTTTACGAAGATTTTTCAATGCCGAGAACCTTGATCAGAGAGCGAAAAAAGGCGTAAGGTTCTCAATGATGTAAACTAAAATGGGATATACCGGGATAGAATTCGAGTTACAGGAATAAGGGCCAAACCAACCACCCAAGAATGGAATCGTCGAGCGAAAACACTTGACAACCATCCTGGAAGCAATTTTTCTTGCCACCAGACCTTTCTCCATCAATTAGGAATCTGATGCCGTCACTAAACACATTCCTTAAATTGTAGCCATTTTTTGCGTGCTTATTTTTTGGTGTCTAATCCGCATATATATCACCGTTGCTCTTGATTTTCTTGACTGTATATCTCTTAAATGTCAACATATACACGTGTGATTTAGTTTACGAAGATTTTTCAATGCCGAGAACCTCGATCAGAGAGTAAAAAAGACGTAAGGTTTACAATGGTGTAAAACTAAAATTGGATATACCAGGCTAGTATTCGAGTTACAGGAACAAGGGCTAAACCAACCACCTAAGAATGGAATCGTCGTGCGAAAACACTTGACAACCTACTGGAAGCAGCTTTTCTTTCTACCAGACCTTTTTCCATCAATTAGGAATATGATGCCGTCACTTAACACATTACTTAAATTGTAGCCATTTTTTGAGTGTTTATTTTTTGGTTTTAATCCGCATATATATTACCATTGCTCTTGATTTTCCTTACTGTATATCTCTTAAAGGTCAACATATACACGCGTGATTTAGTTTACGAAGATTTTTTAGTGCCGAGAACCTCGATCAGAGAGTTAAAAAGGCGTAAGTGATGTGTGCTAAACAGACTACTAAAATTAACTACTTTTGACTCTATAAGTTAGACACTAAAAAGCTGTAATTCTAGACTCGACCTAAACCACACAATCGGCAAGTGTACCGATCACTATAGTATGACCTAAGGAAGTCCGGATATCGAACCACGAGACTCTACTAATCACGCTAATTAAACTCTAACAGACTCTGACAGACAAGACTCAAACTGTTTAATTGTTTTTTTTTGGGGGGGGGGGGGGTTACTGAAAATCTAAGGAAATCTATTAAACTAATTATTAACCAGAACTATGCTAATATGAACTAATATGAAGACTTTACTTAGATGAGGATGAAGACCACCTAGACTAGAATCCTGGATTGATTTTTAAGAATTTACCATTTAAGTTAACCGCATGTTTTATGAAACCGAGATCTTGTGATACTAAACCTATTAAGACACCAACTAAGCCCCTCAACCCTTCTCGAGGTGAAACTTATGGCACTACCTAGGCCGTTAATCCTACCGGTTATTAGACTTCCTTTCGGTTATCTAATTATTGTGTAAGTACCCTAATATTGACCTACTCTTTTCCAATTATAGATCTAGGGTAGTTTGAGTTTCTTAACTTGACTTGATAGACTAATAAACCGACGGGGCAACTAAGGCATGACTTTTTCCAAAGACTGTCTAAAGCAATTCACCGGGTAAGACCTACCAATAGCCTTGCACCTTCCAGCTACTAGGACTAGTAGAATACTGAAATCTAGCAAATTATTAACTATCACTTCTAAGGTTTATTGGCCAATTCACCCTAAAGGTCAAAGACATGAGGTCAAAGATCTAGCATGAACCTATTCCGTAGCAGACAACCACCTAGATTCACACGAAGCAATTGATAATAATTAACCAAATTAAAGTACGCATACACACCAAATTAATAAACCAAACCTTTTACAAAACACAATTTATCCATAAACACATGCAATTAACTACAAAGGTTCAAACTTTATTTCAATCCATTCATCATAGTCTAGGCGGTTTAAGCATTTAGCCAATACTCATTGTTTCAAACATCATAATAATCATGACCATAACAGAATTCATCATGAAACAAGTTGGAATTAAACGAAACGAGAAAAAGACGGGAATATTAAACCTGAATGCTTCACTCCGAATGCTCCCGAACTCGTACCCGATGATTCCTATGCTTCAAAACCTTCGAACAGCCTCTGATTAGCCTCTGATATGTATAAGAATGGTCCAAAACTCGCTGACTTCGTAACTCGTCGATAACAGCCGATATATTGATTATATAATCCTCAAACCCTAAAAACCTAGCTGTTTTCGTAAAATTCTGCCGCCACAAGGATGTGGCGGCCCGCGATAACCCTTAGACAAAAGTGTCGCGGGTGGCGGCCCCCCCTAAATAATTCTGTTTCTTTTCTTATTCATGGCGGCCCGCGATAACGTTCTTTGAAACCCGTCGCGGGTAGCCAAACCCTCCAGAACTGTAATTTCTTCATTGTTTTAACTTTCAAACTTTCGTTTCTCGCCTCGACACTTTATCTTGTCATATTTTACTCATTTCCTGCACTTTCAGCTACTAAGATCTGGAAAACGCAAAAATATCAAAAGTATTCACAATCTACACTAAAATGAAACTAAAACTATCTATAGACGACTAAAAACGAACGCGAATAAAGATGTATTTTACAATACATCAGTAAGGTTCACAATGGTGTAAAACTAAAATGGGATATACCGGGCTAGGATTCGAGTTACAGGAACAAGGGCCAAACCAACCACCAAGAATGGAATCGTCGAGCGAAAACACTTGACAACCTCCTGGAAGTAGCTTTTCTTGCCACCAGACCTTTCTCCATCAATTAGGACTCTGATGCCGTCACTAAACACATTCCTTAAATTGTAGCCATTTTCAGAGTGTTTATTTTTTGGTGTCTAATCCACATATATATCACCATTGTTCTTGATTTTCTTGACTGTATATCTCTTAAATGTAAACATATACACGTGTGATTTAGTTTACGAAGATTTTTCAATACCGAGAACCTTGATCAGAGAGTAGAAAAGACGTAAGGTTCACAATGGTGTAAAACTAAAATGGGATATACCGAGATAGGATTCGAGTTACAGGAATAAGGGCCAAACCAACCACCCAAGAATGGAATCGTCGAGCGAAAACACTTGACAACCTCCTGGAAGCAGCTTTTCTTGCCACCAGACCTTTCTCCGTCAATTAGGAATCTGATGCCGTTACTGATCACATTCCTTAAATTGTAGCCATTTTTTGAGTGTTTATTTTTTGGTGTCTAATCCTCATATATTTTACCATTTCTCTTGATTTTCATGACTGTATATCCCTTAAATATCAACATATACACGTGTGATTTAGTTTATGAAGATTTTTCAATGCCGAGAACCTCGACCAGAGAGTAAAAAAGGCGTAAGGTTCACAATGGTGTAAAACTAAAATGGGATATATCGGGCTAGGATTCGAGTTACAGGAACAAGGGCCAAATCAACCACCTAAGAATGGAATCGTCGAGCGAAAACACTTGACAGCCTCCTAAAAGCAGTTTTTCTTGCCACCAGACCTTTCTCCATCAATTAGGAATCTGACGCCGTCACTGAACTCATTTCTTAAATTGTAGCCATTTTATGAGTGTTTATTTTATGGTTTCTAATCCGCATATATATTACCATTGCTCTTGATTTTTTTGACTGTATATCTCTTAAAGGTCAACATATACACGTGTGATTTAGTTTACGAAGATTTTTCAATGCCGAGAACCTCGATCAGAGAGTAAAAAAGCCGTAAGGTTCAAAATGATGTAAAACTAAAATGAGATATACCGGGCTAGGATTCGAGTTACAGGAACAAGGGCCAAACCAACCAACCAAGAATGGAATCGTCGAGTGAAAACACTTGACAACCTCTTGGAAGCAGCTTTTCTTGCCACCAAACCTTTCTTTGGAATCTACACATTACTTAAACTGTAGCCATTTTTTGAGTGTTTATTTTTTGGTCTCTAATCCGCATATATATCACTATTGCTCTTGATTTTCTTGACTGTATATCTCTTAAATGTCAACATATACACGTGTGATTTAGTTTACGAAGAATTTTCAATGCCGAGAACCTCGATAAGAGAGTAAAAAAGGTGTAAGGTTCACAATGGTGCAAAACTAAAATGGGATATACCGGGCTAGGATTCGAGTTACAGGAACAAGGGCCAAACCAACCGCCCAAGAATGGAATCGTCGAGCGAAAACACTTGACAACCTCCTGGAAGCAACTTTTCTTGCCACCAGACCTTTCTCCATCAATTTAGGAATCTGATGCCATCACTAAACATATTCCTTAAATTGTAGACATTTTTTGAGTGTTTATTTTTTGGTGTCTAATCCACATATATATCACCATTGCTATGGATTTTCTTGACTGTATATCTCTTAAATGTCAACATATACACGTGTGATATAGTTTACGAAGATTTTTCAATGCCGAGAACCTCGATCAGAGAGTAAAAAAGGCGCAATGTTCACAATGCTGTAAAACTAAAATGGGATATCCCGGGCTAGGATTCGAGTTACAGGAATAAGGGCCAAACCAACCACCCAAGAATGGAATCGTCGTGTGAAAACACTTGAAAACCTCCTGGAAGCAGCTTTTCTTGCCACCAGACCTTTCTCCATAAATTAGGAATCTAATGCCGTCACTGAACACATTCCTTAAATTGTAGCCATTTTTTGAGTGTTTATTTTTTGGTTTCTAATCCGCATATACATCACCATTGCTCTTGATTTTCTTGACTGTATATATCTTAAATGTTAACATATAGATGTATGATTTAGTTTACGAAGATTTTTCAATGCCGAGAACCTCGATAAGAGAGTAAAAAAGGTGTAAGGTTCACAATGGTGAAAACTAAAATGAGATATATCGGGCTAGGATTTGAGTTACAGGAACAAGGACCAAACCAACCACCTAAGAATGGAATCGTCGAGCGAAAACACTTGACAGCCTCCTAAAAGCAGTTTTTCTTGCCACCAGACCTTTCTCCATCAATTAGGAATCTGACGCCTTCACTGAACTCATTTTTAAATTGTCGCCATTTTATGAGTGTTTATTTTTTGGTTTCTAGTCCGCATATATATTACCATTGCTTTTGATTTTCTTGACTGTATATCTCTTAAAGATCAACATATACACGTGTGATTTAGTTTACGAAGAATTTTCAATGCCGAGAACCTCTATAAGAGAGTAAAAAAGGTGTAGGGATCACAATGGTGCAAAACTAAAATGGGATATACCGGCTAGGATTCGAGTTACAGGAACTAGGGCCAAACCAACCGCCCAAGAATGGAATCGTCGAGTGAAAACACTTGACAACCTCCTGGAAGCAGCTTTTTCTTGCCACCAGACCTTTCTCCATCAATTAGGAATCTGATGCCATCACTAAACACATTCCTTAAATTGTAGCCATTTTTTGAGTGTTTATTTTTTGGTGTCTAATCCACATATATATCACCATTGCTATTGATTTTCTTGACTGTATATCTCTTAAATGTCAACATATACACGTGAGATTTAGTTTACGAAGATTTTTCAATGCCGAGAACCTTGATCAGAGAGTAAAAAAGGCGTAAGGTTCATAATGGTACAAAAATAAATGGGATATACCGGGCTAGGATTCGAGTTACAGGAACAAGGGCTAAACCAACCACCCAAGAATGGAATCGTCGAGCGAAAACACTTGATAACCTCCTGGAAGCAGCTTTTCTTACCATCAGACCTTTCTCCATCAATTCGGAATCTGATGCCGTCACTAAACACATTACTAAAATTGTAGCCATTTTTTGAATGTTTATTTTTTTGGTGTTTAATCCGCATATATATCACAATTGCTCTTGATTTTCTTGACTGTATATCTCTTAAATGTTAACATATACACGTGTGATTTAGTTTACGAAGATTTTTCAATGCCGAGAACCTTGATCAGAGAGTAAAAAAGGCTTAAGGTTCAAAATGGTGTAAAACTGAAAGGGGATATACCGGGCTAGGATTTGAGTTACAGGTAGGGGTGCAAACGAGCCGAGCCGAGCCCGAGCTCGGCCAGGCTCGAACTCGAGCTCGATTAACTTATGAGAGCTCGGGCTCGAGCTCGGCTCGATTCGAACTTTGTTTTCAAAGCTCGGGCTCGGCTCGTTTGTATTTTATCAAGCTCGAGCTCGGCTCGGGCTTGGCTCGTTTATTATCTATTAATTAGTATATTAAATAAAAATAATATAAATAATAGACTGTTTAGGCTTGCGAGCTCGATAAGTAAAGCTCGGGCTCGTTTACTAAATAAGCTTATTTTTAGGTTCGAGGTCGGCTTATAAACAAGTTTAAATAAGCTCGGCTCGACTCGGCTCGTTTACACTAAGGCTCGATAAGGCTCGACGAGCCTAACGAGCTTCACATGTGAGGCTCGAGCTCGGGCTCGATAAACAAACGAGCTTTGTTTTGAGGCTCAAGCTCGGCTTGGGCTCGATAAGGCTCGGCTCGTTTCGAGCTTTTTCTCGAGCCGATCTCGAGTAGCTCGCGAGCCGCTCGGCTCGTTTGCACCCCTAGTTACAGGAACAAGGGTCAAACAAACCACCAAGAATGGAATCGTCGAGCGAAAACACTCGACAACCTCCTGGAAGCAGCTTTTCTTGCCACAGACCTTTCTCCATCAATTAGGAATCTGATGCCGTCACTAAACACATTCCTTAATTTGTAGCCATTTTTTGATTGTTTATTTTTTGGTGTCTAATCCGCGTATATATTTCCATTGCTCTTGATTTTCTTGACTGTATATCTATTAAATGTCAACATATACACGTGCGATTTAATTTATGAAGATTTTTCAATGCCGAGAACCTTGATCAGAGAGTAAAAAAGGCGTAAGGTTCACAATGGTGTAAAACTAAAATGGGATATACCGGGCTAAGATTCGAGTTACAGGAACAAGGGCCAAACCAACCACCCAATAATGGAATCGTCGAGCGAAAACACTTGACAACTTCCTGGAAGCAGCTTTTCTTGCCACTAGACCTTTCTCTATCAATTAGGAATCTGATGCCGTCACTGAACACATTCCTTAAATTGTAGCCATTTTTTGAGTGTTTATTTTTTGGTGTCTAATCCGCATATATATCACCATTGCTCTTTGTAGGATCGTGTTCTGTCCCAAAACGAGTCGTTCAGAGGCGTTCTACTCAATATGAAAGGCGGAAACAGACATATTGAGTGTGATTCAGCAAGATATTCACTTTAACTGTTGTTCTGATTAAATTGACAAAGTTTTACAGTGAAACAACACCTCGGCAGCACTTCGGCTCCGGAAACACACATACAAAACTGATTCAAACGAAATTACCTAGCCCCTATTTATAGGCTGCCTAATTCCGCACCAACATGACTCATGCGAAATTACAGTTCAAGCGGAATTAGGGTCTCATGCGGAATTAGCAGTTCAAACGGAATTAGATGCTAATTCCGTCCGTACGGAATTACTACCTAACACATTTCAAACGAAATTAGCTTGATCATGCGAAATTAAATTTTTGTCATGTTTTCTCGAACTTCGTGCCCTGAATAATGCAAGACTCGATACAAGACGAAGTCGACAGACGTATGCACCAACAGACTCCCACTCAGATGTTGACGAGTCTTAAGTGTCGAGTCTTCAACATCTTCAGTCTTTATCAGTCTGATCGCTCTCTGAAGTATTTGACAATGTAAAACTTCTTCAATCTTCTCTTTTCTTTTCATCAGCACCAACATACTCCCCTCGAACAAATAATCTTTCCTCGGATGTTGATCGCAATCTGTCTTTCACAGGATCAGGATCGTGTCCTGGCTCTATACTCAGACTCAGAATCCAGACTATTCTGCACATACTACCTCACAATAAATTTCACAAATTTAACATTTGACAAATTTATATATCACTTGCAGGTATCTTTCTAGAATGATTTAACAATTTAAAAGCTTCTGATGACCACTTGTAGGTAAATATTCAAAATTTTATTCATTTAAACAGACACTCCCCCTCACGAAATGCTCATCATGTTTAGCACTTGGAATTTTGAAAATCAGCTCTCCAACATCAGTTGTCGAAAATCTTTTTGTATTTTTTTCAAAAATTTATGCTAAAACACACTTAAAAATCTTTTTGTATTTTTGAATAGAATAAGAATGCAGTAAAGAAATATTTACAGACACTATTTTTGTGAGTTTGTGTAAGAGGATCATATCAGTTTTTGACAAGTCACAAGTACCGTTGAGCTTAGTTACACATTAAGAATTAAACAGTTCACTTAGATTGCCGATATACTGATCCACTTAAATTCTCACACAAATTTCAACTGATTCAGGATATGAATTAGGTGTATTAAGAACTCATTCATGTGTCCCACCTCTTGAATATACTCCCGTATCCAGATCCCAATATTTAGTCTTACAAGTGAGTATACCACAGATGATATCTGTAAGGGGTTAAATGCGAAGGCCGTGAGAGCTCAGGTCAGAACTTCCGTTCAGCAGAGAGATGACGGCTTCGACTTTTGGTGGGTCCCCTTTAGAGGATCTTTTTTACAACAACACATGATTAGCATTTTTCAATGTTTCATCATTTTTTGTACTGAGGGCATGCTTTTATTTCAAGCAAGCGTAAAGTATTCTCCGGGGACTAGGCCATTGCTTCCGCAAAATTAGAAGTCCCGGGATAATACCCCAGTTATCACTGAGCATAAAGACCTAGTATCTCAGAAAGAGGGATCTTTCAAACGAAATTTCAGGGGTTACCTATATATCCAAGTAGTGTTCCCCACGAAATAAGCAAGTTTGAATTTAAGTTTATATCCCGAAAAAGCTTACTAAATGTGTAAAAACCTATCGGCATATCATCAGTGAGACCGTTTAACGCTATTTAATCATTACATTTCTTTAGCATACTGTAACTGTCTACTGATGTACTATCATTTCCTCTTTTTCACAACAAAACTCTTTTTGCATTTTATCATGTTTTTGACATTTTCAAATTTTCTAATGTTTTTGGATTTTCTGAAAAATATCTTACTCCCCCTAAAATACAAACACATTTAAGGAAATTTGAAAACAAACTATACAAGTAAAGTGACAACTGATATCGAATCACTTCAAAACGCCATCCTCTTGGCATAAACAATCAGAACTCCCCCTTACAACAAACTATTTTCTCATTATGATTTCAAAACACTTAAGTTTGTTTTAATCAAAATGATTTTTCCGGAAAATAAGTTTTGTTGATTTTAATACTTGTAGACATGGGGATGTGATCATCACTTTGTTTTCCAAACATTTGAAAAATTTAACAATTTTAGATTTTACCAACAATATCACTTGTAGAAAATCAAGTACAACTTAATGTCCCTGATTTACCACTTGTAAGACGAAATATCACCGAAGTGAATTTCTCAAGAAAGATGCCGATTCCTGCTCCACTCTTACCAACCTGGGAGCTCCGGCAAGTCAGGATTTTACTTGTGAAAAACTTCCATCCAAGCCTGACCAAGCTTGGATGTTTCCAGCTCAATTTCACTTGGGTAAAAAGTTGCTTTCTTTGTTTCATAAAAGTCCTTTACCCCTTTGGCCTTTCCCTCGACCATTTTCCCAAAAATCTTTTTAACATTTCCATTAAACACTTTCTCGACATCAAATTCTTTCTTCTCAGAATAGAATTGATTCGAGATCTCAACCTTCCCAACTTTTGATTTAAAATTTTCAGCCTTCAATGGTGGAAAATGAACATCATCCATTGGAGGCACTGAGTTTTCTTCTTTAACCTCAACCTGTGGCTCATCTGACTTTGTGGAATCAGATTCATCGCCAAATTTCTCAACAAACTTCTTAACAACCCACATTTGGTTGTCATGCTTAGTTCTCTTTTTATAAAAACTTGTCTTTGAACACTCACCAACTTCATATGTTGAATTTTCAAAAATTTTAAATTTTTCCGTTGGTGGTTCATTTTTCTCAACAACTTTTTCTTTGAGTTTTTTAGAGACTTCCTGTTTGATGTTGGTAGCTTTAGGACAGTTCCATGCAATGTGACCAACTTCATTGCATTTGTAACAGGTTCTTGTCTCCTTTCTTTGATAAGCATCATTCTTCACTTTCTCTTGCTTCTTGGCAAGGAATTCTCTGTTTGATTGCTTCCAGAATGAGCTTTTTGATTCCTCTTCACAGCTTGTCCCTGAAACAAATTTTGTATTTGTTTTAGAAGTTTTTTCATGTTTATAATTTTCTGGTGGAATAAATCCAAGACCTTTCCTTTTGAACTTACCGTTATGGTTTGGTTTCTTTTGAAAACCAGAACCAGAACCGTAACCTTTTTTCTTGTTTAAACGTTGTTGAACTCTTGAAGTGTATTTTTTAGGTTTTTCAGTAAGATTTACATCTTTTATTTCAGAAATATTGATTTCTGTTAGTTTGAAAACCTTTTTGATCTTTTTAACTTAAACACTTCTTATTAGAAATTCTTTATCAGAATATAATTTGTCAGAATCATTCAAAGTGTATGCAACTTTGAATGTTTCATCCTTCAAATTAGATTTTGATAACAGAAATTCTTTATTGTAAACCCGTTTAACCGACGACTTTGGACTATCAACTGATGATGATCTCGGACTTTCAGACTCAGACTTTGACTCCGACTCCTTATCTGTTTCCAACACCTGATCGACCACCTTTTTTATTAACTCAGACTCATGATCAGTGTCAGACGATGTGAACGTGACGTCAATGTTTTCTGGTAACTCATCAGTTGTTTCCGTTTTTAACTTTATATTGACAGCCCTTTTGACTTGCTCCTCATTCGGTTTTCTAGGAGAATACCCTTCCCAAATTGGAGGCGGACACTTGTTATAACTGACACTCTGTTTCTTACCAGTATCCTTCTTCTCTTTTGGCTTCTCATCTTGAAAAACTTCTAAACCTACAATAGTTGGATAGATTCGATCAATTAGATAATCAGAACTAGAATAACTTTGCAGTAAACGTCTAATTCTCTCATTTTCAATCCTCTCAGTCTCCAACTCTTGCTTTAACTTTGCACACTCTTCAATGTAATGATTGATAGCTTTTTGCTTCGACATCATCACAACATTCATCATTGTCAGTGCATCTTCTCTTTCAGAATTTGTCTTTTGTAGATCAGTTACCGTTCTGTTCAAAACGTCATACGACTCCTTCACATAATTGAGATTGAACAGTAATTGTTCTTTCATCTTATCTTGCTCACTCAACTTCTCATCTTTTTCTGCACATTGCTTGCAAGATTCCAAACACTTTAAGCAAGGCTTGATGACTTCCACAATCTTTTCTATTTCAACAATCTTCTCCACTTCAACAACTTTTTCAACTTCACTCACCTTCTCCTTTTCAACAATCTTCTCAGCAATTTTAACCTCTTCATTTTGAACAATCTTTTCATTTTGATCTTTGCTTTCACATTCCTTCCTTTTCAGTTCTTTTGCTACTCGTCTCTTCTTCAACTTCTCCAAGCGATCTGCAAAATAAAATTGAAAACTTCCAGGAGATAAATGAGTTTTTGCAATATTGATATGCATTTGTTCCTCATCATCACTACTGTCATCAATTGGTGATTGATCAAAATCTATTGTCTTTTCAGAACTATCATCTGAAGAACTAGAATCAGATGGCGTTTGATCAAAAACTGTTGTTCTTTCTGAACTTTCTTCTGATGAAACAGACTCTTCTTCTTGACTTTTCTCATTACTATCAAACACTTTCATCCATTCTGTCATCAGATCATGCTCTTGAACTATCTGTGCAAGAGAGCAGCAACTTTTGAATCAGGTGGAATATATTTATCCCAGCTGAAGCCTTTTGCCACTTTTTCATCATCTTGATCAATGATACCATAATAGGCTTTCTTATTTGCATCTTCGATCATTCTTGCATGCGCAGTTTGTGGTTCCTTTTGTTGATATGGTTGATGAGCAACTTGTTGATATATGGCTTTCCGATAGTAATCATCTTTTCCAAAAGGATTCTTTGCTCCACTAGCTTCCTGATTTTTGCATTCTCTCTTAAAATGACCTTTCTCCCTGCATCGAAAACAAGTAACTTTAGATTTATCAAAACCCAAAGTAGACACATGTGCATCCAAAAAATCATTTCTTCCTGTAATCATTTTAAACTTTTCTGCTCTTCTTAAAACACTTGCTAGACACCATTTGATGTCCATGAGCTCCATCTCTTCAGCGTCTATCTGATCGTAATCCTCTTTCGTCAGCATAGGATTTCCTATCCTTCCAGCTACTAATCCCTCATAAGATTCCAGCACGGTAGCAAGTAACGCCATGTGATCTTTAGCAACTTCTTCAGAAAAACTTTGACCATTCGGAAGATTTAATGCTATGTTGCACTGTATCACACAACCATTTCCACTTTTTGAACTTTGAGACTGAAAACTTGAAGTTGAACTCTTTGGATTAACACTCGGATATGAAAAAAAATCCACTGCTACTGTTTGAATTTTGATCAACAGTTCCAGATGAGTTTCCAGCACTAAAAGCAGTTTGGATTTTTGGACTCATTTCAACCTCTTGAACACAGCCTTTGTAATACATTTTCACATCTTGTTGATTACTCAGATTGTTCATCCTTGCAATCTTTTGCTGTTCAAGATCTTGACCTTCAATCTTTTCGATGAACTGAGAAATCGTCAAACCATCATATTCTCCGGTGTTCTTTAAGATCATAAAAAATGTACCCCATTCTTTCTGAGGTAAAGCATCAGCTAATTTGTCTACCCATTCCTCTCGTTCTTTATTGATACTTAACAAAGACATTGAACGTACTAAGTGGCAGTATCTTTCAATAAACTTCTTTGTATCTTCTCCTGGCAGACTTGTGAATAGATCAAATTCTTTCTTAAGCAATGCCTTTTTACTCTTAATCATCTTCTCACTTCCCTCAAACTTAATTCTGAGTGCTTCCCAAATAGAACGTGAAGTTTTATCATGTTGAAGCAATATGAAGATGTCTTCTTTAATAGCTTGCTGGAGTAAACTGATCATCATTTTCTCTGCTTTGTACATGTCTCGTTCCTTATCTGTAAATTCAAAAATCTTTTTATCAATTCCCAGCTCAGTACGTGGTAGCACATACCTTTTCTCAACACACTCCCATGATCTCAAATGATTGGCTTGGACCCAGTTTTCAAACCTATATTTCCAACCATAATACTCCTCAATGCTCATTAGTTTAGGGGGTTTTTGCATTGTTCCAGTTTCATTTTCCATGTTCATGTTTTGAGCAATGGCAGCTGGAGTAGTCGGGGATGTGGTAAATGCGTTGTAGAATTCTTCTTCCATGATTCGGTAACAAACTTTTCACAACAGACACTTTCAAACGAAATTAGGTCTTTCAAACGAAATCACTCCCAAGCGAAATTAACCTGCACAATCAACTTCAAACGGAATTAAGATTCAAACGAGATTAGAATTTCAAACGAAATCAAAAATTTTGTTTGAACGGCCAAACGAAATTTAATTCCGTATGGAATTACACTCAGTTTCAAGCGGAATACTAATTCCGTGTGGAATTAGCTGCTGATTCAAACGAAATTAACTACAAACTGTAATTCCGTGCGGAATTAAGGTGTTATTCCACGCGGAATTAGGCTGACGTCATCATTTCGGTCCAACTTTTGTCAAATTGTTCAGGATTTAGCTCGATTTTACGTCCAATTTTCTCAAGGGTTTGTTAAAACACAATTTCGCTTATGATGTGAAAAGTTCAAGCCATTTCAACTGTTAAAACTTGTTCAATTTAGAAAAGAAGGTGTAGAAGTTAGAAAATAAGATGAAATCAGGCTGAATTTGTTAGAACTCCTCATCCTGAGCTCTGATACCACATGTAGGATCGTGTTCTGACCCAAAACGAGTCGTTCAGAGGCGTTCTACTCAATATGAAAGGCGGAAACATATATATTGAGTGTGATTCAGCAAGATATTCACTTTAACTGTTGTTCTGATTAAATTGACAAAGTTTTACAGTGAAACAACACTTCGGCAACACTTCGGCTCCGGAAACACACATACAAGACTGATTCAAACGAAATGACCTAGCCCCTATTTATAGGCTGCCTAATTCCGCACCAACATGACTCATGCGAAATTACAGTTCAAGCGGAATTAGGATCTCATGCGGAATTAGCAGTTCAAACAGGATTACATGCTAATTCCGTACGGAATTACTACCTAACACATTTCAAACGAAATTAGCTTGATCATGCGAAATTAACTTTTTGTCATGTTTTCTCGAACTTCGTGCCCTGAACAATGCAAGACTCGATACAAGACGAAGCCGACAGACATATGCACCAACACTCTTGATTTTCTTGACTGTATATCTCTTAAATGTCAACATTTACACGTGTGAATTAGTTTATGAAGATTTTTCAATGCCGAGAACCTCGATCAGAGAGTAAAAAAGGCGTAAGGTTCACAATGGTGTAAAACTATAATGGGATATACCGGGCTAGGATTTGAGTTACAGGAACAAGGGCCAAACAAACCACCCAAGAATGGAATCGTCGAGCGAAAACACTTGACAATCTCATGGAAGCAGATTTTCTTGCCACCAGACCTTTCTACATCAATTAGGAATCTGATGCCGTCACTAAACACATTCCTTAAATTGTAGCGATTTTTTGAGTGTTTATTTTTTGGTGTCTAATCCGCATATATATCACCATTGTTCTTGTTTTTTCTTGACTGTATATCTCTTAAATGTCAACATATAGACGTGTGATTTAGTTTACGAAGATTTTTCAATGCCGAGAACCTTGATCAGAGAGTAAAAAAGGCGTAAGGTTCACAATGGTGTAAAACTAAAATGGGATATACTGGGCTAGGATTCGAGTAACAGGAACAAGGGCCAAACCAACCACCCAAGAATGGAATCTTCGTGCGAAAACACTTGACAACCTCCTGGAAGCAGCTTTTCTTGCCACCAGACCTTTCCCCATCAATTAGGAATCTGATTTCGTCACTAAACACATTCCTTAAATTGTAGCCATTTTTTGAGTATTTATTTTTTGGTGTCTAATCCGCATATATATCACCATTGCTCTTGATTTTCTTGACTGTATATCTCTTAAATGTCAACATATACATGTGTGATTTAGTTTACGAAGATATTTCAATGCCGAGAACCTCGACCAGAGAGTAAAAAAGGCGCAAGGTTCACAATGGTGTAAAACTAAAATGGGATATATCGGGCTAGGATTCGAGTTACAGGAAGAAGGGCCAAACCAACCACCCAAGAATGGAATCGTCGACCGAAAACACTTGACAACCTCCTGGAAGCAGCTTTTCTTGCCACTAGACCTTTCTCCGTCAATAAGGAATCTGATGCCGTCACTGAACACATTCCTTAAATTATAGCCATTTTTTGAGTGTTTATTTTTTGGTGTCTAATCCGCATATATATCACCATTGCTCTTGATTTTCTTGACTGTATATCTCTTAAATGTCAACATATACACGTGCGATTTAGTTTACGAAGATTTTTCAATGTCGAGAACCTCGATCAGAGAGTAAAAGAGGCATAAGGTTCACAATGGTGTAAAACTAAAATGGGATATACCGGGCTAGGATTCGAGTTACAGGAACAAGGGCCAAATCAACCACCCAAGAATGGAATCGTCGAACGAAAACACTTGATAACCTCCTGGAAGCAGCTTTTCTTGCCACCAGACCTTTCTCCATCAATTAGGAATCTGATGCCATCACTGAACACATTCCTTAAATTGTAGCAATTTTTTTGCGTGTTTATTTTTTGGTGTCTAATCCGCATATATATTACCATTGCTCTTGATTTTCTTGATTGTATATCTCTTAAATGTCAACATATACACGTGTGATTTAGTTTACGAAGATTTTTCAATGCCGAGAATCTCGATCAGAGAGTAAAAAAGGCGTAAAGTTCATAATGGTGCAAAAATAAAGAGGATATACCGGGCTAGGATTCGAGTTACAGGAACAAGGGCCAAACCAACTACCCATGAATTGTCACACCCCTTTCTGCGGCGGAAGCACGAGGTGTGATCATGAAAGGTTTTCATTGCATACGATTGGTAAACATATTACATGCTCGTAAAATAACTTCAAATGCCAAACATTACATAACTGAAAACGTAGTTTATGTGTTTACATCACAAGACAACATATTGTCTGAAAAGATTACAACTTTATTCAAAGACAAACATAACAACATCCAAGAGCATGAGTAAGACTGCGCACACATCCACTTTAGTTACCTGAAATACATGTGAGTTTTTGGAAAAACGTCAACATAATGTTGGTGTGAATTCATGCAGTGATTTTATTGAATGTTTAAACACTTGAATGAAAACATGGTATGTAACTTGTAGAATGTATGAATGTTTGAATGTAACTTGTAAAACGTATCTGTAACTGAGTACTATGAATGTTTGAATGTATCATGTAGAATATATATGTAACTGAGTACTATGAATTTTTGAGATCGCTAGTGGTTTGCAAAGCCACTAACATGTGTCACGACATAAGAAGCCACCAAACCTAGGCATTTTTGTCGACTTTGACTGAGACACAGAAGCACTCATTGATAGAAGTAGGCCAAGAGTGGGGTTGCCTGAAACCCATTAGATCTAACCTTTTGTTCCGCGGTCTGAATGTACACGTTGATTAATGGTGCTTATGGTACCCTATTCGGGACATGATCTAGAATGTTTCACTTGAATGTTTTTGTAATCCATCATACCATTTGTAAACATTGTAACATTTGTAACATGTATTTCACCCCCGAAGTTATAAAACCAAAAACAGTTTAAGAAAAGGGGGAGCATGAACTCACAACTTTGCGTTCCTTGCGCCGTAAACTTCACCGGATTTTGCTTATCTAGCGTCGTGACCTCAACGTGTTTTATTTACGTTAATCACTAGACTTGTATCGCACAAGCACAAGTCACTATCTTTTATATGTATTCTTGTGTAAAAAAATAATTTTATATTTTTAACTATGTATCTTACTTATATTATTTTCTCAAAAATAAATACAAGTATCTTGTATTTTTCACCCGAATTATGTATTTTGTCCAAAACTTCATTTCATGTTCATAACTTGTCCAAGTTATTTATGTTATCTGGTAATATATTTTCATAAATATATTCTCTTGTATTTGTCTAAGTATGTTGTATGTGTATTTTTGTATTTTCACTCCTTAGGAGTATCTAGTGTATTTTTAAGTCCTAATACACTATTACATGTAATACATACTACATACACTTAGCACAAAATTTGGTGATCAATAAATATATATATTTTTCTCAAAAATATACATACTTAATATCAATTTTAATCTTGAAGAAATCATTATATCTTAACACAAAAATTAGGGAAACCTTGGTACATATTCTTAGATACATTTTTAGGGAATAAGTTTCTCAAAAACTTATATTTTTCTAAGTGTCAAAATTTATAGAAATTTTGACAGAGTTTCCCCTAAAAATGGAGGTTTCCCATGTTTTCAAAACATGTGTTTATTTTTTTTAAATCATCACAATAATCATCAACTCATTTAACACTTACCGAGTGTCAAAATCATGTTACACTATATCATGAACTTTAAGTTTTTTTTGTAAAAACTTGTAGTAACTTACCATGTTATTTAGTAGGTTTAGTTACTCTTAAAAACATGGTTGTTTGCTTGTAAATCTCATTCTTGGAGGATTTAGTCATTTACAACTTGTAGGATGATTTTTCTAAAAATACTTCTTTTGTATTTTTCTTGTTTCATAAGTGTTCATACACTTGTTTTTCTAATAAAAATAGTGTAGGTTTAAGTAAAAACCAAGACCTTCTAATAATCATATTTTAAACTTGGTTTTCTTGGAAAATCATTCATAAATCTTGGATCTACAAGTTTACTAGTTCACTTTGATCATTGTTTTACAAGAGATCATTTTTATTCGTCAAGTTCATGTGTTCACTAGAAGATGATCATCATAGGTTATTACATAATCATCTTCCCTCTTGCTAGATTATGTGTTTAAACACCATCTAGCAAGCTTCATGTGATGATTAATGACGTGTGCGTATATATACATAATTTTGCAATGAATTTACACACGATTTGGTTTTAAATTTATAAAAGTGATTATTACTTTTACATCAAAACACACACGAAAGAGGCAAGTGTACCCCGTCATATATGTAATAAAGTATCGGTAAGAACCAAGTATCGATCCAAGGAAATGGGCGGAGAACTAATACTAGACCTTTGTCACTAAACTACCGGTAAAAACATAAGTTTGGTTGATTTAAACTAAACTAAAGTAAGCGTAACCAAATACATAATAAAAACATAATAGATAGTAGATAAAAAGCCTTGCTAAATACACAACCACAGCATGTCAACTAAGTCAGTTTTGGCACTAGAAGCATTCGGTCAATTTTCCAATTTAAAACAATTAGTATCCCTTTCGGGAATCCTAACATGACAATCATTCGGAAAGCTAAAACGATGAACACACTTTAACCACCTAAAATTGTTCTTTAACGTGCAATTGATAAATGTCTATGAAAATCTCTTAAAAATAAGTTAGTCAGCCGTTAGGATTGTTCTAACCTCACTTAAACAAGGAAAGCGACACCGATAAACACAATGCAACCACCGAGACAAGCATAAACTAGATTAAATCACAACCGAGTTCATTTTACAAATCTTGCACAATAATTCACTAAGATAGCAATTTTGGCCTAAACTACTAACTAAGCTAACAAATCATGGCAAGAATTTATAACGACACCATCTAACCCGTTTAGGTCCTTACGTGACGGCAAGTTCTCTTGATTAACAATAATTACATTTTATTAAATCACTAACCATTTCTAGTATCATGATGCATACATTTAAACCAAGTTAAACTAGTTAACCAAATTCAAAGTTTACTAATACAAGATTAATTAAGCTTCATTTTTCAACTATCTTAACTAACCAAGCATCAATCATCCAACATAATTACTTATAATCAAGAATTCAATATCAATAACAAGGTTGCAAACTAATCATCAAAGATTAACATAGAAAATACTTCAAATGTCATTACAAACAAATCTTAACATACTAATGGCAATAATCTTGCAAGGGATTGTTTGTGTTTTTTGCCCAAAGGCTACAATAATACATAAACATTAATCTAAGTACTTGAAAGATTAACAAAAACATGGAAAGATTAGAAAATCAAACCATAAACAAGTACTAGACTAAGGATCCGGGTAGTAATCGAGCTAAACGAGACAATGTGGCTTGAATCCGGGTGAAAGCTAATGCCTCCGGAGCCTGAAAATCGCCTGTGAAGCTCTCCAAAAATCCAGAATTTCGAGCAGAAGGTTTCTGTTCTGTTTTTATACTTTTTGCTGTCGCACGGTCGTTCTCCATATGGCACGACCGTGCACTTTATTCAATTATTAGGGATGGGTCACCATACTGCATACGTCATCAGATCGTTGACCAGATTCGAAATGGCACGACCGTTCTTCGTGTGGAACGGTCGTTCAGTTCCGGGTTACATGTTGCACGCCGAGTCGCACTGGTCGTTCAGTTCCGGGACTCTGTTGGTTCATCGGATATGCACGGTCGTTCCTCAGATGGAACGTCCGTTCTTCACCGAGCCGCCTTGTTTCCTAGAACGCCCAGTCGCACCTCTCGTTCATTTCCGGGTTGATCACCTTTGTCGGAGATGCACGACCGTGCATCAGGTGGAACGGTCGTTCCACAGGCCCAGTTCAGAATCCTTAACAGAATGTCCGCAGCTTCGTCGTTTTGTCCGGAAAGTCCTCGTTTTTGCTATCATCTTGTCTGGTATGCTGTTTTAGGCCTGTAAACATAAATGTAGATAAATAAGTATCTGAATGACGGTTTTACGGCCAAAAACGCATAAAATAGGGGTAAAACGGGGAACTAAAATATGTGTAAATTAACGAATATCAAATCTCCCCACACTTGAACCTTGCTTGTCCTCAAGCAAGCTAAACTAAAAAGCAATAAAAGACATAAACAAACAAGAACGATAATTTACACACTATTTTATTGAAAACTAATATAAACGGTTAGCCGGTTTGTCGAAAGACAACATCAAAAGACTCGAACCCAACAAGCATATGCAATTAAAAAGCGACAACCAAAAAGCCGTGACAAAACATTTAATTGACTCACATGTTAATCTTCACACAACTCACAATGTTCACACACACTCGGTTTTATTTATGAAACATACATAAAATGTGTACGCGTAAACACTCAACGCCTAGTCAATGAAATGTGCAATAACATAAGCTTGTCATAAGATCTCGTCTCCACCAACTAACTTGCAAATAAGTGTAAATCAAGAGGTCTTTACGGGTTGTAACGTTAGGCTTGGGCGAAGGGTAAGGAAGTGGACATTTAAAATGGCGAAAATGGTTAAAACTCGGTAGTAGCGTTTAACTAGCAATAAACAATACAACTTTACATACAAACGCCTTAAAAAGGCGACTAAAGCGCAATCGAGCTTATCAACGAAATTTTTAACATTTAAGCATTCAAAATTGCTCGATTTCTATCAACTTCACCCTATTTTAGGGTGTTTTATTTTCTGTTTTTTTTTTTTTATAAAGCAAACTATACAATGAAATATAAACAATAACAAGCTAGTTAAACTATTATTTTAACCGAGTTTCAACACTAAAAAGGTTTAAAAACATAAAAAGGCTAAATTTGGTTAAGTGGGCGATAATGTGGGTAAACAAAGGTGAACGGGAAGGCTCGACAAGGTTAATCCTAAAGGGTAATATAAGGTGAACGGGAAGCACAACACAAAGAACAAGGTACACAACAAAGGGGTAATCTAAGTGCCTCTATCACTTTTACACAAATTCACAAGTTCATGGTCTTAACAAGCATACTAGTGACAAGTTCTAAATTGCACATAACATCCGACTCACTCCTATATCCGAAATGAACAAATATATAACAATCTCAGCTCAAATATGCTCACGTAACGGAAGGAATGGGTAAAAGTGTGAAAACTATCATGCAAGTCTTTCTTTGTTTGTCACGCTTTCCGGTTTCCTTTTTCAATAATATTTTGCTTGTCGAGTTTTTATCAAGTCCGAAGTTTTCTAAAACACAACTAACCGGTTTATTTACCAACATATATACAAAATACAAGTATTTTTGAATGATTTTTCTGATTTTTCTGATTTTACTATTTTTTTTTAGAGGACAAACAAAGCTAAGTTAACAAAGTTAACCCCCTCCCCACACTTGAACTTCGCATTGTCCCCAATGCGAGACCCGAAATATAGAGAAAGGGATAAAAATACTCCTCTCAAGATGATGTTGGTGCCACGAGACTTCCGAAGCTGAATCTGGTACGTGCTCCGGTCCAAGATCCGATAGATAAAAC
This sequence comes from Helianthus tuberosus, assembly GCA_030545235.1. Taxonomy (NCBI): domain Eukaryota; kingdom Viridiplantae; phylum Streptophyta; class Magnoliopsida; order Asterales; family Asteraceae; genus Helianthus; species Helianthus tuberosus. Next base: position 159,407,923 of record CM060418.1, on the reverse strand, counting down.
CTGCGAGTATGTCGTGTACACCCAAAATATAACAGAAAAAGAAAAATCAAACAACAACCATAATGTACATAAATACTAACATCCAAACAAAACACAAAGGAAATTGTCTGAAAATACATATCCGGGGTGTTTTAAATAATAGTCAAAATAAACACCCAAATAAAAGCAAAGTACTGAAAGATAAAACACCACCAAATGCTATCACCACCGCCAACTACTCATCATCATCATCATGTCTCGTGCCAGATGGGCCCTGATCGCCATAGCCAGGGGGGTTCCACGGTGGGAACTCCGGCGGGTGCTGAAAATAGTCGGGGTATGCGTGATGCATCTCCCCGAAAAGATAAGAAAACCCCGCAGACACCCCCTGATATAAAGTATCCTGGCGATGCTGAAGCTGGTCATGTGTGGCCCGAATCTCTGCCTGACTGGCCTGAATCTCGTCCTGGCTAGATCTGATCTGGTCAAAGTAGGTACCATGCTGCTCCTGCGTCACACGCATATCCTGGAACTGCTGGTAGAACGTGGGCCAGTCCTCATGCTGATGAAATGCATGGTGCTGCGGCGAGTGTGGTGGTGTCTGTGGCTGGTGCTGCTCACCCATCTCAACATCCTCCTCTTCCTCTTCATGTTCCTCCTCTGCTGGAGGTAACGGGTCCCAGACCTCGTTATTCAATCCCCTCAACCTATCTCCCCTATCAAGCTCAGCAATAACCCCCATGAACTTCAGAGACCGGATATCAACATGAACCCCCTTAGTAATCAAAGTGAGACCCCTAAGCACCCCTGGCGTCATATAGCACTCATTGTACGCTATTTCGGTCACGTACTGACCGCCATGGATCTCACTATTCGGGGTTCGCCCCGAGCTCTTGACGAAGTACTCAGCCATTCGAGCAGCTAGGTTGATTGGTGCTTTGTCAACCAACGCATATAGAAAAAGCAAGTCAGGTGTGGGACAGTTGCCGAGACTGTCCATGCGTCCGCATATCGAGTGGCTGAATACATGGTGCATAACTCGCACCAGAGGGTCTCGGAGTCGCGAGGCCTTTGACATCCTCAGGTTGTAGGGCTCCCCAATAGCGTTACGTGCCCAAAATGCATCCCGCGCTGCATCATTAGGGAAGTTGAATTGATCGTTGAAGACGTCGGGATCATCCATGTCCTCCCGCGTATAAATCCCAAGCCTCCGTCCCAAACGACCCACCGACCACGTATGCCATCACCTACATAATCTGAAGGTTACCCGCTCCCTGTAGCGGAAATCGGGCTGTGTATGTGCAACAGGCCTTTCATAGGCATACGATGCGAAGAATTCGATTGTCAACTCCTGGTAAACGGGTCGGTTGCAACCGACCAAGTTTGCAAGCGCGGGAGTCATCATTTCATTAAGTCGGTCATATTGATTGAGTTCCCGCATGACCTCCCAGTCCAACCATCGGGGTACTCCAAACTGTTCCCTCCTCGCCCACAAGGCGTTGCGCTTCGGGATGCATAGGGCTTCTTTCTCAATGTTGGGGTTAAACTGTAGGAAGGGATGGTTCATCTGTAAAGGGGAAAATTGTTAGAAAGACAGAAACAGGAGAGAAATGAATTGAAAACAGCCGAGCAGCAAATTACGAAGAAACTGTCCAACTGTACTGGGCGAATGGCACGGTCGTTCTTCGAGACGCACAGTCGTGCGTCTCCGAGAACTAACAGACCAAGCCCAGAGACATCGTGAACAAGCCGGTGAGGCACGACCGTTCCACACGAGGAACGACCGTGCACTTCCGTGCCAACAGGGGTCTGAAAGTCAACCGGGTGTTTCACGATACTTCGATTTAACAAGGGTTAGGGTTTCGATTTGTTTATGAAGAGAACCCTAAAAATTCCTTGAAAAATCGGAAGAAATCTAACCTAGAAAGCAAGAAAACAAGAAATCTACAACTAGGAACGTACCGTGCGAAGAAGGGTGTGAGATCGTGCGAAAAACCGTGCGATATGGTGAAGAATCGCCCTGGAACGGTCTGCAGCGGCTAGGGTTCGCAAATGAGGGATTTTGCAGCAGATGATGGTATATAAAGTGTGCAAAATGACAAAATTGCCCTCAGCCTGTGGCACGGTCGTTCCTGGTATGGAACGGGCGTGCGTCACCGACATCGTACAAACCCAGTAGCTTCTTCTCGGAAATGCACCGAGGGTGCGATCTATCGTGCCGGTTTGCTCGGAATCGCACGGTCGTGCGACCCGAGGAACGGGCGTGCATCAGCTGCAGATACAGAATTTTCTGCAGAAGCTATTTCCAGCAATCATTTCGGCCGTTTTTCGCCGTTTTTTCGACACACCAACTGCTCTAACAATATTGCAATACAGAACCTTCGCCCGGTACGTACGGAAACTAAACAAACTAACTTAAACTACCTAACTAACCTAAATTACGCTAAAACTACAAAAATACAAAAAAGGACAATTTTACCCTTACAGCGCCAAAGACGCTCCTGCTGCATTTTTGTCGGCGAGTCAGCAGCGTTGACTCATGCTAAATTTTTGTCGACGAGTCGATAGCAAGACTCAAAGCTAAAAAACTAGAAAAACTATTAAAAAGACTAAACTACCCCTAAAGCGCAAAATACGCTCTTGCTACATTTTTGATCCGCGAGTCAGTAGCGTAGACTCTCTCCTCCCCACACTTATGATGTGTGCGGGGTTTGAAGTTCAATCACCTCCACCGCCGACTCTATCGGCCCGGCAACGTACAACTTCAACCGGTGACCATTTACCTTGAATGTAACGCCATCCGCGTTCTCTACTGCAACAGTACCATACGGAAATACTTCCTTAACCGTGTATGGTCCTGTCCAGCGTGAATGAAGCTTCCCAGGAAATAAGCGCAGCCGTGAATTATACAGAAGAACAAGATCACCCGCTTGGAATTGTTTGTGGTCCTTCAAGCGTTTGTCGTGAAGTTTCTTCGTGCGCTCTTTGTAGAGTACGGAGCTCTCATAGGCTTGGTGCCGCAATTCTTCCAATTCATGAATTTGGAGAAACCGGGCTTCACCTCCGGTTTTAAGGTCCAAATTCGCGGTTTTCAAAGCCTACATAGCCTTGTGCTCCAACTCAACCGGTAAATGGCATGCCTTTCCGTATACCAACCTAAAGGGGGTGGTCCCTATAGGGGTCTTATAAGCTGTACGGAATGCCCATAATGCCTCATCAAGCTTCTCCGACCACTCCTTGCGGTTCGCTCCAATAGACCGCTCAAGGATGCGCTTAAGCCCACGGTTCGTGACCTCCACCTGCCCGCTTGTCTGCGGATGATAGGGCGTGGACAAACGGTGATGCACACCATATCGGAACAAAGCTTTTTCAAGCTGTGTATTACAAAAATGAGTCCCTCGGTCACTAATGAGCGCTTTCGGAGCGCCAAATCGGGCGAACAAACTCTTAAGAAACCTCACAACTACTCTGGCGTCGTTAGTGGGCAAGGCTTGCGCCTCCGCCCACTTTGATACATAGTCAACAGCCACGAGTATGTATTTGTTTCCACGTGGGGGGGGGGGGGGATGGTCCCATGAAGTCTATCCCCCAAACATCAAAGACTTCACAAACCTGTATCCAGTTCTGAGGCATTTCGTCGCGTGCAGATATGTTCGTCGCCCTCTGACAAGCATCGCACGCTCTCACCCAACTCTGCGCGTCACGGAAAATGGTCGGCCAGTAAAACCCGGAATCCAACACCTTCTTCGCGGTGAAGTTGGCTTCGTGGTGGCCTCCGGTAGGTCCCTCAGGACACTGGCGCAGAATGTCGGTCGCCTCAGCCCCTGATACACATCTCCTAATCACTTAATCAGCACCCACCTTAAACAAGAAAGGGTCGTCCCATATGTAGTGCTTTAGATCTGAAAATAATTTCCTCTTTTGCTGGTGAGTCAACCCTTTTATCAGAATTCTACAAGCAAGATAGTTCGCAAAGTCAGCGAACCATGGCGACTCATCACATATCTCAACACCCATCAAAGATTCGTGTGGGAACTTGTCATTGATTGAATCCCAACGCGAATCCTCGATGTCTCCGTGCTCTAACCGAGACAGATGGTCGGCCGCTACATTCAAAGCACCCTTTTTATCTTGTATCTCAATATCAAACTCTTGCAGCAACAGGATCCATCTGATTAGACGCGGTTTAGCGTCCTGTTTGCTGAAGAGGTATCTAATGGCTGCATGATCAGTGTATACAACGGTTTTCGAAAGCACCAGATACGATCTAAATTTATCGAATGCGAAAACGACCGCCAAGAGCTCTTTTTCAGTCGTGGTGTAATGCTCTTGAGCGTCGTGAAGAGTTTTGCTCGCATAATAGATCGGATGGAAGTGCTTTTCCTTCTTTTAACCCAGAACGACCCCTATAGCGTAATCACTCGCGTCGCACATGATTTCAAATGGTAGACTCCAGTCTGGTGCGACTAAAATAGGGGCCTCAATCAACTTCTGCTTGAGGAGGTCAAAAACCCTCAAGCAATCATCTCCAAACACGAACGGAGCATCTTTCTCTAACAAACGAGTCATGGGTCTGGCGATTTTAGAAAAATCTTTGATGAATCGCCGATAGAACCCGGCATGACCGAGAAAGCTCCGTATAGCTCGAACAGAGGTGGGGGGCGGAAGTCGTGAAATAACGTCGACTTTAGCTGAATCGACTTCCATGCCCGCGTGAGAAATTTTGTGTCCCAAAACTATGCCCTCCTTCACCATGAAGTCGTGAAATAACGTCGACTTTAGCTGAATCGACTTATGAAGTTTCAACACATTAAGCAGTCTGCTCTTCTCCTCTCCCGCCAAACCAGATGAAATGATGACAGGCAAATGACGCTCCTCATCAAGAAATGCGTACTCTAGGTGCGGTGGGAGCTCTTTAAGCTCCAAGGTAGGAGGATCTTCCACTGAAGGTTTCGACTTCACTTCACTCTCGCGATCAATTTCTGTGAAACGATCCGGACTCTGGGGACCATCATGACCAATCTGATAGACTGGCTGCTCTAAATAGTGGCCCTCCTGCGTAATGCCATCTAAGTCCCCACACAACAGATGTGTGTCCGAATCTATCTCCTCGATCGTACCCTGGAAATGCGTGCTCACATAAGTGTCGACGATGTCAATATAATAGAGCGCGTCGTCCTGACTCTGAGGGTGCTGCATAGAACGTTTAATGTCAAACGTCACATGCTCATCATCTACTCGGAGTGTGATTTGGCCCGCCGCCACGTCCATAATCGTCCGGGCGGTATTCAAAAACGGGCGTCCGAGTATCAGAGGCACTCTCGAGTCCTCATCCATATCCAGGATAACAAAATCCACGGGAAATACAAACTTGTCAATCTTAACAAGCATATTCTCTACAAACCCGCGTGGATACTTGACAAAACGATCCGCAAGTCGAATACTCATCCTCGTAGGTGACGGCTCACCTAGATCCAACTTTGTAAAAACCTTATAGGGCATAAGGTTTATACTCGCTCCTAGATCTGCTAACGCATTACTGACAGACAGATTGCCAATGAGGCAAGGAAGCGTGAAACTGCCTGGATCGCCCATTTTTGTAGGCAAGCGATTCTGGAGAATAGCAGAGCAGCTTTCATTCATAACCACACAAGACATATCCTCGAGTTTTTGCTTGTTTGAGAGGATGTCTTTCAGAAACTTCGCATACTTTGGCATCTGTGCCAAAGCTTCAACAAACGGTATGTTTATATGCAATTGTTTAAACATTTCGAGAAACTTACCGTTTTGTTCATCCATCTTCTGCTTCTTCAACCTTCCTGGATAGGGCACTGGAGGCTTGTAACCTGTGACCGGCTCCTGGACTTGTGCTGTACTTGCTGGGCGTAGCCTGGCATGCACCTCATCCGGTGTGTCGGTCGGGACCGCTTCAGTGATCGGTGGTGAGTCCGATATGACGGGTCCGGTAGGTTTTCCACTCCTGGTCATCACCGCATTCACATCTCTGTGCGGGCCCGGGTTTGTCTCAGTATTGCCCGGGAGACCACCCTGGGGTCTCTTTGACATCATCTGTGCCAGCTGACCAACCTGATTCTCTATGTTCTGAATCGAGGCCTTGTGGCTCCTCATTTCTCCCTCATGAGAGAGAAAACGATCCTCGTTCTGCTGATAGCGTTTTTCAGCTAACTGATTCGCGCTCGAGGAGCTAGTAAGAAGCTGGGCCATCATATCTTCAAGCTTAGAACTAGACTGAGGGGCCTGCTGCTGGGAACTACTCCCAGAGCCCTGATTCTGATGCGGGTATGAACGCTGCTGGTAGGATTGGTTGTACTGCTGGAACTGCTGACCCTGACCCTGTTGCGCTGGAGCGCGCGGAGTGAATCCCAAAGGATTTTGATTGCCTGTGTTCGCATGCCACCCAAAATTTGGGTGATTTCTCCAACCGGGATTATAGGTGTTACTGTAAGGGTTGTTCTGCGGCCTAACTTGATTACTCACGAAATCTACCTCTTCGTGGCCCTCGTATCCGACTCCCTGAAAACATGCCCCAGGCTCGTGTGACACACCACACTGGTCACAACCCGAGCCCGCATGCGCAATCATCTGGGACCTGTCGAATCTCGATGCGAGAGCCGAGATTTGTGCAGTAATGGCCGTATAGTCGTCTACAGCATGCACTCCTGCGCGGGATCCTGATGATGATGATGTAGCCCGACTTCTATCTCCTTCGCGGCGAGAGCTAGACTTCAACGCAGCCGTTTCACTGATATCGTAAGCCTCATTGGGCGTCTTTGTCCCCAAATCGCCTCCTGAATTCATATCTAATCGCTCCTGCGTATTGTAGCTAAGCCCCTGATAGAATGTCAAGACTAGCTGTCTCTTGGTGAACCCATGATGTGGAACATCAAGTAACAGATCCTTGAATCTCTCCCACGCTGCATGCAACGACTCCCCCTCATCCTGACGAAAGGTCACCACTCGGTTCCTTAACTTGGTTGTCATCTCGGGTGGAAAGTACTTTTTCAAGCTGTGTATTACAAAAATGAGTCCCTCGGTCACTAATGAGCGCTTTCGGAGCGCCAAATCGGGCGAACAAACTCTTAAGAAACCTCACAACTACTCTGGCGTCGTTAGTGGGCAAGGCTTGCGCCTCCGCCCCCATTGATACATAGTCAACAACCACGAGTATGTATTTGTTTCCACGTGGGGGGGGGGGGGAATGGTCCCATGAAGTCTATCCCCCAAACATCAAAGACTTCACAAACCTGTATCCAGTTCTGAGGCATTTCGTCGCGTGCAGATATGTTCGTCGCCCTCTGACAAGCATCGCACGCTCTCACCCAACTCTGCGCGTCACGGAAAATGGTCGGCCAGTAAAACCCGGAATCCAACACCTTCTTCGCGGTGAAGTTGGCTCCGTGGTGGCCTCCGGTAGGTCCCTCATGACACTGGCGCAGAATGTCGGTCGCCTCAGCCCCTGATACACATCTCCTAATCACCTGATCAGCACCCACCTTAAACAAGAAAGGGTCGTCCCATATGTAGTGCTTTAGATCTGAAAAGAATTTCCACTTTTGCTGGTGAGCCAACCCTTTTATCAGAATTCTACAAGCAAGATAGTTCGCAAATTCAGCGAACCATGGCGACTCATCACATATCTCAACACCCATCAAAGATTCGTGTGGGAACTTGTCATTGATTGAATCCCAACGCGAATCCTCGATGTCTCCGTGCTCTAACCGAGACAGATGGTCGGCCGCTACATTCAAAGCACCCTTTTTATCTTGTATCTCAATATCAAACTCTTGCAGCAACAGGATCCATCTGATTAGACGCGGTTTAGCGTCCTGTTTGCTGAAGAGGTATCTAATGGCTGCATGATCAGTGTATACAACGGTTTTCGAAAGCACCAGATACGATCTAAATTTATCGAATGCGAAAACGACCGCCAAGAGCTCTTTTTCAGTCGTGGTGTAATGCTCTTGAGCGTCGTGAAGAGTTTTGCTCGCATAATAGATCGGATGGAAGTGCTTTTCCTTCTTTTGACCCAGAACGGCCCCTATAGCGTAATCACTCGCGTCGCACATGATTTCAAATGGTAGACTCCAGTCTGGTGTGACTAAAATAGGGGCCTCAATCAACTTCTGCTTGAGGAGGTCAAAAACCCTCAAGCAATCATCTCCAAACACGAACGGAGCATCTTTCTCTAACAAACGAGTCATGGGTCTGGCGATTTTAGAAAAATCTTTGATGAATCGCCGATAGAACCCGGCATGACCGAGAAAGCTCCGTATAGCTCGAACAGAGGTGGGGGGCGGAAGTCGTGAAATAACGTCGACTTTAGCTGGATCGACTTCCATGCCCGCGTGAGAAATTTTGTGTCCCAAAACTATGCCCTCCTTCACCATGAAGTGGCATTTCTCCCAGTTCAGGACCAGATTGGTCTCCTCACACCTCTTCAACATTCTTTTCAAATTTTCCAGACATTGATCAAAGGAATCCCCAAATACCGAAAAATCGTCCATGAACACCTCCATGGAATCCTCAATCATGTCGTGGAAAATTGCGACCATACATCGCTGGAAAGTAGCCGGCGCATTACACAACCCAAACGGCATACGCCGGTAGGCGAATGTACCGAAGGGACAGGTAAATGTGGTCTTCTCCTGGTCCTCGGGAGCGATAGGAATTTGAAAGTAACCCGAGAACCCATCCAGAAAACAATAATATAACTTCCCTGACAGACGCTCCAACATTTGATCAATGAATGGAAGCGGGAAGTGGTCCTTGCGGGTGGCGTCGTTGAGTTTGCGATAATCAATGCAAACCCACCATCCAGTGACCGTCCTGGTTGGAATGAGCTCATTCCTATCGTTTGTGACCACAGTCACGCCCCCCTTTTTGGGCACTACCTGCACAGGACTGACCCAAACAGAGTCGGAAATGGGATAGATCATACCAGCATCTAACAACTTAATCACTTCCTTTTTAACGACCTCTTGCATGTTCGGGTTCAGCCGCCTCTGGTGCTGCGCACACGGCTTGAACTGATCCTCCATAAGAATTTTATGTGTACAGAAGGAGGGATTTATTCCTTTTATGTCCATGATTTTCCAAGCGATTGCTTTCTTATGAAGTTTCAACACATTAAGCAGTCTGCTCTTCTCCTCTCCCGCAAAACCAGATGAAATGATGACAGGCAAATGACGCTCCTCATCAAGAAATGCGTACTCTAGGTGCGGTGGGAGCTCTTTAAGCTCCAAGGTAGGAGGATCTTCCACTGAAGGTTTCGACTTCACTTCACTCTCGCGATCAATTTCTGTGAAACGATCCGGACTCTGGGGACCATCATCACCAATCTGATAGACTGGCTGCTCTAAATAGTGGCCCTCCTGCGTAATGCCATCTAAGTCCCCACACAACAGATGTGTGTCCGAATCTATCTCCTCGATCGTACCCTGGAAATGCGTGCTCACATAAGTGTCGACGATGTCAATATAATAGAGCGCGTCGTCCTGACTCTGAGGGTGCTGCATAGAACGTTTAATGTCAAACGTCACATGCTCATCATCTACTCGGAGTGTGATCTGGCCCGCCGCCACGTCCACAATCGTCCGGGCGGTATTCAAAAACGGGCGTCCGAGTATCAGTGGCACTCTCGAGTCCTCATCCATATCCAGGATAACAAAATCCACGGGAAATACAAACTTGTCAATCTTAACAAGCATATTCTCTACAAACCCGCGTGGATACTTGACAGAACGATCCGCAAGTCGAATACTCATCCTCGTAGGTGACGGCTCACCTAGATCCAACTTTGTAAAAACCTTATAGGGCATAAGGTTTATACTCGCTCCTAGATCTGCTAACGCATTACTGACAGACAGATTGCCAATGAGGCAAGGAAGCGTGAAACTGCCTGGATCGCCCATTTTTGTAGGCAAGCGATTCTGGAGAATAGCAGAGCAGCTTTCATTCATAACCACACAAGACATGTCCTCGAGTTTTTGCTTGTTTGAGAGGATGTCTTTCAGAAACTTCGCATACTTTGGCATCTGTGCCAAAGCTTCAACAAACGGTATGTTTATATGCAATTGTTTAAACATTTCGAGAAACTTACCGTTTTGTTCATCCATCTTCTGCTTCTTCAACCTTCCTGGATAGGGCACTGGAGGCTTGTAACCTGTGACCGGCTCCTGGACTTGTGCTGTACTTGCTGGGCGTAGCCTGGCATGCACCTCATCCGGTGTGTCGGTCGGGACCGCTTCAGTGATCGGTGGTGAGTCCGATATGACGGGTCCGGTAGGTTTTCCACTCCTGGTCATCACCGCATTCACATCTCTGTGCGGGCCCGGGTTTGTCTCAGTATTGCCCGGGAGATCACCCTGGGGTCTCTTTGACATCATCTGTGCCAGCTGACCAACCTGATTCTCTATGTTCTGAATCGAGGCCTTGTGGCTCCTCATTTCTCCCTCATAAGAGAGAAAGCGATCCTCGTTCTGCTGATAGCGTTTTTCAGCTAAATGATTCGCGCTCGAGGAGCTAGGAAGAAGCTGGGCCGTCATATCTTCAAGCTTAGAACTAGACTGAGGGGCCTGCTGCTGGGAACTACTCCCAGAGCCCTGATTCTGATGCGGGTATGAACGCTGCTGGTAGGATTGGTTGTACTGCTGGAACTGCTGACCCTGTTGGTGCTGGAGCGCGCGGAGTGAATCCCAAAGGATTTTGATTGCCTGTGTTCGCACGCCACCCAAAATTTGGGTGATTTCTCCAACCGGGATTATAGGTGTTACTGTAAGGGTTGTTCTGCGGCCTAACTTGATTACTCACGAAATCTACCTCTTCGTGGCCCTCGTATCCGACTCCCTGAAAACATGCCCCAGGCTCGTGTGACACACCACACCGGTCACAACCCGAGCCCGCATGCGCAATCATCTGGGACCTGTCGAATCTCGATGCGAGAGCCGAGATTTGTGCAGTAATGGCCGTATAGTCGTCTACAGCATGCACTCCTGCGCGGGATCCTGATGATGATGATGTAGCCCGACTTCTATCTCCTTCGCGGCGAGAGCTAGACTTTAACGCAGCCTTTTCAATGATATCGTAAGCCTCATTGGGCGTCTTTGTCCCCAAATCGCCTCCTGAATTCATATCTAATCGCTCCTGCGTATTGTAGCTAAGCCCCTGATAGAATGTCAAGACTAGCTATCTCTTGGTGAACCCATGATGTGGAACATCAAGTAACAGATCCTTGAATCTCTCCCACGCTGCATGCAACGACTCCCCCTCATCCTGACGAAAGGTCACCACTCGGTTCCTTAACTTGGTTGTCTTCTCGGGTGGAAAGTACTTTTTCAAGCTGTGTATTACAAAAATGAGTCCCTCGGTCACTAATGAGCGCTTTCGGAGCGCCAAATCGGGCGAACAAACTCTTAAGAAACCTCACAACTACTCTGGCGTCGTTAGTGGGCAAGGCTTGCGCCTCCGCCCACTTTGATACATAGTCAACAGCCATGAGTATGTATTTGTTTCCACGTGGGGGGGGGGGGGAATGGTCCCATGAAGTCTATCCCCCAAACATCAAAGACTTCACAAACCTGTATCCAGTTCTGAGGCATTTCGTCGCGTGCAGATATGTTCGTCGCCCTCTGACAAGCATCGCACGCTCTCACCCAACTCTGCGCGTCACGGAAAATGGTCGGCCAGTAAAACCCGGAATCCAACACCTTCTTCGCGGTGAAGTTGGCTCCGTGGTGGCCTCCGGTAGGTCCCTCATGACACTGGCGCAGAATGTCGGTCGCCTCAGCCCCTGATACACATCTCCTAATCACCTGATCAGCACCCACCTTAAACAAGAAAGGGTCGTCCCATATGTAGTGCTTTAGATCTGAAAAGAATTTCCACTTTTGCTGGTGAGTCAACCCTTTTATCAGAATTCTACAAGCAAGATAGTTCGCAAAGTCAGCGAACCATGGCGACTCATCACATATCTCAACACCCATCAAAGATTCGTGTGGGAACTTGTCATTGATTGAATCCCAACGCGAATCCTCGATGTCTCCGTGCTCTAACCGAGACAGATGGTCGGCCGCTACATTCAAAGCACCCTTTTTATCTTGTATCTCAATATCAAACTCTTGCAGCAACAGGATCCATCTGATTAGACGCGGTTTAGCGTCCTGTTTGCTGAAGAGGTATCTAATGGCTGCATGATCAGTGTATACAACGGTTTTCGAAAGCACCAGATACGATCTAAATTTATCGAATGCGAAAACGACCGCCAAGAGCTCTTTTTTAGTCGTGGTGTAATGCTCTTGAGCGTCGTGAAGAGTTTTGCTCGCATAATAGATCAGATGGAAGTGCTTTTCCCTCTTTTGACCCAGAACGGCCCCTATAGCGTAATCACTCGCATCGCACATGATTTCAAATGGTAGACTCCAGTCTGGTGCGACTAAAATAGGGGCCTCAATCAACTTCTGCTTGAGGAGGTAAAAAACCCTCAAGCAATCATCTCCAAACACGAACGGGGCATCTTTCTCTAACAAACGAGTCATGGGTCTGGCGATTTTAGAAAAATCTTTGATGAATCGCCGATAGAACCCGGCATGATCGAGAAAGCTCCGTATAGCTCGAACAGAGGTGGGGGCGGAAGTCGTGAAATAACGTCGACTTTAGCTGAATCGACTTCCATGCCCGCGTGAGAAATTTTGTGTCCCAAAACTATGCCCTCCTTCACCATGAAGTGGCATTTCTCCCTGTTCAGGACCAGATTGGTCTCCTCACACCTCTTCAACATTCTTTTCAAATTTTCCAGACATTGATCAAAGGAATCCCCAAATACCGAAAAATCGTCCATGAACACCTCCATGGAATCCTCAATCATGTCGTGGAAAATTGCGACCATACATCGCTGGAAAGTAGCCGGCGCATTACACAACCCAAACGGAATACGCCGGTAGGCGAATGTACCGAAGGGACAGGTAAATGTGGTCTTCTCCTGGTCCTCAGGAGCGATAGGAATTTGAAAGTAACCCGAGAACCCATCCAGAAAACAATAATATAACTTCCCTGACAGACGCTCCAACATTTGATCAATGAATGGAAGCGGGAAGTGGTCCTTGCGGGTGGCGTCATTGAGTTTGCGATAATCAATGCAAACCCGCCATCCAGTGACCGTCCTGGTTGGAATGAGCTCATTCCTATCGTTTGTGACCACAGTCACGCCCCCTTTTTGGGCACTACCTGCACAGGACTGACCCAAACAGAGTCGGAAATGGGATAGATCATACCAGCATCTAACAACTTAATCACTTCCTTTTTAACGACCTCTTGCATGTTCGGGTTCAGCCGCCTCTGGTGCTGCGCACACGGCTTGAACTGATCCTCCATAAGAATTTTATGTGTATAGAAGGAGGGATTTATTCCTTTTATGTCCATGATTTTCCAAGCGATTGCTTTCTTATGAAGTTTCAACACATTAAGCAGTCTGCTCTTCTCCTCTCCCGCCAAACCAGATGAAATGATGACAGGCAAATGACGCTCCTCATCAAGAAATGCGTACTCTAGGTGCGGTGGGAGCTCTTTAAGCTCCAAGGTAGGAGGATCTTCCACTGAAGGTTTCGACTTCACTTCACTCTCGCGATCAATTTCTGTGAAACGATCCGGACTCTGGGGACCATCATCACCAATCTGATAGACTGGCTGCTCTAAATAGTGGCCCTCCTGCGTAATGCCATCTAAGTCCCCACACAACAGATGTGTGTCCAAATCTATCTCCTCGATCGTACCCTGGAAATGCGTGCTCACATAAGTGTCGACGATGTCAACATAATAGAGCGCGTCGTCCTGACTCTGAGGGTGCTGCATAGAACGTTTAATGTCAAACGTCACATGCTCATCATCTACTCGGAGTGTGATCTGGCCCGCCGCCACGTCCACAATCGTCCGGGCGGTATTCAAAAACGGGCGTCCGAGTATCAGAGGCACTCTCGAGTCCTCATCCATATCCAGGATAACAAAATCCACGGGAAATACAAACTTTTCAATCTTAACAAGCATATTCTCTACAAACCCGCGTGGATACTTGACAGAACGATCCGCAAGTCGAATACTCATCCTCGTAGGTGACGGCTCACCTAGATCCAACTTTGTAAAAACCTTATAGGGCATAAGGTTTATACTCGCTCCTAGATCTGCTAACGCATTACTGACAGACAGATTGCCAATGAGGCAAGGAAGCGTGAAACTGCCTGGATCGCCCATTTTTGTAGGCAAGCGATTCTGGAGAATAGCAGAGCAGCTTTCATTCATAACCACACAAGACATGTCCTCGAGTTTTTGCTTGTTTGAGAGGATGTCTTTCAGAAACTTCGCATACTTTGGCATCTGTGCCAAAGCTTCAACAAACGGTATGTTTATATGCAATTGTTTAAACATTTTGAGAAACTTACCGTTTTGTTCATCCATCTTCTGCTTCTTCAACCTTCCTGGATAGGGCACTGGAGGCTTGTAACCTGTGACCGGCTCCTGGACTTGTGCTGTACTTGCTGGGCGTAGCCTGGCATGCACCTCATCCGGTGTGTCGGTCGGGACCGCTTCAATGATCGGTGGTGAGTCCGATATGACGGGTTCGGTAGGTTTTCCACTCCTGGTCATCAACGCATTCACATCTCTGTGCGGGCCCGGGTTTGTCTCAGTATTGCCCGGGAGACCACCCTGGGGTCTCTTTGACATCATCTGTGCCAGCTGACCAACCTGATTCTCTATGTTCTGAATCGAGGCCTTGTGGCTCCTCATTTCTCCCTCATGAGAGAGAAAACGATCCTCGCTCTGCTGATAGCGTTTTTCAGCTAACTGATTCGCGCTCGAGGAGCTAGTAAGAAGCTGGGCCATCATATCTTCAAGCTTAGAACTAGACTGAGGGGCCTTCTGCTGGGAACTACTCCCAGAGCCCTGATTCTGATGCGGGTATGAACGCTGCTGGTAGGATTGGTTGTACTGCTGGAACTACTGACCCTGACCCTGTTGCGCTGGAGCGCGCGGAGTGAATCCCAAAGGATTTTGATTGCCTGTGTTCGCACGCCACCCAAAATTTGGGTGATTTCTCCAACCGGGATTATAGGTGTTACTGTAAGGGTTGTTCTGCGGCCTAACTTGATTACTCACGAAATCTACCTCTTCGTGGCCCTCGTATCCGACTCCCTGAAAACATGCCCCAGGCTCGTGTGACACACCACACTGGTCACAACCCGAGCCCGCATGCGCAATCATCTGGGACCTGTCGAATCTCGATGTGAGAGCCGAGATTTGTGCAGTAATGGCCGTATAGTCGTCTACAGCATGCACTCCTGCGCGGGATCCTGATGATGATGATGTAGCCCGACTTCTATCTCCTTCGCGGCGAGAGCTAGACTTCAACGCAGCCGTTTCACTGATATCGTAAGCCTCATTGGGCGTCTTTGTCCCCAAATCGCCTCCTGAATTCATATCTAATCGCTCCTGCGTATTGTAGCTAAGCCCCTGATAGAATGTCAAGACTAG
Source organism: Helianthus tuberosus (assembly GCA_030545235.1). NCBI lineage: Eukaryota > Viridiplantae > Streptophyta > Magnoliopsida > Asterales > Asteraceae > Helianthus > Helianthus tuberosus. The sequence goes on along the minus strand of CM060418.1, from coordinate 159,392,404 downwards.
CTGTCTCTTGGTGAACCCATGATGTGGAACATCAAGTAACAGATCCTTGAATCTCTCCCACGCTGCATGCAACGACTCCCCCTCATCCTGACGAAAGGTCACCACTCGGTTCCTTAACTTGGTTGTCTTCTCGGGTGGAAAGTACTTTTTCATAAATAGCTCCGCCAACCCATTCCAGGTCCTGATGGACCCAGCTGGCAGTGACATAAGCCATGCTCTGGCTTTGTCACGCAGTGAGAAAGGAAACAACCTCAACCGAACGGCATCCTCTGAAACATCCCTCATCTTAAACGTGGAACACACTTCGAGAAAAGCCGCAATATGTCGTCCGGGATCCTCATGTTCGCGTCCGTCGAACTGCACCGAATTCTGCACCATATTAATTATACTAGATTTAATTTCAAAATTAGGTGCATCTATAGTAGGTCTAAGGATACTCGGCTCCAGGCCTATCGCTCCAGGCTGATTAGACTCATTCAACGGTTGATTATCGTCTGCCATGGTTATGTTTCCTCCTGAGCCCTCGGCTTCAGCAGGTACCACCGAATCCGGCCCGCCAGATGCGAGCAATAGCCCAACCGCACGCCCTTTCGCGCGAAGACGCCTCCGAAGATCACGTTCGGGTTCGTCTGACGGTTCAACAAGTTCTGGAGCGGGGGTCGAGAACATCAACCTGCAAACGAAAATTCGACACGGTGAATATTTTATTAATTAAATAATGCTGTTTTTTTTCAGCTGAATAGAAGCAGAAAGTTATTATAAATGGACTGAAAATTTTATAAAAATCCGAAAAATGGGCCCGACATTTTATAAAAATTCAACACAATAAATAAATGAATCGACTAATACAAAAATGGCTTTAGGGTGCCGAAAACCCAAAGAATAAGTGAATAAATAAATCCGGATCAAATAAACAAATGAAACAAAAATAACGCAAAAATGAATAAATCGAATAAAAACAAGAAATATTAACAAATAAACAAACAAATAAATAATCAAGAAATTATACACAAATATTAACAAGTATATACACCGATAACCAAATGACTCGGGTCGTTCCTAAAACTCGCCATATCCCCGGCAACGGCGCCAAAAACTTGACGTGTGCGTATATATACATAATTTTGCAATGAATTTACACACGATTTGGTTTTAAATTTATAAAAGTGATTATTACTTTTAAATCAAAACACACACGAAAGAGGCAAGTGTACCCCGTCATATATGTAATAAAGTATCGGTAAGAACCAAGTATCGATCCAAGGAAATGGGCAGAGAACTAATACTAGACCTTTGTCACTAAACTACCGGTAAAAACATAAGTTTGGTTGATTTAAACTAAACTAAAGTAAGCGTAACCAAATACATAATAAAAACATAATAGATAGTAGATAAAAAGCCTTGCTAAATACACAACCACAACATGTCAACTAAGTCAGTTTTGGCACTAGAAGCATTCGGTCAATTTTCCAATTTAAAACAATTAGTATCCCTTTTGGGAATCCTAACATGACAATCATTCGGAAAGCTAAAACGATGAACACACTTTAACCACCTAAAATTGTTCTTTAACGTGCAATTGATAAATGTCTATGAAAATCTCTTAAAAATAAGTTAGTCAGCCGTTAGGATTGTTCTAACCTCACTTAAACAAGGAAAGCGACACCGATAAACACAATGCAACCACCGAGACAAGCATAAACTAGATTAAATCACAACCGAGTTCATTTTACAAATCTTGCACAATAATTCACTAAGATAGCAATTTTGGCCTAAACTACTAACTAAGCTAACAAATCATGGCAAGAATTTATAACGACACCATCTAACCCGTTTAGGTCCTTACGTGACGGCAAGTTCTCTTGATTAACAATAATTACATTTTATTAAATCACTAACCATTTCTAGTATCATGATGCATACATTTAAACCAAGTTAAACTAGTTAACTAAATTCAAAGTTTACTAATACAAGATTAATTAAGCTTCATTTTTCAACTATCTTAACTAACCAAGCATCAATCATCCAACATAATTACTTATAATCAAGAATTCAATATCAATAACAAGGTTGCAAACTAATCATCAAAGATTAACACAGAAAATACTTCAAATGTCATTACAAACAAAGCTTAACATACTAATGGCAATAATCTAGCAAGGGATTGTTTGTGTTTTTTGCCCAAAGGCTACAATAATACATAAACATTAATCTAAGTACTTGAAAGATTAACAAAAACATGGAAAGATTAGAAAATCAAACCATAAACAAGTACTAGACTAAGGATCCGGGTAGTAATCGAGCTAAACGAGACAATGTGGCTTGAATCCGGGTGAAAGCTAATGCCTCTGGAGCCTGAAAATCGCCTGTGAAGCTCTCCAAAAATCCAGAATTTCGAGCAGAAGGTTTCTGTTCTGTTTTTATACTTTTTGCTGTCGCACGGTCGTTCTCCATATGGCACGACCGTGCACTTTATTCAATTATTAGGGATGGGTCACCATACGGCATACGTCATCAGATCGTTGACCAGATTTGAAATGGCACGACCGTTCTTCGTGTGGAACGGTCGTTCAGTTCCGGGTTACATGTTGCACGCCGAGTCGCACCGGTCGTTCAGTTCCGGGACTCTGTTGGTTCATCGGATATGCACGGTCGTTCCTCAGATGGAACGTCCGTTCTTCACCGAGCCGCCTTGTTTCCTAGAACGCCCAGTCGCACCTCTCGTTCATTTCCGGGTTGATCACCTTTGTCGGAGATGCACGACCGTGCATCAGGTGGAACGGTCGTTCCACAGGCCCAGTTCAGAATCCTTAACAGAATGTCCGCAGCTTCGTCGTTTTGTCCGGAAAGTCCTCGTTTTTGCTATCATCTTGTCTGGTATGCTGTTTTAGGCCTGTAAACATAAATGTAGATAAATAAGTATCCGAATGACGGTTTTACGGCCAAAAACGCATAAAATAGGGGTAAAACCGGGAACTAAAATATGTGTAAATTAACGAATATCAATTAACATCATGTCACACCCCCAAAATCCACCATGCGGAGTATCACCGCTTGGAGGCGTGACATGGCCAGGATCGAGCCACCAATCATATTGAACAACGTAATTAAGTAAGTAAAACCAACCACAATACAATTGGTGACCATAAGACGGTAACCAGTTTTAAGTTAACAGCGGAAGCATAAAACGTAAGTTCAAAACATAAGTTCATAGTTCATATGTTTAAGGACCAAAACACAAGTTCCATAAAGATTATTTATTAAGCACGGGACATGACAGTCTGCATCCCACAATGACCTCCTCCACGTGCAGGCTCCATAAGCATCTAACGACCTGTAAGGCATGTAACAACGAGTCAACAACAAAGTTGAGTGAGTTCACGGTTGGTTGTTTAGTTTTTAAGTTGTTTCCGAAAACATGGTTTGTCTTTCGTTGGCTTAATTGCCGTGGGGGTTACCACATAGTTGAAAGTATGATTAACCAGTTCCTTCTTATTACCCAAACCATATCCATGATCAGTGGGGGCTTCCCCATGTGAACCACTAGACCGTTACCATATCGACAACTGACGAACAATAGTTGTGCCCTACGTCAATTTCTATCATCATTGACAGTTTGCCATAGTCCATTAGTACACGCCCGTCCGAAAGGCACGGTGTGAGGTTTGTTAAACCTAATAGCGCTATTAACTAATGACCCGCTCGCCATTGGCCTCGGCGATTAAGTCGATATAAAATGAGGGACTTAATGATAGAGTTTTGTCTAGTAAGTTTTAAGGTTGTTGTCCTACCCAAGGAGGACGAACGTACGTATTCTACCCAAGGAGAATACGCAGGATTAATATTGGCATCCTACCCAAGGAGGATGGCGGTACATATCCTACCCAAGGAGGATATGTAGGTTCCGTTTTAATTCTTTAACCCATTCCCAAACCACCGGGAATCCCATGCCTTGTAGAAAGTGTGAACTCACCTTGGTTTGCTCGGTTAGATTAATTACTCAAATAAATCAGGAAATCAAGCACGTCCTAATAAGGTACAGATAACAATCAGTTTCTCATGCATAACATGTATCCTACGTACGGTTTATTTATTCATTATTTCTATCACGTACCACACAATTCAAATGTCAAGTTATATTGTTAAGTTACATTATTTTACCCTAAAATAATATAACTACCTCACAAAATAAACAAGTATCCACACAAGTGTTCTAGTATAAGATATATATATTCTAAATATATGTTTACCCATTTTTATTTACAAAAACCAACCTCCGACACTTTGTATTTTGTTACAAAAATTATGGCGAAGTTTATATTCGAAACACATGTTATAAAATATACTTGTAACGCTTGTTTAGAAAAATATTTTCTAAGTGTTGGAATTTTTAGAAAATTTCGCCAGAGTTTCCTTTGTAAATGGAGGTGTCCATACTATTAAGCATATCATTTTCTTTTCCAAAAATTATTCAACAATCATCAATCAACAATATAAAATCTTTACTTATCAATCTTTGTTAAAAACAAGCATTAATTTCTATATCATGAACTTGAAAGTTTATAAAAATGTGTAGTAACTTACTAGTGTATTTAGTAAGTCTTGTTACCCTTTAAAGTGTGATTGCTTCTTTAAAAACCCCCATTTTTAAAGAATATGATTCTTTACAACTTATGTTTATATTTTCAAAAAATACTTCTTCATGTATTTTTTCTTGTTACACATGTGTTTCTTTACTTTGTTAACCACCAAACATGATGTTTATTTATGTAAGAACCAAGATTTAGTATACTTGTATTTTTAACTTGGTTTCTTGGTAAATCATACTTGAAACATTTAGATTTACAAGACTCTAAACTTACTTATTCATCATCTTACAAGAAAACATCATATTTATTCAAGTTCATGACTTTTTGTGAGGATGATTCATAACTTTCAACATGTTCATCCTCTCATCTTGCTAGATTTTGTTTTTAATCATGATCTAGCAAGACTACATGATGATCTACATCATTTCTACAAACAATCAACAATCAACAAGTATATCAACACTAAACAACATGATTTCTTCATAACTTTAGCTTATGTTCATGTTTCAAGTTCAAGTTTCTTAGTGTTCTTTAAGATTATCATCATGTAACCTACTTTAACCACTTAAACAAGATGAAAAATGAAAGGATCTAAGTTCTTACCACTAGCTCAAGGCTAGGGAAGTTCAAGTGAAGAAATGTGGTGGTTAATAGCAAATAAAGAAGGTCCTTCAACTTTCGAAGACACCAAGCTTCGTTGTACACCTTGTAGCACCTTAGGATCACTAGAGATTGAATGATGGAGACTTGAAGATGATGGTGAGGGTTGTGGTGCTCTCAGCCGAGACCAAGAAAAGAGGAAGAGGGTGTGATGGTGTTGATGAGTGAATGATGAAATGAGAATGAAGGACTTGTGGGTTTATAGCTAAACCTCCCAACATCCTTTTAACCATTAGACTTAATGCTCCCCAAGTACATAACAATTACAATAAACAAAACAAGAAAATCAATGTGGGGATCCCACTTCTAGAACCGTTTTTTTTGGGGGGGGGGGGTTAGTTTAGTTGGTTTACAATGGATAGTTAGTTAACTAGTTAGGTTTTAAGTATCTAGTTAATGTTATAAGTGTGTTATGTAATATATTGTGTGTTAGGGTGTTCGGGGACCCTAACTAGCTCAGTAAAAGTGAAACAATGTGTTTAACAATATTTTTGTGTTCCGGGTAGTGTCCGGTTGTTCGGTTTGATACTGTTCCGTTAAAGTGCTTAATTAATCCGTAAAGTGTCTTTTATATATATTTTTGTAACACTTTTAATTCCTAACACTTAGGAAAACATTCAGGACCATTTAGTCAATTTTCTGCACAATACTAGTATGTTAACAAGCACATGTAGGTATGACGCAGTAACCAGAAAGCAGCTAAGTAATTCCACACAGTCATCAAGCACTTTAATTAATATAAATAAATTGTACGGTTACATGAAATTTTTGAGGGTTGTCACATTCTCCCCCTGTTAAGAGAATTTCGTCCCGAAATTTAGCACGTGGTTACTGAGGAAGCTTGTTAAGTTGCGTGGTTTCCTGATTTTCCTGGGGTGTCACATCATCCCCCCGTTGATTTGGAATTTCGTCCCGAAATTCTGCAGTAGCTTCAGCCTCAGTAGTGGTTGCGTTTTTCTTAAACAGCTGGGGGTACTTGAGTTTCATTTGGTCTTCTCGTTCCCAGGTATACTCTGGGCCACGACGGGAATCCCAACGAACTCGAACAAGAGGTATCCTGGTACGCTTGAGAATCTTAACGTCTCGGTCTGTGATTTCGACTGGTTCCTCGACGAATCGCAGCTGGTCGTCGATAGTGAGCTCCTTGAGAGGAACTATGAGGGTCTCATATGACATACACTTCTTCAGATTTGACACGTGGAAGACGTTGTGAACTCCACTAAGTTCTTCAGGTAGATTCAACTTGTAAGCAACTTTGCCAATTTTCTCAATGATTTCAAACGGTCCGACATAACACGGATTGAGTTTGCCTCGTTTGCCAAAACGAACTACACCTTTCCACGGTGAGACTTTAAGTAGCACTCGATCCCCAACCTGGAACTCGAGTGGTTTCTTTCGCTTATCAGCATAGCTTTTCTGACGGTCACGAGCTGCCGCCATTCGCTGTCGTATCTGAGCAATCCTTTCGGTTGTATCCACTACAAGTTCTGGGCCTGTGATTTGACTGTCGCCAACCTCTGCCCAACAAAGAGGTGATCGGCATTTACGTCCGCACAATGCCTCAAACGGAGCGGCCTGGATACTGGTGTGGTAGCTGTTGTTATACGAAAACTCCACTAACGGGAGATGTTTTTCCCAGCCATTACCGAAGTCGATTACACATGCCCTAAGCATGTCTTCAAGGGTTTGGATGGGGCGTTCAGATTGCCCATCCGTCTGTGGATGATATGCCGTGCTCATGTCTAGTCGAGAGCCAAAAGACTTATGCATAGCTTGCCACAATTCCGATGTAAAACGTGAGTCACGATCCGAAATAATGGAGGTTGGCACTCCGTGCCTTGATACTACTTCCTTTAGGTAGATGTCTGCTAGGGTAGAAAACTTGTCGGTTTCCTTGATAGCCAAGAAGTGTGCAGACTTAGTCAATCGATCTACGATCACCCAAATGGTATCATTTCCGCGTTGAGATCTAGGCATGCCAGTAACGAAATCCATGGAAATTTGCTCCCATTTCCATTTAGGTATCTCTGGTTGTTGAAGTAGGCCTGATGGTTTCTGGTACTCGACCTTGACCCTAGCACAGGTCAAGCATTTACTGACGTAGGTTGCTATGTGGGCTTTCATGCTAGGCCACCAGTATGTAGCCTTTAGGTCGTGGTACATCTTATCCGAACCAGGATGTACCGAATAACGAGACTTATGTGTTTCATCCATCACAAGCTCGCGTAAGCCTCCATAAAGTGGAACCCAGATGCGTACGTTAATATAGTAGGCGCCGTCTTCCTTTTGTTCTAACCGCTGCCTCGACCCTCGCAGGGACTCAGCCCTGATGTTTTCTGCTTTCAATGCTTCAACCTGAGCATCACGAATTTGAGCGGGAAGTTTAGAGTGAATAGTAAGCTGTAACGCACGTACACGCTTAGGTATAGTATCCTTTCGACTGAGGGCGTCGGCCACAACATTGGCCTTGCCCGGATGATACTTGATCGCACATTCGTAATCATTCAAGAGTTCGACCCATCGGCGTTGTCGCATGTTTAACTCATTTTGCTTGAAGATATGCTCGAGACTCCTGTGATCGGTGTAAATGGTGCACTTGGTACCGTACAGGTAATGTCTCCATATCTTAAGTGCGAAAACAACTGCTCCCAGTTCCAAGTCATGCGTAGTGTAGTTCCTTTCATGAACTTTAAGTTGGCGCGATGCGTAGGCAATGACCTTGTCACGTTGCATCAACACACAACCAAGTCCTTGGATGGAAGCGTCACAATAAACCACAAAATCATCTGTGCCTTCAGGCAATGAGAGGATAGGCGCGCTACAAAGTCTATCTTTTAAGTGCTGAAATGCGGACTCCTGTGCATCACCCCAATGATAGGTGACACCCTTCTGAGTCAGCGAAGTGAGAGGTTGTGCAATCTTTGAGAAATCCTTGATAAACCTTCTGTAATATCCTGCCAAACCCAAGAATTGGCGGATTTCTGTTGGTGTACGGGGTGCAGGCCAGTTCTTGATCGAGTCAACCTTGGATGGATCCACATGAATTCCATCCTTGTTTACCACATGGCCTAGAAAGTGGACCTCGCGAAGCCAGAAGTCACACTTCGAAAATTTGGCATACAACTGCTCTGTTCGAATGAGTTCCAAAATAAGTCTCAGGTGTCGTTCGTGTTCTTCCTGACTCTTAGAATAGATCAGGATGTCGTCGATGAATACAATAACGAACTTATCCAGGTAAGGCTTGCACACTCTGTTCATGAGATCCATGAAGACTGCAGGTGCATTCGTTAATCCGAAAGGCATAACCAGAAACTCGTAATGGCCGTAACGAGTTCTGAATGCTGTTTTGGAGACGTCCTCCTCTCGGACTCTCAGCTGATGGTATCCCGATCTCAAATCAATCTTAGAGTAATAGCTCAACCCTTGCAACTGGTCGAACAAGTCATCAATGCGAGGAAGAGGATAACGATTCTTCACGGTCACCTTGTTGAGTTCGCGGTAGACAATACACATTCTGAAAGTACCGTCTTTCTTCTTCACAAACAAGACTGGAGCTCCCCAGGGTGAAGAGCTAGGACGTATAAAACCCTTTTCCAAGAGTTCTTGTAATTGCGTGGACAGTTCTTCAAGTTCTGACGGAGCTAGTCGATAAGGTGCACGGGCTATTGGTGCTGCTCCAGGAGCTAGCTCGATTTGAAACTCGACTTGTCGATGAGGCGGAAGACCAGGTAATTCCTCAGGAAATACCTCAGGAAAATCGCGCACAATAGGAATGTCTTCAATTCTCTTCTCTTCCGTTGATGTGTCAGTAACGAGTGCTAGAATAGCAGTGTAGCCCTTTCGCAAACATTTCTGGGCCTTAAGGAAAGAGATGATGCCCACAATAGCACCACTCTTGTCACCATGAATCATGAGAGGTTCTTTACCAGAACGAGGGATGCGGAGGATTTTCTCCTTGCAGATAATCTCCGCTTGATGTTGAGATAGCCAATCCATCCCAATAACGACGTCGAAACTACCAAGTACGATAGGAATGAGGTCGATAGAGAAGGTCTGACCAGCTAAGACGAGGTTACAACCCTTGAATATGTGTGTGGCCTCAAGACTTCTACCGTTTGCTAGTTCTACCGTGTGTTGGGTGTTCAGAAGTGTTGGAGTGCGCTTAAGCATTTGGCTAACTTTTAAGGACACATAGCTAGTATCGGCACCCAAATCAAATAAAACAGTAACAAAGAAATCATCCAGAAGAAACTTACCCATCACAACGTTGGGATCGTTCCTCGCGTCACCCTGACCCAGCACGAACACACGTCCCCTGGCACCATTGCCATTATTGTTACCCCCGTTGTTGCCTCCATTGTTGTTCCCGTTTCCTTGGTTATTGTTGTTCTGATTCTGGTTCAGCTGAGGACAGTTCCTCTTAAAGTGGTCTTCAGCGCCACACTGAAAGCATCCTTTATTGCCCTGCTATTGCTGCTGCTGGTGGTTCTGTGGAGCTTGTTGTTGTTGTTGGCGATTCTGATTTGCTGGTCGTGCACCCCTGCAATCCTTTGCTTCATGACCAAACTTGTTGCACCTCAGACAACGACCCTTGTGGCACTGCCCGCTATGATGCTTGTTGCACCGGTTTCACTTGGGGTGGTTCCCTCGGTATCCACCCTGTCCTTGACTGCCAGAAGATTGCTGACCAGGACTCTGGTAGTCATCAGTCTTTCGCTGTTGAGACTGAACTGAAGTAGAACCCTTGCCCGAATTTCCATCCCACTTGCGCTTGTTATCACTGGGAGCATCAGTAGTAGTAGCGCTAATACGCTTGGGCAGCTTGTTCTGCTCAACAGCCTGATCAGTGAGACGACGAGCCAACTTGATGATTTGCTGAATGGTGCCAAGATTAGCTGAGGTCACGTGGCTTTGAATTTCTGGCACCAAACCCTTAAGGTACAGCTCGATACGCTTGATAGGAGGATCCACCATAGTGGGACACATGATAGCTAATTCGTTCGACCTCTTTGTGTATGCCTCGATTTCAGACCCCGTCATCTTCAGATTGAAAAATTCTACCTCTAGCTTGTGGATGTCGTCACGACTACAGTACTCTTCTTTGATCAGTTCTTTGAAATCGTTCCATGGGGTGGCATTAGCAACCGCCAGCCCTAGCAGTTGAACCTGTGCTTTCCACCAGGTTAACGCAGCACCTTCGAGTGTTCCAGTAGCATATTTCACCCTACGATCTTCAGGGCATTCACACATCTCGAAAACAGACTCAAGCTTCTCGAACCAGTGAAGAAGACCTATAGCTCCTTCTGTGCCGCTGAAAGTACTAGGTCGGAAATCCATGAACGTTTTGAACGTACATACGGGAGGCTGAGCATGTTGACCTGTTGCGCGAGAATAAAAGACAAGGTTAAGCACGAGGGTTGGTTTGCGAAGGTAGGATCTAAACGTCCTAAGATGGGTTGATATGGCAGGTTGTACCTCCTGCAGGGACAGCTTCGAGTGCCTCAACAACGCGTTCATTGATCAAAGCCGTCAACTGGGCTTGAGTTAGGTTGATACGTCCTCCGCGTCCGTTCATGATCTTCACAACGAAGTAACGTAAGTGAGAAAAGTGTCGCGAATGTGTGTAGGCGTGGGATAACAGGAGAGAGTAAGCACACAAGGTTCAAATAGCAGTTATCACATTGACTAGTGCACAGTATGAACTATCTAACCGACAATATAAACGTAAATCATACCACCTATTGTGTCGAGTCTTGCACGTGGAGCGAAGCGTCGTTGTGGACCGTTGAGCACTGTACAGGTTATAGTCTGGTTTTGTCAAAAAGCTTTTCCCTTTTTAAAACCAAGTTCACTTTAACCAATGGCTCTGATACCAATCTGTCACACCCCCAAAATCCACCATGCGGAGTATCACCGCTTGGAGGCGTGACATGACCAGGATCGAGCCACCAATCATATTGAACAACGTAATTAAGTAAGTAAAACCAACCACAATACAATTGGTGACCATAAGACAGTAACCAGTTTTAAGTTAACAGCGGAAGCATAAAACGTAAGTTCAAAACATAAGTTCATAGTTCATAAGTTTAAGGACCAAAACACAAGTTCTATAAAGATTATTTATTAAGCACGGGACATGACAGTCTGCATCCCACAATGACCTCCTCTACGTGTAGGCTCCATATGCATCTAACGACCTGTAAGGCATGTAACAACGAGTCAACAACAAAGTTGAGTGAGTTCACGGTTGGTTGTTTAGTTTTTAAGTTGTTTCCGAAAACATGGTTTGTCTTTCGTTGGCTTAATTGCCGTGGGGGTTACCCCAGAGTTGAAAGTATGATTAACCAGTTCCTTCTTATTACCCAAACCATATCCATGATCAGTGGGGGCTTCCCCATGTGAACCACTAGACCGTTACCATATCGACAACTGACGAACAATAGTTGTGCCCTACGTCAATGTCTATCATCATTGACAGTTTGCCATAGTCCATTAGTACACGCCCGTCCGAAAGGCACGGTGTGAGGTTTGTTAAACCAAATAGCGCTATTAACTAATGACCCGCTCGCCATTGGCCTCGGCGATTAAGTCGATATAAAATGAGGGACTTAATGATAGAGTTTTGTCTAGTAAGTTTTAAGGTTGTTGTCCTACCCAAGGAGGACAAACGTACGTATTCTACCCAAGGAGAATACGCAGGATTAATATTGGCATCCTACCCAAGGAGGATGGCGGTACATATCCTACCCAAGGAGGATATGTAGGTTCCGTTTTAATTCTTTAACCCATTCCCAAACCACCGGGAATCCCATGCCTTGTAGAAAGTATGAACTCACCTTGGTTTGCTCGGTTAGATTAATTACTCAAATAAATCAGGAAATCAAGCACGTCCTAATAAGGTACAGATAACAATCAGTTTCTCATGCATAACACGTATCCTACGTACGGTTTATTTATTGGAGTAAGGTTCCCAATGCTGTAATACTAAAATGGGATATACCGGGCTAGGATTCGAGTTACAGGAACAAGGGCCAAACCAACCACCCAAGAATGGAATCGTCGAGCGAAAACACTTGACAACCTCCTGGAAGCAGCTTTTCTTGCCACCAGACCTTTCTCCATCAATTAGGAATCTGACGCCGTCACTAAACACATTCCTTAAATTGTAGCCATTTTTTGAATGTTTATTTTTTGGTGTCTAATCCGCATATATATCACCATTGCTCTTGATTTTCTTAAGTGTATATATCTTAAATGTCAACATATACACGTGTCATTTAGTTTACGAAGATTTTTCAAAGCCGAGAGCCTCGATCAGAGGGTAAAAAAGGCGTAATGTTCAAAATGGTGTAAAACTAAAATGGGATATACCGGTCTAGGATTCGAGTTACAGGAACAAGGGCTAAACCAACCACCCAAGAATGGAATCGTCGAGCGAAAACACTTGACAACCTCCTGTAAGCAACTTTTCTTGCCACCAGATCTTTCTCCATCAATTAGGAATCTGATGCCGTCACTGAACACATTCCTTAAATTGTAGCCATTTTTTGAGTGTTTATTTTTGGGTGTCTAATCCACATATATATCACCATTGCTCTTGATTTTCTTGACAGTATATCTATTAAATGTCAACATATACACGTGTGATTTAGTTTACGAAGATTTTTCAATGCCGAGAACCTCGATCAGAGAGTAAAAAAGGCGTAAGTTTCACAATGGTATAAAACTAAAATGAGATATACCGGGATATGATATAAGTTCCAGGAACAATGGCCAAACAAACCACCCTAAAATGGAGTCGTTAAGCGAAAACACTTGACAACCTCCCGAAATCAGCTTTTCTTACCACCAGACCTTTCTCCATCAATTAGAGATCTGATGCCGTCACTAAACACATTCCTTAAATTGTAGCTATTTTTTAAGTGTTCATTTTTTGGTGTCTAATCCGCATATATATCACCATTGCTTTTGATTTACTTGACTGTATATCTCTTAAATGTCAACATATACATGTGTGATTTAGCTTACGAAGATTTTTCAATGCCGAGAACCTCGATCAGAGAGTAAAAAAGGCGTAAGGATCACAATGGTGTAAAACTAAAATGGGATATACCGGGCTAGGATTCGAGTTACAGGAATAAGGGCCAAACCAACCACCCAAGAATGGAATCGTCGAACGAAAACACTTGACAACCTCCTGGAAGCAGCTTTTCTTACCACCAGATCTTTCTCTATCAATTAGGAATCTGATGCCGTCGCTAAACACGTTCCTTAAATTGTAGCCATTTTTTGAGTGTTTATTTTTTGGTGTCTAATCCGCATATATATCACCATTGCTCTTGATTTTCTTAACTGTATATATCTCTTAAATGTCAACATATAGACGTGTGAATTAGTTTACGAAGATTTTTCAAGGCCGAGAACCTCGATCAGAGAGTACAAAAAGGAGTAATGTTCACAATGGTGTAAAACTAAAATGGGATACACCTGTCTAGAATTCGAGTTACAGGAATACGGGCCAAACCTACCACCCAAGAATGGAATCGTCGAGCGTAAACACTTGACAACCTCCTGGAAGCAGCTTTTCTTGCCACCAGACCTTTCTCCATCAATTGGGAATCTGATGCCGTCGCTAAACAGATTCCTTAAATTGTATCCATTTTTTGAGTGTTTATTATTTGGTGTCTAATCCGCATATATATCACCATTGCTCATGATTTTCTTAACTGTATATCTCTTTAATGTCAACATATACACGTTTGAATTAGTTTACGAAGATTTTTCAATGCCGAGAACCTCGATCAGAGAGTAAAAAAGGCGTAAGGTTCACAATGGTGTAAAACTAAAATGGGATATACCGGGCTAGGATTCGAGTTACAGGAACAAGGGCCAAACCAACCACACAAGAATGGAATCGTCGAGGGAAAACACTTGACAACCTCCTGGAAGCGGCCTTTCTTGCCACCAGAGCTTTTTCCATCAATTAGGAATCCGATGCTGTCACTAAACACATTCCTTAAATTGTAGCCATTTTTAAGTGTTTATATTTTGGTGTCTAATCCGCATATATATATATATATATATATATATATATATATATATATATATATATCACCATTGCTCTTGATTTTCTTGACTGTATATCTCTTAAATGTCCACATATACACGTGTGATTTAGTTTACGAAGATTTTTCATTGCCGAGAACCTCGATCAGAGAGTAAAAAAGGCGGAAGGTTCCCAATGGTGTAAAACTAAAATGGGATATACCGGGCTAGGATTCGAATGGAATCGTCGAGCGAAAACACTTGACAACCTCCTGGAAGCAGCTTTTCTTGCCACCAGACCTTTCTCCATCAATTCAGAATCTGATGCCGTCACAAAACACATTCCTTAAATTGTAGCCATTTTTTGAGTGTTTTATTTTTTGGTGTCTAATCCGCATATATATCACCATTGCTTTTGATTTACTTGACTGTATATCTCTTAAATGTCAACATATACATGTGTGATTTAGCTTACGAAGATTTTTCAATGCCGAGAACCTCGATCAGAGAGTAAAAAAGGCGTAAGGTTCACAATGGTGTAAAACTAAAATGGGATATACCGGGCTTGAATTTGAGTTACAGGAATAAGGGACAAATCAACCACCCAAGAATGGAATCCTCGATCGAAAACACTAGACAACCTCCTGGAAGCAGCTTTTCTAGCCACCAGACCTTTCTCCATCAATTAGGAATCTGATGCCGTCAGTAAACACATTCCTTAAATTGTAGCCATTTTTTGAGTGTTTTATTTTTTGGTGTCTAATCCGCATATATATCACCATTGCTTTTGATTTTCTTGACTGTATATCTCTTAAATGTCAACATATACACGTGTGATTTAGTTTACGAAGATTTTTCAATGCCGAGAACCTCGATCAGAGAGTAAAAAAGGCGGAAGGTTCCCAATGGTGTAAAACTAAAATGGGATATACCGGGCTAGGATTCGAATGGAATCGTCGAGCGAAAACACTTGACAACCTCCTGGAAGCAGCTTTTCTTGCCACCAGACCTTTCTCCATCAATTCAGAATCTGATGCCGTCACAAAACACATTCCTTAAATTGTAGCCATTTTTTGAGTGTTTTATTTTTTGGTGTCTAATCCGCATATATATCACCATTGCTTTTGATTTACTTGACTGTATATCTCTTAAATGTCAACATATACATGTGTGATTTAGCTTACGAAGATTTTTCAATGCCGAGAACCTCGATCAGAGAGTAAAAAAGGCGTAAGGATCACAATGGTGTAAAACTAAAATGGGATATACCGGGCTTGAATTTGAGTTACAGGAATAAGGGACAAATCAACCACCCAAGAATGGAATCCTCGATCGAAAACACTAGACAACCTCCTGGAAGCAGCTTTTCTAGCCACCAGACCTTTCTCCATCAATTAGGAATCTGATGCCGTCAGTAAACACATTCCTTAAATTGTAGCCATTTTTTGAGTGTTTTATTTTTTGGTGTCTAATCCGCATATATATCACCATTGCTTTTGATTTTCTTGACTGTATATCTCTTAAATGTCAACATATACACGTGTGATTTAGTTTACGAAGATTTTTCAATGCCGAGAACCTCGATCAGAGAGTAAAAAACGCGGAAGGTTCCCAATGGTGTAAAACTAAAATGGGATATACCGGGTTAGGATTCGAGTTACAGGAACAAGGGCCAAACCAACCACCCAAGAATGGAATCGTCGAGCGAAAACACTTGACAACCTCCTGGAAGCAGCTTTTCTTGCCACCAGACCTTTCTCCATCAATTCAGAATCTGATGCCGTCACAAAACACATTCCTTAAATTGTAGCCATTTTTTGAGTGTTTTATTTTTTGGTGTCTAATCCGCATATATATCACCATTGCTTTTGATTTACTTGACTGTATATCTCTTAAATGTCAACATATACATGTGTGATTTAGCATACGAAGATTTTTCAATGCCGAGAACCTCGATCAGAGAGTAAAAAAGGCGTAAGGATCACAATGGTGTAAAACTAAAATGGGATATACCGGGCTAGGATTCGAGTTACAGGAATAAGGGCCAAACCAACCACCCAAGAATGGAATCGTCGAACGAAAACACTTGACAACCTCCTGGAAGCAGCTTTTCTTACCACCAGATCTTTCTCTATCAATTAGGAATCTGATGCCGTCGCTAAACACGTTCCTTGGTGTCTAATCCGCATATATATCACCATTGCTCTTGATTTTCTTAACTGTATACCTCTTAAATGTCAACATATAGACGTGTGAATTAGTTTACGAAGATTTTTCAAGGCCGAGAACCTCGATCAGAGAGTAAAAAAAGGAGTAATGTTCACAATGGTGTAAAACTAAAATGGGATACACCTGTCTAGAATTCGAGTTACAGGAACAAGGGCCAAACCAACCACACAAGAATGAAATCGTCGAGCGAAATCACTTGACAACCTCCTGGAAGCGGCTTTTCTTGCCACCAGACCTTTCTCCATCAATTAGGAATCTGATGCCGTCACTAAACGCATTCCTTAAATTGTAGCCATTTTTTGAGAGTTTATATTTTGGTGTCTAATCCATATATATATATCACCATTGCTCTTGATTTTCTTGACTGTATATCTCTTAAATGTCCACATATACACGTGTGATTTAGTTTACGAAGATTTTCCAATGCCGAGAACCTCGATCAGAGAGTAAAAAAGGAGTAAGGTTCCTAATGCTGTAAAACTAAAATGGGATATACCGGGCTAGGATTCGAGTTACAGGAACAAGGGCCAAACCAACCACCCAAGAATGGAATCGTCAAGTGAAAACACTTGACAACCTCCTGGAAGCAGCTTTTCTTGCCACCAGACCTTTCTCCATTAATTAGGAATCTGACGCCATCACTAAACACATTCCTTAAATTGTAGCCATTTTTTGAATGTTTATTTTTTGGTGTCTAATCCGCATATATCACCATTGCTTTTGATTTTCTTGACTGTATATCTCTTAAATGTCAACATATACACGTGTGATTTAGTTTACGAAGATTTTTCAATGCCGAGAACCTCGATCAGAGAGTAAAAAAGGCGGAAGGTTCCCAATGGTGTAAAACTAAAATGGGATATACCGGGCTAGGATTCGAGTTACAGGAACAAGGGCCAAACAAACCACCCTAAAATGGAGTCGTCAAGCGAAAACACTTGACAACCTCCTGAAAGCAGCTTTTCTTGCCACCAGACCTTTCTCCATCAATTAGAGATCTGATGCCGTCACTAAACACATTCCTTAAATTGTAGCTATTTTTTGAGTGTTTATTTTTTGGTGTCTAATCCGCATATATATCACCATTGCTCTTAATTTTCTTGACTGTATATCTCTTATATGGCAACATATACAAGTGTGATTTAGTTTACGAAGATTTTTCAATGCCGAGAGCCTCGATCAGAGAGTAAAAAAGGCGTAAGGTTCACAATGGTGTAAAACTAAAATGGGATATACCGGGCTTGAATTTGAGTTACAGGAATAAGGGACAAACCAACCACCCAAGAATGGAATCCTCGAGAGAAAACACTAGACAATCTCCTGGAAGCAGCTTTTCTAGCCACCAGACCTTTCTCCATCAATTAGGAATCTGATGTCGTCACTAAACACATTCCTTAAATTGTAGCCATTTTTTGAGTGTTTATTTTTTGGTGTCTAATCCGTATATATATCACCATTGCTCTTGATTTTATTGAGTGTATATCTCTTAAATGTCAACATATACACGTGTGATTTAGTTTTCGAAGATTTTTCAATGCCGTGAACCTCGATCAGAGAGTAAAAAAGGTGTAAGGTTCACAATCGTGTAAAACTAAAATGGGATATACCGGGCTTGAATTTGAGTTACAGGAATAAGGGACAAACCAACCACCCAAGAATGGAATCCTCGAGAGAAAACACTAGACAATCTCCTGGAAGCAGCTTTTCTAGCCACCAGACCTTTCTCCATCAATTAGGAATCTGATGTCGTCACTAAACACATTCCTTAAATTGTAGCTATTTTTAAGTGTTTTATTTTTGGTGTCTAATCCGCATATATATCACCATTGATTTTGATTTTCTTGACTGTATATCTCTTAAATGTCAACATATACACGTGTGATTTAGTTTACGAAGATTTTTCAATGCCGAGAACCTCGATCAGAGAGTAAAAAAGGCGTAAGGTTCACGATGGTTTAAAACTAAAATGGGATATACCGGGCTAGGATTCGAGTTACAGGAATAAGGGCCAAACCAACCACCCAAGAATGGAATCGTCGAGCGAAAACACTTGACAACCTCCTGGAAGCAGCTTTTCTTGCAACCAGACCTTTCTCCATCAATTAGGAATCTGATGCCGTCGCTAAACACATTCCTTAAATTGTATCCATTTTTTGAGTGTTTATTATTTGGTGTCTAATCCGCATATATATCACCATTGTTCATGATTTTCTTAACTGTATATCTCTTTAATGTCAACATATACACTTGTGAATTAGTTTACGAAGATTTTTTCAATGCCGAGAACCTCGATCAGAGAGTAAAAAAGGCGTAAGGTTCACAATGGTGTAAAACTAAAATGGGATATACCGGGCTAGGATTCGAGTTATAGGAACAAGGGCCAAACCAACCACACAAGAATGGAATCGTCGAGCGAAAACACTTGACGACCTCCTGGAAGCTGCCTTTCTTGCCACCAGAGCTTTCTCCATCAATTAGGAATCTGATGCCGTCACTAAACACATTCCTTAAATTGTAGCCATTTTTAAGTGTTTATATTTTGGTGTCTAATCCACATATATATATATCACCATTGCTCTTGATTTTCTTGACTGTATATCTCTTAAATGTCCACATATACACGTGTGATTTAGTTTACGAAGATTTTTCAATGCCGAAAACCTCGATCAGAGAGTAAAAAAGGTGTAAGGTTCCCAATGGTGTAAAACTAAAATGGGATATACCGGGCTAGTATTCGAGTTACAGGAACAAGGCCCAAACCAACCACCCAAGAATGGAATCGTCAAGCGAAAACACTTAACAACCTCCTAGAATCAGCTTTTCTTGCCACCAGACCTTTCTCCGTCAATTAGGAATCTGACGCCGTCACTAAACACATACTTTAAATTTTAGCCCTTTTTTGAATGTTTATTTTTTGGTGTCTAATCCGCATATATATCACCATTGCTCTTGATTTTCTAAAAACTGTATATCTCTTAAATGTCAACATATACACGTGTGATTTAGTTTACGAAGATTTTTCAATGCCGAGAACCACGATCAGAGAGTAAAAAAGGCGTAAGGTTCACAATGGTGTAAATCTAAAATGGGATATACCGGTCTAGGATTCGAGTTACAGGAACAAGGGCCAAAACAACCACCTAAGAATGGAATCGTCGAACGAAAACACTTGACAACCTCCTGGAGGCAGCTTTTCTTGCCACCAGACCATTCTCAATCAATTTGGAATCTGATGCCGTCGCTAAACTCATTTCTTAAATTGTAGCCGTTTTTTGAGTGTTTATTTTTCGGTGTCTAATCCGCATATATATCACCAATGCTCTTGATTTTCTTGACTGTATATCTCTTAAATGTCAACATATACACGTTTGATTTAGTTTACGAAGCTTTTTCAATGCCGAGAACCTCGATCAGAGAGTAAAAAAGGCGTAAGGTTCACAATGGTGTAAAACTAAAATGGGATATAATGGGAGAGGATTCGAGTTACAGGAACAAGTGCAAAACCAACCATCCAAGAATGGAATCGTCGAGCGAAAACAATTGACAACCTCCTGGAAGCAGCTTTTCTTGCCACCAGACCTTTCTCCATCAATTAAGGATCTGATGACGTCACTAAACACATTCCTTAAATTGTAGCAATTTTTTGAGTGTTTATTTTTTGGTGTCTAATATGCGTATATATCACCATTGCTCTTAATTTTCTAGACTGTATATCTCTTAAATGTCAACATATACACGTGTGATTTAGTTTACGAAGATTTTTCAATGCCGAGAACCTCGATTAGAGAGTAAAAAAGGCGTAAAGTTCACAATGGTGTAAAACTAAAATGGGATATTCCAGGATAGGATTCGAGTTATAGGAACAAGTGCAAAACCAATATACACAAGAATGGAATCGTCCCGCGAAAACACCTGACAACCTCCTAGAAGCAGCTTTTCTTGCCACCAGACCTTTCTCCATCAAATAGGAATCTGATGCCGTCACTAAACACGTTCCTTAAATTGTAGCCATTTTTTGAGTGTTTATTTTTTGGTGTCTAACCGCATATATATCACCATTGCTCTTGATTTTCTAGACTGTATATCTCTTAAATGTCAACATATACACGTGTGATTTAGTTTACAAAGATTTTTCAATGCCAAGAACCTCGATTAGAGAGTAAAAAAGGCGTAAGGTTCATAATGGTGTAAAACTAAATTCGGATATACCGGGCTAGGATTCGAGTTACAGGAACAAGGCCCAAACCAACCACCCAAGAATGGAATCGTCGAGCGAAAACACTTGACAACCACCTGGAAGTAGCTTTTCTTGCCACCAACCTTTCTCCATCAATTAGGAATCTGGTGCCGTCATTAAACATATTCCTTAAATTGTAGCCGTTTTTTGAGTGTTTATTTTTTTTGTGTCTAATCCGCATATATATCACCATTGCTCTTGATTTTGTTGACTGTATATCTCTTAAATGTCAACATATACACGTGTCATTTAGTTTACGAAGATTTTTCAATGCCGAGAACCTTGATCAGAGAGTAAAAAAGGCGTAAGGTTCACAATGGTGTAAAACTAAGATGGGTTATACCGGGCTAGGAATCGAGTTACAGGAACAATAGCCAAACCTACCACCCAAGAATGGAATCTTCAAGCGAAAACAGTTGACAACCTCCTGGAAGCAGCTTTTCTTGCCACCAAACCTTTCTCCATCAACTAGGAATCTGATGCCGTCAATGAACATTTTCCTTAAATTGTAGCCATATTTTGAGTGTTTGTTTTTTGGTGTCTAATCCGCATAAATTTAACCATTGCTCTTGATTTTCTAGACTGTATATCTCTTAAATGTCAACATATACACATGTGATTTAGTTTACGAAGATTTTTCAATGCCGAGAACCTCGATCAGAGAGTAAAAAAGGCCTAAGGTTCACAATGGTGTAAAACTAAAATGGGATATAATTGGGCTAGGATTTGAGTTACAGGAACAAGGGCCAAACCAACCACCCAAGAATGGAATCATCGAGCGAAAACACTTGACAACCTCCTTGAAGCAGCTTTTCTTGCCACCATACCTTTCTCCATCAATTAGGAATATGATGCCGTCACTAAACACATTCCTTAAATTGTAGCCATTTTTTAGTGTTTATTTTTTGGTGTCTAATCCACATATATATCATCATTGCTCATGATTTTCTTGACTGTATATCTCTTAAATGTCTATATATACACGTGTGATTTAGTTTTTGAAGATGTTTCAAAGTCTAGAACCTCGATAAGAGAGTAAAAAGGCGTAAGGTTCACAATGGTGTAAAACAAAAATGGGATATACCGGGCTAGGATTCGAGTTACATGAACAAGGGCCAAACCAACCACCTAAGAATGGAATCGTCGAGCGAAAAGACTTGACAACCTCCTGGAAGCAGCTTTTTTTGCCACCAGACCATTCTCCATCAATTAGGAATCTGATGCCGTCACTAAACACATTCCTTAAATTGTAGTCGTTTTTTGAGTGTTTACTTTTTGGTGTCTAATCCGCATATATATCACCATTTCTCTTGATTTTCTTGACTGTATATCTCTTAAATGTCAACATATACACGTGTGATCTAGTTTACGAAGATTTTTCAACGCCGAGAACCTCGATTAGAGAGTAAAAAAGGCGTAAGGTTCACAATGGTGTAAAAATAAAATGGGATATAACGGGCTAGGATTCGAGTTACAGGAACAAGGGCCAAACCAACCACCCAATAATGGAAACGTCGAGTGAAAACACTGGACAACCTCCTGGAAGCAGCTTTTCTTGCCACCAGAACTTTCTCCATCAATTAGGAATCTGATGCCGTCATTAAACACATTCCTTAAATTGTAGCCATTTTTTGCGTGTTTATTTTTTGGTGTCTAATCCGCATATATATCATCACTGCTCTTGATTTTCTTGACTGTTTATCTCTTAAATGTTAACATATACACGTGTGATTTAGTTTACGAAGATTTTTCCATGCCGAGAACCTCGATCAGAGAGTAAAAAAGGCGTAAGGTCCACAATTGTGTAAAACTAAAATGGGATATACCGGGCTAGGATTCGAGTTACAGGAACAAGGGCCAAACCAACCACCCAAGAATGGAATCGTCGAGCGAAAACACTTGACAACCTCCTGGACGCAGCTTTTCTTGCCACCAAAGCTTTCTCCATCAATTAGGAATCTGATGTCTTCACTAAACACATTCCTTAAATTGTAGCCATTTTTTGTGTGTTTATTTTTTGTTGTCTAATCCGCATATATATCACCATTGCTCTTGATTTTCTTGACTGTATATCTCTTAAATGTCAACATATACACGTGTGATTTAGTTTATGAAGATTTTTCAATGCCAAGAACCTTGATTAGAGAGTAAAAAAGGCGTAAGGTTCACAATGGTGTAAAACTAAAATGGGATATACCGGGCTAGGATTCGAGTTACAGGAACAAGAGCCAAACCAACCACCCAAGAATGGAATCGTCGAGCGAAAAAACTTGACAACCTCGTGGAAGCAGCTTTTCTTGCCACCAGACCTCTCTCCATCAACTAGGTATCTGATGCCGTCACTGAACACATTCCTTAAATTGTAGCCATATATGAGTGTTTATTTTTTGGTGTCTAATCCGCATATATATCACCATTGCTCTTGATTTTCTTGACTGTATATCTCTTAAATATCAGCATATACACGTGTGATTTAGGTTACGAAGATTTTTCAACGCCGAGAACCTCGATGAGAGAGTAAAAAAGGCGTAAGGTTCACAATGGTGTAAAACTAAAATGGGATATACCAGGCTAGGATTCGAGTTACAGGAACAAGGGCTAAACCAACCACCCAAGAATGGAATCGTCGAGCGAAAACACTTGACAACCTCCTGGAAGCTACTTTTCTTGCCACCAGACCTTTCTCCATCAATTAGGAATCTGATGCCGTCACTAAACACATTCCTTAAATTGTATCCATTTTTTGTGTGTTTATTTTGTGGTGTCTAATCCGCTTATATATCACCATTGCTCTTGATTTTGTTGACTGTATATCTCATAAATATCAACATATACACGTCTGATTTAGTTTACGAAGATTTTTCAATGCCGATAACCTCGATCAGAGAGTAAAAAAGGCGTAAGGTTCACAATGGTGTAAAGCTAAAATGGGATATAGCGGGCTAGGATTCGAGTTACAGGAAAAGGGCCGAACCAACCACCCAAGAATGGAATCATCGAGCGAAAACACTTGACAACCTCCTGGAAGCAACTTTTCTTGCCACCAGACATTTCTTCATTAATTAGGAATCTGATGCCCACACTAAACACATTCCTTAAATTGTAGCCATTTTTTGTGTGTTTATTTTTTGGTGTCTAATATGCATATATATCACCATTGCTCTTGATTTTCTTGACTCTATATCTCTTTAATGTAAACATATACACGTGTGATTTAGTTTACGAAGATTTTTCAATGCCGAGAACCTCGATCAAAGAGTAAAAAGGCGTAAGGTTCACAATGGTGTAAAACTAAAATGGGGTATACCGGGCTTGGATTCGAGTTACAGGAACAAGGGCCAAACCAACCACCCAATAATGGAATCGTCGAGCGAAAACACTTGCAACCTCCTGGAGGCAGCTTTTCTTGCCACCAGGCCTTTCTCCATCAATTAGGAATCTGATGCCGTCACAAAATACATTTCTTAAATTGTAGCCATTTTTTGAGTGTTTATTTTTTGGTGTCTAATCCGCGTATATATCACCATTGCTCTTGATTTTCTTGACTGTATATCTCTTAAATGTCAACATATACACGTGTGATTTAGTTTACGAAGATTTTCAATGCCGAGAACCTCGATCAGAGAGTAAAAAAGGCTTAAGTTTCACAATGGTGTAAAACTAAAATGGGATATACAAGGCTAGGATTCGAGTTACAGGAACAAGGGCCAAACCAACCACCAAAGAATGAAATCGTCGAGCGAAAACACTTGACAACCTCCTGGAAGCAGCTTTTCTTGCCACCAGACCTTTCTCCATCAATTAGGAATCTGATGCTCTCACCAAACACATTCCTTAAATTGTAGCCATTTTTTGAGTGTTTATTTTTTGGTGTCTAATCCGCATATATATCACCATTGCTCTTGATTTTCTTGACTGTATATCTCTTAAATGTCAACATATACACGTGTGATTTAGTTTACGAAGATTTTTCAACGCCGAGAACCTCGATTAGGGAGTTAAAAAGGCGTAAGGTTCACAATGGTGTAAAAATAAAATGGGATATAACGGGCTAGGATTCGAGTTACAGGAACAAGGGCCAAACCAACCACCCAATAATGGAAACGTCGAGTGAAAACACTGGACAACCTCCTGGAAGCAGCTTTTCTTGCCACCAGAACTTTCTCCATCAATTAGGAATCTGATGCCGTCATTAAACACATTCCTTAAATTGTAGCCATTTTTTGCGTGTTTATTTTTTGGTGTCTAATCCGCATATATATCATCACTGCGCTTGATTTTCTTGACTGTTTATCTCTTAAATGTTAACATATACACGTGTGATTTAGTTTACGAAGATTTTTCCATGCCGAGAACCTCGATCAGAGAGTAAAAAAGGCGTAAGGTCCACAATTGTGTAAAACTAAAATGGGATATACCGGGCTAGGATTCGATTTACAGGAACAAGGGCCAAACCAACCACCCAAGAATGGAATCGTCGAGCGAAAACACTTGACAACCTCCTGGAAGCAGCTTTTCTTGCCACCAAAGCTTTCTCCATCAATTAGGAATCTGATGTCTTCACTAAACACATTCCTTAAATTGTAGCCATTTTTTGTGTGTTTATTTTTTGTTGTCTAATCCGCATATATATCACCATTGCTCTTGATTTTCTTGACTGTATATCTCTTAAATGTCAACATATACACGTGTGATTTAGTTTATGAAGATTTTTCAATGCCAAGAACCTTGATTAGAGAGTAAAAAAGGCGTAAGGTTCACAATGGTGTAAAACTAAAATGGGATATACCGGGCTAGGATTCGAGTTACAGGAACAAGAGCCAAACCAACCACCCAAGAATGGAATCGTCGAGCGAAAAAACTTGACAACCTCGTGGAAGCAGCTTTTCTTGCCACCAGACCTTTCTCCATCAACTAGGTATCTGATGCCGTCACTGAACACATTCCTTAAATTGTAGCCATATATGAGTGTTTATTTTTTGGTGTCTAATCCGCATATATATCACCATTGCTCTTGATTTTCTTGACTGTATATCTCTTAAATATCAGCATATACACGTGTGATTTAGGTTACGAAGATTTTTCAACGCCGAGAACCTCGATGAGAGAGTAAAAAAGGCGTAAGGTTCACAATGGTGTAAAACTAAAATGGGATATACCAGGCTAGGATTCGAGTTACAGGAACAAGGGCTAAACCAACCACCCAAGAATGGAATCGTCGAGCGAAAACACTTGACAACCTCCTGGAAGCTACTTTTCTTGCCACCAGACCTTTCTCCATCAATTAGGAATCTGATGCCGTCACTAAACACATTCCTTAAATTGTATCCATTTTTTGTGTGTTTATTTTGTGGTGTCTAATCCGCTTATATATCACCATTGCTCTTGATTTTGTTGACTGTATATCTCATAAATATCAACATATACACGTCTGATTTAGTTTACGAAGATTTTTCAATGCCGATAACCTCGATCAGAGAGTAAAAAAGGCGTAAGGTTCACAATGGTGTAAATCTAAAATGGGATATAGCGGGCTAGGATTCGAGTTACAGGAAAAGGGCCGAACCAACCACCCAAGAATGGAATCATCGAGCGAAAACACTTGACAACCTCCTGGAAGCAACTTTTCTTGCCACCAGACATTTCTTCATTAATTAGGAATCTGATGCCCACACTAAACACATTCCTTAAATTGTAGCCATTTTTTGTGTGTTTATTTTTTGGTGTCTAATATGCATATATATCACCATTGCTCTTGATTTTCTTGACTCTATATCTCTTTAATGTAAACATATACACGTGTGATTTAGTTTACGAAGATTTTTCAATGCCGAGAACCTCGATCAAAGAGTAAAAAGGCGTAAGGTTCACAATGGTGTAAAACTAAAATGGGGTATACCGGGCTTGGATTCGAGTTACAGGAACAAGGGCCAAACCAACCACCCAAGAATGGAATCGTCGAGCGAAAACACTTGCAACCTCCTGGAGGCAGCTTTTCTTGCCACCAGACCTTTCTCCATCAATTAGGAATCTGATGCCGTCACAAAATACATTTCTTAAATTGTAGCCATTTTTTGAGTGTTTATTTTTTGGTGTCTAATCCGCGTATATATCACCATTGCTCTTGATTTTCATGACTGTATATCTCTTAAATGTCAACATATACACGTGTGATTTAGTTTACGAAGATTTTCAATGCCGAGACCCTCGATCAGAGAGTAAAAAGGGCTTAAGTTTCACAATGGTGTAAAACTAAAATGGGATATACAGGGCTAGGATTCGAGTTACAGGAACAAGGGCCAAACCAACCACCTAAGAATGAAATCGTCGAGCGAAAACACTTGACAACCTCCTGGAAGCAGCTTTTCTTGCCACCAGACCTTTCTCCATCAATTAGGAATCTGATGCTCTCACCAAACACATTCCTTAAATTGTAGCCATTTTTTGAGTGTTTATTTTTTGGTGTCTAATCCGCATATATATCACCATTGCTCTTGATTTTCTTGACTGTATATCTCTTAAATGTCAACATATACACGTGTGATTTAGTTTACGAAGATTTTTCAACGCCGAGAACCTCGATTAGGGAGTTAAAAAGGCGTAAGGTTCACAATGGTGTAAAAATAAAATGGGATATAACGGGCTAGGATTCGAGTTACAGGAACAAGGGCCAAACCAACCACCCAATAATGGAAACGTCGAGTGAAAACACTGGACAACCTCCTGGAAGCAGCTTTTCTTGCCACCAGAACTTTCTCCATCAATTAGGAATCTGATGCCGTCATTAAACACATTCCTTAAATTGTAGCCATTTTTTGCGTGTTTATTTTTTGGTGTCTAATCCGCATATATATCATCACTGCGCTTGATTTTCTTGACTGTTTATCTCTTAAATGTTAACATATACACGTGTGATTTAGTTTACGAAGATTTTTCCATGCCGAGAACCTCGATCAGAGAGTAAAAAAGGCGTAAGGTCCACAATTGTGTAAAACTAAAATGGGATATACCGGGCTAGGATTCGAGTTACAGGAACAAGGGCCAAACCAACCACCCAAGAATGGAATCGTCGAGCGAAAACACTTGACAACCTCCTGGAAGCAGCTTTTCTTGCCACCAAAGCTTTCTCCATCAATTAGGAATCTGATGTCTTCACTAAACACATTCCTTAAATTGTAGCCATTTTTTGTGTGTTTATTTTTTGTTGTCTAATCCGCATATATATCACCATTGCTCTTGATTTTCTTGACTGTATATCTCTTAAATGTCAACATATACACGTGTGATTTAGTTTATGAAGATTTTTCAATGCCAAGAACCTTGATTAGAGAGTAAAAAAGGCGTAAGGTTCACAATGGTGTAAAACTAAAATGGGATATACCGGGCTAGGATTCGAGTTACAGGAACAAGAGCCAAACCAACCACCCAAGAATGGAATCGTCGAGCGAAAAAACTTGACAACCTCGTGGAAGCAGCTTTTCTTGCCACCAGACCTTTCTCCATCAACTAGGTATCTGATGCCGTCACTGAACACATTCCTTAAATTGTAGCCATATATGAGTGTTTATTTTTTGGTGTCTAATCCGCATATATATCACCATTGCTCTTGATTTTCTTGACTGTATATCTCTTAAATATCAGCATATACTCGTGTGATTTAGGTTACGAAGATTTTTCAACGCCGAGAACCTCGATGAGAGAGTAAAAAAGGCGTAAGGTTCACAATGGTGTAAAACTAAAATGGGATATACCAGGCTAGGATTCGAGTTACAGGAACAAGGGCTAAACCAACCACCCAAGAATGGAATCGTCGAGCGAAAACACTTGACAACCTCCTGGAAGCTACTTTTCTTGCCACCAGACCTTTCTCCATCAATTAGGAATCTGATGCCGTCACTAAACACATTCCTTAAATTGTATCCATTTTTTGTGTGTTTATTTTGTGGTGTCTAATCCGCTTATATATCACCATTGCTCTTGATTTTGTTGACTGTATATCTCATAAATATCAACATATACACGTCTGATTTAGTTTACGAAGATTTTTCAATGCCGATAACCTCGATCAGAGAGTAAAAAAGGCGTAAGGTTCACAATGGTGTAAAGCTAAAATGGGATATAGCGGGCTAGGATTCGAGTTACAGGAAAAGGGCCGAACCAACCACCCAAGAATGGAATCATCGAGCGAAAACACTTGACAACCTCCTGGAAGCAACTTTTCTTGCCACCAGACATTTCTTCATTAATTAGGAATCTGATGCCCACACTAAACACATTCCTTAAATTGTAGCCATTTTTTGTGTGTTTATTTTTTGGTGTCTAATATGCATATATATCACCATTGCTCTTGATTTTCTTGACTCTATATCTCTTTAATGTAAACATATACACGTGTGATTTAGTTTACGAAGATTTTTCAATGCCGAGAACCTCGATCAAAGAGTAAAAAAGGCGTAAGGTTCACAATGGTTTAAAACTAAAATGGGGTATACCGGGCTTGGATTCGAGTTACAGGAACAAGGGCCAAACCAACCACCCAAGAATGGAATCGTCGAGCGAAAACACTTGCAACCTCCTGGAGGCAGCTTTTCTTGCCACCAGACCTTTCTCCATCAATTAGGAATCTGATGCCGTCACAAAATACATTTCTTAAATTGTAGCCATTTTTTGAGTGTTTATTTTTTGGTGTCTAATCCGCGTATATATCACCATTGCTCTTGATTTTCTTGACTGTATATCTCTTAAATGTCAACATATACACGTGTGATTTAGTTTACGAAGATTTTCAATGCCGAGAACCTCGATCAGAGAGTAAAAAAGGCTTAAGTTTCACAATGGTGTAAAACTAAAATGGGATATACAGGGCTAGGATTCGAGTTACAGGAACAAGGGCCAAACCAACCACCTAAGAATGGAATCGTCGAGCGAAAACACTTGACAACCTCCTGGAAGCAGCTTTTCTTGCCACCAGACCTTTCTCCATCAATTAGGAATCTGATGCTCTCACCAAACACATTCCTTAAATTGTAGCCATTTTTTGAGTGTTTATTTTTTGGTGTCTAATCCGCATATATATCACCATTGCTCTTGATTTTCTTGACTGTATATCTCTTAAATGTCAACATATACACGTGTGATTTAGTTTACGAAGATTTTTCAACGCCGAGAACCTCGATTAGGGAGTTAAAAAGGCGTAAGGTTCACAATGGTGTAAAACTAAAATGGGATATACCAGGCTAGGATTCGAGTTACATGAACAAGGGCCAAACCAACCACCCAAGAATGGAATCGTCGAGCGAAAACCCTTGACAACCTCCTGGAAGCTACTTTTTGTGACAACTGGCACCAAACCGGTAATTTCCGTACACTTTAATTATTTTTTAATGACTGCAATTATGTGCTTAATTGTCAGCAATGTCTGAACACATGCTAAACAAGTGAATTCATGCACGTTGTATACTACAAAATATTGCTTTATGCATAAACGAGAGCGTTGCGTCAGAAATACTAGTAAACTCACCGGTAAGACACACTGTGTCAACAGAACTGCAGAAAGCAGTCAGACTTCAAAATTGGAGCCTAGGTGTAGGTCCAACGACAAGAATACATTAAAACCCAAGAATACATACAAGGGTTTACATTTATACCTTACGGAAGCTAAAATACGCACTAAAAATCACCCGAAACGCACTTTAAGTGCAGAATTTGAATAAATTCTGCTCTAATCAGCTTTTAGACATATAAATATCATGCAGAAATGTCGTTTTATCATCTAGAATACTTCCCTAAGTGTCGGGAATCGAAGTATTACAAAAAGGTACTTAAAAGACACTAAAAAGTGTAATTTAGCACTTTAACGAACCGGTATTTAACCGAACAACCGGATATTACCCGGAGCACCAAAATAATTCTAGAAGCATTGTTTTTATTTTTCTAAGCTAGTTAGGGTCCCCGAACACCCTAACACACTATATATTACTTAACACACTAAATCTAACATTTAACATGTAACTAGATTATGTAACTTGGAGTTGAAATGTAACCAAGACCCCCCCCCCCCCCCTAATGTTGGACGGTTGGGAGACCAAAATCCCACATGGGATTTCAACTTCATATTTTATTTGATCTTGTCTCTAAATCATGAACATAATATCCAAGGGTTAATGTGTGAAGATGGTTATTAATAGAACACATGAGATCATCACAATTCATTCCTTCACACACCAACACACACACTCTCTCCCTCCTCCTCTCTACACCCTCGGCCGAGAACCACCAAGGCACCACCACCACCTTCAATCCAAGTTCATCCATTCCAAGTCCACTTGAAGGTGTAAGAAGGTGATTCACGAGGCTCGGTGTGTTCGGAAGTTGAAGAACCTCAACCGTTTGCTTTTATCCACCACTTTTACGCCTTGTTTCTTCCCTAGCCTTGTGCTAGTAGTAAGTGCTTCAAATCTTCATCTTGATCTTGTTTATGGTGGTTAATAGGTGATTTAATGGTTAAAAATTAAGAACACCAAAGAACATAACCTAAAGTCTTGAACATAAGATGAATAAGGTGGATAAAGGAAAGATGTGTGTGTAAATCTTGTAGATCTTGTATAGTTGTTATTATTTGATGTTGTTGATTAGTAGAAACAAGATGGATCATCATCTAGACATACTAGTCCATGTTTGAGAGCATGAACTAGTAGGATGTAAAAGTTAGAAAGATGAAGGATGATGGATCCATCCATTCATAAGTCTTGAACTTGAATAAACATGACTTTTCTTGTAAAATGAAGTTGTAAACTTGTAGATCTAAAGATCTACAAGTGGTTTTTCGGAAGAACCAAGTGGAAAATACTAGATTGTTAAAAACCCGGATCTTGTATGAACTAAAATCATTTTTAGTAAGGAAACAAGTGTATAAACACTTGTGTAACAAAAGCATCCCACAAAGAAATATTTTGGAAAATAAGACTAGAAGATGTGAAAATACACTTCCTTTAAAAATAAAGTTTTTAAGAAACTAAACTTATTTTTAAAGATAACAAGACCTACTAAACATGTTAGTAACTTACTACATATTTTTAAAAACTTTCAAGTTCATAAGTTGTGGTATATGCTTGTTTTGACAAGTTTGATAAATAAAGATTGTGTTGTTGAGATTGTTGTTGATTTTAAAAGAAAATAAACACATGTTTTGAAAACATGGGAAACCTCCATTTTTAGGGGAAACTCTGTCAAAATTTTTATAAATTTTGACAGTTAGAAAAATATAAGTTTTTGAGAAACTTATTCCCCAAAAATGTATTTAAAAATGTTACCAAGGTTTCCCTAAAAGAAAATACCGTCACTAAACACATTCTTTAAATTGTAGCCATTTTTTGAGTGTTTATTTTTAGGTGTCTAATCTGCATATATATCACCATTGCTCTTGATTTTCTTGATTGTATATCTCTTAAATGTCAACATATACACGTGTGATTTAGTTTACGAAGATTTTTCAATGCCAAGAACCTTGATCAGAGAGTAAAAAAGGCGTAAAGTTCACAATCGTGTAAAACTAAAATGTGATATATTGGGCTAGGATTCGAGTTACAGGAAGAATGGCCAAACCAACCACCCAAGAATGGAATCGTCGAGCGAAAACACATGACAACCTCCTCGAAGCAGCTTTTCTTGCCACCAGACCTTTCTCCATCAATTAGATATCTGATGCCGTCACTAAACACATTCCTTAAATTCTAGCCATTTTTTAAGTGTTTATTTTTTGGTTTCTAATCCGCATATATATCACCATTGCTCTTGATTTTCTTGACTGTATATCTCTTAAATGTCAACATATACAAGTGTGATTTAGTTTACGAATATTTTTCAATGCTGAGAACCTCGATCAGAGAGTAAAAATGGCGTGTGGTTCACAATGGTGTAAAACTAAAATGGGATATACCGGGATAGGATTCGAGTTACAGAAACAAGGGCCAAACCAACCACCCAAGAATGGAATCGTCAAGCGAAAACACCTGACAACCACCTGGAAGCAACTTTTCTTGCCACAAGACCTTTCTCCATCAATTAGGAATCTGATACCGTCACTAAACACATTCCTTAAATTGTAGCCATTTTTTGAGTGTTTATTTTTTGGTGTCTAATCCGTATATATATCACCATTGCTCTTGATTTTATTGAGTGTATATCTCTTAAATGTCAACATATACACGTGTGATTTAGTTTTCGAAGATTTTTCAATGCCGTGAACCTCGATCAGAGAGTAAAAAAGGTGTAAGGTTCACAATCGTGTAAAACTAAAATGGGATATACCGGGCTAGGATTCGAGTTACAGGAACAAGGGCCAAACCAACCACCCAAGAATGGAATCGTCGAGCGAAAACACTTGACAACCTCCTGGAAGTAGCTTTTCTTGCCACCAGACCTTTCTCCATCAATTAGGAGTCTGATGCCGTCACTAAACACATTCCTTAAATTGTAGCCATTTTTAGTGTTTATTTTTTGGTGTCTAATCCGCATATATATCACCATTGCTCTTGATTTTTTTGACTGTATATCTCTTAAATGTCAACATATACACGTGCGATTTAGTTTACCAAGTTTTTTCAATGCCGAGAACCTCGATCAAAGAGTAAAAAGGGCGTAAGGTTCACAATCGTGTAAAACTAAAATGAGATATACCGGGCTAGGATTCGAGTTACAGGAACAAGGGCCAAACCAACCACCCAAGAATACAATCGTCAAGAGAAAACACTTGACAACCTCCTGGAAGCAGCTTTTCTTGCCACCAGACCTTTCTCCATCAATTAGAAATCTGATGTCGTCACTAAACACATCCCTTAAATTTTCGCCATTTTTTGAGTGTTTAGTTTTTGGTGTCTAATCTGCATATATATCACCATTGCTCTTGATTTTCTTGACTGTATATCTCTTAAATGTCAACATATACACGTGTGATTTAGTTTACGAAGATTTTTCAAAGCCGAGAACCTCGATCAGAGAGCAAAAAGGCGTAAGGTTCACAATGGGGTAAAACTAAAATGGGATATACCGGGCTAGAATTCGAGTTACGGGAACAAGGGCCAAACCAACCACCCAAGAATGGAATCGTCGAGTGAAAACACTTGACAACCTCCTAGAAGCAGCTTTTCTTGCCACCAGACCGTTATCCATCAATTAGGAATCTGATGCCGTCACTAAACACATTTCTTAAATTGTAGCTATTTTTTAGTGTTTATTTTTTGGTGTCTAATCCGCATATATATCACCATTTCCCTTGATTTTCTTGACTGTATATCTCTTAAATATCAAAATATACACGTGTGATTTAGTTTACGAAGATTTTTAGATGCCGAGAACCACGATCAGAGAGTAAAAAAGGCGTAAGGTTCACAATGGTGTAAAACTAAAATGGGATATAACGGGCTAGAATTCGAGTTACAGGAACAAGGGCCAAACCAACCACCCAAGAATGGAATCGCCGAATGAAAAATACTTGACAACCTCCTGGAAGCAGCTTTTTTTGCCACCAAACCTTTCTCCATCAATAAGGAATCTGATGCCGTCACTAAACACGTTCCTTAAATTGTAGTCGTTTTTTGAGTGTTTATTTTTTGGTGTCTAATCCGCATATATATCACCATTGCTCTTGATTTTCTTGACTGTATATCTCTTAAATGTCAACATATACACGTGTGATTTAGTTTACGAAGATTTTTCAATGCCGAAAACCTCGATCAGAGAGTATAAAGGGCGTAAGGTTCACAATCGTGTAAAACTAAAATGAGATATACCGGGCTAGGATTCGAGTTACATGAACAAGGGCAAAACCAACCACCCAAGAATGGAATCGTCGAGCGAAAACACTTGACAACCTCCTGGAAGCAGCTTTTCTTGCCACTAGACCTTTCTCTATCAATTAGAAATCTGATGCAGTCACTAAACGCATTCCTTAAATTCTAGCCTTTTTTTGAGTGTTTATTTTTTGGTGTCTAATCAGCATATATATCACCATTGCTCTTGATTTTCTTGATTGTATATCTCTTAAATGTCAACATATACACGTGTGACTTAGTTTAAGAAGATTTTTCAAAGCCGAGAACCTCGATCAGAGAGCAAAAAGGCATAAGTTTCACAATGGGGTAAAACTAAAATGGGATATACCGGGCTAGGATTCGATTTACAGGAACAAGGGCCAAACCAACCACCCAAGAATGGAATCGTCGAGCAAAAACACTCGACTACCACCTGGAAGCAGCTTTTCTTGCCACCAGACCGTTCTCCATCAATTAGGAATCCGATGCCGTCACTAAACACATTTCTTAAATGGTAGCTATTTTTTTAGTGTTTATTTTTTGGTGACTAATCCGCATATATATCACCATTGCTCTTGATTTTCTCGACTGTATATCTCTTAAATGTCAAAATATACACGTGTGATTTAGTTTACGAAGATTTTTCGATGCCGAGAACCTCGATCAGAGAGTAAAAAATGCGTAAGGTTCATAATGTTGTAAAACTAAAATGGGATATAACGGGCTAGGATTCGAGTTACATGAACAAGGGCCAAACCAACCACCCAAGAATGGAATCGTCGAGTGTAAACACTTGACAACCTCCCAGAAGCAGCTTTTCTTGCCACCAGACCGTTCTCCATCAATTAGGAATCTGATGCCGTCACTAAACACATTTCTTAAATTGTACCTATTTTTTAGTGTTTATTTTTTGGTGTCTAATCCGCATATATATCACCATTTCTCTTGATTTTCTTGACTGTATATCTCTTAAATATCAAAATATACACGTGTGATTTAGTTTACGAAGATTTTTCGATGCCGAGAACCTCGATCAGAGAGTAAAAAAGGCGTAAGGTTCACAATGGTGTAAAACTAAAATGGGATATAACGGGCGAGAATTCGAGTTACAGGAACAAGGGCCAAACCAACCACCCAAGAATGGAATCGTCGAATGAAAAATACTTGACAACCTCCTGGAAGCAGCTTTTTTTTCCACCAAACAAGGAATCTGATGCCGTCACTAAACACATTCCTTAAATTGTTGTCGTTTTTTGAGTGTTTATTTTTTGGTGTCTAATCCGCATATATATCACCATTGCTCTTGATTTTCTTGACTGTATATCTCTTAAATGTCAACATATACACGTGTGATTTAGTTTACGAAGATTCTTCAATGCCGAGAACCTCGATCAGAAAGTATAAAGGGCGTAAGGTTCACAATCGTGTAAACTAAAATGAGATATACCGGGCTAGGATTCGAGTTACATGAAAAAGGGCAAAACCAACCACCCAAGAATGGAATCGTCGAGCGAAAACACTTGACAACCTCCTGGAAGCAGCTTTTCTTGCTACCAGACCTTTCTCTATCAATTAGGAATCTGATGCCGTCAGTAAACGCATTCCTTAAATTCTAGCCTTTTTTTGAGTGTTTATTTTTTGGTGTCTAATCTGCATATATATCACCATTGCTCTTGATTTTCTTGATTGAATATCTCTTAAATGTCAACATATACACGTTTGACTAAGTTTAAGAAGATTTTTCAAAGCCGAGAACCTCGATCAGAGAGCAAAAAGGCGTAAGGTTCACAATGGGGTAAAACTAAAATGGGATATACCGGGCTAGGATTCGAGTTACAGGAACAAGGGCCAAACCAACCACCCAAGAATGGAATCGTCGAGCAAAAACACTTGACTACCTCCTGGAAGCAGCTTTTCTTGCCACCAGACCGTTCTCCATCAATTAGGAATCTGATGCCGTCACTAAACACATTTCTTAAATGGTAGCTATTTTTTTAGTGTTTGTTTTTTGGTGTCTAATCCGCATATATATCACCATTGCTCTTGATTTTCTCGACTGTATATCTCTTAAATGTCAAAATATACACGTGTGATTTAGTTTACGAAGATTTTTCGATGCCGAGAACCTCGATCAGAGAGCAAAAAGGCGTAAGGTTCACAATGGGGTAAAACTAAAACGGGATATACCGGGCTAGGATTCGAGTTACAGGAACAAGAGCCAAACCAACCACCCAAGAATGGAATCGACGAGCGAAAACACTTGACAACCTCCTGGAAGCAGGTTTTCTTGCCACTAGACCTTTCTCCATCAATTAGGAATCTGATGCTGTCACTAAACACATTTCTTAAATTGTAGCTATTTTTTTAGTGTTTATTTTTTGGGGTCTAATCCACATATATATCACCATTGCTCTTGATTTTCTTGACTGTATATCTCTTAAATGTCAAAATATACACGTGTGATTTAGTTTACGAAAATTTTTCGATGCCGAGAACATCGATCAGAGAGTAAAAAAGGCGTAAGGTTCACAATGGTGTAAAACTAAAATGGGATATAACGGGATAGGATTCGAGTTACAGGAACAAGGGCCAAACCAACCACCCAAGAATGGAATCGTCGAGCGAAAACACTTGACAACCTCCTGGAAGCAGCTTTTTTTTGCCACCAGACCATTCACCATCAATTAGGAATCTGATGCAGTCACTAAACACATTTCTTAAATTGTAGCTATTTTTTTAGTGTTTATTTTTTGGTGTCTAATCCGCATATATATTAGAATTGCTCTTGATTTTCTTAACTGTATATATCTTAAATGTCAAAATATACACATGTGATTTAGTTTACGAAGATTTTTCGATGTCGAGAACCTCGATCAGAGAGTAAAAATAGGCGTAAGGTTCACAATCGTGTAAAACTAAAATGGGATATAACGGGCTAGGATTCGAGTTACACGAACAAGGGCCAAACCAACCACCCAAGAATGGAATCATCGAGCGAAAACACTTAACAACCTCCTGGAAGCAGTTTTTTTGGACACCAGACCTTTCTCCATCAATTAGGAATCTGATGCCGTCACTAAACACATTCCTTAAATTGTCGTCGTTTTTTGAGTGTTTACGTTTTGGTGTCTAATCCGCATATATATTACCATTGCTCTTGATTTTCTTGACTGGATATCTCTTAAATGTCAACATATACACGTGTGATTTAGCTTACGAAGATTTTTCAATGCCGAGAACCTCGATCAGAGAGTAAAAAAGGCCTAAAATTCATAATGGTGTAAAACTAAAATGCAATATACCGGGCTAGGATTCGAGTTACAGGAACAAGGGCCAAACCAAACACCCAAGAATGGAATCGTCGAACGAAAACACTTGACAACCTCCTGGAAGCAGCTTTTCTTGCCACCAGACCATTCTCCATCAAATAGGAATCTGATGCCATCACTAAACACATTCCTTAAATTGTAGCCATTTTTTGAGTGTTTATTGTTTGGTGTCTAATCTGCATATATATCACCATTTCTCTTGATTTTCTTGACTGTATATCTCTTAAA
This sequence comes from Helianthus tuberosus, assembly GCA_030545235.1. NCBI lineage: Eukaryota > Viridiplantae > Streptophyta > Magnoliopsida > Asterales > Asteraceae > Helianthus > Helianthus tuberosus. The sequence goes on along the minus strand of CM060418.1, from coordinate 159,354,276 downwards.
TATCAACATATACACGTGTGATTTAGTTTACGAATATTTTTCAATGCCGAGAACCTCGATCAGAGAGTAAAAAAGGCGTAAGGTTCACAATGTTGTAAAATAAAATGGGATATACCTGGCTAGGATTCGAGTTGCAGGAACAAGGGTCAAACCAACCACCCAAGAATGGAATCATCGAGGAAAAACACTTGACAACCTCCTGGAACAGCTTTTCTTGCCACCAAACCTTTCTCCATCAATTAGGAATCTGATACCGTCACTAAACACATTCCTTAAATTGTAGCCATTTTTTGAGTATTTATTTTTTGGTGTATAAACCATATATATAAACGTGTGATTTAGTTTACGAAGATTTTTCAATGCCGAGAACCTCGATCAGAGAGTAAAAAAGGGTAAGGTTCACAATCGTGTAAAACTAAAATTGGATATACCGGGCTAGGATTCGAGTTACAGGAACAAGGGCCAAACCAACCACAAAAGAATGGAATCGTCGAGCGAAAACACCTGACAACCTCCTGGAAGCAGCTTTTCTTGCCACCAGACCTTTCTCAATCAATTAGGAACCTGATGCAATCTCTAAACACATTCCTTAACTTGTAGCCATTCTCTGAGTGTTTATTTTTTGGTGTCTAATCCGCATATATATCACCATTGCTCTTTATTTTCTTGAATATATATCTCTTAAATGTCAACATATACACGTGTCATTTAGTTTATGAAGATTTTTCAATGCTGAGAACCTCGATCAGAGAGCAAAACGACGTAAGGTTCACAATGGTGTAAAATTAAAATGGGATATACCGGGCTAGCATTCGAGTTACAGGAACAACGGCCAAACCAACCACCCAAGAATGGAATAGTCGAGCGAAAACACTTGACAAACTCCTGGAAGCAGCTTTTCTTGCCACCAGACCTTTCTCCATCAATTAGGAATCTAATGCCGTCACTAAACACATTCCATAAATTGTAGCCATTTTTTGAGTGTTTATTTTTTGGTTTCTAATCCGCGTATATATCACCATTGCTGTTGATTTTCTTGACTGTATATCTCTTAAATGTCAACATATACACGTGTGATTTAGTTTACGTATATATTTCAACGCTGAGAACCTCGATCAGAGAGTAACAATGGCGTAAGGTTCACAATGGTGTAAAACTAAAATGGGATATACCAGGCTAGGATTGTTACAGGAACCAGGGCCAAATCAACCACCCAAGAATGGAATCGTCAAGCGAAAACACTTGACAACCTCCTGAAAGCAGCTTTTCTTGCCACCAGACCTTTCTCCATTAATTAGGAATTTGATATCGTCACTAAACACATTCCTTAAATTGTTGCCATTTTTTAAGTGTTTATTTTTTGGTGTATAATCCGCATATATATCACCACTACACTTGATTTTTTTAACTGTATATCTCTTAAATGTCAACATATACACGTGTGATTTAGTTTACGAAGATTTTTCAATGCCGAGAACCTCGATCAGAGAGCAAAACGGCGTAAGGTTCACAATGGTGTAAAATTAAACTGGGATATACCGGGCTAGCATTCGAGTTACAGGAACAACGGCCAAACCATCCACCCAAGAATGGAATAGTAGAGCGAAAACACTTGACAACCTCCTGGAAGCAGCTTTTCTTGCCACCAGACCTTTCTCCATCAATTTGGAACCTGATGCCGTCACTAAACACATTCCTTAAATTGTAGCCATTTTTTGAGTGTTCATTTTTTGGTTTCTAATCCGCATATATATCACCATTGCTGTTGATTTTCTTGACTGTATATATCTTAAATGTCAACATATACGCGTGTGATTTAGTTTACGTATATTTTTCAATGCTGAGAAACTCGATCAGAGAGTAACAAAGGCGTAAGGTTCACAATGGGGTAAAAGTAAAATGGGATATACCGGGCTAGGATTGTTACAGGAACCAGGGCCAAATCAACCACCCAAGAATGGAATCGTCGAGCGAAAACACTTGACAACCTCCTGGAAGCAGCTTTTCTTGCCACCAGACCTTTCTCCATCAATTAGGAATCTGATGCCGTCACTAAACACATACCTTAAATTGTAGCCATTCTTGAGTGTTTATTTTATGGTGTCTAATCCGCATATAAATCACCATTGCACTTGATTTTATTGACTGTATATCTCTTAAATATCAACATATACACGTGTGATTTAGTTTGCGAAGATTTTTCGATGCCGAGAACCTCGATCAGAGAGTAAAAGAGGCGTAAGGTTCACATTGGTGTAAAACTAAAATGGGATATAACGGGCTAGGATTCGAGTTACAGGAACAAGGGCCAAACCAACCACCTAAGAATGGAATCGTCGAGCGAAAAGACTTGACAACCTCCTGGAAGCAACTTTTTTTGCCACCAGACCATTCTCCATCAATTAGGAATCTGATGCCGTCACTAAACACATTCCTTAAATTGTAGTCGTTTTTTGAGTGTTTATTTTTTGGTGTCTAATCCGCATATATATCACATTTACTCTTGATTTTCTTGACTGTATATCTCTTAAATGTCAACATATACACGTGCGATTTAGTTTACGAAGATTTTTCAATGCCGAGAACCTCGATCAGAGAGTAAAAAAGGCGTAAGGTTCACAATCGTGTAAAACTAAAATGCAATATACCGGGCTAGGATTCGAGTTACAGGAACAAGGGCCAAACCAAACACCCAAGAATGGAATCGTCGAACGAAAACACTTGACAACCTCCAGGAAGCAGCTTTTCTTGCCACCTGACCATTCTCCATCAAATAGGGATCTGATGCCATCACTAAACACATTCCTTAAATTGTAGCCATTTTTTGAGTGTTTATTTTTTGGTGTCTAATCCACATATATATCACCATTTCTCTTGATTTTCTTGACTGTATATCTCTTAAATGTCAACATATACACATGTGATTTAGTTTACGAATATTTTTAAATGCCGAGAACCTCGATCAGAGAGTAAAAAAGGTGTAAGGTTCACAATGTTGTAAAACTAAAATGAGATATACCGGGCTAGGATTCGAGTTAGAGGAACAAGGGTCAAACCAACCACCCAAGAATGGAATCATCGAGCAAAAACACTTGACAACCTCCTGGAAGCAGCTTTTCTTGCCACTAGACCTTTCCCCATCAATTAGGAATCTGATGCCGTCACTAAACACATTCCTTAAATTATAGCCATTTTTTGAGTGTTTATTTTTTGGTGTCTAATCCGCATATATATCACCAAGGCTCTTGATTTTCTTGACTGTAGAACTCTTAAATGTCAACATATACACGTGTGATTTAGTTTACGAAGATTTTTCAATGCCGAGAACCTTGATCAGAGAGTAAAAAGGGCGTAAGGTTCACAATCGTGTAAAACTAAAATTGGATATACCGGGCTAGGATTCGAGTTACAGGAACAAGGGCCAAACCAACCACACAAGAATGGAATCTTCGAGCGAAAAAACTTGACAACCTCCTGGATGCAGTTATTCTTTCCACCAGACCTTTTTCAATCAATTAGGAATCTGATGCAGTCTCTAAACACATTCCTTAACTTGTAGCCATTTTTGGATGTTTATTTTTTGGTGTCTAATCCGCATATATATCACCATTGCTCTTGATTTTCTTGAATGTATATCTCTTAAATGTCAACATATACACGTGTGATTTAGTTTACGAAGATTTTTCAATGCCGAGAACCTCGATCAGAGAGCAAAACGGCGTAAGGTTCACAATGGTGTAAAATTAAAATGAGATATACCGGGCTAGCATTCGAGTTACAGGAACAACGGCCAAACCAACCACCCAAGAACGGAATAGTCGAGCGAAAATACTTGACAACCTCCTGGAAGCAGCTTTTCTTGCCACCAGACCTTTCTCCATCAATTAGGAATCTGATGCCGTCACTAAACACATTCCTTAAATTGTAGCCATTTTTTGAGTGTTTATTTTTTGGTTTCTAATCCGCATATATATCACCATTGCTGTTGATTTTCTTGACTGTATATCTCTTAAATGTCAACATATACGCGTGTGATTTAGTTTACGTATATTTTTCAACGCTGAGAACCTCGATCAAAGAGTAACAAAGGCGTAAGGTTCACAACGGTGTAAAACTAAAATGCGATATGCCGGGCTAGGATTCGAGTTACAGGAACCAGGGCCAAACCAACCACCCAAGAATGGAATCGTCGAGCGAAAACACTTGACAACCTCCTGTAAGCAGCTTTTCTTGCCACCATACCTTTCTCTATCAATTAGGAGTCTGATACCATCACTAAACACATTCCTTAAATTGTAGCCATTTTTTGAGTGTTTATTTTTTGGTGTCTAATCCGCATATATATCACCACTGCACTTGATTTTCTTGACTGTATATCTCTTAAATGTCAACATATACATGTGTGATTTACTTTACGAAGATTTTTCAATGCCGAGAACCTCTATCAGAGAGTAAAAAGGGCGTAAGTTTCACAATCGTGTAAAACTAAAATGAGATATACCGGGCTAGGATTCGAGTTACAGGAACAAGGGCCAAACCAACCACCCAAGAGTGGAATCGTCGAGCGAAAACACTTGACAACCTCCTAGAAGCAGCTTTTCTTGCCACCAGACCTTTCTCCATCAATTAGGAATCTGATGCCATCACTAAACACATTCCTTAAATTGTAGCAATTTTTGAGTGTTTATTTTATGGTGACTAATCCGCATATATATCACCATTGCTCTTGATTTTCTTGACTGTATATCTCTTAAATGTCAACATATACACGTGTGATTTAGTTTACGAAGATTTTTCAATTCCGAGAACCTCGATCAGAGAGTAAAATAGGCGTAAGGTTCACAATGGTGTAAAACTAAAATGCAATATACCGGGCTAGGAATCGAGTTACAGGATCAAGGGCCAAACCAACCACCCAAGAATGGAATCGTCGAGCGAAAACACTTGACAGCCTCCTGGAAGCAGCTTTTCTTGCCACTAGACCTTTCTCCATCAATTAGAAATCTGATGGCGTCACTAAACACATTCCTTAAATTGTAGCCATTTTTTACTGTTTATTTGATGGTGTCTAATCCGCATATATATCACCATTGCTCCTGATTTTATTGACTGTATATATCTTAAATGTCAACATATACACGTGTAATTTAGTTTACGAAGATTTTTCAATTCTGAGAACCTCGATCAGAGAGTAAAAAAGGTGTAAGGTTCACAATCGTGTAAAACTAAAGGGGGATATACCGGGCTAGAATTCGAGTTACAGGAACAAGAGCCAAACCAACCACCCAAGAATGGAATCATCGAGCGAAAACACTTGACAATGTCCTGGAAGCAGCTTTTCTTGCCACCAGACCTTTCTCCATCAATTAGGAATCTGATGCTCTCACCAAACACATTCCTTAAATTGTAGCCATTTTTTGAGTGTTTATTTTTTGGTGTCTAATCCGCATATATATCACCATTGCTCTTGATTTTCTTGACTGTATATCTCTTAAATGTCAACATATACACGTGTGATTTAGTTTACGAAGATTTTTCAACGCCGAGAACCTCGATTAGGGAGTTAAAAAGGCGTAAGGTTCACAATGGTGTAAAACTAAAATGGGTTATACCGGGCTAGGATTCGATTTACAGGAACATGGGCTAAACCAACCACCCAAGAATGGAATCGTCGAGCGAAAACACTTGACAACCTCCTGGAAGCGGCGTTTCTTGCCCCCAGACCTTTCTCCATCAATTACGAATCTGATGCCGTCACTAAACACATTCCTTAAATTGTAGTCGTTTTTTGAGTGTTCATTTTTTGGTGTCTAATCCGCATATATATCACCATTGCTCTTGATTTTCTTGACTGTATATCTCTTAAATGTCAACATATACACTTGTGATTTAGTTTTCGAAGATTTTTCAATGCCGAGAACCTCGATTAGATAGCAAAAAGGCGTAAGGTTCACAATGGGGTAAAACTAAAATTGGATATGCCGGGCTAGGATTAGAGTTACAGGAACAAGGGCCAAACAAACAACCCAAGAATGGAATCGTCTAGCGAAAACACTTGACAACCTCCTGGAAGCAACTTTTCTTGCCACCAGACCTTTCTCCATCAATTAGGAATTTGATGCCGTCACTAAACACATTCCTTAAATTGTAGGCATTTTTTGAGTGTTTTTTTTTTGGCGTCTAATCCGCGTATATATCACCATTGCTCTTGATTATCTTGACTGTATATCTCTTAAATGTCAACATTTACACGTGCGATTTAGTTTATGAAGATTTTTCAATGCCGAGAACCTCGATCAGAGAGCAAAAAGGCGTAAGGTTCACAATGGTGTAAAACTAAAATGGGATATACCGGGCTAGGATTCGAGTTACAGGAACAACGGCCAAACCAACCACCCAAGAATGGAATTGTCGAGCGAAAACACTTGACAACCTCCTGGAAGTAGCTTTTCTTGCACCCTTTCTCCATCAATTAGGAATGTTAGTGCAGTAATATCTATCGCCTCCGTCAATCAGTCTGTAGCAGAAATTAGAATAATACATAGCCTTATATTGTAATATTTAGGGAAAAGGCAAGGTGGAATTGATGTAATTAATGAGAACTCTCGTTAAAGCATTGGCCTATAAATAGATAAGTTGGGGCTTAGATTTAGAACTTTTGCCATTCTAGACTTTGGAGAGCTTTGGAGCTAGATAGAGAGTCTAGAGAGAGAAAGTGCAAGAGGTGATTCACGGTGCTTGTAATCTTTTCATACGATCAATTGAATCACAGATTTAGTACGTTTTCGTGTTCGGTCGACGCACGTGTACAGATTCTGCACGTCACACGTGTCGATACGCAATCGTTCGGGAGTCGAAAACCGATCCTACAAGTCGATACGCAAAAGGTGATTCAAGGAGATAAACGAGGCAATAAATTCAAGAAACGTTTCAAAGATGTCGGGAATCGGCGAAGAGTTTTATAACGCTTTTATATCTGAAGAAACTCCAGCGACACCAAAGAATGCTACAACTGTGATTTCTGAGAGTTTGATCATGATAACGTGTACGGAAATCATCTGAGACCCCCAAAGCTCATGAATATCGAATATTATCACTGGTGGTGTGAAAGATTTGAAAACTGGGTGCAAGCCTATGCGTATGATAGTTGGAACATGTTAACAATAGGTTATAAAAAACCAAGAAATGAAAAACATGAATTAATCACACTTAAACAATTCACAGTTGATGATAAAAAGGAACATTCAAGTGAATTAAGAATGATAACTTCAGTTCAACAATCTGTCAGAGAGGATATTTTTTCACTACTTCAGCATGGTGAAACGTCTAAGTCAATTTGGGAAGAGTTAAAGTTGAAAGCTGAAGGTGGGAAGGATATCAAGAAAACAAGATATCGCTGTTGAAAAAGGAGTTTGACTTGTTTGGTTGCATGAAGAATGAAACAGTTCGTCAAATGATAGAACGGTTTTGCCATTTGAAGATCGAAATGGAAAGATTTGGAATCCACAAAGACAGAGAAGAGATTGTGGATAAACTCGTCGAGGCATTGCCACATGAGGAAGATTGGAAAACCTATGTGATCATTTTGAAAAATGATGATAAATTCGATGAGATGACGTTAGAGAGTTTGATTGAGAAAATAGAGGGACATGATTTGTTGCTGCAAAAACAAAACAAGATGTCTAGCTCTAGTTATCAACAGAATGTTGGTTTGTACTATCGCAGAGGAATGTTACAAAACAACGAATCTCCAAAGATTAAAACTGCGTTTAGTGCAGATAAGACTGGTGACTCGTCAAACAACAAATCTTCGAGCCATGATCCAGGATATCATTCTTCATCTGCATCTGCATCGTCAAAATCTAATCCAAACCAGGATTGGAAAAATTCTCCACTTTTGAACAATGAGTTTGCTCAACAGCACATAAGTTTCTTAGCTTCTATTCTGGTATCTTACGAAGGTTTAATTGCAGGTAAGATCGGAAATCCAAACATGACGAAGGAGGATTACGATCAAGTCGATCCAGAAGAGATGGAACTCATGGACATTCGCTGGTGCATGGCAAGCGTTATCCGAAGAGCTCAAAGATTCATGGAGATAACTGGCAAAAAGTGCTTGGAAGGCCCAGACATGAAGATAGGTTTTGATAAGAACAAAGTCACTTGCTTCAAGTGTAACCAAAAGGGGCATTTCAAGAGAGAATGCACGAACAACAAAGCTGATGATAGCGTGAATCCTTTTTATGAAGATTACTACAAAAAGGCTATTTATCATCAGAATAACGAGCAACCAACCAGAAAGCATATTGAAGAAGGACCTTCTAAAGAAAAGAGACAAGCTGTATTGACACTTCATGATCGTAGTGAATCGAGTATACAAAATGAAAAATCTGTTTGGAATAATTTTGATTGGGATAAGTATTTCGATGAGAATGAAGGAGTTAGAATTGTAATTCATGATGATGAAGGGTATGATTGGAGTCAACATGACAAAGAAGTTGGAAAAGCCAAGGCAATGGTTGCTGACATCAAACAAAGTCGTGAAGAAAGGCATGCTCGCATTAGACTGGATGAAGCGTATGATGCCTACAAGGAAGCAACACAAGCAGGCAGGTGGAGCAAAGAAAAGGAATGCTTTGTCGATCCTCAAGGAAACCCAACAGTTGATCCTGAGAAAGTTAATTTTGAAGCACTAGTTGCTGCAATACCGACTGTGAGTGTCTGGTGCAAAGGCCTTGAGGAGATTCCAAGGTATAAAGAAAAGGGTGAAGAAGGCATAAAGAAGGTGATATATGCCAGTCTGGAGAAGAAAAAGAAGACGGTTGAGGAGATTGTTGATGAAAGTGAGAAGTTGGTGAATGAGGTAAAGAAAACTGATGAGAAAGCGGAGGAGGCTGTTGCAGAGAATCAGCAGGTGTTTGAAGAAGATTAGAATCAACAAGCAAATGAAGCCACGGTGCCAAACACTGAGGTAAAAACCCAAACTGATTCTTCTGATCAATCAATTGATTATAAAGCTGAACAACAGTGCAAGAAATGCATGGAAACGTGCAGTGCTTGTACTGAAAAGGATGAAAAGCTTAAAATCAGAGACATTGAATTCACTAAAATAGAAAAGATTTTCAAAAATAAAAGTCATGAAGTGATTGAAAATGAAAAGTTTTTGAAACAACAAAATGAAAAGCTGAAACAAAGATGTGATGATCTTGAAAAAGAAAATAAAATGTTGAAAGAAAAATGTTCAGCTGTTTGCAACGAATGTGTTCCAAAAGATAAAATAATTCAAGAGTTGCAAAAAGAATATGATGGAATGAAATTGTCATATCATACTGTAAAAGAAGCTTATGAAACTTTGAAAAGTAAAGTCAAAAGTTTAGATGATAGATTGTCTGCATGTCAGAAAACAACTAAATTTCTTGAAGCTAGATATGAAGGTAAGCAAATGGTTTTAAATCAATATATTGATGATGTCGCTAAGCTTAAACAAGAATTGGCAGATAAAGAAAAGTTGGTCAATAAACTTCAAAGTTATTATGCTTCTTCATACATTTTGGAACGTATTTTCAACATCACACCCGATGGGAAAGATTCAGAAAAGAACAAAAAGGGAATTGGGTCTGAATACCATCAGGTTCCACCATCGTTGGAGAATAATTATACATTCTATGATGGCGAGAAGGTGGAAAAAGCAATAAACATGGTTGACCAGTTACCTGACAACATCGATGTAACTTACACCAAATCTGATGACATCAGTGATTCAAAGGTGGTTGGTAAGGTTGTTGAAAGTGTTCTAGCAGAGGAGTCTACCAGAATAGATAAGTTTGAATCACAAGATGAAAATGAGGGAAGTTTTCATGATAGTTATCTTAAACACTCAAAATCTGAAAAAGTTGTGAATGATGATTCAAAAGGATTGGTTTATACCATGATTAGATCGGACAAATTATTTTCGGATAATGAATTCCCAATTCAAAATGTGAATTCAGATAAAATCAACAAAGTTTTCAAACTGGTAGTGATTCAAAATTCTGAAATTTCAAAGTTTGCTGGAAAAAGTCATAAAACTTTTTATAACAAACATGGTTACAAAAAGAAAAACATGAAGGCTGGGTTGGGTTATAAAAACAAACATAAGTGGAAAAGAAATGAAACGTCAAATTATCAGGAAAAGAAGAACTTTGTTCATGGAACAAGTTCTGAAGAAGAGAAAGAACTTCAATTTAGACGACAGTCTAATGAAGAGTTCTATGCTCAAAAGAAAAAGCAACAACAACAGGTTAAAGATGTGTCCAAGTGAACATGCTTTAAGTGTGATCAAATTGGACATCTCAGTCGAAATTGTCTAAATCTTAAACCTGTTGGTGTTGAAACGAAAAAGAAGTCTGATGTTGTGAATCAGAAATAAACCAAGTTTGAATCAAAGCAAACTTGGAAGCCGAAAATGTCAAAGACTGACTCACAACAAGCATGGAAACCGGTGACACCCAGATTTAGAACAACACAAAGTTGGAAAACAACTGTTGATGCAACGAAACCAAACCAGTTTTGGAAAACAAAAGTTGTTGTTCAAAATCAAAATGCTCAAAATGAATCGCATTTTTACAAAAGAAATGCTTCGAAAGGACAAACTTGGGTTGAAAAGAAACAAACGGTTTCTATGAGTGATAATCAGAAGGAAAATTCATTTGTGAAAAATGATAAAGATTTTCCGAAGTTGAATGAAACGTATTGTGTTGAAATGCCTAAGGTCAAACAGACCTGGGCTGACTTGTTCAAGTAATTGAGTAAGTTTGAATGTGTAGGTGCTCAAGAACTTTGAAAAATACCAAGATGGAGATGAGAGCAGCCTGGCACGAGGAGAGGAGGCTGCTGGTCCATGCGTCTGAAATTGGGGAGTTTGTTCATTTCTGTATATAAATAAACCATAATTCAAAAACCCTAAAAATTGAAAAAATTAAAAACCAAAAATATGTTTTTATTTTGTCAAAATTTTGAAAAATCAAAAATATGTTTGTTTTTAAATTTTGTCAAAAATTTACAAAAATATGTTACTTGAATACGCCGAAACCCTCACGGCTGAACAAACATGATTAATTTCACAAGATTGAAAAACGGTTTTTAAACTGTAAAATATCAGTGTGTTGTAAATCGTGAGGGTATATTTTCTGCAAAACAGAGCATGTGAAGCACAAAATGGATGGCGAGACAAAGCTATCAGTATCAGGTTGTCAAATTTTCTTTAAATGTTTTGAATTTTAGGGGGAGTAAGAGAGAGTTTTCAGAAAATCCAAAAACATTAGAAAATTTGAAAAAGCCAAAAACATGATAAAATTCAAAAAGAGTTTTGTGTAAAAAGAGGAAATGATAGTACGTCAGTAGACAGTCACAGTACGCTAAAGAATTGGAAAGTTAAAATCTGATAAACGGTCTCACTGATGATATGCCAGTAGGTTTTTACACATTTAGTAGATTGTTTTTGAGATATAAACCTAAATTTCAAATACTTACTTATCTCGTGGGGAACATCTCTCGGATATATGGGTAACCCCCGAAATCTTGTTTGAGAGATTGCCTGATTCTGAGATACTAGGTCTTTATACTGCTTGATATCTGGGGTATTATACCTGGTCTTCTGATATTGCGGAAGCAATGGCCTAGACCTCGCATAATACTTTATGTGCTTTAAAAGCTTACCCACTGCATAAAAATTGAAAAATATCAAAAGATATGAATCAATTGCAGTTGAAGAAAAGATTCTCTAAAGGGAACACTCCTTAAAGTCGAGTCTTCATCTCTTTGACTGAACGGAAGTTCATACCTGAGCTCTCAAGGTCTCGCACTAACCCAGATTACAGATATCAAATTGGTATACTCACCTGTAAGACTTAATCCAGGGAATTTTGATACGGGAGTATATTCTGAGGTGGGACATGTGAATAAGTTTAAGTCCTTAAAACACTAATCCGTATCTCGAATCAATTGAACTTTGTGTGAAAATTTAAGTGGATCAGTATACTGACAATCTAAGTGAATCGTTTAGAACCTAAAGTGTTTTAAAAGCTCAACGGTACTAGTGATTTGTCATAAACTGATATGATCCTCTGACGCGAACTCAAACAAAAATATTGTCTGTAAATATTTCAGAAATCTAAGTTCATACTGCTTTATTTTTCAGAAAATTACAAAAAAGATTTTTGATTCTGCTTTATTTTCGACAACCGATGTCTGAGAAGCTGAGTTTCAAAATCTAAGTATGCTGAACGTGTTTATGAAAATAAACAAGTTCATTAATTTAAAACTTATAGTTTTAAAATCAAAAATAGTTTGTAATATCTCCAAGGTCATTAATTTGGACTTGGATGATAAATCGTGAAGGTTTTGGATTCTTAAATTGTTGAAATCTGCTGTAAAGAGCTAGTTTTCGATCTTGGATACTTAATACTACTACGTCTATAAAGCAAGTTGATAAGGGGGGAAATCAAGAAAATACTGGATATATTCATATTATTATATTTAGAGCCAGGTTCTTGATTAAAGGTTTTAAAAGAGTCAGGTGAGTGTCACACCCCGACCGCGTAAGACAACAAACCGCGGCGGAAACGTCGGGGAGTGTAGCAACAGAATTATTGTTTCACAACCATGATAATTAAAGTTTTGTTTTATTTATAAACAAGGTGGTTACATTGTCTTAAAACAGAAGAAACAAAGAGTACCTAACGAAATTTAAACTAGTCTTGCTTCATTTTATGTCACTAAGGCCCAAGTCCGCCTAAGTGTAACTTGAACAATCCTATGCATCAGCTCCTGAAAACACATGTGAAAATAGGTACGTCGGCATAAAAATGCCTCTGAGATACATAGGTTTATTGATTTAGGATTCATGACTTGTAAATTTAAAGAATTGTTTAACAAAAGTTAGTCATGAACCTTGAAAAGTGTTTTCCTTTGTAAATCATATGAAATTTTATAAGAAATTTGATAATATATAAGAAAGATGTGTGGTTAAGTAAACAACTAAGTAAAATGAATTTGTATAAGATATGTCGTTTGTAAAACAATGTTTTGTGAAGTTGTGTTCCTTGTATAAGATGTAATATGTCTAAATTGAAATGGTTTAAATAACGCTACGATATATATTATCATAAAAGCACTTATATATAGGAAGTACCAGCGGCGTATCCACCATGCTTTTATCATATTACACATGCCTCGTTACTTAAATCACTTACCCAAACAAACCACAAAAATGTCTTGTTTAAACCAATGTCAAAATGTTTATGTGTAAACAATGTCTATTGTCAAATGTAAATCATGTAATGTGTAACCAAATTTTATGTATGGCAAGTGAAATGTGTCAACTAAAACCAAAGGTAAAATGCATAAAACAATGTATTGAATTAAATCATAGTTTAAATCAAAGTTATGTTTTGTAAAATAAATGCATGCTTTACTGATACAAACATCTATGTGGTATTGTTAAAACGCATACATTCAAGCCTTGCGACTGTGGAGACAAACCCTTAAACAAATTAAAGGTTTATCAAAAATTATGAATATCGGATTTAGTCATTTCCTACTTCCAAACAAACCTAGGAAGTCGTGAATGGGAGTTGTCAATTCCTTTGGTACCACTACTTACTACCTGTAACACCCGTCTTTTACTTTTCATTATTTAATCATAAGAAAAGTGGTAATTGTAATAAAAGAAGATTTTTAACTAACAAAAAGTTAGTTAGTTAACTAAATCATACTTCATCATAGTATTTAACATAGCAAAATATCTGGTTTCAAACATAGGTGATTCAGTAGTGTTTACAATACTACATGGATCAACTAGATTAGATTAGTGCGGAAGCATCCAAAAGTTTCGTGTTCGGTTCTTGAAACATCAACTTGATCATCGTCCACATACTTGCAATACCTACAAACTGAAATTTTGATAAATATTAGTTTTAGGGTTCTTAGAAAACTTGCATAATCGAAGCAACGCTCAGAAACGGATTCGATTAACTAGATATGCAGAAAATTAACAAAATTTTCTGGACTCTACCGTAACTTACGGTATCTACCGTAAGTTACGGTAGACACTGCATGATCATGGTCTGCCGTAAGACAGTAATGAACCACCGTAACCTTTTGTTCTCCACCGTAAGTTACGGTATAGACCGTAACTTACGGTGGGTTCTGTAAGTTTGTTGTTTGACCCATTTAATCAATTCACCCAAATTTTTCAGTTTTAAAATCAGTTTGTCTTTATTTTGGCTCTTTATTTATTCGACCCATTTGCCTACAAGTTTCAACATCTTGTTTCTTTGTCGTCTCATGTTTACAACCGATTTACTCAATCTCGGTTTACCCACTACAACGTTTCGCTCCCTTAAAAGGGGCACTTACACAATAATCATCATGCTTGTTTTCTAAGGGTTTAAGCATGCTATTTCTCGGACATTTGACAAGTAAAAAAAATTAGAACTTTAATCCCTCTACAAGGGTTCACATTTTTACAACAAGTTAGCGTGTCCGCTTCACAGCTTACGCTTTAACAACATGCATTGTTTTCGAGGATTTTAACATGCTCCTCCTATCAATTTGACATGCATCTTTATCCCCACACTATGGGTTTGTTTATAACAAGTTTAGCGTATCCGCCTCACGGCTTTCGCTTTAAGTATATATATATACTTGACCAATCACAATAGATGGTTATTAATTTCTATATTTGTAACTCAACTTGTTTTAACCCGTTTGGATGCTGAATGGGTGTCAACATTACAAGACACATCCAAACTCTATTTCTAGCATATGTTTTGACCCGTTTTTCTTGTGTAAGACACCTTGTCACTACCGTGACTTAACGGGTTTTCCTTGTTTACCAAATTTCAGTATAACAAAGTAAGACTAACAATTAAACCTAATGTAGCGAAACTATAAATCGCGTACCTTTAAAGCGCACCCTTCAAGCGTGTTTCACCTCCGGCTTGTCCACTTGACGATCCGGATGCTTTCCCTAAAGAGTTCCATTCATCATCAATTTAGAACTCTTATAAAATCGATAACGGACAATTTATTTTGATAATCAAATCTGCGTTTTTGTCCGATTTAACATTTTATTCCTCATTTAGGCATTTCAACAAACACCTAGCGGGTCAAATTTTTATATAATCATTACTAGCTTCTTTACATGTTATTTCCTCTATATTCGCTTCTATTGAGAAATTTGCAACAAGCTTCAACATCAATCTTTTACTGAATTTAACACATAATTTCAGTTTCACTACATAGAAATTCATAATCTCAGTGTTTGTCTAACTTCTACAATCATATTAATCATTCATCATGAAAATCACAAACCCTACAAGTATGATGCAAGGTTTTCACAAGAATCATCTAGGGTTTAACTCTAGACATCATATTACTTCAAGATTCATTCATGCATGACATATTAAAGCTCAATTTCAGTTTCTCACAATTAACCTAGAATTTCTGATGATTCAAAACATCACAATTTTTACATACCTTATGATCCTTTCAACTAGGTGATCATGAATTTGTGCTCGAAACTTGATTTAGACTTGATTTAGGCTTCTAATTTTGAGCTTTTGTGAGGATTTGAGTTTGCAAAGAAAACCCTGGTCGCCCCCTCTTGCTCTGTTCGACCATGTAGGATCATGAAACGACCTAACGAGTTGATCAGAAGAGTGCTCAGACAGAATCAGAGGCGGAATTCATTGATTCTGTCTTTGTTTAGCTTGTATTCACTATTAACTGTCTCGTTTATTGATCTAGAAGCAATTTACAACACGTAGACACTTCGACAGCGCTCCACCGTCGGAAACAAGAATGTTACAACTGATATCGCTTGAATGGGTATATATAGGCATGTGATTCCACTTGAAAATGCTCAAGCGGAATTACATCTCAAGCGAAATTACTTGAAATGGAATTAACTTTCTGATTCCGCTTGAAATAATCTGCTGATTCTGTTTGAAATGACCATGTGTCATTTCAAGCGGAATTACCTATAAAATCCCATTTCTCGTTTTTCGTGTCCTGATCTATCAGTTCTAATCTAAGACTCGAACGAAGATGAAGTCGACAGACAACTGCACCAACAGACTCCCCCTTGAATGTTGACGGAATCTTCAGTGAGAGTCTTCAACATGACGACTCTTCAATCTTGATCGGTCTTCTTTCTTTCTTATCATGTACCAGTATCTTCTCTTTGGCTCTAACCTCGTCAGACTCCCCCTTTCATCATGATGGGATCGCTGTCTGGAATTAGCTATCACCTTGAAATCAAACACTGGCTTTAGTTCTGTTCAGCTCATCACCAACATAATTCTCAACAAAATATAAGTTTTTACTTAAATCAATAAGAAAAACTTACTAGTAATAGTTACATCAAGTTCAAATTAATAATCTCGATTAACTAATCAAACTTTCTTTCTCAAAATAAATTCCTTCATTTAAGCACTCACTCCCAACCCTGTTCATCATGTTCAGCACTTGAAATTTTGAATATCAGCTCTCCAACATCAGTTGTCGAAAATCTTTTTGTATTTTTCAAAAGTTTATGCTAAAACACCCCGAAAATCTTTTTGGATTTTTGAAATAAAGGAATGTAATAAGGAAATATTTACAGACACTATTTTTGTGAGTTTGTGAAAGAGGATCATATCAGTTTATGTGATCAATCACTAGCACCGTTAAGCTTTAAACATTTTAAGTTCTAAACGATTCACCTTGATTGACGATATTGTTGTCCTCTTAAACTCAATCTAAAAACTTTCGAAATGCTTACCGATACGTTAAGGTATATTAATTTTGCACTAAGGTCTTATGGACCCCACAATCTCAGCATATCCCCTCATCATGCAATACACTGACCCAAGTAATGCCTTTAAACTTTTATCAACTGTGATTTGTGCGAAAACAAAGCAGAATGTTTAAACATTAACAATCAAGTCGATACTTCCGTATATGTAGAGAAAGTCCAATGTTTAAACAAAATAAGAAAATAAAAATAAGTTGAAGTTGTTTAGGCTTTAACCACCAGGTCGACACTTCTGTATGCGCAGAGGAGGTCCAAAGCTTAAACGAAACACCAAAGAAAATAAAGCAGAACGTTTAGGCATTAACAACCAGGTCGATACTCACGTATACGCAGAGGATGTCCAATGCTTAAACAAAATAAAGAAATAAAACAAGTTTAAATCTTTGCAAAATAAAATGCACAAACACAGCGACTTTTCAGCAAAGTTATGAAAGTTCACAAACTTAACCAGTTTTATGTCTTTCGACAATCAGCGATTACCGAGTAGGCACACAATCAAGAAGGACAAAACTAAGTACTATGCTTTTGACCATGTTTCCCACTAGAACTAGGCTTTTTCATGTAGGTTTGTATCGTTATCGCAAATCTACTAGTCTAGCTGAGCCTATCGTCACATCATCAGTGAGATCGTTTATCACATTTTAACTTTCCATTTCTTTAGCGTGTTATGACAGTCCAACTGATCTACTATCATCTCCTCTTTTCCACAACAAAACTCATTTTGCATTTTTCAATATTTTTGGAATTTTCAAATTTTCTAATTTTTAAAAATTTTTTTACTCCCCCTAAAATCAAAATATGTCTCAATTTTGATTTTCTGGGAAAATTTGAAAAACAACTGTACAAGGTAAAGTGACAACATGATGAGAATTACTTCAATTCTCCATTCACTTGGCTTAAACAATCAGAACTCCCCCTGACAACAAAACATTTTCCCATAGTGATTTCAAAACACTTAAGTTTGTTTTAATCAAAATGGTTATTCCGGAAAATTAGTTTTGTAAGTCATTTTTCAAACATGGGGATCATTCATCACCTTGTTCTTTTTTATCACTTGTATGATATTACATTTCCCGATTTTCTCAACACAGTCACATGTAGAAAATCAAGTACAACTTAATGTCCTTGATTTACCACTTGTAAGTCGAAATATCACAAACGTGAATTTCTCAAGAAAGATGCCGATTCCTGCTCCACACTTACCCACCTGGGAGCTCTGGCAAGTCAGGTTTTTCATTTAAACAGATTCACCCAAGCCTGACGGTCCTTGGGTGATTTTGAATTCTTGTTCAACAATGGTGGAAAATTTACATCATCCATTGTTAGACCAGAATTCTCAACTTTTACCTCAACACATGGCTCTTCTGGCTTTACCATACCAGATTCATCGCCTGAACGTGGCTCGTCTGACTTTGAAGAGTCAGATTCATCGCCAACAACTGGCTCCTTTGTTTTCGGAGAAACAAATTCATCACCAGGAAGTGAATTCTCCACTTTCTTTGATTTCTCTTTCGTCCTCAGATTTGTATCTGATGAATCCGTTTTGCTAGATTTTTCATTCTTTGGAGAGCAAGACGATTTATCAGAACTGTTATTCGCTTTTACAGCTGTATCCGAGGACAAAATCCTTTCGAGATATTCTCTTGCCTTCTTCCTCTTTTTCCTCAGTCTGTCTTTCTGCCCTTGTGAAAGCTTTACTTTCTTTTGTTCCACTTTCTGTTCTTTGGGCTTGACATTGACTGGTTTCTTTGCCAATTTCTGAGAATCAGCCCTCGATCTTTTATTTGATCTCATTGGGCAATCTCTGGCAATGTGTCCTTTGATTTGGCAATTATAGCATCTTCTCGTCTCATAACTCCAACTTTGGCAGTTAACAGCAATGTGTCCTCTCACACCACAAGTGTAACACACTCTGTTATCGTACCAATCACCACCTTCTGCCCAAACATTCAAGTCATAGCACTGTTTGGCTTGGTGATATCCATCTCTCCTCTTGTATGCTGGATTTGGCTTTTGAGCACTGTGGTCAAACCTGCACCACTTATTACCAACAATTTTTGAGTTTTGATTTTCCAATTTTTGTGATTTTTTATCACGATTTGATGATTGAACTGATGAGCTTTTATTTTCTTTTTGAAGATTTTTCGGTTTTTTATCCTTTTGTTTTTGTTCCACATTCTTCTTTACAGGTTTTTGCGTAGAGCATTCACCTTTCTCAGTAGAATGTAAAACAGTTTCTTGAAACATTTCATTTAATTTCAAAAATATTTTTCTTTTCTCACCTTCATCATCAGTTTTCTCATCACAATCTTCAACTTTGACTTTGTCAAAGTTTGTGACATTGTCACTTATTGGAACAGAATTGATCGGTTTTGGACAAACATGATCTGGTACTGATGAGTTCTCAAAACCTTTCAATTTCTTCTCAAGCTCTTTGATTTTATTTCGAGCATATTCAGCTTCTTTTTCAAGTCGAATAATCGTCTGAAGATGAGAATTTATTGCATTTTGTTTTCCAATATTATTTTTGCTAAAAACAGATCTCTGATCTTCAAGAATCTTTATTTGACTTTGAAATTCTTTTTCAGTTTTTACTTTTTCATTTTCAAAAAAATTGATTTTCTTTTCAAACTCTTTTTCATTTTCTTTCAAATTTTTGTTTTCTAATGTCAAACTGTTCAAACTATTTAATAGTTTGACATTTTCAGATTTCAATTTCTCCAAATTTTCCTGCAGTTCAAGAATCTGTTTATCATCAGATTTCTTTTCATCCTTCAAATTTTTTATCTCCAATGTCAAACTCTCCAAATCCTTCAAGAGTTTGTCATTGTCAGCTTCAAATTGAACACATTTTGAGCACACAGATTCAGAATTTGAAGATCCATGCTTTTCTGATTCTTCATTAGTTGAAATTTCCTTTTTCTTTATCTTGTATGTTCCTGCACAAAAAATTTAACGAAATCAAGAGGATTCTCATTCTCATCAATATAACAACCCCTCTTGTTATCATATGTCAAAACATTTTTTGCTGCAAGACATACACCAATTCTTTTATCCATTTCAACAATTACATCCAAACTCATTTTATCAAAATTTCCTTTTATTTTATCCATCAATTGTCTCTTTTTTCTTGTAGTTTTCATATTCATGAGTTTTAAGTTTGCTGATAAAACCTTTTAGATGTAATTTTGAAAAACCAGAATCCTGTTTTATACTTTTCAGTATATCATCCCATTCAATAGGTAATGCATCTGCAAACTTTGCTATCTTTTCAACATCTATCAAATATATCTCATGACCTTTTAAACGCTCAAGTAAAACTTCATATCGGTTTGCCAGATCATCCAATGTTTCATTTTTCAAACACACAAAGTATTTAAACCTTTTCACCCAACCCTCCTTTCTCACATTTCTATAACTATCATCCAAATACCCGTGATGCCAATCATTAAATCTTTCAAAATAATCATTTTCTTGTTCATCAAACATTTTCGTCATATTTCAAAAACAACCTGTTCAAGCGAAATTATCCTTTGAAACGTAATACCTTTCAAGCGGAATAAGGATTTGAAGGGGAATAACTAATTTGAAGCGAAATCAGTAATTTCGCTTGAAAACTTTCAAGCAGAATTATACCTCTGCAGCGAAATCACCTATTTCAAGTGGAATCAGATGAAATTTTCAAGCGGAATACAATTTCAAGCGGAATTAATCTGCTGATTTCGCTTGAAATATTGCTGACATCATCAATTTGATTTGTTTTTGGCAAAATTGATCAAGTTCTAGGCCGATTTTAAGTCTGATTCTTTCAAGGGTTTGTTAATTCAATGTTTCGCACACTATATGTGAAAATCAGTCCATTTTAACCGTGGAAACTTGATTAATTTCGAAAAGAAGGTGTAGAAATCAGAATTTTCTAGCGAAATCGAGCTAAACGGTAAGAACTCTTCCTCCTGAGCTCTGATACCACATGTAGGATCGTGAAACGACCTAACGAGTCGATCAGAAGAGTGCTCAGACAGAATCAGAGGCAGAATTCATTGATTCCATCTTTTTTTAGCTTGTATTCACTATTAACTGTCTCGTTTATTGATCTAGAAGCAATTTACAGCACGTAGACACTTCGACAGCGCTCCGCCGTCGGAAACAAGAATGTTACAAATGATATCGCTTGAATGGGTATATATAGGCATGTGATTCCGCTTGAACATGCTCAAGCGGAATTACATCTCAAGCGAAATTACTTAAAATGGAATTTGTAGGTCCCTCGGAGGTTGAGGTTAAACCTTATCCTTGTTATGTTTAACACACTAGCAAGTGCGGAATCCAAGCTAGAATGCAAACCGGTAGTTTATATGAGAACACAAGCTACAAAGAGAAAGGTAGACACACAAGATATCAAAGTTTTCTCTTATATTTCAGTGGACACGGTTACAGCCCTTGACCAAACTGAAAATACGCTCTCTACAAGACTAAGCTCACTCACCCACTGAAATAAACACATTACATCAGTATATATATCCATCACAGGTCGTCTGGTCGAAGGATCAGATAGACTGATCGAAAGATCATCTATCGAGATAAAATCTATCGAAGGATCCACATATACCTCGAAGGATGATATCCTTTGAGGTCCATCTATATCCATCGAAGGTTATCCTTCGAGCTCATCGAAGGATATAAACAATCCTTCGATGACTCATCCTTCGACACACATGACTTACAAACTTGTTCTAACTGTTTGACCAAGTCAAACCAGGAGGATGGTTGACTGGTTAAACTTACATTAAGCACACATATTAACACACCTAAGACGTAAACAAGACTAACAAAAGACATCGTTTTATATCATAACAAAATACAGACAAAGTACAGACACAAGTGCACCAACAAACTCCCCCTTGGCTATAGCTTTGTCTCGATCTTTGTGTCTTCAAGTCTCTGACGTCCTTTCAACCGTTAAGTGATGCGTAGACCATGCACTTCCCGCATTCACAAGTAGGTTGAAGCAATACAAAGCCATCTTCTGAAACTTCATTGCTTGTGCACGATCCCTAACCAAGTAGTTGATCTCGTGATCCTTAAGAATAATAATATCCGACCTGGACATGTTAGTAATCCACATTGGGTCTATCATTCGAAAGTTCTCCTGACTGTCTCGGAATAAGATCACCGCTTCTCCAGTATCTGCATCATAAACCCAGCAACGAAAGTTACCCAGAAAATCTGTCTTCATTTTCAACAACGGTATTTTCTTCATCAACTTCGGAGGATCATAAATCAATCGATAACGAGCAGTATTTGTCTCTGGATCAAGCGTGAACCTGATCTGCTCGTATCGAGGAAACTGCGGCTTGTATAGCGGATCCTTCCAACCTCTTCTTCGTTCCAACCTGATCTTCTTGGCGAACAGATCCACCATCTTGTCTTCGACTCGATTAATAACCTCCAGCTGAGCCAAAACCGCAACATCATAATAAGGAAGTGAAAGAATGCTGAGAAGAGACCTGAAGTACTGAAGGCCGCATTCTCGCTTCACAACCATGCAGTGAAGCTCCTTGATGAACATCCAGCTGATAATACGACCCCGAGCCTGATTCCTTTCCAGAATCATGTAGTTGGCCTGATCCAACGGAGGGAGCGGAGGAGGATTACTAGCTAGGAAATCCGCTCGCCATTCGTTCACGGTCTTCTCACGGCTTTCTTGGGCTGTAGGAGAATCTGAAGAAGGATTAGTAACTTCTGTTGTCTTTGCCGTCACAAACTCATCATCAAGCGTATTAAGCTCCACATTATCTTGACCAACATAAACAGGACGTTCCGGATCCGAACCGATGAAGATTTCTTCAATCGTAGAGAAATCGGTATCATCCGGAACTAACGGAGTAGCATCGATCGTTGTCAAATCAACCTCATCCAATTTCTTCAGAGCTAATACACGTTCATCAGACATCTCTGTAACGTGTTCTCCCTCTTCTAATAGTTCACCCGTGAGTGGATGATACTGTTGAACAATTGAGGATTCAGGGAGATCGGTAAACGCTTCCGGTTCAAGACTAATATGTTCAAATCCTGCCGAAGCTTCCAATGTTTCAGCCTGCTCAGATGGACCAGTAGTAGCTGTTGGAGGAGCAGTAGGAGCATCTTGAGATGTACCAGACCCACCTGCAGCACCGGATGCAGTTGCACCGGAACCTGTGGCAGCTGGTTGATCAGGATTTGCTGCATCATCGTCCTTGTCATCGCCACGCTTTGAGGAAACGATGCCCAATGCTTTGCACCTTTCATTCCAAAGCGTAACTACTTTGTGATCAAATTTCTTGAAGTTTGCTTGAACAGGCTTGAAGGCTTCCATTAATCGATCATCACGATTTTTATAGCGATCCGACAGCTCTGTATGCTTCTGCTTTAACGCTTTTGCCTCATTCTCTAACACAGTACTATGCCCCTTCATTATCTCAACTTCTCTATCACGAGCCTTGTTTGCTTCTTTCAGACTTTCAATCTCTTGAGCTTGTTCTCTTATCTTGAGATTCTGTGCACTAACAAGTGAGACCAGCTTGTTGTGTGCCTCAGCATCCTGTGTTCGCTGTACACGGAATTCTTCAATCTTTCTAGTATTCCGACCGACTAAGGTACCCAATTCACTGACTTGTTCGATCAGGAAGTGAATTTTCTCAGCATCAGACAACCCAGACAATGTTTCTGCTAAAGTCGGCCGTGAGGGCTCAGGTCCTGAGAAACCAGACTGGCCAGATGGACCAGAAGTACCTGTTGGACCAGAAATAACAAGAGGAGGACGTGTGTGTGTACCTGAGACAGGGGTTGCAGGCGGCTGTTGATCAACAGTCGTCGTGCGTGCCCCAGAGGACGTCTGTGGATATGAGACCAGCTCCAGCATCTCTGATGTAGTTAACTGATCACTGACAGGAGGCAGCTGATGCTCCGGAGGCGTTGAATGCTGGATCGGATCAGGTATAGTGACATCACCAGCAGTTTCACCTGTTGACCTTAATCCGCCCTTTGATTTCTTTGAAGTACGAGTACCCTCTCTTCTTGCTTGCCTCTTCCTTCTAACTAAACCAGGAGCAGCAGGAATATAATCATCATCTTTGTCAGATTCTGCGGCATTAGCCGGTTTCTCAATACGTTCAAAACCACGAAAATTCCCGCGTTGATCATAAGCCTTTCGCATCCCTGGTGGAGGAGGATTATCATCCTCAGAAGACGAATCATCATTACCAGAACCTCCTTCAACATCAGAAGACGAACTGCTTTCATCCGCCAACCTCCTCGGCTCGTCCACCTTACTTTTACCTTTGTCTGTCGCATCATCGCCTGACCGACTTGCAGGACCAACAACATTACCACGGACATCTGATTCGATGAACACTCCTTGAACTTCTTCTGCAGCAATATTTACATCAACTTCAACATGTGCTGCAACACTGGAACTGCCAGCAGACTTCTTGCTCGATGCTTTAATTCCGTGCTTAGCCCCGAGTTGTGTGTTGGCCAACGCGATTAATCTGGGCTCTTCGTCATCAGAATCACTTCCATCTCGACGCCACTTGTGGTTCTGTGGTGCCTCGTAGGCTAGATCATCGAGGTGACCAATAAGCTTTCTGACTGGATCGGATTCCTTATACTTAGACATAGATTTGAAGATCAGCAATGTACGCTCGTTCATCGGATTGACTGGAAGGACATCTGCTTCAACCTTGGGAAGATTCGGAATCTGATCATCTATCATCATTTGCAAGAATCTTGGATATAACCAAAACTTGGTTGACGTCCGTTGATTTGCTGACAGAAGTGGCCTGCGGGCATTCTCTTTCAGATTGTCAAAGATGTAACGAGATATGTTGAACGGCTTGTTCAGAATTAAAGCCGTAAACAATCCCGTCAACTCAATAGGTGACAAATCGTATCCAGACCGTTTGTTGCTCAAACAATGAATAAGAATATGCAACAAAAACTTGTATCGTAACGGCATGAACCCCTTGCTTATCTGATTTGCTAGCACATTATCGCTGTAACGTAGCCTCATCAATAAACCACGCTGACACTGTAAATCAATAGAAGTCGAATCTTCTGGTTGATCTCCCAATTGCAAACGCGCTCTGATGGTGTTCTCGGTGATCACCACGGGTTTCTCAGTAACGAATCCTCTAATCACTTCTTGGTTATTCACTGTATCGACCACAGCAGAATTCCAGAATTCCTTGATCTGGGACTGGTAAGCGGTGTGTTGTGTAGTAATAGCATAGTTGATTCGTGTCCGGTGAAGATACTGCATTATCCCATTGAATTCCGGACTAACTTTGTCTTCCGGTTGCAGATACGCGGCCATGTTGTGTCTTGGCTCCGACATAGATTCAACTTCCGACTTTTCTTTCTTAGTTGGTTTTGCCCGTTCTTTCTTCTCTTTTGGTGCCATTTCTGTTCATGAAAACAGGAACACGTAATGAGAAAACAGTCATAACAGTCAACAAGGATTTCACACTTAAAAAGATTTCAGTTTCTTGAAAAATTTCTAAGTGTTCTTTCTCGAAAGATTCTATTTAGACATCGAAGGATGACAATTTGATCGAAAGATGTTATTTTCCTCGAAAGATGAAAGGCCTTATCGAAAGATCAACTTACGAAAGATCATCAATTAGGAAAGATATTTTGATCAATCGAAAGATCTGATCAACCGAAGGATGATCCTTCGAAAGACTTAGTATCCTTCGAGTCACAGTTCGAAGGATATTTTGAAGTCCATCCTTAGAGGTTAAGAAACATCATCTTTCGAGATCGAAGGATGTTTTCCGGTGACACTGTTCAACGGCGTTTTTCCGGTGACAGTTTTAAGTGTGTTTTAAGTGTATTTCAAACCAGTTAAAGCATCAACATTAAACCACTTAAAAACATCCATATCAAAACCAACCCCGGACACTAATCCTAACCCGGATACCAACACATACACATGAACCGATCAACCCAAGAACACCCAAGACCCTTTAAGACCATTAAAAACCAACACAGACTCTGTAATACAAACATCAGACAAGATAAAACTTATGAACATCAAAACCTATCACTAACATATTCACAACACATTCACATTACATCACATTATCAGATGAGGTGTTCATGTTGTTGTTTGTTAAGTGTATTAGGATTATCCTACCGTGATTGTTGTTGAAATCCTGATAGCCTAAATTTTTGTTTCAATTTTGGCAGAGTTTCGGTAGGATCAGAGGTTTTTGAAATAGTAAAGTTTGAACTGTTATGTTGAAATGAAGAAGAAGACCCCTTTTATACCCTGACCTCGAAATACGAACCGCCTCGAAGGATCGTTATCCTTTCGAAAGATGAAAAGGTGCTTCGAAAGATGGGACTTTGGGTCGAAGGATCCAGATCTGGATCGAAAGATACCAGATATTTGTGGAACCCTCAACAACCTCGAAAGACAATCCTCGAAGGATATCTTTCGACCTGATCCATCTTTCGAAAAGTCTGATCAGCTCGAAGGATCCAATTGGTCAAAACTTTCGTTGACCAATTCATCTTTCGAGCATCAAGATTGACTTTCATTGACCATCTGATCTTTCGAGAGCCATTGCTTCCTCGAAGGATCAGATTTTCACCAACACTTTGGATTTTGGGAATTTGCAATTCAAACCTTTCAAATTCTTAAAAGTTTTCAGAAACGACCATTTTGAAAAATTGCCCGTTATGAAGTTTTGCAAAGGTCAGTTTTATGAAGTATCTCGGCTTGCCAGGTATCTGATCGAGTACCAACATCGGTTAATCAAAAATAAGATTAAATTGAAAATGTTTTGGATTTTGATAAAATAAAAGACAACAATTTTAATATCCTTTGAATGTTATCAAACGACATCACCGCTAATGTCGTGCTGATATGCACCAAACGACAAAACTGTTTAAAAAGACAATAAAAGTTAAGCATTAAATAAATATGTACAAACACAACAATATTTTTGCGAGTTTCTGGCGAAGAGAATCATATCAGTTTGCGGCCTTTTGTCAAAACACATTTCCTTTTAATATTCTTTTACAGAAGTGGATAAGTATTCTACCACAATTACCGATATTGTTATCCACTTAAACTCAGCGATCAAGTGTAATCATAATACATTGAGATACATTTAAGGTATGATTTATACTTACCGACCGGTGTTCATCCACTCACGACACATTCCCGTATCAAGGTATGCACGAGAGTTCATCTTACTGGGGAGTATACCATTTATCATCCGTTTTTAACGTATATACAATGTGAACAAGTCACTTATTTGAGTTTGAAAACCAAGCCCTATGTGATGAAATCACTTATTGATGAGGAACTTGATTTTCATATGCATGAGGGCACAGGAGCAAGTCTGTGAACAGGTCAGTACTTCCGTACAGCAGAGAGACGAACTTAACTCCCGGATAAATGTGATATTTTATCACTTATTTGTTTGGACATGTGATTGTTTATCACTTATTGAGGTCGAATGCAGTATGTACACGTATGTATGGTATCATGGAAGATCTAGACTTGCGTCCCCGTTATTTTTTTTCGGTAAAAGATACAACCATGATACCCAGATGATAAACAGCATAAACCCCGAATATCTCAGAACCTCGGCAATCTATCAAACGAAATTTCGGTACCAAGACCATATGCCAATGAGCGGTTCCCACGCGGTTTTCAGTTCGTTATGTTTATATCTCCTGCATACTTTAAAATGATCGTGAGTCTACCGGTACATCATTAGTAGAGCTACTTATCATTTTCTTTTCTTTTGATTTCTAGAAACATGTTTCGACCGACCTCTGATGTAATATCATTTTCTCTTATATTACCAAGAAACTCATTTTTGTTTTTCTATTGTTTTTGTGTTTTTCTGAAATTTCTCCCCCTTAAATGCAGAAAGTAAATAAAGTAAAGACATATTTTTGTATTTTTGCGGTTTTTCAATGTTTTTGTATTTTCCTTGAAACTTTCTCCCCCTAAAATTCAAAAATAAAGAAAGTAAAGACATAATTTTTTTTTTTTTTTAAATATTTACAAAAACGATTTTCCGATGTCAGTTACTCTTGCTTCACCTTTATGCCGTTTACCAAAAGTAAATAATCGAATCTTGATTTATCAAATGCTTTGGTAAAAAGGTCGGCACGTTGGTGATCGATATGAATGTGAACCACATCGATAAGTCTCTTTTCAAAGCAATCACGTATGAAGTGATATTTAATATCGATGTGCTTCGTTTTTGAGTGCTGTACAGGATTTCTAGTGATCTGTAAAGCAGCTTCATTATCAACATAAATAGGAGTAGTTAGGAATTCAAAACCGTAGTCCCGCATCTGTTGTTGGATCCATAGAACCTGGGAGCAGCAACTAGACGCAGCAATGTATTCCGCTTCACATGTAGACGTAGCCACACATGTCTGCTTCTTGCACTGCCAAGTGACTAGGCGATTGCCTAAGAACTGACATCCTGCTGTAGTTGATTTTCCATCTTTCTTGCAGCCGCCGAAATCAGAATCACTGTAAGCCTTGAGATCGAAGTTATCATCCTTAGGGTACCATAACCCGGTGTCAGGGCAGCCCTTCAGATAACGAAAAATCCTTTTGACAGCAGCATAGTGAGAGACCTTCGGATTCGCTTGGTATCTGGCGAGAAGACACGTTGGATACATAATGTCGGGTCTTGATGCGGTGAGATACATTAAAGATCCAATCATAGCACGATAAAGTGAAGAGTCCACAGCTTCCCCTTTTTCATCCGGAGTAATCCCGTGATTCTGCGGAAGAGGAGTAGAAATTGGCTTCGAATCGGACATCTGGAACCGGCTCAAGATGTCTCCGACGTACTTGGTTTGATGGATAAAAATTCCAGATTCGGACTGATTAACTTGCAAACCCAAGAAGAACGTCATTTCACCCATCGCACTCATCTCGAATCGATCTTGCATCACCTTCTCAAATTCCTTGCATAAATTATCATCGGTAGAACCAAAGATAATGTCATCGATGTATACATGTACCAACAGAAGATCTTCACCTTTTTCTTTGATGAAGAGGGTACAATCGATCAAACCCCGTCTAAACCCGTTGTTCAGCAGGTAGGTAGACAGTGTCTCATACCAGGCTCGAGGTGCTTGATGAAGACCATATAACGCTTTGTTAAGTAGTAAAACTCTGTCAGGATGTAATGGATCTTCAAACCCCGGTGGTTGCTCGACATATACTTCCTCTTCGACTACTCCGTGAAGAAATGCACTCTTAACATCCATCTGGTACACCTTGAATTTCTTGAAGGATGCGTAGGCTAGAAAGATTCTAATAGCCTCCAGACGTGCAACAGGTGCGTACACTTCATTGTAGTCAATACCTTCTATCTGACTGAAGCCTTGAACAACTAACCTTGCTTTGTTTCGGACAACAATCCCACGGTCGTCCTTCTTGCACTTAAACACCCAACGAGTTCCGATCTTCTTGTAGTTGTCGGGCCTATCAACCAATTTCCATACGCCCAACTTCTCGAACTGCTGAAGTTCTTCTTGCATGGCTTCCACCCAGGAATCATCTTTCAACGCCTCCTTCCAAGATCTAGGCTCTTCTTGGCTAACATAGCAGGCGAAAGACCAATCATTTTGTTGTCCCGATTCTCGTATCTCAGCATACAAGCCAGCATTTTCGTTATTTCTGATTTGATTCCTTGTCCTTACACCACTGAGAACATCACCTATAATATTCTGCTGAGGATGAATGTTATGAATTCGGGTTTCAGGAACTAGAGGAATGTCAACATTGGTCCTCAAGTTATTGATATTTAAATTCCCGATATCATTCTGAAGCTGTTGAGTTGTAGAAGATGATGCATTTTCTTCTTGGACAATTGGCGCAGACACTGGATCCGTTGCTTCTGAAGTACCTTGAATCGGACCCCGTGCTTCACCATCATTTGCATCAACATACTCCTCATCTTCCGATGACAAATTGTAGTCGACAGCATCATTAAACACCTCATTTGAAACGAGATTGTTGACAGAAGAAGATGCTTGTGAGTCAACAATGATTGGACGAGCTAACTGAGAGCCAGTCGCATTCTCGCTTTCAGACAACATTTGAGCAATTGCATTGTCATCATCAAATGTTGGCAGATTGAATGAGTCGAAAAGACCATCATAATCGAACATCCATGGATCTCCAGAAGGCTTCGGTGGATTAGAATATCTTTGAACTCTTACTTCACCCCACTCTTCAATCTTCTTGGTAGTTAGGTTCCATACTCACAGATTAGGAGTAGCATACCCAAGGAAGTAACCTTCGATAGCTTTGGCACCAAACTTCCCGTCAGGCTCAATCATGGTACATGGTGCACCAAAAGGTTCTAGATATTCCAAGTCAGGAGTCTTCTTGTGTAGGAGTTCGAAGCACGTTTTGCCATGTCTTTTCACTGTGAGAACCCTGTTTAACGTGTAGCAAGCCGAGGCAACAGCTTCAGTCCAGAATCGAACTGGAAGCTGAGACTCAACCAACATGGTTCTTGCAGTCTCAATTAAGGTTCTGTTCTTTCTTTCAGCGACTCCGTTTTGTTGTGGCGTGTACCGAGAGCTGTATTCATGAAGGATTCCTTTTGCAGTGCAAAATTCATCCATAACCCTGTTTTTGAACTCGGTTCCGTTGTCGCTTCGAATTCGCCTCACCTTTAGATTATAAAGATTTTCCAACAAGGTGATCAATTTCTTTAGAATTTCTGGAGTCTCGCTCTTGTGGACCAAGAAATCAACCCATGAAAATCTTGAATAGTCATCAGTAACTACCAAGCAGAAAACTTCCCCGTGCACACTCTTGTGTTTGACTGGGCCGAAAAGGTCCATATGCAGACGTTCGAGTGGCATGTTTACAGTGTTAACCTTCTTCAATGGATGAGATTTCTTGATCCGCTTCCCTTTTTGACACGGCACACAGACATCTTGAAGTTGAAAATTCTTCACATTGACACCTCTCACCAGATTGTTTTTGACAAAGTGATTCATTTTTCTGAGGTGAATATGACCCATCCGTCTGTGCCAAGAGATCGTTTCCTTTTCAGTGGCTTTTGAAATAAAGCAAGTAACTTGTTTGGACTTGGTTATTGCTTGGCTCATATCGAGGACATACAAATCATTAACTCTTGGTGCTGATAAGAGAATCCATTCTTCGGGAATCTTGAATCCTGGCTTCAGCACATAACAACCGGCATCATCAAAATGCACGGTGAACTTCTTGTCGCAGATCTGAGAAACACTCAGGAGATTGTGATCCAACTGTTGCACATAATTGATTTTGTCGAAACTCACAACTCCATTTGAGATCATTCCCTCGCCGGTGATATACCCTCCTTTGTCTCCAGCGAACGCAACATATCCTCCTTTTATACTTCGCACATCGAAAAGAAGACGATAGTCGCCCGTCATGTGCCTGGAAGCCCCACTATCAACAATCCAATGACTATTAATAGTTCCTCCTGGAGCCGCCTGCACATGCAATTAACTTATCAGTTTGAGAGGGGGACCCAAGCCTTTGTGGACTTGGGTCGTCCTTGATCATCAAGGAAAGTGATCTCAATCACTTGATGATTAGGAAAAAGAACCTGTGGTGCTCCCCCTGATTGAATTACCTCCTTTTTCTTCCAAGCTGTTTGTCCTTTACTAGTATTTGAATTTATTGTTTTAGCATTTACTGGTTTTACAATTTCAGATTTTGCTTGTACAGGTTTTTCTTCTTTGACCTCTGATTTTAAGGCCTTTTCAATTACCTTTTGATTCTTTTGCTTTAACTTCTTTTCCCTTTCTTTCAAAACACGTGGGTCTTGTTTCGGGAAAACTGATCGTTTTCGGTAATCGATTTCTTGGGGAGCACTCGTTTTTTTACTTCAGCTTTTGCACGTGTGGGCAATATCTTACAATATGCCCAACTGTCCCACATTCAAAACATGTTCTCCGCTCTACAAACTTCGGAGAAACATGTTGATGACCAGACGGAGAACCAGACAATGAACTTTGTGATCTAGACGTGCTTGGACCCAAATCACATCCGTTGGTGTGTTGGGTGTAATTATTCTGATCATTTCGTTTTAAAATTCTAACTTGTTTTATAAAATCAATGTTAGATTTATCCTGAAATGTTTCAAGTTTGTCTGAACCCGTGGATCCAACAAAGTTCATTTTCGGTTCTCGTTTCTTAACAGGAGCTCTTTTGTTTTGCACCTTTTGTTGTTGAACCTTAGGTTGTGCAGCCTTAGGTTGAGTAGCCTTAGACTGTTCAACTTTAGGTTGTTGAACCTTTGGTTGCTCAGTCTTAGGCTGCTGAACTTTAGGTGCTTGAACATTCTTGTTCTGAGGCTTCTTTCCCTGTATTTTACCCTTTCCGGAGTTGACTTGTTGTTTTCGCTCAATTGGTAGTTTTTGGTTTCCGCATTGTTTTCTAATTTGTTCACACGGGATTGGATCACATTGAGTGACGGTAACTTTGCCACTTTCGTTCCCCAAAAACTTATCAGTGCATCCTTCAAAAATTTGCTCAACTAAATCTTGATTTACATTTTTAATTGGAAAATCTTTGTTAGAGTAGATTTTGCTATCTCCTTTGAGCGTGTACAACAAGTTATTCTCTTCACGGCTAGATACAAGGGACTCCATTGCTTTTGACATTTCAGTCTTACTCGGTTTCACTGGTGGATCACACAGGATGTGATTCTCGATTGGAATATCTGTTGTAACCGAGTTAGACTGTTGTTTCACAATTTCTTCAGATTCATCATCCGAAGAATCAGCATCCTCAACAATGGAAGGACTCTGTTCCTTAACACACGATGAATCTGTCACATTCTCAGATTCTGATTGACCCGAGGATGATGTACCAGTTGTGAACCCGAGGCCTGCTGCAAAGTCATCTAGACCGAGTGGCACAGTAGGTTCAAAACGGGGCATATCCTCGTCATCAGGCAGTTTGGAGTAATTGTGATTCATTGGGGGAGGACATGATTTGAATCCAATACAGTGTGCATCCCCCTTTTTCTTTCTCTTTTGAACGTCAATGATGTGATCCAATACAAAGCGGGAATTGGAATAGCTTTCCAGTTTCTGCTTAATTATTTCACATTCACATCGAGCCGTTGCCAACTCTACCATTTGCTTTTCAATTGTGTCAATAAGATTATTGTTAGCATGTTGTTTTCGCAAAACAGCCTTTTGTAATTCTGAAACATCATGTCTTAATGACGCAATTGTTGCTTTAAATTCCTTTTCATTTCTGGTTAAAAACAAGTTAGCTTCAGTTGCTTTAGAAAGATCTACAATCAATTCTTGATTGTGTTTGTATGTGATTTCAAACTGACTTTCCTTTTCAGCATATTTAACATTTAAGCTATCACAATTTTCACAACTAACTACAGTGGGTTCATCGACACATACCTGACTTGATGAACTGTCGACATTAGCCATAAAGGCTGAATGGAAAGAAAAAGCTCCATCTTCAGAGAAGAACTGAGCAAGCTTCTCGGAAGTTCCAGCAGATTTCTGGCAAAGAATAGATCTCCTCTTGCATAATGCTTCAGCTTCAGCCAAAAGCTCATCAACTTCCAAATCTAAAGCATCACTTGATAAATCACCAACATCAAGTGATTCCCCATCCATGCTCCCACTATAACCCGAACTATCTTCATCTTCTGAAGATTCACCAGCAGACACGGGTTCTACTACCTTCTCAATCACTTTAGCATAACATGCTGTTCCACCATTTCCTCCTTCTCCAAGCTGAAGGTTCCAATTGCAGATTTCATCAGCTTGAACAACCAATCCTCTGTGGGGATTAGTGTTTGTGGATCCAGATGCATTTCCTCCAACGGGAACTATTGATCTGTCAGAATGTTGTGGCTGTCCTTGATTCCTGAAGGGATTCTGATTTCCTTGCTTAGGTGGCTTCTGACACTCCCGCTTGAAGTGACCCTTTTCACCACAATTGAAGCAAGTGACAGCATTCTTATCAAAACCATACTTGGTGTTGTTGTTGCTATTCAAGTTGGTTCTCCCCGTCCTTTCCATAAACTCCTTTGCTCTTCGAATTGCACTAGCAAGAGCCCATTTGATATCCATCATTTCAAACTCTTCTCTATCCACTTGCTGATAATCTTCATTGGTTAGATTGATATTCCCAATCTGACCTGCGACCAATCCACAATAAGCACTAACCAAGGTGTTCAACATCTCCATATGCTCCTTGGCTATTTCGACACTGACTTTGGAAAAGTTGGAAGTGTCTAATCTGACTGTGTTCGGATTGGAAGTGGCTTGAAAGTTTGAAGAGCTTCCATAAAACCCTTGCTGTTGCGGTTGTTGCTGCTGAGCTCTGCTTGGGTCTAAGAAAGGCGGTGGTGTGAATTGCTGAGCTGTCGGTTGCACATCCTGTTGTAGAGAAGAAGAATCTGGTCTTGAAAACATCGTGTATGCTGAAGGATCAAACTGATTTGTTGTGGAAGGCCCGGTGTTTGAGATGAAGGCTGTTTGAAGCTTCGCATGTTGAGAGACTGGTTTTTCTCCACTGATACCTCCTGCAATCCCATAGTACATCTCTGGATTTTGAGGAGTTAGTGTTCTTTTTGCCTTAAGCTTTTCTTCTACATCCTTGTTCTCCAATTTTTGAATTAACTCATAAACGGTGATTGTGTCTAGAACACCATTTTCTTTGAGAATTTCAAGATAACTGCTCCACTTTGCTGGTAAGCTATCAGCGAATCTCTTCACCATTTCTTGTGGAGTGGCAGTGACTCTAAAAGCAAACATCTCACTCAACAAGTGATGGAACCTTGTAGATAACTCTGCCAAAGTCTCATTCTCCATACACGTGAATCCTTCAAACTCTTTCTTCAGTAATTCTTGCTTGATCTTTCTAGATTGAGCATTTCCTTCACATCGTAACGTGAGCATATCCCACAAGCTTTTAGTAGTCGTGCAGTAAACAAACTGGTGGTAAATGTCTCTGTGAAGAGCTTGTGTGAGAATCATGAATGCTTTCTTTTCTAACTCAAATTTCTTCTTATCATCATCAGACATAGTGCTGTAAGTTTCTGGATTAGATCCTGCAACTTCCAAATCATTGTCAAATGCGGTGAAGAAGCACATCCATAGATCTTGACCTTGCCCCTGAACATAAGTTCTCAGCCTTTCTTTCCACCATCCCCAATCATTGATGTGATTTAGCTTTGGCGGTTTTGTGCTTGTACCAGTTTCACTGTCGTTCTGCATCATAGCTTGAATGCTGCTACTTTGATTTGTGACCAATGCCCATTGATTTGCAGTTATCATTGCAGCTTGAGGTGGGGCAATAGCCTGCATCCATGCAGTTTTGTTGAATTCTGACGCCGATTGCATAGCTGATGATTGCGTAGCTGATGATTGCGTAGCTGATGATTTTGTAGCTGATGATTGTGGAGTCAAAGTTGTTTGAGTCCACGCAGTTGGATCCCACTGACCGTTTGTTCCCATTTTGTAAAGAAAATTAATATATTAAGTGAAAATTGATTTAAAATTTGAAAACAAGTTTTTTTTTTTTTTTTTTTAATTTTCACAAACTATCTTAATATCTCGAATGATAACAACCAGTCGAAGGATCCTTGATCGAAAGACCTGAAAAATACAAACTTGTTAAACTTAAACAGACTAGGATCGAAGGAACAGAACTTGTTCGAAGGATCAACAGTGTTCGAAAGATCACTGTTGAGTTTCGAACAATGATTTCGAAAGACTCTCCAATCGAAGGATCCTTGTCTTTCGAATAAGACCTGTAGATCGACAGATATATCCTTCGAAAAGATTCCTTGGATTGAAAGATAAGTCACAGACTTCGAAGGATGTTCGAAGGATGATTATCTATCGAACCTCCTTTGATCGAAAGATGATCTTTCGACTTCGATCTGCACTGACACAGTTGACAAAAGTTGACAGGTTGGTGAAAAGGTGATTGGTTGGTAAAAACTTTCGGCAGAAGGTATGTTCAGACCATACTTTCTGCCAACCCAGATTTGACCAATAAAATATTGCCTAAAAAGAAGGTTCTTATCCAGAAACCGGTCACCGGAGTAAGCCGGAATTTTGGCCGGAAATGACCAAACCTTTTAAAAACAAGTTTTTAGGTTACCCAACCCGTCCTTTAACACACCCGGTTAGTTTAGAAAACGTTTTTATGTCTAGAACTGCAAGAAAAACACTAAAAACGGGTGCTAAACCATGTGAGCTTTTATCCAAACACTCCAAAGTCTTGTATAAACTCGGTTTTTAACAAGGAAAAGAGCCACAGCTCTGATACCACTTGTAGGTCCCTCGGAGGTTGAGGTTAAACCTTATCCTTGTTATGTTTAACACACTAGCAAGTGCGGAATCCAAGCTAGAATGCAAACCGGTAGTTTATATGAGAACACAAGCTATAAAGAGAAAGGTAGACACACAAGATATCAAAGTTTTCTCTTGTATTTCAGTGGACATGGTTACAGCCCTTGACCAAACTGAAAATACGCTCTCTACAAGACTAAGCTCACTCACCCACTGAAATAAACACATTACATCAGTATATATATCCATCACAGGTCGTCTGGTCGAAGGATCAGATAGACTGATCGAAAGATCATCTATCGAGATAAAATCTATCGAAGGATCCACATATACCTCGAAGGATGATATCCTTTGAGGTCCATCTATATCCATCGAAGGTTATCCTTCGAGCTCATCGAAGGATATAAACAATCCTTCGATGACTCATCCTTCGACACACATGACTTACAAACTTGTTCTAACTGTTTGACCAAGTCAAACCAGGAGGATGGTTGACTGGTCAAACTTACATTAAGCACACATATTAACACACCTAAGACGTAAACAAGACTAACAAAAGACATCGTTTTATATCATAACAAAATACAGACAAAGTACAGACACAAGTGCACCAACAGAATTAACTTTCTGATTCCGCTTGAAATAATCTGTTGATTCCGTTTGAAATGACCATGTGTCAGCGGAATTACCAATAAAATCCCATTTCTCGTTTTTCGTGTCCTGATCTATCAGTTCTAATCTAAGACTCGAACGAAGATGAAGTCGACAGACAACTGCACCAACAGACCAGACACTCACGTATGTGGGTGTTTGGTATGTTAATTTCTTATTTCAACATTCCACTTTCAATCTTTGCAAGTTTGGTCCCTTAGCTTTGTTAAATTTATAATCTTAGTGTTTTAACCTTATTATATGCCACTACCAGGCTTGTAGCTGACTGGGTTATGATTTCCTAGTTAGCTGGTTCCAATTTAATCAACACTTTATAATTCTGATTTAGAGTTTTATAAATTCCGGGTTGTTACAAGTCCACCCTCCTTAAAAGGGGTTTCGTCCCCGAAACCTAATTACGTACCGAATAGTGCAAGGTAGAGTCATTGCATCTCCCCCTCGGATTCCCATGTGGTATCCGAACCCTTCCGGTGTTCCCATTTGACCTTTATTTGATTGATTTCTTTATTTCTTAAGATTTTTACCTTACGATCCAAAATCTCAATGGGCTTCACCACATAGTTAAGTCTATCATCCACCTCGATGTCATCGTAGTGGATATAGGTTGTTTCATCCGCTAAACATTTTCGGAGATGTGATACGTGGAATGTGCTATGTATTCCACTCAACTCTTCGGGTAATTCGAGACGGTATGCTATCTTACCAATCCTTTCGAAAATTCTAAATGGCTCAATAAACCTTGGGCTTAACATTGCTTGACTGTAAATTACTTTGCCGTCTAGACTAATTAGTCACCGTTTTACCTCTTACCTCGACTTTCGGGTGTACTATTTTGCAGTCACTAGCCCTTTGCGTGCTTATAATTTCATATCTAGTCATTCACGCTACAATGTGATTGTATTCTATGTTACTTTTTGTGTCCGTGATCACATCACGTCATGTTTAGTTTTACATCGGCTTTTAATTATTAAGAATCTTTGCTTCGAATGCATCGCCTTACATCTTTCGGCGTTAAGACCTATATTCTTTAGCATTAACCATTTTCTAATTTCTCTCATAGTATTTATATGTGTTAGAACATCGTTTCTTACTAGTTTAATGTTTTTCTCTTAAACACATGCCAATCAATCATATCAAAATTTGACGACAAGAATTATTCTTCTCCGTTATCATTTTACGTGGAAAATCATAACTGGTTCCCAAGCTTCTATATTGTCGACCCGTAGGTTCCTTTACTTAGCCCCATAGACCATTTTATTAGATCTTCGCCCCCCCCCCCCTTTTTTATGTTTAGAATAATTCATTTTTGCTTTTGAAACTTGCTTGACCTTAACCGTAGTCTAAGACTACACTCATTTTCTTTCGGATTATCTTTTCGACTCTATGACTTCTTACATAGTTTTTCGCGTCGGTTTATCCCACTCATTCCGTTATTTGGTTTATGCCCCTACTTCCTTTCAACCCGTTACCCGGGTTCTTGATCTTGATGTTTTTAACACTTCGGTTTCATTGGTTTGCATTTTCTCTTCCATA
This sequence comes from Helianthus tuberosus, assembly GCA_030545235.1. Lineage (NCBI taxonomy): Eukaryota > Viridiplantae > Streptophyta > Magnoliopsida > Asterales > Asteraceae > Helianthus > Helianthus tuberosus. The sequence goes on along the minus strand of CM060418.1, from coordinate 159,315,860 downwards.
CTCTTTCATGACCCATCACATAGATTCAATAACATTTCGCACTTTCATTATTCGGGTTGCGCTTACCTGGGATATCAACTATTATACTTTATTCAGCCCGTCCAACATTAAGGTAGTTGAACATGACTATCGAAATTTCTGTTTTTGTAAAATTTTATGGTCTTCTTAGTCGTAACTCTTAATCCAAGTCTTTTGACTTTTACTTCGCGTTCTCGACTGTTGGTTACACATATATCTGAAAACATACCTATCAACTGGGTGTTTTACCAAAATTATTTTCATAGCAACCTTTCCGGCATTCATTGAGACTTTGTTTCTCGATTTATTTGGTCGTGTTAGCAAAATCCACCGCTTTTACTCAACCAAGTCCTTAATTAATTTTTTTTTTCACTCGTCTCGTTTGACTTGTTCATGTGAGTTCCATCACTTATGACAGTCATCTTTATTCTTATGCCTTGGCATTCTAAATTTTCGATTTATATTTTTGTTTACTTTGATTTCTTATCCCTTCCCTTGGGCTCATTATCTTAATGTAATATGCTCCCATTATCCGGCTTTCGTTTACCTTTATTATCAAGCACTTTACTTATTTAATCCGAACACCACCTTTCTTTTGTTAGCGACCCTTAGGTCTGTTTCTTTTACTAATGTCCCGAAGGCCCATTTCTCAAGTCTTATTTGGTAAACTACTGCTATTGTTATTCAGCTTTCTGGGGTTTACCCGCTCTTATTCTAATGCTTTCATAACGTTTATCTTACTAATTCTTTTGTATAATCACCCCCATCAATGTGATTATCGTTCTTCCTCAGGAGGGTTTTATTAATAACATGTTACTTGGGTGTCTACCCATACTCGGGCTTGTAAATCCGAATTTATTGGTATTTCATTATTTACAACAATGAATAGTACATATTACCCATTTTAGTTTCTCTCTCGAGGATATTCCTATCCAAATCTTAGTCTCTCGATTTTTGACCTTAATCACTGTTACACTAACAATTCTATTCATTTCATGTTATTGTTTCACCTTGTTGTATGGCATTTATCCACATCGTTTGTTGACATAGACGATGTTTCTATATGTTTCATTTGGTTTGGCTTAATCTATAACCATGTCCTTGTCATCTATTACTATTGCAAACTCCCCCGGTTCGGGCGTTATTACACTTCTCTCCATTATGACGCTTATCTTTCATTACGTTCTCGGGTTCGAGTGTGCACGCACCCCTTCCCATGGCAATATTTATCATGATTACTTTTGGCTCGATCTTTACTTGATCACTTCTGTTCATGCCTATATACGTATATATATATATATATGTGTGTGTGTGTGTGTATATTTCTTTCACAAGGTTTGCTCGTCTCACTAGTCATATACGTCCATCTATAACCATTATTCGCACTCGTATCGAAATGATCTTTGTGCTAAATTTTAATTTACAAGAAACATACCTGAAATGATATCAGGTTCAGCTTTAGCCTCTGTGGCTGTCATGTAGGAAGACCTTGCCTTCTCTTTTGGAGTATCAAGCTTTGATTTCTTTACAGGTCTTGGGTCCACATCCGACTCACTCCCATCATCTTTTTCTTGTGAGAGACTATCTTTTAATTCGGTTATCATATCCTCTACTGCTAGCAAAATTGTGGTTTGTAGTCTCTCGGCGAACTGCGGTAGACTGGCTTCTATTGCCTTTCCGACTTCCTCAGAAATTTTAGCTTCTATCTCTTCAGTTAATTGAGATGCTGATTCGCCCCCGATTACACCGGACATTTCTTTCATCTGTTCGGTGACTATCGGCACCGTATTATTATTGCCTTCATCGGCCATCTTGAATCTGAAATGTTTATGCGAATTATTAAACATTTCATTTTATATCTTTCGCACCTTTAGTTTTGGTTTAGCCAAGTTTGCAACTTGCTTAAACCATTCATGTTTGGTGCACTTTCCGGGTTTGAGTGTATTACGCACTCTTCCCCTGCACATCCAATCGTATTCATTTTCTAATGTTTTAATGAAATCTACTAAAATAATTAATTAATTCTTACCGGATGATTAATCAAGCTTGAACCGAACACTTTGTTGACAACCTTAAGCTCTGATTACCAACTTGTAACACCCGTCTTTTACTTTTCATTATTTAATCATAAGAAAAGTGGTAATTGTAATAAAAGAAGATTTTTAACTAACAAAAAGTTAGTTAGTTAACTAAATCATACTTCATCATAGTATTTAACATAGCAAAATATCTGGTTTCAAACATAGGTGATTCAGTAGTGTTTACAATACTACATGGATCAACTAGATTAGATTAGTGCGGAAGCATCCAAAAGTTTCGTGTTCGGTTCTTGAAACATCAACTTGATCATCGTCCACATACCTGCAATACCTACAAACTGAAATTTTGATAAATATTAGTTTTAGGGTTCTTAGAAAACTTGCATAATCGAAGCAACGCTCAAAAACGGATTCGATTAACTAGATATACAGAAAATTAACAAAATTTTCTGGACTCTACCGTAACTTACGGTATCTACCGTAAGTTACGGTAGACACTGCATGATCATGGTCTGCCGTAAGACAGTAATGAACCACCGTAACCTTTTGTTCTCCACCGTAAGTTACGGTAGAGACCGTAACTTACGATGGGTTCTGTAAGTTTGTTGTTTGACCCATTTAATCAATTCACCCAAATTTTTCAGTTTTAAAAATCAGTTTGTCTTTATTTTGGCTCTTTATTTATTCAACCCATTTGCCTACAAGTTTCAACATCTTGTTTCTTTGTCGTCTCATGTTTACAACCGATTTACTCAATCTCGGTTTACCCACTACAACGTTTATCTCCCTTAAAAGGGGCACTTACACAATAATCATCATGCTTGTTTTCTAGGGTTTAAGCATGCTATTTCTCGGACATTTGACAAGTAAAAAAAATTAGAACTTTAATCCCTCTACAAGGGTTCACATTTTTACAACAAGTTAGCGTGTCCGCTTCACAGCTTACGCTTTAACAACATGCATTGTTTTCGAGGATTTTAACATGCTCCTCCTATCAATTTGACATGCATCTTTATCCCCACACTATGGGTATGTTTATAACAAGTTTAGCGTATCCGCCTCACGGCTTTCGCTTTAAGTATATATATATATACTTGACCAATCACAATAGATGGTTATTAATTTCTATATTTGTAACTCAACTTGTTTTAACTCGTTTGGATGCCGAATGGGTGTCAACATTACAAGACACATCCAAACTCTATTTCTAGCATATGTTTTGACCCGTTTTTCTTGTCTAAGACACCCTGTCACTACCGTGACTTAACGGGTTTTCCTTGTTTACCAAATTTCAGTATAACAAAGTAAGACTAACAATTAAACCTAATGTAGCGAAACTATAAATCGCGTACCTTTAAAGCTCTATATTCGCTTCAATTGAGAAATTTGCAACAAGCTTCAACATCAATATTTTACTGAATTTAACACATAATTTCAGTTTCACTACATAGAAATTCATAATCTCAGTCTTTGTCTAACTTCTACAATCATATTAATCATTCATCATGAAAATCACAAACCCTACAAGTATGATGCAAGGTTTTCACAAGAATCATCTAGGGTTTAACTCTAGACATCATATTACTTCAAGATTCATTCATGCATGACATATTAAAGCTCAATTTCAGTTTCTCACAATTAACCTAGAATTTATGATGATTCAAAACATCACAATTTTTACATACCTTATGATCCTTTCAACTAGGTGATCATGAATTTGTGCTCGAAACTTGATTTAGGCTTCTAATTTTGAGCTTTTGTGAGGATTTGAGTTTGCAAAGAAAACCCTGGTCGCCCCCTCTTGTTCTGTTCGACCAGAAACTCACGTATGTGGGTGTTTGGTATGTTAATTTCTTATTTCAACATTCCACTTTCAATCTTTACAAGTTTGGTCCCTTAGCTTTGTTAAATTTATAATCTTAGTGTTTTAACCTTATTATATGCCACTACCAGGCTCGTAGCTGACTGGGTTATGATTTCCTAGTTAGCTGGTTCCAGTTTAATCAACACTTTATAATTCTGATTTAGAGTTTTATAAATTCCGGGTTGTTACACTACCGAGCGGCGTGATCAATGTTAATGAACGTATATTTGTCCCGTTAAACAAACCAAATGTCATACCAAATGTAAGCATGTTATGTGAAAACAATGTACTGAGTATGCAAAAATGAACATACATAGCATGAATATGATGTAAATCAATGTGTATATATGCTGAAATGAACATATGAAACAAATGTGTTTATGAAATCAATGTACAAGCATGTTGATAAAACATACATAGCAAAAACATGGATGAAATCATGTACTAAATATGTACTATATGAACACAGCAAACATATTATATAAAAACATGAAAAGCACGAAAGTAACAAGTAGGCACATGTGTTTCACCCCAAAATGTTTGAAAATAGTAAAAGAGGGGTCTATGTACTCACTTTATATTGCTCAATAGTCTTTGGATAACAACCAAGCAATGCTAGGAAGATCACGGAATCAATCGGCACCTAATATAGGTAACTACGTTAATAAACCGGACCTAAATCGGAAGATCGGATAAAATGTGGTTTCGTAAACCAAATGAGCATAGGAACTCATGTGATATGGTTTAATAAAGCCTACATTCTAAAACGAAACCTAACCTAAGTGCTTACGACCCATTACGACTCGTTTAGGTAGCTTACGCTACTTTAATGCGTCGCTTGCGTAAAACGCGTTCGGACCGCCTAACTAGTCCTATGACAAGTAATATATGCCTCAACATGTCTAATAATGTTGCCTAATCAGTTTCAGATGTCAAAATTTAGGTTACATATGCTTAAAATGAATTTATGCGCAAAAAGGGCATTTTGGTCATTTTCCTAAGGCATATAAACTACCTATCATACAACTAACTAAACGTAGTAACCATAAGGTATAACCTCGAAAGGTTATTCCTTATACAACTATGGTCACAAAATATTTTTGGTCGGATCCTAATGATCAACCAAACGGGTCGGGTTCGAAAGTCTAAGCGGTTGTTTAGACCGCTTATCTTTACGACCCTATACAAGCACTAAACTAAAAGTGATGAGTTAAACATGTTAAAACATGTTTAACTAAGTTAGAAAACAAGTTTGATATCAAAACAAAGGGTTTTGATACCCAAGAATAGTTTGGTTGCAAAATACGCATAAACGCGTATTTTGACCGAAACTATGACTCGTCACTATGCCTAAATAACGTGGTAATCAGTAGGTATAGTCACAAAGGACTATGACCATCGTGATTACGCTCACGTTGCGAAGTTCAAACGAACTTCGTGTTGACCATTTACTGGTCAATGCAGAAGGTCAAACATTGTTTGACTTTCATGCTTAAAAACGCATAAAAGCATGAAAGAAGCTTACAAGAGGTCCAAGCAATGAAGACAGAACAAGAAAACCAGAAAATTAGGACCTTCAACCAGAAGGGATAGTCCCAATTTGTCCAGAAATGAGAGAAATTCTGATTTGTGCAAGTGTGAAGTGAAATAGGGGTGGGTTTATATAGGATTTCCAAAACTGTTAGGATCGTTCCTCGATTTTTGAGCTTCAATCTTGGCCCTCCATGTGTACCCACTGTTTTACAATACTAGGGGAGTCCAAAACCAGGTCCAAGTATTGCAAAAATTGCATAAAAACCCCTGAAAATCAACCTAGTTGCTGAAAATTGTTCTGCTAAAAAAGGGCGCTCTCGCGCCACGCTCCAGGAGCACTTTGGTCTAGTGCGTGGCATGAGGGAACCTGTTTTTGCAAAAGTTTTATATTTGGCAGAACAGGTCCCTGCATGTTATAAGGTTGATTTTTGACATGTTTAAGCCCCGTTAACCCATTTTCAAGGCTCAATAATGATGCCAAAGTATAGGGGACATGAAATATGCTTGAAAATATCTTGGATGTCAGTTCGTTTGGTCGTACGGTCACGATATTCGGTTAATTACGACGAAACACGAACGGACGCGAAAAACGATCCAAATTACATGACGAATGGAATTTTATCATGCCAATAACTAAAATAAAATATTTTAATGATTACATAAATTTTTGGATGTCCGGATATATTCAGAACGTAAGATATGCGCGAAAATGCAAACTTATGCACTTTTTGACGCTTTTAGTCCCTGTTTGACCAAAAAGTTTATTTTTGCGCACCGAACCCCTCAAAGCCTATTTCTAAGCCATGTAAAGGATATTTATGCTATGTTTAACTTATGGACATGTTCCAGAATGTTCGTTACAGTACGAATCGGCATACTTTCGCAGTTTGTCGAAATTAGTCCTAGTAAGCGAATAAACTTGATTTTGCCATACCAAAGCCTTCAAAACTTATTTCTAAGTTATGTAAAGGTTATTTAAGGTATGTTAAGCATATATTGATGTTCCGGAGTTTTTTTTCGTGTTAAACTGATTACGTTTATGCATCAGTTGGTGTATAACTCTCCAGAAAGCGATATAGAGTTTGAAATCGAACAAAAATCGAAACGTGCAAAATGTCAAACACACATAAACAAATATTGGGGCCAAATAACATTGTTTTATTGATAACTGAATTATTCAGAGTATATAAAATGATTACAAGCACAGATGTCACATCAGGATTCCTGGACAATCGTAAATGCTTTCACTGTCGCATATTTGAAATATTTCAGCTTGTGCTAAAAGAGCCAGGTTTTCATTCCTGGATGTTTAAAACATTTTCACTTATAAATGTTTGATATTTGCAGATGAAAATTCCAGATTACAATCCCGATAGCCAAGTCTAAGGGGGAGTCTGAAGACGAGCTCAACGCAAGGGGGAGCTTGTATCCGGAAAGCCAGGTGTCGATCCCAAAAGCACGGAAGCTAGATGAAAGGGGGAGCCTGAAGAAAGAGCCTACCAAAAGGGGGAGCTGAAGCTGAAGACAGATCCACGGGGATTCTGTTCGAGCAAGAGGGAGTCTGTGTTACTGAAGACGTGTTAAAGTTTCAAGAAGATTCAAAGAGAGAGAGAAAGACAAGACGCTACGAGATTGACTGCGGCAATATCCAAGGGGGAGTCTGTTAGTGCAGTAATGTCTATCGCCTCCGTCAATCAGTCTGTAGCAGAAATTAGAATAATAGATAGCCTTATATTGTAATATTTAGGGAAAAGGCAAGGTGGCATTTATGTAATTAATGAGAACTCTCATTAAAGCCTTAGCCTAAAAATAGAGAAGTTAGGGCTTAGATTAAAAACTTTTGCCATTCTAGACTTTGGAGAGCTTTGGAGCTAGAGAGAGAGTCTAGAGAGAGAAAGTGCAAGAGGTGATTCACGGTGCTTGTAATCTTTTCATACGATCAATTGAATCACAGATTTGGTACATTTTCGTGTTCGGTCCACGCACGTGTACGGATTCCGCACGTCACACGTGTCGATACGCAATCGTTCGGGAGTCGAAAATCGATCCTACAAGGAATCAGATGTCGTCACTAAACACATTCCTTAATTTGTAGCCATTTTTTAGTGTTTATTTTTTGGTTTCTAATCCGCATATATATCACCATTGCTCTTGATTTTCTTGACTGTATATCTCTTAAATTTCAACATATACATGTGTGATTTAGTTTACGAATATTTTTCAATGCTGAGAACCTCGATCAGAGAGTAAAAAAGGCGTAAGGTTCACAATGGTGTAAAACTAAAATGGGATATACCGGGCTAGGATTCGAGTTACAGGAACAAGGGCCAAACCAACCACCCAAGAATAGAATCGTCGAGCGAAAACACTTGACAACCTCCTGGAAGCAGCTTTTCTTGCCACCAGACCTTTCTCCATCAATTAGGAATCTGATGCCGTCACTAAACACATTCCTTAAATTGTAGCCATTTTTTGAGTGTTTATTTTTTGGTGTCTAATCGGTATATATATCATCATTGCTCTTGATTTTATTGATTGTATATCTCTTAAATGTCAACATATACACGTGTGATTTAGTTTACGAAGATTTTTCAATGCCGAGAACCTCGATCAGAGAGTAAAAAAGGCGTAAGGTTCACAATCGTGTAAAACTAAAATGGGATATACCGGGCTAGGATTCGAGTTACAGGAACAAGGGCAAAACCAACCACCCAAGAATATAATCGTCGAGCGAAAACACTTGACAACCTCCTGAAAGCAGCTTTTCTAGCCACCACACATTTCTCCATCAATTAGGAATCTGATGCCGTCACTAAACACATTCCTTAAATTGTAGCCATTTTTTGAGTGTTTATTTATTGGTGTCTAATCCGCATATATATCACCATTGCTTTTGATTTTCTTGACTGTATATCTCTTAAATGTCAATATATACACGTGTGATTTAGTTGACGAAGATTTTTCAATGTCGAGAACCTCGATCAGAGAGTAAAAAAAGGCGTAAGGTTCACAATGGTGTAAAACTAAAATGGGATATACCGGGCTAGGATTCGAGTTACAGGAACAAGGGCCAAACCAACCACCCAAGAATGGAATCGTCGAACGAAAACACTTGACAACCTCCTGGAAGCAACTTTTCTTACCACCAGACCTTTCTCCATCAATCAGGAATCTAATGCCGTCACTAAACACATTCCTTAAATTGTAGCCGTTTTTTGAGTGTTTATTTTTTGGTGTCTAATCCGCATATATATCGTCATTGCTCTTGATTTTCTTGATTGTATATCTCTTAAATGTCAACATATAAAAGTGTGATTTAGTTTATGAAGATTTTTCAATGTCGGGAACCTCGATCAGAGAGTAAAAAAGGCGTAAGGTTCACAATGCTGTAAAACTAAAATGGGATATACCGGGCAAGGATTCAAGTTACAGGAACAAGGGCCAAACCAACCACCCAAGAATTAAATCGTCGAGCGAAAACACTTGACAACCATCTGGAGCAAGTGTTTTCACCAGACCTTACTCCATCAATTAGGAATCTGATGCCGTCACTAAACTCATTCCTTAAATTGTAGCCATTTTTTTAGGGTTTATTTTTCGGTGACTAATCCGCATATATATCACCATTGCTCTTGATTTTCTTGACTGTATATCTCTTAAATGTCAACATATACACGTGTGATTTAGTTGACGAAGATTTTTCAATGCCGAGAACCTCGATCATAGAGCAAAAAGGCGTAAGGTTCACAATGGGGTAAAACTAAAATGGGATATACCGGGCTAGGATTCGAGTTACAGGAACAAGGGCCAAACCTACCACCCAAGAATGGAATCGTCGAGCGAAAACACTTGACAACCTCCTTGAAGCAGCTTTTCTTGCCACCAGACCTTTCTCCGTCAACTAGGAATCTGATGCCGTCAAATAACACATTCCTTAAATTGTAGCCATTTTTTGAGTGTTTATTTTTTGGAGTCTACTCCGCATATATATCACCATTGCTTTTGATTTTCTTGAGTGTATATCTCTTAAATGTCAACATATACACGTGTGATTTAGTTTACGAAAATTTTTCAATGCCGAGAACCTTGATCAGAGAGCAAAAAGGCGTAAGGTTCACAATTGGGTAAAACTAAAATGGGATACACCGGGCTAGGATTCGAGTTACAGGAACAAGGGCCAAACCAACCACCCAAGAATGGAATCGTCGAGCGAAAACACTTGACAACCTTCTGGAAGCAGCTTTTCCTGCCACCAGACCTTTCTCCATCAATTTGGAATTTGATGCCGTCACTAAACACATTCCTTAAATTGTAGCCATTTTTAAGTGTTTATTTTTTGTTGCCTAATCCGCATATATATCACCATTGCTCTTGGTTTTCTTAACTGTATATCTCTTAAATGTCAACATATACACGTGTGATTTAGTTTACGAAGATTTTTCAATGCCGAGAACCTCGATCAGAGAGTAAAAAAGGCGTAAGGTTCACAATCGTGTAAAACTAAAATTGGATATACCGGGCTAGGATTTTAGTTACAGGAACAAGGGCCAAACCAACCGCCCAAGAATGGAATCGTTGAGCGAAAACACTTGACGACCTCCTGGAAGCAGTTTTTCTTGCCACCAGACATTTCTCCATCAATTAGGAATCTGATAACGTCACTAAACACATTCCTTAAATTGTAGCCGTTTTTGAGTGTTTATTTTTTGGTGTCTAATCCGCATATTTATCACCATTGCTCTTTATTTTCTTGACTGTATATCTCTTAGATGTCAACATATACACGTGTGATTTAGTTTACGAAGATTTTTCAATGCCGAGAACCTCGATCAGAGAGTTAAAAAGGCGTAAGGTTCACAATGGTGTAAAACTAAAATGGGATATATCGGGCCAGGATTCAAGTTACAGGAACAAGGGCTAAACCAACCGCCTAAGAATGAAATCGTCGAGCGAAAACACTTGACAACCTTTTGGAAGCAGCTTTTCTTTCGACCAGACCTTTCTCCATCAATTAGGAATCTTATGCCGTCACTAAACACATTCCTTAAATTTTAGACATTTTTTTAGTGTTTATTTTTTGGTGTCTAATCCGCATATATATCACCATTGCTCTTGATTTTCTTGACTGTATATCTCTTAAATGTTAACATAAACACGTGTGATTTAGTTTACAAAGATTTTTCAATGCCGAGGACCTTGATCAAAGAGTAAAAAAGGCATAAGGCTCACAATGGTGTAAAACTAAAATGGGATAAACTGGGCTAGGATTCGAGTTACATGAACAAGGGCCAAACCAATCACCCAAGTGTGACACACGGCTTTTCAGGCCGTACCGTACAACGGTAACACGTGTTGTGAATAGGTAGAAGGGTTGTATTTTACTGGTTATGATGTTTAGTTGTGAAATTTAATGAATTGGTAAATTTAAACCCTGGTAAAAATTATGTTGGCAACGATAAGATAAACGCTTATCGCGTAACGGATAAAATGTGAAACGAACGTTGGTGACCACCCGATCAGTGTTAAAATCCTAAAAATAGTCTGTTATGATTAGAATAATTATTTTAATCATATCCGTATGGAAAAATAATTTAAAACGCTAGGAAACTCTATTTCTCGAGTTTAAGCGCGTACCGTGCAATGCAGCACGTCTACCGACAAAATACTGTCAACACAGCCTGTCAAGGCAACTGATAATCATTTTAATAATAATTTGATGAGTTTATTACTATAGAATGATAAAAATAAATAAAAACGCTTAAATCTCTATTTTTGCGATTTTAAGCGCATACCGCGCAGCACAGCGCGCATACTGCTAAATACCGGCAACATCGCCAGTCCCGGCAAACAAAATATTGTTCAATAATATTTGGATGTATAGCGTATTAAAAATAATTTATTACGCGTTAAAACGGGTTAAAATGCTAGATAAAATGCCCGGTATCCATTATAATACCTGTTTTAATACTAGTTTACATATATGTATATATATGTGTGTGTATGTACGTGTAATATATATAATGAGAAAGAGGTGGCAGCAATTAAATCACACTCTCTCTCTTCTCTCTTCCATGCATTGGTTGAAAAAGAGGTGGCCATGATTGTGTCCCTTTTTAATACTTCCAATATCTTTCAAAACTCAAGAAACAAGATCACAACAACTTCTCTTTCTCTCTACTATAATTCAGCCGAAAATCCCCTTACCACCTCCAAATTTTCGAAATTTTTGATGTTCTTGCAAGAACTAAATTAAATCTAAGGTGTTTCCAAGTTATTTTGAAGATCCAAAGGTGTTTTCAAGGTGAAACAAGCTCCATAACATCAAAATCTTGTCAAAAACCCACTTGAATCATGAGGGTATAAAACTATTCTTTTTAAAAGTGTTCTTGATTCTTAGTGTTGAAAATAATAGTGAAAGGTTTCTCTCGAATCTTAGAATATTTCACAAACTTGAATTCTTAAACAAATGGGTTTTCAAAGAAAATAAAATGGATGAACTAGTATGTATATGTGTGGTCGTATGTGTATATATATATGTATGGAGTTTGAGTTTTAATTTTCTTGATGTTCTTGATTGATAAAAATCAAAAAGATGAATGCATGCATGTTTAAAAGGTGTCATATGAAAGCTTTTTGATTTGAAATGAGTTTATATGAAAAGTGATGATTTGATAATGATCATAGGAAGATTAGAATGTTCTTGAATATTTAAATATGAGTTAAATGCATGATGAATATACATTAGATCATAAGTAATGCTGTTAATGTTGTATGAGTGCATTAGATGCACACGCATGATGATATGAAAGCATGAAATGATGATTTGAATATGATTTGATAAAAATGATATTTCATCAGATTATAAACATTAAAATATGATTATTTTGAAGTATTTAATGATATAAAACTTTGTCATAAGGTTTACTAGCTTTGCATGTTATACATGAGGCTTGGAAACTTGTAAAATAGGTGAAATAATGTGTTTTGTGTATGATTTAGTAAAAATCCATTTTGAGCAGATTATAAACACTAAAATAAAGTTATTTTAAAGTGTTTAGTGACATATAACTTTGTCATAATGTTTGCTAGCTTTGCATGTTGTACTTGGTGCAATAAAAGTTGTAAAATACGCGAAATCGCATGATTTATGTGACTTACACAAAAACTGCACTAACCTGATTATAACCACTATTTTAATCAGTAAATAATATGTATTTTGTTAAAATATCAAGTCGTTTCGAGTTGGGATGATTATAGTAACGTTTAACGCAAAACTATGCGTTAAAACGGTCAAAAATCGGCTTTTCGAGTGATTTTTATGAAACTGATTTACATCAGTAAGTAAACTGATATTTTTAGTTTACAAATAATTATTTTAACTAATTTCAAGTTTACATGGTGTTTGGTTGGTCATACGTGACTTCCGACGCCCGAAACCGTTACCGAATCGCTAAAATACGCATTTTTCAATATACACTAGTATAGGTAAAATTTTGGGTAAATCTTATGTGTTAAATTGTGTTAGGTGATTTAAACATGAGAATGTGAAAGTATGTTAAGTTTTTAACATGATATTGGAAATTTAGATTATGCATGTATATTTGTGCGTTTTGTGTGGTAGAAACGGTAAAAATCACGTTAAATGTGTAACTTGTTTGTCGAGCATGAAATTTGATACATATGAGATGTTTTATGTATATTTGCTTTAAAGATGACAAAATAGATAAGTTAACAAGATTTCATGTGTGTTGATGATAAATTATATGAACACTTATGTATATATATATTACGACGCGCAAATCGTAGATATATTGCGTATAAACGGGAGTATTAACGGATTTACACAATAATGGTCACCAATAAAATCGTTCAAGTCGCAAAATCATAAAAAAAATATATATATGGACTCATATATATATATATTAATGTGCCAACATAATCAAAAATGATAACTTTTCGAGAAAATCTCAAAGTTATGTGATAATTCTAAGAAACAGAGAAACTTAGGATTTAAATGATGTTTATATTGATTTAAAATCGTTTCTATATATATAATAGGATGTGTGGAAATCAATCTCTGGGATTGCGCTATTTAAAATACGCACCCAAAGGTGAGTGTCACTAACCCCTCTTTTTACTGCTTTGTATATATTTTGGGGGGTAGAACACGTCAATAAAAGGGTTTAATAATGTTTTTGAAATAAAACATACTTTTTATTATAAAATATAAATTTTCGTTGAAAATATATGAAATTTGATAAGTCATACGTTTCGAAGTAAAAACGTTTTTGATGAATGAATGTTGGAAATTGAGATGTTACGGTATTTCCTAGGTGAAACAAGACCGTAAAGTTGGACGGATGCCGGCCTGGGTCTCGAATGATGGAGATTCAGGGGATTCGTACAACATCGTTTATTAAATTTTCATATTAGTAGGATATATATTGTACGTGAGGCAGACATCATATTGTTCTTCAAGAGGACCTTGCGCCCATGATATCGTTAAATCATTTAAGCATTGCACGTGAGGAATTGTTGGTAGATCTATCGGGTTGACAACCCCGTCGTGACCGGTCGCTCCGTGTCAAGTCAAACGACGAATTGACATTCTGTTTATTGTCTAGCTTTGATTATCCCTGCATGGTTAATATATAGTCTGTATTGTCTAGCTAACATACGAGTCTGAAAATTGACGCAATAATTTAATATACAAAACCTGGGTATTAACTATATTGTCGGGTTCTTGAACTGCGACGGATGACCCATGGATTTTTTTTAAAGAAGTAAAACGGACTTTCTAAATATTATATGGATGTTTTCAAATAAACACCTAATCAGAAAGTTTTCCTTTGGAATAATATTGTTTGTATGTGAATACATGAACTCACCTTCCTTTGTGTTGACACTTAATTTTTAACGTGTTCTACAGGTACTTGAGTTCGGCTTCGGGAATTATGGCGTATCTTGTGGTTGTTGATGCATGTTTTGTTACTTAATAATGTTGGACTAACTTTTAAAACTTTCTGGGACGAATGTAATAAGATCCATGAGTATCAAAACAACTTAACTATGTCGTGGTTGTGTCATGTTTTAAAACGTAATGTTTAAAACTTAGGTTTTAAATAAAATAATATGTCCAACAATTCAATGCATCGATCATCAAGATATAAATAGGCACCAACTTCCGTCTCCACAACGTTTTATATTCCGCTGTGACGTTTTTGGGGTGTGACACCAAGAATGGAATCGTCGAGCGAAAACACTTGACAACCTCCTGGAAGCAGCTTTTCTTGCCACCAGACCTTTCTCCATCAATTAGGAATCTAATGCCATCACTAAACACATTCCTAAAATTGTAGCCATTTTTTAATGTTTATTTTTTGGTGTCTAATCCACATATATATCACCATTGCTCTTGATTTTCTTGACTGTATATCCCTAAAATGTCAACATATACACGTGTGATTTAGTTTACAAACATTTTTCAATGCCGAGAACCTCGATCAGAGAGTAAAAAAGGCGTAAGGTTCACAATGGTGTAAAACTAAAATGGGATATACTGGGCTAGGATTCGAGTTACAGGAACAAGGGCCAAACC
The DNA here is from genome assembly GCA_030545235.1 of Helianthus tuberosus. Classification (NCBI taxonomy): domain Eukaryota; kingdom Viridiplantae; phylum Streptophyta; class Magnoliopsida; order Asterales; family Asteraceae; genus Helianthus; species Helianthus tuberosus. The sequence goes on along the minus strand of CM060418.1, from coordinate 159,300,808 downwards.
AACCACCCAAGAATGGAATCGTCGAACGAAAACACTTGACAACCTCCTTGAAGCAGCTTTTCTTACCACCAGACCTTTCTCCATCAATTAGGAATCTAATGCCGTCACTAAACACATTCCTTAAATTGTAGCCGTTTTTTGAGTGTTTATTTTTTGGTGTCTAATCCGCATATATATCATCATTGGTCTTGATTTTCTTGACTGTATATCTCTTAAATGTCAACATATACAAGTGTGATTTAGTTTATGAAGATTTTTCAATGTCGGGAACGTTGATCAGAGAGTAAAAAAGGCGTAAGGTTCACAATGGTGTAAAACTAAAATGGGATATACCGGGCTAGGATTCAAGTTACAGGAACAAGGGCCAAACCAACCACCCAAGAATGAAATCGTCGAGCGAAAACACTTGACAACCTTCTGGAGCAGATTTTCTTGCCACCAGACCTTTCTCCATCAATTAGGAATCTGATGCCGTCACTAAACTCATTCCTTAAATTGTAGCCATTTTTTTAAGGTTTATTTTTTGGTGACTAATCCACATATATATCACCATTGGTCTTGATTTTCTTGACTGTATATCTCTTAAATGTCAACATATACATGTATGATTTAGTTGACGAAGATTTTTCAATGCCGAGAACCTCGATCATAGAGCAAAAAGGCGTAAGGTTCACAATGGGGTAAAACTAAAATGGGATATACCGGGCTAGGATTCGAGTTACAGGAACAAGGGCCAAACCTACCACCCAAGAATGGAATCGTCGAGCGAAAACACTTGACAACCTCCTTGAAGCAGCTTTTCTTGCCACCAGACCTTTCTCCGTCAATTAGGAATCTGATGCCGTCACTAAACACATTCCTTAAATTGTAGCCAAGTTTTGAGTGTTTATTTTTTTGTGTCTACTCCGCATATATATCACCATTGCTTTTGATTTTCTTGAGTGTATATCTCTTAAATGTCAACATATACACGTGTGATTTAGTTTACGAAAATTTTTCAATGCCGAGAACCTCAATCAGAGAGCAAAAAGGTGTAAGGTTCACAATTGGGTAAAACTAAAATGGGATACATCGGGCTAGGATTCGAGTTACAGGAACAAGGGCCAAACCAACCACCCAAGAATGGAATCGTCGAGTGAAAACACTTGACAACCTTCTGGAAGCAGCTTTTCCTGCCACCAGACCGTTCTCCATCAATTTGGAATTTGATGCCGTCACTAAACACATTCCTTAAATTGTAGCCATTTTTAAGTGTTTATTTTTTGTTGCCTAATCCGCATATATATCACCATTGCTCTTGATTTTCTTAACTGTATATCTCTTAAATGTCTACATATACACGTGTGATTTAGTTTACGAAGATTTTTCAATGCCGATAACCTCGATCAGAGAGTAAAAAAGACGTAAGGTTCACAATCGTGTAAAACTAAAATTGGATATACTGGGCTAGGATTTTAGTTACTGGAACAAGGGCCAAACCAACCGCTCAAGAATGGAATCGTTGAGCGAAAACACTTGACGACCTCCTGGAAGCAGTTTTTCTTGCCACCAGACATTTCTCCATCAATTAGGAATCTGATAACGTCGCTAAACACATTCCTTAAATTGTAGCCGTTTTTTGAGTGTTTATTTTTTGGTGTCTAATCCGCATATTTATCACCATTGCTCTTTATTTTCTTGACTGTATATCTCTTAGATGTCAACAAATACACGTGTGATTTAGTTTACGAAGATTTTTCAATGCCGAGAACCTCGATCAGAGAGTAAAAAAGGCGTAAGTTTCACAATGGTGTAAAACTAAAATGGGATATATCGGGCCAGGATTCAAGTTATAGGAACAAGGGCTAAACCAACCGCCTAAGAATGAAATCGTCGAGCGAAAACACTTGACAACCTTTTGGAAGCAGCTTTTCTTTCCACCAGACCTTTCTCCATCAATTAGGAATCTTATGCCGTCACTAAACACATTCCTTAAATTTTAGCCATTTTTTAGTGTTTTTTTTTGTGTCTAATCCGCATATATATCACCATTGCTCTTGATTTTCTTGACTGTATATCTCTTAAATGTCAACATAAACACGTGTGATTTAGTTTACAAAGATTTTTCAATGCCGAGAACCTCGATCAAAGAGTAAAAAAGGCATAAGGCTCACAATGGTGTAAAACTAAAATGGGATAATCCGGGCTACGATTCGAGTTACATGAACAAGGGCCAAACCAACCACCCGAGTGTGACACCCGGATTTTCAGGCCGTACCATACAACTGTAGCACGTGTTGTGAATAGGTAGCAGGGCTGTAATTGACTGGTTATGATGTTTAGACGCTTATCGCGTAACAGATAAAATGTGAAACGAACGTTGGTGACCACCCGATCAGTGTTAAAATCCTAAAAATAGTCAGTTATGATTAGAATAATTATTTTAATCATATCCGTATGGAAAAATAATTTAAAACGCTAGGAAACTCTATTTCTCGAGTTTAAGCGCGTACCGCGCAATACAGCTCGTGTACCGACAAAATACTGTCAACACAGCCTGTCAAGGCAACTGATAATCATTTTAATAATAATTTGATGAGTTTATTACAATAGAATTATAAAAATAAATAAAAACGCTTAAATCTCTATTTTTGCGATTTTAAGCGCATACCGCGCAGCACAGCGTTCATACTGCTAAATACCAGCAACGTCGCCAGTCCCGGCAAACAAAATATTGTTCAATAATATTTTGATGTATAGCGTATAAAAATAATTTAAAACGCGTTAAACGGGTTAAAATGCTAGATAAAATGCCCTGTATCCAGTATAATACATGTTTTAATACTAGTTTACATATAAGTATATATATGTGTGTGTATGTACGTGTAATATATATAAAGAGAAAGAGGTGGCAGCCATTAAATCACACTCTCTCTCTTCTCTCTTCCATGCATTGGTTGAAAAAGAGGTGGCCATGATTGTCCCTTTTTAATACTTCCAATATCTTTCAAAACTCAAGAAACAAGATCACAACAACTTCTCTTTCTCTCTACTATAATTCAGCCGAAAATCCCCTTACCACCTCCAAATTTTTGAAATTTTTGATGTTCTTGCAAGAACTAAATTAAATCTAAGGTGTTTCCAAGTTATTTTGAAGATCCAAAGGTGTTTTCAAGGTGAAACAAGCTCCATAACATCAAAATCTTATCAAAACCCCACTTGAATCATGAGGGTATAAAACTATTCTTTTTAAAAGTGTTCTTGATTCTTAGTGTTTTTCTTGCCACCAAACCTTTCTCCACCAAACCTTTCTCCATCAATTAGGAATCTGATGCCATCACTAAACACATTCCTTAAATTGTAGCCATTTTTAGTGTTTATTTTTTGGTGTCTAATCCACATATATATCACCATTGCTCTTGATTTTCTTGACTCTATATCCCTTAAATGTCAACATATACATGTGTGATTTAGTTTACGAAGATTTTTCAATGCCGAGAACCTCGATCAGAGAGTAAAAAAGGCGTAAGGTTCACAATGGTGTAAAACTAAAATGGGATATACTGGGCTAGGATTCGAGTTACAGGAACAAGGGCCAAACCAACCACCCAAGAATGGAATCGTCGAACGAAAACACTTGACAACCTCCTTGAAGCAGCTTTTCTTACCACCAGACCTTTCTCCATCAATTAGGAATCTAATGCCGTCACTAAACACATTCCTTAAATTGTAGCCGTTTTTTGAGTGTTTATTTTTTGGTGTCTAATCCGCATATATATCATCATTGCTCTTGATTTTCTAGACTGTATATCTCTTAAATGTCAACATATACAAGTGTGATTTAGTTTATGAAGATTTTTCAATGTCGGGAACGTCGATCAGAGAGTAAAAAAGGCGTAAGGTTCACAATGGTGTAAAACTAAAATGGGATATACCGGGCTAGGATTCAAGTTACAGGAACAAGGACCAAACCAACCACCCAAGAATGGAATCGTCGAACGAAAACACTTGACAACCTCCTGGAAGCAGCTTTTCTTGCCACCAGACCTTTCTCCAACAATAGGAATCTGATGCCGTCACTAAACACATTCCTTAAATTGTAGCCATTTTTTGAGTGTTTATTTTTTGGTGTCTAATCCACATATATATCACCATTGCTCTTGATTTTCTTGTCTGTATATCTCTTAAATGTCAACATATACACGTGTGATTTAGTTTACGAATATTTTTCAATGCCGAGAACCTCGATCAGAGAGTAAAAAAGGCGTATATGTTGTAACATTCCCAAAATTTTTAAATTTAAAATAAAATTATTACACAAATAGGTCATTGGTAGGTTGACTGTTAGAAATATGAAGTACCTAGACGGGCCTTGGAACCGTTTAATAATTAAATTATAAAAATACATTATATTTAAACCTACTCCGTTTTTAATGAAACTTAAGCCAAAATGTAGATACAAATATTCTCGTTCTAATGACATATTCATTATTTTATAGAACGTCATATTTTAGAAGTTATAAACACCAAATATGTGACAACTGTCACTTTTCCGTACATTCCGCACACAAATTGAACAGTAATCTGTGCATGATCTAGCTTACAAGACAAATGAAATTCTGATTACTGTTATATACATACAATGGCATTTCATGTTGCAAGACTTCTATCACTACTGCATGCAAAACGATATAGTTCTAATAATACACAGAACATAATTGGCACCATTATCAGACAAACTAAAAGCACTGATGGGAATTCAGTACATAGACAGACAGTGTTTTGAGGCCCAGTATGAGCCAGAGACTACGTACTACACTAGTATAGTGTATAGGGAAGTAAGGACCACAAAACTACTTTTCTAGGTGATAGGTAAAGTGCCGGAAAGTGTCTAAAACCCACAAAAAGTGCAGAATTCTGCATAAATCAGCAAAATTCAGCATTTTAACAAGTTTATTACATGCAAAAATATGACTAAATGGTCCTGAATACTTTCCTAAGTGTCGGGAATTAAAAGTGTCACAAAAGGGTACATAAAGATCACTAAACGGTATAATTTGACACTTTAACGAACCGGTATCTAACCGAACAACCGATCACTACCCGAAACACCAAAATTATACTAGAAGCATTGTTTTATTAATTCTGAGCTAGTTATGATCCCCGAACACCCTAACACACTATATAACACCGTATATGCATACACACTAACTATTATACTTAGAACTTTAACTAATCACTTAACTTATCATTCAAAATCAACCAAGACCCCCCCCCCCCCCATCCATATGGACGGTTATGAGGGTGGCCCCACCTCCAAGATCTTACAAGATTACCCCAAATCTTCCCTTGATCTCCTAGATTTTATTTGAACTTGCTTAGATTTGTTTAGATCATGTTGTGTACTATAGAGACACAAGACCCAATGGATAATGCATTAAGGTGGTTATAAGATAGATTAGAACTCTCACACTTCACCCCACTCATCTCTCTCCCTCTCTTCTTCTACCCCACGGCCGTGAGCAACAACAACATCATCATCATCATCATTCATCAAGTTCCATCCATTTCCAAGTTCATTCAAAGGTATTAAAAGGTGTTTAATGAAGCTTGGTGGTCTTGGATCTTGAAGGACCTTCATCATTTACTATTATCCTCCACATTTATCATCTACAACATCTTGTATTCTTCCCTAGCCTTGTGCTAGTAGTAAGGCCCTTATGATCTCTTGTTGTTTCACATTTTGATGATTAAAAGATGATGAACATTGATAATCTTGATGAACACTAAGGAACATAAACATAAATCTCTAACATAAGCTTATAAACATATGAATACTTGTTGATTTGTGTTTATTTGCTTCTTGATGATTAATTATTTGTGTTAGTAATGTTAGACATCATAAGAAACCTACTAGATTGTGATTAAACACGTGATCTAGTAAGTTAAGGTGGTGATCTTGTGAGAAACCAACATCATCATGCCTTATGTTTACATGAACTTGAATAATAAAAGTTGTTTTCATGTGATGATGATTTAAACAAAATACAAGTATTGTGAGTGGATGATTTCTAAAATAGTTTTCCAAAGAAACCAAGCTAAATCACAAAGATTTACATGAACATTGTTTTAAAAGAACTAATCATGTTTCTAGTGTTGAAACAAGTATAAGCATACATTGTTTACAAGAAAAATACAAAAGAATGGTTTTTGGAAAAATCATCTAGTAAGTTGTAAACACTTAAATCTCTCAAGAACGAGATTTTTAAAGAAGTAAAAACACTTTAAAGGGTAATTAAACCTACTAAAAACACTACCAAGTTACTACAAGTTTTTATGAAAGTTCAAGTTCATGATTATTATGTAGATAGCTTTGTTTTAGCACTTGGTAAGCGTAGATTGATTGTTGATTGTTTGTGATGATTTTGAAAAGAAAATGATATGCTTTGATAGCATGGACACCCCGCAAAATTTTCTAAAAATATAAACACTTAGAAAAATATTTTCTAAACAAATATTTACAAGTGTGTTTTAACTATGGTTTTCAATATAAACTTTGCAATAGATTTTGTTACAAAAATACAAGTATCGGATGTTGGTTTTTATAAATAAAAATGGGTAAATATGTATTTAGAATATATATTTACATTAAGGACACATTGTGTGATTATTTGTATACTTTGTGCATTACTTATATTATTTCAGGATTTAAAGTAATATAACTTAACAAAATACCAAGAATTTACAATCCAAAATAATACCAAAAATCACAAGGAATCGAATGTATAAGTTACACACATAATATTGCGAAAGCGAACGATAGAACATAACTTACAAGTATTCCGGAAAATACATTTATGAGCATGTTTTTGGTAAATATTATAATGGATACGAAAGGAATGAAAATATGATTTTTGTCAATATTACCAAGCTATATCATATTTTCGACAAGGAGAAAATATATTATTTTTGGAAGTAAAAAATGTATTTTCTTAGAATATTTAGAAGATATATGATTTTTGGGAAAATATATATATTTTCTTGAAATACATTATTTTTGGACAAAATAAGTTCATATATATTTTCTAAGTGAGACTTGAAAATATATTGTTTTGGAAATATATATTGGGAAATATATTGGCATATTTTATTTGGAATAATACACCGGAATACGACGCCAACACATGGCAAGATATACAAATACAAGAATGCGAATATACATGTATAAGATACCCCAATCCTTGGGAAGGAAATACGAAAATAAATACTTGAGAAGTATTATTACAAGAATATTGTTTAACGATTATTCCAAAAATTAAATATAATTTAAAGTTAAAATAATTATTATTTTAACAAATAATTATAACTTTGAATATCATTGAAGACATGAAAGAAACGTAACTAAAAAACGTGAATACTAAGGCAAGGCACGGCCCTTTCGTCTAATAGACCCTAGTACATTGTAGGAAGTCGTGTTTGCTGACGAGACTTGAGTTACGAGTACCGAAGACGCAAAACAGTGAATTCATGTTCCCCTTTTCTCTTAACTGTTTTCGGTTTTATAACTCTCGGGGTTGAATACATGTTACGTATGCTTAAACAGTATGAAATAAACTATTAAATCATGTGAGCATAGCTTAAATTTGAAATGCCATTAATTCATAATTAGGGACGAAGGTTAGATCTAACGGGTACGGCCGAACCCCACTCATGGTACTCATGTGACCACTTGAGTGCTTCGGTGTCCCAGTCGAGGGAAATCAACATAGTCGAGGTGAATTGACATAGTCAAGGGAAATTGACATAGTCAAGGTAAATCGACATAGTCGAGGGAAATCGAGATAGTCGAGGGAAATCGACAAGGGTATAAGCCTACTCATTTCGAGTGCTCCCTATGTCCTCACATGCTTTAATGTCCTTGTAAAACATTCATTTGGTACGTTCATACACACTTCTCATACCTGTTTTCAAAGGAGTCTCTCAAAGGTTTACAAGTTTGCCAGTACTCACACAAAACGCATGAACTCGCTCAATTTTTGTTGATGTTTTCCAAAATTACATGTATTTCAGGTAACAAGATGGATCTTGAGCGCGGGTGTTGTTTCTAGAAGTAAAATTCAAGTTTAGATGTCATCCACTTTTGTTGAATTGTATCTTAGTCGCAGGTTGTGTTGTTGGAAACTTAAATAACTGGTATTTGTAATACTTTTACTTAATGAATGGATGAACATCGTTTTGATCATATAGTTGTTTATTATGATTGAATGCAATGATATTAAACCAGTCACACATCATACGCTTCTGCAAAAGTCAGGGTGTGACAGTTTGGTATCAGAGCTTCGATGGTAGTGAACTAGGATTCCTTCACGAGTCTAGACTACAATCACTAGGACTCTCTCACAAAAAACATTTTTACAAAAAGGTTTTTCATTGCATTCACGTAAGCGTCAAGATCCATGAGTCAAACATTTTTCAAAGAAAGGACAAGGCAAGGACATTAGTAGGGAGGAGAATACCCCAAACTAAGGTGCCAACTAAGGCATAGTCTACATGAGTTAGACTTGCCAAAGACAAAATGACCCCCCCCCCAAGGATAAACGAGAGTTATATGTGATACGATGCATCGAATTGCCTGTTTATGCTAAGTAACATATTTGTTTATCGATATATACATACGAATAAATGTACGGAATAATTATTGATGTGAACAAGATACCTTCGATTCTGAATCCTATTAATGTTCTTACTCGCACGATGAAGCTATCGGCCTCGCGTTCATTGCAAAGCTCATGGCCGGAGTGATTACCAAACGAGATTCTGAGCTTGCTTCCGTAGGAGATGGCTGCTCTTCCCTCTCGATCGTGAAGGTGCCTGACTACGGTAGTAACGGCGAGGCAGAGACGGCAACCTGGAACAACTTCTTAATCAGCGGGCGAGGCCCCTGCGACTTTTGTGAAGCGAGATTGATGACACACTTGACCAAACAAGGAAGATGAAGTATTCATCTTGAAGGTGCCCCTCCCACTACTAGGAATTATCCTTATTCCTATTTCGTTTAATCATCGTGCCTGTTCGCGCGTAACAATAGCGAATGACAGCACGTGGACCACTGCAATGGTCCTTTCCATGTCAGAGGTATAAGGACAGTAGTGTCCCCTCCTTGGTTGATCATCTGCTTGGACAAGGGAAAATTGGGGTAACTGTGCAAGACAATTTATTATTACGGGGGCCCACGTAATAACAACTTGTAGTGCATGGAAATCCTGGTGGACTCTGCGGGTCAGGCTAATGATCACCATCCCTCCAAAAATAATCTATAGGTGTTCACACCTTCATCTGGTAGGGCAATACATAGACCATTGCCTTAGCACTTTATAAAGTAGGAAACCTGTCTTTGCCTACTTCGTGTCTGACACTTCTACCCATGTACGAGACGTTTGAGAACCTATATTTAAGCAAGTGAAGATGGATAACATTCGGAAAAATTCAGTGACGTTACACTCTCTATCACCCCTACATGAACAACCCCCATCTCAAGGAAAGTATACCCGTCTTGGAAAGCTATGTAGAAGGAAAACAACTACCACTTCATGAAACTTGTATGACCAAGGCGATGTAGCCTCGAGTTCATTTTATTTTATTCCCATTACAAACAATAAGCCAAGTTGGCAAGCCTGTTTGAAGGCTTAGTAATTGTTTCCTCGCTCATACATTGTTGAGTATATATGCATGTGATATTGGGTGATTACATGTTGGCTTATGGTACTATGTACCTCATAGACAATTATGGAATGTTGTCTAACCTACCTCATACCTTTTGACAGAAGAGAATGCCGCCCAGACGAGACACAGACACAAGTATGTTACCAAGGACAGAAGTCGAGCTTCAAGAATGCATCTCACGGGCAATTGCACGACATGAAGCCCTCCGCTCTAAACACAGTGGTGGCACTACCAGAAATAACCCTCCAACTGGCTGCACCTATAAACAGTTCCTGGACTGCAAGCCATTAAACTTTGATGGCACAGGAGGCACCGTTGCATTTGTTCGTTGGACAGAAAAGACTGACTCTGTTCTAAGAATGAGTAACTGTTCACCCCAGCAGAGTGTTACCTTTATCTCAGGGTAGTTTTTGGATGGCGCACTCTCCTGGTGGAACCTTCAGGTTTAGACCCTTGGTGTATATGCTGCTTATGCACTGAGCTGGGACGAGCTCAAGGAAATGATGGAGAAGAAATACTGTTCTAGGGCTGAAATCCAGAAGCTTGAGGTGGAGTTCTGGAATTTGAAAATGGACGGGCCGAAGATTCCTGAATATGTCCAGCGATTTCACGACTTGTCTAGGGTCGTTCCCTACTTAGTCAAGCCGGAATTTAAGAGGATTGAGCGATTCATTTGGGGACTTGAACCTCAAATTAGGAGCATGGTTACTACCTCAAAGCCCCCAACCATCGCAGAGGCTATCGATTTGAGTGTCACTCTTACTGAAGAAGCTCTACGCATGGGAAAATTTTCGGAATCTGAGGATAACAAGAAAGAGACTCATGTGGAGTCATCAGGAAACAAGAAGAGGAAGTCTTCAAACCTAAAGATAGGCACCCAAGTCAGCTATGGAAGCTCTAAAGCAAACAAAAGAAAGGGAGTGAACCCGCCGCGTGGCAGGAAAGCTTATGGAGCCACTAATAAGGCTGGAGGTAAGGTTTACTTGGGGACCAAGCCTAGGTGCGAGGAATGCAATTTTTACCATGAAGGTCGATGTCTGAGGCCTAAGTGTGGAAAGTGTGGAAAGGAAGGGCACAGCAAGGATGCTTGTTGGGCGAAGGATCCAGACGGAGGAGATAATGGGAAAATTCCAGGCTGCTACAGGTGTGGTGAAGTAGGGCACTTTAGGAAAGATTGCCCTAGGAAGAACCAAGCAAGGAAGGGTCTTCACGATCGGAGCTCGTGAAGCACGCCAGGATCCAGATGCGGTTACGGGTACGTTCCCTATTAACCAACCTTATGCATCTATTTTTTATTAATACTGGCACCAACTTTAACCTTGCATGCGTAGAACTTAAGAAACTGCTTGGCCTAGTTTCAAGTAGAATAGACATCCCGTATTTTTTTAGAATCGGCATATAGAAGATTAGTTTAGGCAGAAGAGGCGATTAAGGATTATATTTTGGGGACTCAGAAGGCCGAAACTTTCTGTTACCATTGACTTGGGAAGTCACGATATGATAGTCAGCATGGATTGGAAATCCAAGTACAGAGCTGAAGTCATTCGATATAAGGAAAATCAGTCGCATCCCTCTTACGAATGATGAAACATTTATAGTACACAACCTTCCTGCAATAGGTGCAAGGGTGCTAGACCCCATAAGGCAGCAGATCTGTGACATCTCTCATTGGTCGAAGAGACACAGAAGCGCCTCCGAGTAGACTGCATAGCCTTCCTAGCTCATGTTGCCGATAAGGAGACCTAGGAGCCAGAGCCTGAGAACATCCCCGTGATGAAAGAAGTTCCAGAAGCCTTTTCTGAAGACTTTCCAGGAATACCTCCACAGCGACAAGAGGAGTTTAGGATAAACCTCATGCCAGGAGCAGCATCAGTGATGAGATGACGCCTTACCGACTAGTTTCGTCTGAGATACAGGAGCCTCCGATGCAACTGCAGGATCTGCTAGACAGAGGAAATCTACCAGGCTGAGTTTCTCACCATGGGAAGCCCCAGTGTTATTCGTTAGGAAACAGAACAACAGTTTTTACACGCATACATGGCTTAATCTGAGAGGAACTCAGAGGGAATAATGTGGGTGAAAAGTATTACGCATGGGTTACAGGGAGATAGACAACTAACCAACAAGAATCGGTACCCCTTACCGAGAACCGATGACTTGTCACCAACTACAAGGTCCCAGCTACTACTCCAAGATGGAATTAAGAACATGGTGTCCTTAGTTAAGGACATAAGAAGAAAGTCGGCAATTTCCATTTTTCATCAACTTTAGAGAATTGGATATCAAGGATCGGTATCCTTTTGTCAAGGATTGGCAACATGACTGGACAAATCGTAAGGTTCTAGTTACCACTCAAAGATCAACTGGAGGACAGGATGTCCTCAACTGCGAATACAATAAGGAAATATCCCTAAAACGACCTTTAGGACTCGCTTCGAACGTTACGAGTTCCTTGTCGTACCGTTTGGCTTAACACATGCATCGACAGTATTCATGGGCCTCATGAATCGAATGTGTAAGCCATACCTGGCTAGATCATGATTATATTTATTGACTACATTCTTATATGCCCAACGACCAAGGAAGGTCGTGAGCAACATCTGCAATTTATCTTGCGACTCTTAGAGAAAGAACAGTTATGTGCTAGGATGTCGAAGGGTGGATTTCGAATTCGTGAGGTAAGAACTTTAGGATACATGGTGGATAAGAAGGAGATTCATGCCAACCCTTCAATCAAGAGCTAAGGAGTTAGAGTTGCAATTAGGTGACGCTTCTCGACAAAGTCTCGATTGCGCATCGATGCAACGAGACCACGGCATTGCATACGCGTCGCGTTGATTAAGGGATCATGAGAAGAAACCTTGATCTAGATACAGTAATTGCGCGCCACAAATTTGACGTCAATTACTTGTAAGAAAACGCTGCACGACCTTTACTGATCACAAGGATTGCAGCACACCGTTGATCGTAAGAGTTTAAATATTAACGAAGATGGACTGAGCTACTGAACAATGCAGACTGCATGGACATGTTACGTGCTTGTGTGGTAAACTTTGATGAAAAATTAGAACACTCACTTGCCCTTAGTGGAGTTTTCCTACAACAGTATTTATCACACCGTTGTTTAAACCGCATCGTGTGAAGCTTTAGATGGAACATAATAAGTCGATCCCCGTTATATTGAACGAAGACCGGAGATAAACAATCTACTGGCCCGAGTTGGTTCAGGAAATATTAGAGGCAAGATCGTTCAGATATGTGATCATATCAAGACAACCCGCGGAATACAGAAAGATTGCGCCGACGAGCGGCGGAAATCATAGGAATTTGAGATAAGAAGTATGGCTTTAATGGGAGCCTCGCCTTGGGAAGGCGTGGTGCGATTTGGAAAACATGGAAGGTTGGACCCCCGGTATATTAAACCTTTCGAGGTCCTGGTAGGGATCGGGACCATTGCTCACAAGCTGAAACTTCCAGAAAAGATCAGTAGTGATCGCGACACATTCCACGTGTCTAATCTTTAGAGGAGTCTGACTCAAGGAACAGTCGTTATTCCCACAAACAAGATTCACGTCAACGACAAACTCCAATTTACTATAGAACCTGTTAAGGTGGCGTACTGAGAGTCCACAAAACACGGAGAAGACATAGTTGATTTACTCGAGTACGCTAGAATTCATACCATGGCCCAGAGTTACATGGGAACATGAAGACAAATTTTAAACCTAAGTGACCAAATTTGATTCACAACTCCCCTGCGACTGATGGCATCGCTTGAATTTCGGGATGAAATTCTTTTAACGGGGGGAGAATGTGACAACTGTCACTTTTCCGTACATTCCGTACACAAATTGAACAGTAATCTGTGCATGATCTAGCTTAAAAGACAAATGAAATTCTGATTACTGTTATATACATTCAATGGCATTTCATGTTGCAAGACTTCTATCATTACTGCATGTAAAACGATATAGTTCTAATAATACACAGAACAGAATTGGCACCATTATCAGACAAACTAAAAGCACTGACGGGAGTTCAGTACATAGACAGACAGTGTTTTCAGGCCCAGTATGAGCCAGAGACTACGTACTACACTAGTATAGTGTATAGGGAAGTAAGGACCACAAAACTGCTTTTCTAGGTGATAGGTAAAGTGCCGAAGAGTGCCTAAAACCCACAAAGAGTGCAGAATTCTGCATAAATCAGCAAAATTCAGCATTTTAACAAGTTTATTACATGCAAAAATATGACTAAATGGTCCTGAATGCTTTCCTAAGTGTCGGGAATTAAAAGTGTCACAAAAGGGAACATAAAGATCACTAAACGGTATAATTTGACACTTTAACGAACCGGTATCTAACCGAACAACCGAACACTACCCGAAACACCAAAATTATACTAGAAGCATTGTTTTATTACTTCTGAGCTAGTTATGATCCCCGAACACCCTAACACACTATATAACACCATATATGCATACACACTAACTATTATACTTAGAACTTTAACTAATCACTTAACTTATCATTCAAAATCAACCAAGACCCCCCCCCCCATCCATATGGACGGTTATAAGGGTGGCCCCACCACCAAGATCTTACAAGATTACCCCAAATCTTCCCTTGATCTCCGAGATTTCATTTGATCTTACTTAGATTTGTTTAGATCATGTTGTGTACTATAGAGACACAAGACCCAATGGATAATGCATTAAGGTGGTTATAAGATAGATTAGAACTCTCACACTTCACCCCACTCATCTCTCTCCCTCTCTTCTTCTACCCCACGGTGTGAGCAACAAAAACATCATCATCATCATTCATCAAGTTCCATCCATTTCCAAGTTCATTCAAAGGTGTTAGAAGGTGTTTAATGAAGCTTGGTGGTCTTGGATCTTGAAGGACCTTCATCATTTACTATTATCCTCCACATTTGTCATCTACAACATCTTGTGTTCTTCCCTAGCCTTGTGCTAGTAGTAAGGCCCTTAAGATCTCTTGTTGTTTCATATTTTGATGATTAAAAGATGATGAACATTGATAATCTTGATGAACACTAAGGAACATAAACATAAATCTCTAACATAAGCTTATAAACATATGAATACTTGTTGATTTGTGTTTATTTGCTTCTTGATGATTAATTATTTGTGTTAGTAATGTTAGACATCATAAGAAACCTACTAGATTGTGATTAAACACATGATCTAGTAAGTTAAGGTGGTGATCTTGTGAGAAACCAAGATCATCATGCCTTATGTTTACATGAACTTGAATAATAAAAGTTGTTTTCATGTGATGATGATTTAAACAAAATACAAGTCTTGTGAGTGGATGATTTCTAAAATAGTTTTCCAAAGAAACCAAGCTAAATCACAAAGATTTACATGAACATTGTTTTAAAAGAACTAATCATGTTTCTAGTGTTGAAACAAGTATAAGCATACATTGTTTACAAGAAAAATACAAAAGAATGGTTTTTGGAAAAATCATCTAGTAAGTTGTAAACACTTAAATCTTTCAAGAACGAGATTTTTAAAGAAGTAAAAACACTTTAAAGGGTAACTAAACCTACTAAAAACACTACCAAGTTACTACAAGTTTTTATGAAAGTTCAAGTTCATGATTATTATGTAGATAGCTTTGTTTTAGCACTTGGTAAGCGTAGATTGATTGTTGATTGTTTGTGATGATTTTGAAAAGAAAATGATATGCTTTGATAGCATGGACACCCCGCAAAATTTTCTAAAAATATAAACACTTAGAAAAATATTTTCTAAACAAATATTTACAAGTGTGTTTTAACTATGGTTTTCAATATAAACTTTGCCATAGATTTTGTTACAAAAATACAAGTATCGGAGGTTGGTTTTTATAAATAAAAATGGGTAAATATGTATTTAGAATATATATTTACATTAAGGACACATTGTGTGATTATTTGTATACTTTGTGCATTACTTATATTATTTCAGGATTTAAAGTAATATAACTTAACAAAATACCAAGAATTTACAATCCAAAATATTACCAAAAATCACAAGGAATCGAATGTATAAGTTACACACATAAGATTGTGAAACCGAACTATAGAACGTAACTTACAAGTATTCCGGAAAATACATTTATGAGCATGTTTTTGGTAAATATTATAATGGATACGAAAGGAATGAAAATATGATTTTTGTAAATATTACCAAGCTATATCATATTTTCGACAAGGAGAAAATATATTATTTTTGGAAGTAAAAAATGTATTTTCTTAGAATATTTAGAAGATATATGATTTTTGGGAAAAATATATATATATTCTCGAAATACATTATTTTTGGACAAAATAAGTTCATATATATTTTCTAAGTGAGACTTGAAAATATATTGTTTTGGAAATATATATTGGGAAATATATTGGCATATTTTATTTGGAATAATACACCGGAATACGAAACCAATACATGGCAAGATGTACAAATACAAGAATGCGAATATACATGTATAAGATATCCCCATCCTTGGGAAGGAAATACGAAAATAAATACTTGAGAAGTATTATTACAAGAATATTGTTTAACGATTATTCCAAAAATTAAATATAATTTAAAGTTAAAATAATTATTATTGTAACAAATAATTATAACTTGGAATATTATTGAAGACATGAAAGAAACGTAACTCAAAAACGTGAATACTAAGGCAAGGCACGGCCCTTTCGTCTAATAGACCCTAGTACATTGTAGGAAGTCGTGTTTGCTGACGAGATTTGAGTTACGAGTACCGAAGACGCAAAACAGTGAGTTCATCTCCCCCTTTTCTAACTGTTTTCGGTTTTATAACTCTCGGGGTGTGGAATACATGTTACGTATGCTTAAACGGTATGAAATGAACTATTAAATCATGTGAGCATAGCTTAAATTTGAAATGCCAATAATTCATAATTAGGGATGAAGGTTAGATCTAACGGGTACGGCCGAACCCCACTCATGGTACTCATGTGACCACTTGAGTGCTTCGGTGTCCCAGTCGAGGGAAATCGACATAGTCGAGGTGAATCGACATAGTCAAGGGAAATTGACATAGTCAAGGTAAATTGACATAGTCGAGGGAAATCGACAAGGGTATAAGCCTACTCATTTCGAGTGCTCCCTATGTCCTCACATGCTTTAATGTCCTTGTAAAACATTCATTTGGTACGTTCATACACACTTTTCATACCTGTTTTCAAAGAAGTCTCTCAAAGGTTTACAAGTTTGCCAGTACTCACACAAAACGCTTGAACTCGCTCAACTTTTGTTGATGTTTTCCAAAATTACATGTATTTTAGGTAACAAGATGGATCTTGAGCGCGGGTGTTGTTTCTAGAAGTAAAATTCAAGTTTAGATGTCATCCACTTTTGTTGAATTGTATCTTAGTCTAAGGTTGTGTTGTTCGAAACTTAAATAACTGGTATTTGTAATACTTTTACTTAATGAATGGATGAACATCGTTTTGATCATATAGTTTTTTATTATGATTGAATGCAATGATATTAAACCAGTCACACATCATACGCTTCCGCAAAAGTTAGGGTGTGACAAAATAAGTGAAGCAAATGAATTAATTATAATATATAAATATTAAAATAATAAAATAATAATAATAATCAAACTATTTGAAATTTAATTCATATGGACGTGTATATCCATATATGTATACGTGTCTCTTTGTTAGTCAAAAGGAATCTTTTCCTTTTAATTGGTCTCCAAGAAACTTGTGTATAAATATAGAAACAGGTGAAGACATTCAATTGCTCCAATTCCTTTCTCACACTCGCACTCCCTCTATATATATATATTTTATTTTTATTTTTACCCTATAATAATAATAAGGCCTTGTCCCGTTTTAAGTGTTTTAACCCCTGATCACTGATACCCTGTCCGATTGATCTAGGACCCCGTAACACATGTCAAGGCTCTGTCTGACTAAGTTCGTTGGGGTTCTGTCTCGTGACGTAGGGATAAAGCTGAATCGGGTTACTATACTTAAAGCAAGTGCAGTATATATTTTATTAAATAGTTCAAGAGTTATATCCAAGATATAGCAACTCCCCTAAAATATTTAGAACACCCCTAAATGTCCTAAAATACACCCCGTATACGAAAACCGGACCCGAAATACCTTTATATAATTAAAAATCAAATAAAACAAGATTTTAGGGCCGCACGCGGGCCGCAGCCCTAATGGATGTGTGCTTCGCGGGGCGCCCTCAATGCTTTAAAATGATAAAATTTGTTACTACACTGTGAGTAGTAACATGACCACAAGTCGGGTTGACAGTACCGTGGGTGGTAATTAAGGTAGAAAAATAAACAAATGTAATTGCGCGACCGCACTCAATGCTGTAAAATGATAAAATATATTTTGATTAAACTGGGATTCACTCACCAGTATTTCTTGCTGATAAAATGTTTTAAACACGTGTTTCAGGTAACTTAGTGTGAAACCAATAAAAGCCAGCTGGAGAGCACTGAAGGCTTAGAAAAGTGGCCATAAAAGTTACCTAATTAAAAAGGAGAATTGTTTTCAATAATTAGGGTTATTCCCTATAAATGTATTACAAATGGAAATCGGGTTTTGTCCCACTTGTTTATGATAAATGTATTATCAGAAAAACTTGGGTTTTATCCTATTTAATTATTTTGAACATTTTGGTGTTTAACTCTGATAAAACATTTCCTAACTACGGTCCTGATGAAAATTTCGCGGCCAAATTAATAAACACCGATACCATCTGACTGGCTCGCGGCTGTCACTCCAGGGAAGGGGTCGGGGGCTGTGACCAGAGGCATAGCTTTCAAGGGGCCGGGAGGGGCGCCCGACCCCCCGAACTTTTCACTCAGTAGTGTTATGTATGTACGTTTCGTATAGAATTTTTTAGGTATATACGTTTTTGACCCCCCGTTTTTATTAAAAATAATTTTACTTATATAGAAATTTTATGTCTGGTGACTTCCGACCCCCCGGTGGAAATTTTCAAGCTTCGCCACTGGCTGTGACAGAAGGTGGTATCAGAGCTATGCCACAGGTTTAAGCCCTTTAGGTGTTCTTCCAATACCTAAACCCTTAACCATTTGTGTTAGGAAATTAATATCTTATGTACATAAAATCTTAATGTGCCTATTATGATTTTTATGTCCTTCAAACGAATTTCGAATTCCTAATATGTGTTACCCATATCTGTATCTTACAGTTATGCTGTATTATATATAAATGATATATTAATAATATCATGTCTTAGTAAATTTTGTTATATCTTATATATCTATCATATCCATATGTATATGTGGGAACATAATGCAATATAAATTTTATAACAATAATATAATGATAATATTAATATTTTAATATTAATATAAGATAAATACAATTCAAATATGATACTTTAAAAATATCATGATATAAATATTTAGATAATATTTATTATACCTAAATAATTTTATATCATTTAAATTCTCAGCATATATAACTCCTATGTATGTTAGGCTATATAATAATAAAAAGGAAATATATTCATAATGTAATATTAAATTTTGGGATATATATATATATCATATCCACATATTTATGTGAATACAATTCAAAATAAATTATAATGATATTGATATTAATATCTTAAGTAAAGATATAAAATAATACCCTTAAGTATGATATCACTGAAATATTATAACATAAAATATTATTCGATAAAAACAGTATATTTTATGATATAATCCAAAAGTTTTACTCGATTGAAAGATATGTATTTGTCAAAATTTTGATAAAACATATAATTACACTAATTTTGTTAAAATATAATGTTTCAGCATTGTTTAGATACAATAATTAAATTACTTCGTAAATTAATTTATAATCTTTAACGTATTATTAAATATTAAATATGTAGCTTATCCATAAAAAATTGATAAGTTACGTAATATTCAGAAATTATCTGTATAGTCAATATTGATAATAAGTAACATGCTAGAAAATTTTTAATACACAAAAACGCTCTCTAAGAAAAGTCTTTAATATATGTTGTTATTATTTATCATCGTTATTATTAATATAATACACTAAATTAAATATTACTAAATTCTGTTTTAAATTAAACTAATAATAATAATATTTTTGGAAGAATAAAATATTTGACTCTTGAATAAAGTTATTAAAAGAATTTTATAAAACATAATTCTTAATTTAACTTATACAAATAATGAACAAGAATTATTACAGTTCGTAATTTATAGCTGGCGATTCTAAAATTTAAGCACATATACATATACAATGGAAGATATAAAATATTTTATAAAACAGTATCTATGAAACAGGAATATGTACAACAACTTGATACTGTGAAATTAATGATTTTAATACATGATACCTATATATCAACAGGAAATAACTTAAACTTCTTTCTTAAATTTTATATAAATCAGATGTATGTATATTTTTATAACTTGTATCAATATTATAAATGATATTCCATCCATGCAATAAATATATGTACAAAACCATTTAGTACAAGTATAATTATATGGTCTAAAATATATACATATACCTCAAGAAAGAAACAATTTTTATCGTTTGATAAGTTTAATTCATTTCTTAACCTATATGTATATATATTTGATATGAGAATAATACTTCATTACTTAAAATATTAAGGATCAAATTTAGAAAAGCTAAATTTTGTATTATCTATTACGAATCTTTAATAAATAGATATAATAAAATTTTAAATTAAGTCCTAAGTATGTTATAACCAAAATGAGTCAACTTGTCAGTTAAAGATTTAATTATTCTAAAAGAATCTAGAAAATTTATATCTTTATTAAATTTATTCCTTTTGATAAAATTCCTTTTTATCCCAAAATATTATGTTCAATAAATCTGGTAGAAATTTATTTTGTTAATATAAAGGAATAAACAAAGTTGTGGAAATAAACAGAATAATTAAAATAATTAGTTATGAAATAGTATTATATGTATATATTACCGAAATTTTTAAAACTTTATATTTATACAAGACACAATTTTCTTGATAATATCTACAATATAATAATCAAATATCTTCTGTAGAATGACAAGCTTTTATATAAAGAAGCAACCCTATATATTTACTCAAAATTTATTTTTATACCCAGCTTTAATTCAAAAGATACCTTAAGAATATATGTACTAGCACCACCACTTAAAGATTAATAATGGGTCAATGACCGAGAATCTCAGAATTTCATATAAAGCTCTCACCTTTATTTTGAATACCTATCTAGTCATGAGCTCTGAAAATATATAGAGAAAAAAAAATATTACACTAAAGTATAATATATAGAGAGAAAAAAAAACATACAAAATATACGTCTTCCTTATATTTTGATAAGATATATGGAAAAAGGAAATGCTAAAGTATAATATATATATATATATATATATAATATATATATATATATATATATCAACGTATAATACTGATAACTATGACTCTAATTATGCTAAACAAAATATGCATGTATAATTGCTTAGTTCTGTGATAATTATATTTGAACATGTCTGTAATTCCGATGTTAAAGGAAATGGCATGTAATCAAGAAATTTAGGTTAGTAATGAAAAATCCTTGGATAAAAATGTTATAGAAAATATAATAGCTCAAGGAATATCGAATGCCATACCTTAGATCACTGAAGCTATTCAAATTTATGTGCCTATAAACAAAAATCATACTATACACTGTAAGCATACCCATCACTTCATACCTAACCCTAGTATCAACGGAAGTCATGATATTTGTATCAAAACTCCATCTTCCAAACGAAAGAAAACCACAACCTATAGCTACTCTTATAAGGAATTCCGCTCCGATAAATCGCATAAGGACAAGGAAATGGAACCAGCAATCACACAGCCTACCTGCAGCAATAACAAGTAGCACGCAAGAAAACGCCATTCTAAGAAGACACTTCGCTGTAACTTCTGTAAGAAAAATGGGCATACAGAGGAAGAATGTAGAAGAAGAAGGAAAACTAATGTATGTTACAAATGCGGAGAACCAGGCCACTTCCGTCACTACTGCCCGAAACTATCTAAGGCACCCGACAACGAGGATAAAAACCCAGATGAAGCTAAGGAAAACGCATAAATATTTACAATACCGGAAACAATAATAAAATAAGCACCCTTATGTTTCGACTATACTTAAGCTAGTTGACTTTTGATTTCGATCAAAACTTCATCAATAAAAGATCTTTATTTTCTCTCATCTCTTGACAAATTCCTAAATGCATTGCTTGTCATACATGTGAATTCATTTCAAAAGCTCATTTATTCACAAGATCGAATAAATATTTTCGTTATACTCATTTTGATAAAGTTCCCCTGATTGTGAAAATGCTTTTTGATATCAAGTCAACAGATTTCTTGGAAAACACATTTTCTTTTCAAAGATACTTACTGGATTTTTTTATTGTAACCATTTCTTGTCAATACATATATCCATTGTTGGAATATGTCCAAACCAAGCTCAAATTGTTTGAACTTGTTCATAATATACATTCAATTCAAAATCCCGTATGATGAATTGAGATCATCATATTCCAAATAATATCATTTGTTTGAATCATAATAGACCTGTTCAAAGTCTACGACTCCAATAAATCGTTTGTTAAAACACGACACCTTGCGGTGGCGATTTCTTTGAAACTTGGACTCATTTCATTTCACACATGAGGTACAAATTTATCTATTTATTGATTCATTATCCTAAGCCAGTTTTAATACAATTTTGTATTAAGATAAAAGTACCTAAATTCTCATTCCAACGTACCTCCAACATTTCTTTCATCTTTGAATTGATCCTACAATATTCATTTCTTTCTTCATTTTGAACATCCTATCGTTTGAATATCCAGATTCACTTCATTTGCAACTCTCAGTTAATTTCGAGAACGGTGAATTTATTCGGTCACCGCAATCATTGAATTCTTTCAATCATTACAACACCTTGCAGTGTCTGTATAAATTTGTAGCATGTGCTAATAATAAACCCTGATCATACAAATCCATACGTTATTCATTTGACTCATCATTCAAGTAGTCTTGATACAATTATGTATTAAGACCATGATACACTAAATTCTATTGTATTGTCCGGTGTATCCTTGCCATTTAAATAAACGTCACCGATTTCTGGTTTAATTACTGACAAATCATTTTTCATACTTCTATTTTGAGGTTATTGATTCAGAACCTTTCTCAACTAACAAACAAAGTAAGTTCTCTTCTGACATCAAATTCTATTGTTTCTAAAAGTCATTGCATTTCGAATTTTATTCCTATCAAATCTCTCTTTTGACTTATGAAACTTAGTCACTGTATCATTTCATCCCATTCAGTTAACATCAATTCCTGAAACTAAGTTTTGAGACCATTGAATTCCAATTATCCTATGATATCTTTATATTCATCTTTTGATTCTATCCCAGACACCTTGATAACCAACTAAAAGACGTAGCGTAACCCCAAGAAGGTATCGTAACCCAAATCTCGAGGACAGGATTTAAAACAAGGTGGGGAGGATGTAACATTCCCAAAAATTTTAAATTTAAAATAAAATTATTACACAAATAGGTCATGGGTAAGTTGACTGTTAGAAATATGAAGTACCTAGACGGGCCTAGCAATTGTTTAATAATTAAATTATAAAAATACATTATATTTAAACCTACTCCATTTTTAATGAAACTTAGGCCAAAATGTTGATACAAATATTCTCGTTCTAATGACATATTCATTATTTTATAGAACGTCATATTTTAGAAGTTATAAACACCAAATAAGTGAAGCAAATGAATGTAATTATAATATATAAATAATAAAATAATAATAATCAAACTATTTGAAATTTAATTCATATGGACGTGTATGTCCATATATGTGTACGTGTCTCTTTGTTAGTCAAAAGGAATCTTTTCCTTTTAATTGATCTCCAAGAAACTTGTGTATAAATAAAGAAACAGGTGAAGACATTCAATTGCTCCAATTCCTTTCTCACACTCGCACTCCCTCTATATATATATATATATATATATATATATATATATATATATATATTATTTTTATTTTTACCCCATAATAATAATAATAAAGCCATGCCCCCGTTTTAAGTGTTTTAACCCCTGATCACTGATACCCTGTCCGATTGATCTAGGACCCCATAACACATATCAAGGCTCTGCCCGACTAAGTTCGTTGGGGTTCTGTCTCGTGACGTAGGATAAAGCTGAATTGGGTTACTATACTTAAAGCAAGTGCAGTATATATTTTATTAAATAGTTCAGGAGTTATATCCAAGATATAGCAACTCTCCTAAAATATTTAGAACACCCCTAAATGTCCTAAAATACACCCTGTATACGAAAACCGGACCCGAAATACCTTTATATAATTAAAAATCAAATAAAACAAGATTTTAGGGCCGCTCGCGGGCCGCGACCCTGATAGAGGTGTGCTTCGCGGGGCGCGGCAGCTCAACACCAGGCAACGTCTCAGGCCGCCACGTGTCAGACACGCGTCAGAACCTGGGTACGACCCAGGAAACTCGTTGCCGCCTTCAGGGCCCTCGCGGGCCGCGAAGACTTTCACTAAATCTCTCGCAGGGAGTGAGAGAATGGTCGACCAGCCCTATAAAAGGAGGCCATCGGCTTTCAGTTGGAATTCGCTCAAACTTTCTCGATCTCTCTCAATTTCTGAATTATATAAATAATATCGGGTATTGTACCCACTAAATTAGCGAAGCTCTGCCTCGTTGTAAGTATTCTAACCCCGGTTACGTATTAGTTACGCTGCCCAATCGATCTAGTGCTCCGTAACGCCTGTCGAGGCTCTGCCCGACGTAGTCGTTGGAGTTTCTGTCTCGGGGAGGGTATAACTAATGTAAATTGGGTTATTATACTAACGTGTGTGCATTGTTTAATTTAATAGATTATAACCAGTAAGTCACAAGGGAAATACCTAAAATAGCAATGTGAGTAATCCTCTTCTTATGAAACCTTTATGTGAGTAATCTCCTTTTTGTAAACTGTTTTTACAAAACCTCAAGTGTTTTAATTTATACTTAACAGTGATTGAGTATTTGTATTCTACAATTATCGTCAGTATGTTGGGGTTTTGTATACAAAATTTGTTACTACACTGTGAGTAGTAACATGACTACAAGTTGGGTTGACAGTACCGTGGGTGGTAATTAAGGTAGAAAAATAAACAAATGTAAATGCGCGACCGCCCTCAATGCTGTAAAATGATAAAATCTATTTTGATTAAACTGGGATTCACTCACCAGTATTTCTTGCTGATAAAATGTTTTAAACACGTGTTTCAGGTAACTTAGTGTGAAACCAATAAAAGCCAGCTGGAGAGCACTGAAGGCTTAGAAAAGTGGCCATAAAAGTTACCTAATTAAAAAGGAGAATTGTTTTCAAGAATTAGGGTTATTCCCTATAAATGTATTACAAATGGAAATCGGGTTTTGTCCCACTTGTTTATGATAAATGTATTATCAGAAAAACTTGGGTTTTATCCTATTTAATTATTTTAAACATTTTGGTGTTTAACTCTGATAAAATATTTCCTAACTACGGTCCTGATGAAAATTCCGCTGCCAAATTAATAAACACCGATACCATCTGGCTGGCTCGCGGCTCTCACTCCAGGGAAGGGGTCGGGGGCTGTGACATATGTAGAGGTCCATTAATTGGGTTTTGTGCCCAAATGTTTGTAGCGAAACCGGTTTCACAGTGTAGGGTAACAAACAGATTTCAACCCTATGTTTAGGTTCAGGTCCATATTTTAGTTCGGTTTGGGTTCGGTTCCTAACCTGGTTTTTATTTGCACCTCCGCATGTATGCGAGCCATGTTGCTAACCAGGTAACTGAACTCATTCACCTACAAACACCAATTTACTAATAAATAGTGAGCTTTCGACAACGGAATCAGTCATGACAAGCCCCTCGGTGAAAATTGACGTCGTAGTAGATTATACGTCAATGAACATCTGTTAGGAGATATGGTGTGAGTAATGAATGTACCGATAGATCATCAACGGATTACCTACGGTTGTTATAGCTGGATAAATGTGGTAAATCTACCAACGGCAAAAATGTCATCGATGGATCTAATAGCTATGTATATTCGGTAGATTATTATGTTTCCTTATATATTGTAATTAGCCAAAGTTAGGACCTTATAATATTGGTTATATATTCATGAATGAGATACAGAGGCAGCAAGCCATTCACAATATACAAACCCTAGCATGGTATCAAGATACCAGGCCTCTTCTTCCTAAGTGTCGTTCTCATTTTTTTCATCACACCCTTTCCAATCTCCCTTCTTCCCTCCTCTTCCCTCTGTTTGTCCCCTATATCCCTGTTCACTATGGATTAAAAACTTCACCCAGCCGCCACTGTGTCCAACATCAAAAGCCAAATCCCTGTTACTCTTGAGAAGGATAGCAGACTCTACAACTCTTGGAGTGAACTCTTTCGCATCACATGCCGTGCATACCGGGTTCACGACCACTTATCTCCCAGACCAGAATCCGAGTCCTCCTCTTCTTCGAAGGAATCAGACAAAGACAAGGCAAAGACAGGCGATGACTCATGGGACTACCTGGACGTAATTGTGTTACAGTGTATTTACGGTACTTTTTCTAGTGATCTTTTGCATACTATACTCAAAAAATATTCAACCGCATATGAGGCATGGGTTGCTGTGGAAAATATTTTTCAGGATAACAAGACTGCTCGTTCCATTCATCTGCTTCATTAATTCTCTAATACTCGTCTCAGTGGTTTCTCAAGTGTATCTACCTACTGTCAAGAGTTAAAAGTATTGGCAGATCAACTTGCTAGTGTTGGGTCCCCGGTCGATAACAAAAGCTTAGTTCTACAATTAATCAGTGGCCTTAACGAACAATACGAAGGCATAGCCACCATATTACAAAACTAAGACCCACTGCCAAGCTTCTATGACGCTCGTTCAAGAGTAATAATGGTTGAAACTCGTAAAGCCGAAAAAGCGCTTCAGGCATCTCAAACGGCAGGCACGGCTTTAAACGCAAACACAATGCGCTCACCGGCGAACCACGGTTCCAACAACGAGTATAGGTCCGATAATCAAAGTGATTGACGAGGTCGGGGTCGGGGTTCCCATGGCAGGGGTTGCGGTAGAAATTCATGGGGCAAGGGTTGCAACTCTAATTCTTCTTGGAGCAGCCCGGTCTGTGGTCTCCATGGCCCGCATCGCCCTACAATCCATGGTCCACTCCACACTGGGCCGCTCCCCCTCCATGGGCCGCTCAACAACCATGGCACGCACCCCCATGCCCGTACCCAACAATGAACCCACAGCCCACTTCCAACACCCTAGCCAACGGTCTGCTGGGTCCTCGACCCACTCAAGCTCATCATGCGGCCTATACACCAACCGACATCTAGCAAGCCATGTACACCATGTCTCTTCAGCAACAAGACCCGGCGCCTTACATGGACATCGGAGCTACTGCAACCATGACGAACACACAAGGTAATTTCAAATCCTTTTTAATAATAGCATCCCACAAGATATCATTGTTGGTAATGGCTCCACTATTCCGGTTGTTGGACATGGCACGCAAATCCTACCACCACCTTTCCCACCCTTTGTCCTTAAAGACGTGCTATATGCCCAGAAACTTATTAAAAATCTAATTTCAGTTCGTTGGTTTACTACCGACAATTCTGTTTCATGGAATTTGACCCTTTTGGTTTTCTTGTGAAGGACTACAAGACCCGGATCCCTATCCTACGACGCAACAGCAGCGGTGACCTATACCCACTTCTACTTGGACCGGGGAGTACCACCAACCCCTCCACCTTTGCTGCAATCTCCTCCAAGTTATGGCATCATCGTCTAGGGAACCCGGGACAACCTAAATTATAATCCCTAAAACGTTCTTGTTCTATTGATTTTGGTACTTTGAATAAAGACATTTGTCAATCGTGTGTTTTTGGTAAAAGTATTAAATTACCGTTTGCTAGTTCTTTTACACATATTTTTCAACCCTTTGATATCATACATAGTGACTTGTGGACCTCTCCCGTACTTAGCTCGGGAGGTCATCGCTACTATATCCTATTTTTAGATGACTTAACGAACTTTTTATGGACGTTTCCCATAGCCAGAAAATCACAAGTTTATTCCATATTTTGCCACTTCCACAAATATATTGAAACATAATTTGAAAGGAAAATCAAAACTTTTCAATGTGATAACGGTAAAGAATATGGGAACTCCTCATTTCATGCCTTCTTTAATGAACACGGCATGCAATTTCGCCTATCTTGTCCTCACACCTCGTCTCAAAATGGCAAAGCGGAGCGACAAATCCGCACCATTAATAATGTGATTCGCACCCTATTGGCCATGCATCCCTTCCCAACTATTTTTGGGATCATGCACTCGAAACTGCGACTTATCTACTCAACATCCTTCCACACAAAAATCAAACAAACAAAACACCCACCGAACTACTATATCATCGAATCCCCACTTATGACCATTTACGTATTTTTTGGTGCCTCTGTTACCCACTCATCCCCTTAACCACCATCCACAAACTTGAATACCGCTCTTATCCTTGCGTTTTTATCGGCTATTAACCCACTCACCGAGGTTATAAGTGCTTCAACCTCTAAACCAAACAAATAATAGTCTCTCGCCATGTTGTTTTTTGATGAAACAACTTTCCCCTTTGCTTCTAAACTCTCACCATCTCCTACATACGAATTTCTCCAGGCACCTCTCCATCCATCTCACTGGCCTTCTGTTATGATCCCTTCCAAAACCCATCCTCCAGCCCATTCCCCAGCCCAAACCCCACCACCTCCTAGCCCACACTTACCTAGCGACTCACCTTTAAACATCCAGCCCACAACTTCCAGTCGCCCACTGTCTACAGCCCACACCCCTGAGCCCACTATCTCCAACCCACCATGTAACAGCCCAGCGTAACCGCACCATGATATTATCCGCTTTGGTAGCCAGCACGCCCTCAGCGCCTGCCCCTCACGGTTTTAAAAACATTTGTCAGTGGGAAATACTGGTGAGTGAATCCCAGTTTAATCAAGTTTAAACAAAAAGTCACAGTGTACAGTATTGAGGGCGATCCCGCAATTATATTTGTTTACAAGACATCACAATTAACATCCATGGTACTGTTGAACCCGACTTATGGAGATGTTACTCCTTGACCAGATGGTAACAAATTTTGTATACAAAACCCCAACATACTCATCATAATTGTATGCTTACAAATACTCAATAATCGTTATTCGCATGGAAAAGTATTTAAGGTTTTGTAAAAACAGTTAACAAAAGGTTTACAAAAAGTGGATCAACTCACATTGCTGTCTTAGATTTTTTCGTAAGGGTTTCCCGGTGATAATCTATAATTTACACAAATGTACACGCGTTAGTATTAATAACCCATTTTAACATTAGTAATACCCTCCCCGAGACGGCATTCCAACGACTACGTCGGGTAAAACCACGACAGCCGTTACGAAACCCTAGATCAATCGGGCAGCGTATCTAATACGTATCCAGGGGTTATAATACTTACAACGGAGCAGAACCTCACTATTTAGGGGATATAATACCCGCGTATTACTTCTACTACTCAGAAATTCGCTTAAGAAAGAAAGAAATGAATGATTCTGAATGAAACCGATAGCTTGCTTATATAGTTGCTGAAACTGGTTCCCACGCGGCCCGCGTAAGCGTAGCTTAGGCTACGCGGCCCGTGTCAAACCTTGGTCAAAGCGTAGCTTGTCCGGGTCACCATCTAGACTTGACACGATGATGACACATGTCATCACCGGGCTGCGCCACATTTTGGATCTCACGCGGCCCGCGTAAGATTGAGGTGGGATTCACGCGACCCGCCTCAACTTAAAGAAATCAGCGAAATCAGGTTCTAACCTTCATACTGGCCGCGTGAGTGTTGGGGTGGGTCTACGCGGCCTGCCTCAACTTATATTTCAGATTTTTATTTATTTTTAATACTATTTAATATATTTGAGGCCCGTTTTCGCGTATGGGGTGTATTTTGGAACGTTTTGGGATATTTTAATATATACTAGGGTGTCGGAACAATTATAAGGGTGTCGGTTTATTGAGGATTGTTATATCCTCCCCACCTTGTTTTAGAGCTCGTCCTCGAGATCTACTGGAACAAGTGCGGATACTTCCTTTGCATTTCAGATTCCAACTCCCATGTGTACTCAGGTCCTCTTTTGGAGTCCCACTTCACTTTGACCAAAACTAATCTCTTGTGCTTGAGGTTCTTGACTTTCCTGTCTTCGACTGTAGAGGCCTCTCTACAAACTTGAGTTGTTCATTTACCTCTATATCCTTAAGAGGTACTATTAGTGATTCATCAGCTAAACACTTTTTGAGATTAGATACATGAAACACATCATGTATTCCTGCCATTTCCTCTGGCAGTTGTAGCTGATAGGCTACAGGTCCTATTCTTCTAATAATCTCAAAAGGTCCAATATACCTGGGACTTAGCTTCCCTCGTTTGATGAATCTTACCACTCCTTTCCAAGGAGAGACCTTCAATAATACTTTGTCTCCTACTTGAAATTCTAATGGCTTGCGTTGGATATCAGCATAGCTCTTCTGTCGATCACGTGCTGCTTTCAGTCGTTCCTTGACTTGAATAATCTTGTCGGTTGTTTCTTGTACTATCTCAGGTACAGATAGTTGCTTTTCCCCAATTTCTGCCCAACAGACTGGGGTTCGGCACTTTCGTCCATAAAGTGCTTCGAATGGTGCAGCATTGATACTTGTGTGATAACTATTATTATAAGAAAACTCTATTAAAGGTAAGTGATCGTCCCAATTACCTCCAAAATCAATTACACAAGCTCTAAGCATGTCCACTTGTTTGGATTGTCCTTTCGCTTTGTCCGTCCGTTTGAGGATGATAAGCTGTGCTTAGATTTAACTTGGTTCCCATGGCTTTTTGGAAACTTGACCAAAAATGAGAGGTAAATCGACTATCCCTATCAGAAACAATTTATAAAGGAATTCCATGTAATGAAACAATTTCATTTACATATAATTTAGCTAGCTGTTCCATACTGAAGGTTTCCTTCATTGGTAGGAAATGAGCTGACTTGGTTAGCCTATCTACAATCACCCAGATTGTATCATTACCTTTCTTTGTTTTGGGTAATTTAGTAACAAAATCCATTGTTATTAATTCCCATTTCCATACTAGCATTTCTAATTGCTGCTATGTCTGGTGTTCGGCTTTAACTTGTGAACAAGTTAAACATTTAGAAACATAGGCTGCTATGTCTTTCTTCATTCCTATCCACCAGAAATTTTTCCTTAAATCCTGGTACATTTTATCATTTCCTGGGTGCATCGTATACTTAGATTTATGGGCTTCTTCTAATATACGATAACGTAGGTTTCCTAATTTAGGTATCCACATTCTCTTTTTATGGAATCTCCAAATTCCATTTGTTCCTTGTTCTAATTCCTTAATTATACCTTTTAACTTTTCAGTATCTTCCTTGATTACTGATTCTTATGCTTCTCTTATCTGATCATTTAAATCTACTTGTAGATTTAATTTAAGAGAACGTAGCCTTTTTGGCTTTTCATGATACTTTTGACTTAAAGCATCTGCTACTACATTTGCTTTTCCTTCATGATACTGGATATCACAATCATAATCACTAAGCATTTCCATCCAGCGTCTTTGTCTCATATTCAACTCCTTTTGCCCGAAAACATACCTTAAACTCTTATGATCAGTGAATATGGTAAACTTACTACCATAAAGGTAATGTCTCCAAATCTTAAGGGCAAAAATTATAGCTCCTAATTCTAGATCATGGGTTGAATAATTTTCTTCATGATTCTTAAGTTGTCTAGATGCGTAAGCTATAACTTTTTGGCGTTGCATTAATACACATCCATAACCTAACTTAGAAGCGTCACAATAGACTACAAAATCTTCAGTTCCTTCTGGTAACGCTAGTATGGGTGTATTAGTTAATCTTTGCTTAAGAATTCTAAAAGCTTCTTCTTGTTTCGGTCCCCATTCAAACTTAATAGATTTACAGGTTAACTTAGTTAAAGGAATGGCTATTCTAGAGAAATCTCGAATAAATCTTCTATAATAACCGGCCAATCCTAAGAAACTTCTAACCTCGGTTGGTGACTCAGGGGTTTTCCATTTAGTAATCGCCTAAATCTTTGTTGGATCCACACGAATTCCTTCATGATTCACTAAATGTCCAAGAAATTGTACTTGCTCTAACCAAAATTCACACTTCGAGAATTTAGCATAAAGCTTTTCCTTTCTTAATAGACTTAAAAGTGCATGCAAATGCTTTACATGATCCTCTTTACTCTTAGAGTAAATTAGAATATCATCTATGAAGACAATTATAAATTTATCCAAATATGGCTTACATATTCGGTTCATCATGTCCATGAATGCAGCTGGGGCATTGGTTAAACCAAATGGCATGACAGTAAATTCATAATGACCATACCTTGTTCTGAATGCGGTTTTAGGAATATCCTCTTCCTGTACCTTTAATTGATGATATCCTGACCTTAAATCGATTTTAGAGAAAAATCGAGCTCCTTGCAGTTGATCGAACAGATCATCGATTCTCGGTAATGGGTACTGATTCTTAATCGTGACTTTATTCAATTCACGGTAATCAATGCACATACGCATTGATCCATCCTGCTTTTTAACGAACAGTATCGGCGCTCCCCATGGCGACGAACTTAGCTGTATGAATCCTTTTTCTAGCAATTCATCTAATTGTTTCTTCAATTCCTGCATTTCTGCGGGTGCCAAACTGTAAGGTGCTTTGGCAATTGGTGCGGTTCCAGGTAGCAGGTGAATTCTGAATTCAACTTCTCTGTCCGGTGGTAGTCCTGGTAATTCTTCTGGAAATACATCTGGAAACTGGGACACTACTGGAATGTCTTTTAGTTCTTTTCCTTTAGTGTTAGTGATTATGGAAATCAAATACACTATAGAACCTTTTCTTATATAACTTGCAGTTTTCATCACAGAGATGAATTTTGTGGATCTAGAGGGCTTATCTCCTTTAATTATGATCGTTTTACCTTTTGGTGAATTTACTTGGATTGACTTTTGATCACATAAAATACTGGTTTTATTGGCTATTAACCAATCCATACCTAATACAACATCAAATCCTGCCAGACTCATGGGATAAAGGTTTGCCCTAAACTTTTGATTTAAAATTTATATTCTTGCTCCCTGCAAGATTTCAGAAATCCTAACAGTTTCCCCATTAGCTGTCTCTACTAGACATTCTTGTGGTAGTTTAGTTAATGACTGGTTTAGCAGTTTGCAAAACGAAGTATTAATAAAACTTTGGTTTGCACCAGAGTCAAATAATACTTTAGCAAATACATCATTAACTAAAAACGTACCAGCTATCACATCTGGAATCATCTTGGCTTCATCTGCAGTCAGAACAAATGCTCTAGCATTTTTAGTGTTCCTGTTATTCACAGCCGGAGCCAACTTCGGACAGTTTGGCTTAATGTGACCTTTTTCTCCACAATTGTAGCATAATCCATTACTGGATTTTCTTCTGCAATCTTATTCCTTGTGTCCTGGCATCTTACAGAAATTGCAAAGAGTGGAGCATTTTCCCGAATGCTTTTTCTTACAGACCTTGCAGAAAGGTGCAGAGGTAGAACCCATATTCCTACGGTTGTAATTCCCAGAACGGAATTCTTGAGTAAGCCTTTGGGTTAGGTTTCTCCTATGTTCTTCTTCTCTAGTACGAATTAATTCATCTGTCAAAATATTTGCTAGTTCTACAGCTTCTTCTATAGTTTGAGGTCTAGCTGCCTTGACTACATGTCTAATCTCTCCGATTAATCCCCAGATGTAACGGGAGATTAATACCGGTTCACGTGATGCAAGAGTTGGTACTATTCTAGCATATTCAAAGAATGTGGTAGTATAACCCTTACTATCTACCCTGATCATTCTTAAGTTTAGGAACTTATTTGCTATCTGTTCCTTTTCATTGGGAGGGCAGAATTTCCTTTCTACCATAGTCTTAAATTCCTCCCATTCCATGTTGTATACCCTATCACTTCCTCTTGACTGGAGGATAGTGTTCCACCATTCTAAGGCTGAGTTCTTAAACAGATTAGAAGTAAACATTATTTTGTCTTCTTCAGCACACTTGCTTATTTTAGAACTGCCTCAGTCTTCTCTATCCAGCGTAGAGCTGCAATGGGTCCTTCATTGCCCGAGAATTCTATTGGTTTACAGGACCAGAATTCCTTGTAAGAACAACCATAAGGCATGGTTCTTCTTCTTTTGGGAATGGGCACCTGAAGTACGGGTCCATTGTTCACGCTGTTTTCTAGTTCAACTGGTCGCTTACTGCTATGCTTACTTTTATTATTCGCTTCTTGAACCGTTTGAATAATAAATGGCATTGCATCTATAATCTCTTGTGCCACTATGTGTTGAACGGCACTATTATCCATTTGGTTTCCATTGTTATTGATGCTCGGATTCTCATTAACCACGTTAATGTTACTCTGGTTATCGTTATTCAAATTTCCTTGATTTCCTTCATTGGCCATCTGAATTTTAAACATTTACCCCGTATTAATATCACAAAATAATATTAATATAGTCAATCACATGACATGCATTTTTTCCAAAAACGTCGATCATTGCGACTTTTACTCTATTCATATACTATTATGCATCTATTACACACTAGTACTGAAATAAAAATTACAATACCAACTGAAATAGAATTACACTAATAGTAATAGGCATCCATACACACATATTTTATTTTATTATTATTATTACTATTACCATCTCACCATCACATTCAAGGATATGGATTCATCCAAAAATCCATATTGCGTTCATCGTATTTCCATACGAGTCGCTCTCCTACCTGTCGCATTCTCTCACTGCTTTCTAAAATTTCCTCACTAAAAGTCCTAAGTTCTTGCACGTTTTCTGCACTCATTGGGAGTGCAGGTTCTAGGACTGGGTTCGGAATCTGGGGTGCGGGTTCCTGATATGGGGGTGAAAGTGCCTGAAATCGGTAAGGATCTTCTAAGATCTCCCTAATATAGTCATAATGGTAATAGGGATCTAAAGGGTCCATACCTGGGTAGGCTCCTATGTTTTGCATGGGTGTGTCTTCATGGATTGGGTAACATTGGACAAAATCCCTAACGTCATCCCACCAGGGATTGTAATTTGGGTCTAGGGGGTTTGGTGCTGGTACCCTAGGGATTTCCTCTGGATTGAAGTCATGAATTTCTACTTGGTTTTCAGGGTTTTCTATTTCCATGGGTTGATCAATGATTGACAGTTGTGGTTGGGGTGCTATTATTTGCTCCAGATTTGGGTCAGCTGCAGTGGTTGCTAAGATATGGATGTTGGCTATACCCCTATTTATCATATCCTGGGCATAGGCATCTGTCTCTCTCTTGGCTGCTGCTAGTGCTCTCTGGTCTTGCAACTTTTTCATACGCTTCCTACGCTCATGTTCCCCTCGACTGAACCATCCCCTCTTTTTCTGAGGAAATGGCTCCTCTGACTGAGCCTTAAACACAAAGATTCCATCTTCCGTATCAGCAGAGTACCCTGAGAGGGCAGGCTGAGAAGAGGAGGTGCCTTCGCTTCTAGGCGAACCAGACAATTGACGGTACGCGTCAGATGGTCCTTGGTCGCTCATATTGTAAACTAACAGATAGTCAAATAACACATAACAATAAATACAGTCATGCACGTATTTCCGTAATTTATTTCCTAACACTTTTCATTTTGATGTCAGCAGAACACCTCTGTGGCTGAATCAGTGGCATAGCTCTGATACCATCTGTAACAGCCCAGCGTAACCGCACCATGATATTGTCCGCTTTGGTAGCCAGCACGCCCTCAGCGCCTGCCCCTCACGGTTTTAAAAACATTTGTCAGTGGGAAATACTGGTGAGTGAATCCAAGTTTAATCAAGTTTAAACAAAAAGTCACAGTGTACAGTATTGAGGGCGATCCCGCAATTATATTTGTTTACAAGACATCACAATTAACATCCATGGTACTGTCGAACCCGACTTGTGGACATGTTACTCCTTGACCAGGTGGTAACAAATTTTGTATACAAAACCCCAACATACTCATCATAATTGTATGCTTACAAATACTCAATAATCGTTATTCGCATGGAAAAGTATTTAAGGTTTTGTAAAAACAGTTAACAAAAGGTTTACAAAAAGTGGATCAACTCACATTGTTGTCTTAGATTTTCCGTAAGGGTTTCCCGGTGATAATCTATAATTTACACAAATGTACACGCGTTAGTATTAATAACCCATTTTAACATTAGTAATACCCTCCCCGAGACGGCATTCCAACGACTACGTCGGGTAAAACCACGACAGCCGTTACGGAACCCTAGATCAATCGGGCAGCGTATCTAATACGTATCCAGGGGTTATAATACTTACAACGGAGCAGAACCTCGCTATTTAGGGGATATAATACTCGCGTATTACTTCTACTACTCAGAAATTCGCTTAAGAAAGAAAGAAATGAACGATTCTGAATGAAACCCGATAGCCTGCTTATATAGTTGCTGAAACTGGTTCCCACGCGGCCCGTGTAAGCGTAGCCTAAGGGCTACGCGGCCCACGTCAAACCTCGGTCAAAGCGTAGCTTGTCCGGATCACCATCTAGACTTGACACGATGATGACACGTGTCATCACCGGACTGCGCCACATTTTGGATCTCACACGGCCCGCGTAAGATTGAGGTGGGGTTCACGCGACCCGCCTCAACTTAAAGAAATCAGCGAAATCAGGTTCTAACCTTCATACTGCCCGCGTGAGTGTTGGGGTGGGTCTACGTGGCCCGCCTCAACTTATATTTCAGATTTTTATTTATTATTAATACTATTTAATATATTTGAGGCCCGTTTTCGCGTATGGGGTGTATTTTGGAACGTTTTGGGATATTTTAATATATACTATGGTGTCGGAACAATTATAAGGGTGTCGGTTTATTGAGGATTGTTATACACCATCACATAGTACCAACTTTCCACATGCCACCTCTCGGCCCACCTCTCCACATGTCACCTCGGCCCAGACCCAATCACCACCCAACTACCTACCCACGGCCCAAAATCAACTGCCACCTACCACTCACACCACCCGCACCATGCGAACGCGTGCCATGGATGGCATTCGCAAACCAAAAAGCCAACTCAACCTCCACTCCTCTAGTGGTACTGCCATTAAACCCGTACCCAAAAATCCCGCCCAGGCTCTGTCCACACCGGAATGGTATAACGCCATGACTAACGAATTTGATGCTCTTATTAAAAATGAGACTTGGGATCTTGTGCCTCGTCAGTCCAACATGAACATCATTCATAGCATGTGGTTGTTTAAACACAAGTTCAAATCGGATGGTACATTAGAACGGTACAAGGCTAGACTGGTTTGTGACGGTCGTTCGCAACAGGTAGGCATTGATTGTGGAGAGACATTTAGCCCAGTTGTAAAATCGGCTACTATTTGAACCGTCTTATCTATTGCATTATCACAATCTTGGGTTGTTCATCAACTTGATGTGACAAACACATTTTTACATGGCACTTTGCATGAGACAGTCTATATGTATCAGCCGATGGGGCTTCGTCATAAGGATTTTCCAAACCATGTCTGTCGACTCAAGAAATCACTATACGGCTTGAAACAAGCCCCGCGGGCATGGTACCAACGGTTCACTGGTTACGTCCTAACCTTGGGTTTTCTACAAAGCAAATGTAATGCATCTCTTTTTACTCTCCAGGACGGCCGACACATAGCACACTTGCTTCTTTATGTGGATGATATTTTGCTCGTTACCTCCAGCGATGACCTACGTCACCAACTCATGGCTCATCTTGCAAATGAATTTGACATCAAAGATCTTGGCCCTCTTAGCTTCTTCCTTGGCATCACGGTTCGTCGGCATCACGACACGATGTTTCTATCTCGACAAGCATACGCTACAGACATTATTGCTCGTGCGGGTATGCAATCGTGCAACCCGGTTACAACTCCGGTTGACACCCACTCCAAACTGAGTGCTCTTTCAGGTGATGATTTTCATGACCCCACTCTTTACCGCAGTGTTTCTGGGGCTCTTCAGTACCTCACTTTCACCCGGCCAGACATCAGTTACGTGGTTCAGCAGATTTGCATGCACATGCACGCGCCCAAAACGGACCATTGGAACGCGTTAAAACGCATTATCCGCTACATAAAAGGGACGGTCTCACATGGTCTGACACTCGGTTTTTCAAAAGATCCATCTTTACTTGCTTACACTGATGCAGATTGGGTCGGATGCCCTGACACTCGACGGTCTACGAGCGGTTTTTGCATCTATTATGGGGACAATCTTATCTCTTGGTCGTCAAAGCGACAACCTACCATCTCGCGTTCAAGCGCCGAAACTGAATACCGTGGGGTCACTAACGTTGTAGCCGAAATTTGTTGCTTGAGGAATCTACTACTTAAGCTAAAACGTCCTTTGACAAAAGCGACTCTGGTATATTGTGACAACGTTAGCACCATTTACTTAGCTGGTAACCCAGTCCAACATCAGCGGACCAAACACATTGAGCTTGACATTCATTTTGTTAGAGAACAAGTTCAACGAGGTCAAGTGCGGGTCTTACATGTTCCTTCTCGTCACCAGATCGCTGATATCTTTACTAAAGGCTTGCCTCGAGTTCTCTTCGACGATTATCGGTCCAGTCTCAACATTTGGTCACCTCCCGTTTCGACTGCGGGGGTGTAATAGCTATGTATATTCGGTAGATTATTATGTTTCCTTATATATTGTAGAGTGAATTGCAAGTTTTGTCCTTTATCTATATACTAGATTGCAGGCGGTGTCCTTTGTCTTTAAAATTGACGAGTTTTGTACTTAATGTTTACAAATGCTACACGTTATGTCCTTTAACCCTAACCCGGTTAGATTTTTCTGTTAAATTTGGTCATGTGACTTACATGTGAGGACGATTTTGTCATTAACCTTTATAGGGACTAAATATGAAAATACCTTAAATACCCAACAACTCTCTCTCTCCCTCCCTCCTTCCCTCCATCACCATCATCTACCTCACATCACCTGTTAATCCACCGCCAACCCCGCACTACCTTTAGCTGTAATTTGCAATTTTTAACATGTTAACCATCATTTCTACCATTTGTTATCTTGCCCAAACATCCTCAAATCTCAACAAAACAGGTTCATAACAAAACCAAATTACAGAATCTTGAACAACTTCATCTTAATTAAAAAAAAAAGAATCATAAAGTGGGACACCTCATCCACTACAAGCCCACCAAAGCCTAACACTCCTGATTCAAATTTATTGGGTAAAAACATATGTTATAACTTAAGACCAATTTAATTGAGGAAAAACACCAAAGCATGATTCACATGATACCTTTACAGAAGACGATGGCGGTTGCAGCAAGGGTTGGGTCAGAACAAAATCATCACCGCCGAACACTGCCCCATCAACCATCATCGCCCACTACTGTCCCTGCCACCACCCAACAGAACACAGCAAATCAAACCACAGCCCCACCTGCCACCATCCAACACACGAAAACCCCTTTCTTAATTTCGAACAGTCCCGTCACCATCCACCACCAACCACCCACCCTCCACCACCTTCTACAACCACCCACCATCACCGCCATCAACTACCAACAACCCAGAATGAACTAACCACCAGATCTGCAACCACCATCGTTGGTTAAAGAGAGAGATAGGAGAAACTGAGAAAGAGAGAGGAGAGAGAAAGAAAACATGTTTTTATATTTATATATACATGTTTTTTTTTATTTTGCACAATAGTCCCTAAATATGATATATTTACACAATAGTCTCTCTAATGGGAAAAGGACAAATATGTCCTCAAATGACCAGATTTAACAAAAAAAAATCTAACTGGATTAGGGTTAAAGGACATAACGTGTAGCATTTGTAAACATTAAGTACAAAACTTGTCAATTTTAAAGACAAAGGACACCGCCTGCAATCTAGTATATAGGTAAAGGATAAAACTTGCAATTCACTCTATATTGTAATTAGCCAAAGTTGAGACCTTATAATATTGGTTATATATTCATGAATGAGATACAGAGGCAGCAAGCCATTCACAATATACAAACCCTAGCAGGATCAATGAAGGATGTCCGATGTCGATGAAAGTGCCATCTACCAACCGTATCCATCATTAATTTATCCATTATTACCAACGGATTAACATAATATATTTCGGTTAAAAAAATCATCTAGTTTTCATTTACATTAAGTTATACATTACTATTAACTATAAATATTCACGCACATTATATGATGTTCTTGACCATGAGAAGGCTATCTTATGAATCATTTTGGTGGAGAATTAGAAGCATAAACATGTTTTGGTTGGAATTTTTCCGGTTAACCTAATCGTATCAGCCTTCTTCTTAATCTTAATCACATCCTTCCTTCGGTTTTCCTCAGCTTGTGATCTTGCTGCTTCCACAATCTGTTCAATCATCTCTATATCATTCTTGTAACTTTGCAAAGCTCTAGCTCGTTTCTTCTCAGGCTCATCCTGCAACAGGCTCTAGTCATTTATTTTTGAGTTTTTTTACGTATACTTTCTATTAAAAAAAACCATGATCAAGACCTTATTTCTTGACAACTTCTTCTTTGCTTTTGCTTTCTTTTCGTTCTCCCACTCAAGTATTTTAGCATTCAATTTGTCAAACCTGATAAATGTCCCATAGTTAGGATAAGGGTAAGTTGAGACCGAAGTTGGGTGTTGCGACCAAAACTTGTGACCAAAACACTTTCTCAAAATTAGCGACCAATTCAGATCTGGTCGCAATATCCCATCCACCATTTTCATCGCTATAGTTTAACTAAAAAAATACATTTTTCTCTAAGTGTTGTTTATCTTCTAATATCCTCTCACATTTTATTCTCTATATTTGTTTTAACTATTTCATTTTTCTTCCATTTATAATCTTAAGTATTTACTGTTTTGTCTTATTATCATTTTCTAATAAATTTTTTATGAGTTTTGACTATATAATTTATGGTGGATGGGATGTGAATGCTTATAAAATTGTGATTATACCGTTCTGTGATTTTTTCCAACTCAGTTTTCTCCCAAACCTCAGCCTTTATGTCATTAGGACTAAGCTGTGGACGCTTTCTATCGACTTCGGTTGGTGGGGGTGGGGGTGGGGGTTGAATAGTCGGTTTCTGGTCACCGCTAGTACTTGCTAAGCCGGCTACGGGTTTGGGTTCTCTATGTGCTGGAGAACTAGCCCTTTGAGGCAACTTTTCTTGTAATTCTGCATAATGAATGAGTATGATGAAAAATATCCAAACTGATATGTTGTCCACATATGTGAGTCAAGTTGGTGCTCGTAGCTGAACACGTTCATCTACGAGCACCTACTCATTACAAAGTAGAGTGCTTTCAACATCGGGCACATCCATCGAAAACCCTTGGTAAAATGTATGCCATCGGTAATCCATCAGTGATCTCCAGTTGGGAGGTATCACCAACGGATTACCAATGGTTGTTAGAGCCAGACAAGTGTGGTAAAGTTACCAACAGATTAACGACGAAGATGTCACCAACGGGTTAAGGATGTTTTTTTTATAGATGTGGTACATACATTGGTGAACGCTACTTTTCTTATAGATGTTTTTTTTTGTAACAGAATTTGTAACCATGGAATTAAAGATTGTTGCACCTGAGAATTTCCTGGAGAGCAAACTTGGGGTTTTTATAGGAACATTATCATCTTCCTTATTCTTCATCTTATTTCTTGCAGAAGAAGAAGATGGGATTCTTTCTTTGATCCTTCTGGTCACAGAAACCGCGCCATCTTCTTGTTTCGACTTGGGCCTACTCAAGCTGCCATCGAGTCTTCGCCTTGCTCTTCTTCGCTCTTCAGCTGAATTGACTGCAAATGCAGCTGCTGCAACTGCTGTCCGGAACTCATCACTCTCCATGTAATCGGAATCATAATCATTTGTTAGTTCACGAGATGACTGCCCTCTATACCAGTTTTGAACTCTTCTGCCGTCTAGAGAAAAAAAATACAGATTCAATAAACAGTGGCGAACACAGAAATTATTTCCTGGGGGTGCGGATGAGTGGTTTAAGCATATTTTCAGGGGGTGCGGTCGAGTTTTTTGCCTAAAAAATACACTAAATTTTTTTTTCAAGGGGTGCGCCCGCCTACCCTGGGCTTCACCTAGGTCCGCCCCTGTCAATAAACCTAACTACCATATTATGTATTACAAAACTAGATCAATAAAACCTATGTATCTCACAGGCATTTTTATGCTGACGTACCTATTTTCACATGTGGTTTCAGGAGATGATGCATAGGATTGATCAAGATACACTTAGGTGGACTTGGGCTTTAGTGACAATAAAAGATGCAAGACCAATAAACCTAACTACCATATTATGTATTACAAAATTAGGCATTTGTGACCAAAAAAGTCGTAAATTAGCGACTATATCATAACAGTTGTAAAATTAGTGACGGACCTTGCGCTCGAAGATTTTTTCACAATGGGAGAAACATATGCTCTTGGATGGTTTCTAGGAGAGGTCAATGGTTTTGGGTTCTAGGCGATCCGCCATGTCCCGAATTCAATAAAACGGCTGGGAATGGAACCGGGTTGGGTTCCATATACGCCTCCTTAATTAAGGTGGTTTCTTTTGTAACAGATTTATCATTTGGTTTTTCAAAAGTACATTTTTTAGCAGATTTAACAGGTAAACCATTTAACGTCTCTCCTAGAAACCATTCATGCGCGTATGTTTCTCCCATTTTGAAAAAAAAAATCCCTAGCGCTCACAATAATTTTTTTTAACAGCAACAGTTCGGACACCTGGGCAAATGGAACATTCTTCCGCTCGAAGAACAGAACGTGATGACCCTAGGTCTCACAATATGATTGCAAAAATGTTAAAAAGTAACTCATTAAGATTAAAAATCCCAAATATTTGAAAAATAAAATAAGATTTGGTCGCAAAAATCGGTTGCAAAACGGTAAAAGAACAAAAAAAAAAAAGAATTAATTACATGGTTAGTACCTGTAGTTTACTTATTTTGCCATTTCATACCTATTTTTCAGAAATTACACAATTGGTACCAAATTGTACAAAATGATTTCACCATTGGTACATCCCAGGTACTAAGCATGTAATTAATAATTCTACAACCACATGTACCAATGAAGAAACAATTTGTAAATGTTGGTACCA
This sequence comes from Helianthus tuberosus, assembly GCA_030545235.1. Taxonomy (NCBI): domain Eukaryota; kingdom Viridiplantae; phylum Streptophyta; class Magnoliopsida; order Asterales; family Asteraceae; genus Helianthus; species Helianthus tuberosus. The sequence continues at coordinate 159,257,625 of CM060418.1, read as the reverse complement.
ATGATGTAATTTTCAAAAAAAAATACGTATGAAAATAGCAAACTAGGTAACCACATGTAATTACCTCCATTAAACGATCGACTCCTTTGAGATGTTAATTTTCGGTGTGAAGTTTCTCCTTGGTGCATCTCATCATCTATGCCAGAAAATTTGACCCTAACAACACGAACTGTTAGTTCGCATATGATCTTACAACAACTCAAAGCACGTTGAATTAAGAAAAATGGAAAAAGAGAGGTACCTCATTTGCTTGAGCTTATTCTCCATATTTGATTATTCACGATGAATTACTCGAATATGAATTTGTTGTTGATGAATGCAAATTGAATCACGAACTTGAGTGTTTATTTCACGTACACGAGGATGAATATGAAGCAAGGTTTTGCGAGTAAACTTTGGGTTTGGATATTGAAAATGTGTTGGAGAAGAATTCTTTTCTTGATGCTTGAGTTTTTTTTTTTCTATTTCATCAAGGTAGCTGACTTGATGGATTTTGTTTGACATACATTCATATCATCTATACTATATAATAAAAGAAACCTGATTTTGGACACGTGTCATTCATTGAAGATGTCTACATTTGTAATTTCCTATCTTTTCATACTTAATATTATTATTTACCAAATTGACACTTTTTTATTTAGTTTACCCTTATCTCATATTTTATGAAAAAAAAAATATCGACTATTCTATCTCTTATTTTCCTATTGCATTTTTTTTAAATTTAGTTTGTACTTATCTTTTCCGTTCAAATGGGACAGAAGTAAAATTATTGGGTTTCACATTTGTAATTAGTTATTTTTTTTATTAAGATGTTATCGTTCTATTTGCTCATGTTCAAAATGATCAGGAAAAAAAAACTCAGTTATTTTTGTTTCTAGGAAATCATAATCCTTTTATTTGATTCAATCATTCTAGAAGTTTTAAAACTAAAATATAATCTATCATAATCAAATTCACATTTCAAAACCCTCAAAATTCAACCATTCAATAATCACAATTACTCACACGTATAAGCCCATATATAATCTAACATACTTTTAATAAAGGATTCCAATTAATTCTACGTGAAATTTATAAAGACTTTTTGTTATACACTTAATTTCATATATAATCTAATCTAACTTTTAATAATGTATATATGTGTGGATGTTCGGAGGGCAAAAGTGAAATTGCACTAATTTTAACGTTATTTCACTAAATTTGTGAAAATAACGTTAAAAGCGGCGGACGGTTAATCATGCATCATCATCATGTGGTGGCGTTGATAGCAGAAAGACAAAAGGGAACATGCACTAATCGGTATTTGTCCCGATTGCTAAGTGTTATGTGCGTTATGTCCAAAGCTTGATGCAAAACTACTATCGAGTCGGGGGTCTTACTGAAAGCAGCCTCTACATCTTACTCTCCTCGGACCCTACCTTAGCTTTGCTATTTGTGGGATTTACTGAGTATGATGATGATGATGATGATGATTTAGTATATATAATTAGATTTATTCAACCCGTATAATACATGGAGTTTATAAAGATATAATTTTTTTTATTATTTAGTTTATAAAATTACATTTATCAAACCCGTGTAATATACAAGGTTACAAAATTACATTTATTTAACCCGTGTAATACACAGTGTTTTTAAATATATATAACTTTTTTTATTATTTAGTATATATAATTAGATTTATTCAACCCGTACAATACACGAGTTTTTATTATTTGGTATATAAAATTACATTTATTCAGTACAATACATGAGGTTCTTAGAGATATAATTTTTTTATTATTTAATATATAAAATTACATTTGTTCAACCCATGTAATAAAAGAGATTTTTAAAGAATAATTGTTTTAATTTAGTATATAAAATTACATTTATTCAACCCGTGTAATACACGGGGTTCTAACCTAGTTATATATTTAAACGCTTGTTACCAATCTATAGTTTTTTATTTAAAATATTCCGTTCTTTTTTGTTTCGCTTATTTGTATTATATTTCTTAATTTAAAATAAGTTAATTAAATTATTTATTTATATGCAATTTCGAACATATCTTATCTATAAGAATTCTTAAATCTTCAATAGCTATTCTAACTATCTAATATTTCATTTATTCAACAAATATAATACGCGAATTCTAACATAGTATTATATAAAGAACGAAAAAGAATTCTAACCTAGTATTATATAAAAAACAAAAAAAAAGATGTTACAAACTAGTGTGTTTATCCCATCCTTTGACATATATCATAGAGGAACAAAAGAGCGAAATAAAAACTAAGATGCACTAGCTTTCGGGTTTTGTATTACAAAAGTATCCCGTGAATCAATTATTACTATATATTATTACTATATATTACTATACTAGATTTACCACCCGCCGCAATGCGGCGGGGGATTCAATAGTTATATATCATGTTAGATGAAAGGCAAATGTTTCTCACATGACCACGAGCCTGTGTGTAAAACCGAGAAAAAAATAACTAAGTCGATCTCTGACTCGCACCTTGCGACAGACCTATAAAACGGGGAAAATAGACGCGCAGCGACGGACATGTCAAACAGGAAAAAAAATAGATGAAAAACGTTGAACCCCACACGCACGTTGCGGCGTGTTAAGTCGGAAATTTAGAACGACACGTTAAACGGAGAACTTATGAAAGATGAAAAGTATATAAGAGACTAAAGTTGAAAGTAAAAAAAATGTTGAGATTAAATTGCAAAAGATAAAAAGCTTTGGATTGAAGGTAAAAAAAATTAAAGGGGTTAAAATGCAAAAGATGAAAACTTTTGAATTAGAAGTGAAAAATCAAATTAATCAAACGGGGTTAAAATACCAAAGATCGAAACTTTAGACTTAAATTGCCAAACATTGAAACTTTAGAGTTAAAAAATAAATCAATTAAACAAAAGAGATAAATAGATTTAGTTAAATTGATGTTTAATATTATTATTATTTAATAAAAGAGATAAATAAAAAAATAAGGGTGATAAATTACCAGAGAATGACACGTGTTCAAAGAGGATTTTTGTTTATTAGTATAGAAAGATATTAATAAATATATATATTACTATATATTAATATACGAATTATATTACTATATATTACTATTACTACTATATATTAATAAATGAATTGAAATAAATAATGATTTTAATATTATAATAATATATAGTTTTTTTAATACTTTTATTATTTTAGTATTATAATAATAGTTATTTTCTTTACTTTTTAACTTTAATCTTTTTTTTAATATCAGGGGGTTCGGATAAGCTTGGTGTCAACCGGTATCGAAAATACCGGTACGGTCCTGTTCGGTATCATTACATGAAGGTAAAAACCGGCACTAATACAGAAAACGCCAAAAGTTGGTGCCAAATTCATATTGGAAATCTTTTGGTTCGGGAAATTCAGTGTTGCTACCCGGTACCATTTGCTCATCCCTGATCACGGTTACCGTACGAACAACAGTATCGTACAACTTTTTTTTGTTGTTTTTCTTCAACTTTTAATTTTTTTTCTTTTTTTAGCTTCAGGGGTAGGGATGAGCTCGTTGCCAACCGATACAGAATCGGTACTGATGCGCAAAATACCGGTTACGGTACCGGTATATGAAGGTAAAAAACAGTAGTGAACCGGTACCAGGAAACAAAAGTCTACGAACAACATTGTTACCATACAACTTTTTTGGTTGATTTTCTTTCGGTTATCTTTTAGTGTTTTTTTCTACATTTTCTTTTTATTCTTGTCAGCAGTTCTGTTCGCAACATGCTCGTAGTGATTTCAAAACACATGTAAACATAGACTAAATAACAAAAGAAATTCGACGCAATGCGGCGAACTTCTTTAAACCTAGTTACTACAAATTGAAACTAAAAACCAATGATCATTTAAGACCTCGGCTTTTAAAGTGCACTCTTCCAGTGTTATATATGAAATGACATCCTTACTAGAAGCCCCGCTAACCGTTGAAAATCGAGACTAAAGTTGAAACAAATATCATTTATAGAATGATCCTCGTTCCATTTCATAAATTGTCTCTTGAATAGGCTTTTTAATCGAATCATACCCATTACATCATGGAATTTAATAAGTTGTACGTTTAAAAATAGGAAAATTGGTTTTTAATAAACTAACATTTGCCCCATTGGTAAATAATAATGCTACCTACAGATTTGGTAATTAATAATCCTACGTTTCAATATGTTGGTACTCAATGGACCTCCGTTAGTTTTTTTTAACTGAAGTTAGTTTTTAACTTTTATTTATTACACAAACAGTCCCTGTAGTTATAATTTACTAGTTTTAAGTTTTATTTATTACACAAACAGTCCCTGTAGTTATAAAAAAATCATAAAAATAAAAAAAAAAATCTAAAAAATCCAAAAAAATCATAAAAATTCTAAAAAAATCTAAAAAAATCAAAAAATTCATAAAAAATCATAAAAATTCTAAAAAAATCAAAAAAATTCTAAAAAAATCAAAAAAATCATAAAAAACCGTTTCGAACCGTACCGTTTCGACGCGTACCGTTTCGACCCGTATCGTTTCGACCCGTACCGTTTCGACCCGTACCACCGTTTCGACCCGTACCGTTTCGACCCGTACCGTTTCGACGCGTACCGTTTCGACGCGTACCGTTTCGACCCGTACCGTTTCGACGCGTACCGTTTCGACGCCGTTTCGACGCGTACCGTTTCGACGCGTACCGTTTCGACGCGTACCGTTTCGACGCGTACCGTTTCGACCCGTACCGTTTCGACCCGTACCGTTTCGACGCGTACCGTTTTCGACCCGGACCGTTTCGACCCAGACCGTTTTCGACCCGGACCGTTTCGAAAACGGTGGTGGTGGTGGTGGCGGTGCTGTGGTGGTGGTGGCGGTGGCGGTGCTGTGGTGGTGGTGGTGGTGGCGGTGCTGTGGTGGTGGTGGTGGCGGTGGTGGCGGTGGCGGTGTTGTGGTGGTGGTGGTGGTGGTGGTGGTGGCGGTGCGGTGGTGGTGGTGGCGGTGCTGTGGTGGTGGTGGCGGTGGCGGTGGCGGTGCTGTGGTGGTGGTGGCGGTGGTGGCGGTGGTGGCGGTGCGGTGGTGGTGGTGGTGGTGGCGGTGCTGTGGTGGTGGTGGTGGCGGTGCGGTGGTGGTGGTGGTGGTGGCGGTGCTGTGGTGGTGGCGGTGGCGGTGCTGTGGTGGTGGTGGTGGCGGTGCGGTGGTGGTGGTGGTGGTGGTGGCGGTGCTGTGGTGGTGGTGGTGGTGGTGGTGGTGGGTCGAAACGGTCCGGGTCGAAAACGGTCTGGGTCGAAACGGTCCGGGTCAAAAACGGTTCGCGTCGAAACGGTACGGGTCGAAACGGTTTTTTATGATTTTTTTTTATTTTTTTAGAATTTTTTTGATTTTTTTAGAATTTTTATGATTTTTTTGATTTTTTTAGAATTTTTTAGATTTTTTTAGAATTTTTATGATTTTTTTGAATTTTTTTGATTTTTTAGATTTTTTTTTTATTTTTATGATTTTTTTTATAACTTCAGGGACTGTTTGTGTAATAAATAAAACTTAAAACTAGTAAATTATAACTACAGGGACTGTTTGTGTAATAAATAAAAGTTAAAAACTAACTTCAGTTAAAAAAAACTAACGGAGGTCCATTGAGTACCAACATATTGAAACGTAGGATTATTAATTACCAAATCTGTAGGTAGCATTATTATTTACCAATGGGGCAAAGGTTGGTTTATTAAAAACCAATTTTCCTTAAAAATATAATCCGATGACCATTTTTGATTTTTTTTTTTTTTATAAAAGTTGTCTTGTTAAAATTCTTTAAAAAAAATCAAATCGTATTACCATTAGGGGGAGAGAGTGTCCCATGATAGACGTGCTATGATGATAGAGTGATGGTCATGATACAATCAGGGGCGGACCCATCCTATACCGTGGGTGAGCGGACACGCCCTTTGAAAAAAGGAAAATTGGCTTTAAAATAGTTAAAATTAGTAAATTACAACTACAGGGACTGTTTGTGTAATAAATAAAACTTAAAAACTAACTTTAGTTAAAAAAAATTAACGGAAGTTTATTGAGTACCAACATGTTGATAGGTAGGATTATTGTATACCAATTACATAGGTAAGATTATTATTTACTAACGGGACAAAGGTTGGTTTATTAAAAACCAATTTTCCTTGAAAAAAACATTAATGTTAAATTCCGTTGAATATCCCGACCGCACCCCTTAGAATTTTTTCAACCACCCTCTTTAGAAAAAAAAAATTATGAATTTATAAAAAGAAATTGTTAACACTGATTATTTATTAAAATATAACATAATTTGTATAATAATTCTTTATTTTTTTTAACACTTTAACCACTTAACCCAATTACCTCAACACTCTTATAACTTAAGCCCAATCAAAAATCTATTATAATTAACTCAACTACCCAAACCCAATCAAATTTGAACTTAATAAAATAACCCAACCCAACCGCCCTTTACAATTCCAATCCCGCCCCCTGATCGCCAGCGACGCAACATACTGGCAGTCGACGAGCAGGCTTTTGTTGCAAGAAAACCGAAATTCCTGCCACCTTCAAGCATCTTATCGCTGGAATCCGTTAAAAATCAGGTATGCTTTGTTTTTTTATAGTTTTTTTTTTATGTACTGATCAGGAGAAAAGAGATGTAAAAGGGTTTATTTATTTATTTATTTATTTTATTTTTTTTGTATTTTGAAGTTTTTTTGTTGTTCAAGACTTCTATTGGTAAGATTTTGATGTTTTATTTAAAGTTTTGTTTGTTTAAATGATTGCTTACATATAATTAACATTTATAATTAGAGCTTGAATCTTGATACTTGAATGTTTGAAAATTATGAACTATGGTTGATGATTGTTTAAGAATTTAAATGTTTAGTGTTGTTTTAAATGATTTTGTTGTATATATATTATATAGAGAAAGACTTGTTTAGGAAAGTATCTCTAAATGATGTTTTAGATATATTTCAAAAAATAAAAACCCGTAGGGCATAATTTTAAGTATGTTTGTAATAACGTTTGACATATTTTTGATGATTATATAAATTTTAGTTTGATGCTCTTTTGTTTACAGGACCCGACCGGCTGACCGATCCGACCTGCTATGAACTGAATTTTTTTATATAGAGGCCTAAAATCTTTAAAAAGATTCCGCACCCCAAGAAAACATTCTTGAGTCCGCCACTGGATACAATGATACAACACCCCTTGTGATTTTATCATGGTGTGATAATGCATTTTTGTGATGGCGTTCACATTAGTGATGGAGGAAAAGTGGAGAACAATATGGGGAATTTCTTGGTATGTAGTTGTCACTTGTGATTAAGTGTGATACACTCTAGCAACTAATTTTGATCATTTGGAGGTTTGGAGATGAGGTGACAACTTGTAATCGGTTGATTGATAAAATATAGATGTGATGGATGTCGTTCTTTCCTTATATCTATACTACTATATAATAAAAGAAACCATGTTCGGGACACTTGTCATCATATTAGACCATGTACTCTATAGATAATTATCATTTAGTTTAGTATATCTTCTAATTAATTATAGATAATCTCCTACGAAATATTATTTAGTTTAATCTATTCTACCCAATTATAGATAACTAGTAATAATACCCGCGCGCGTTGCGGCGTGGTTGATTAGTTCAATCGTTATGTGATGCGTTAACCATATGAAAACGCACATTTAGACGTATTCAATTGAACTCAATGTAACCTATATAAGCATTGTGATTGTATCAAAACCTAAAGTAAATCGAGTTTATAAAGTACAATCATAACGTATTACATGTGACCCGACTCGTACATAGAAAACGTAACGGGTATAAGAGAAAAAACTAACACGTGTATGTGACCCGACTCATACATAGAAAATGTAACGGTTATAAAAGAAAAAACTGACACGTGTAATAAAAACGATTAATTAGAGCTTTTGAAAAAATAAAAAAAGGAAATCACAATTTGACTCCACTCGGTTCGAAACAAAATTTCAAAACATCCATAAAAAAAGCACGAAAACATATTATATTTGACCTAACTCGTTTCCCAAAGAAGTTTACGTGGAATCGTTGACAAACTCTAATTTATACCAATACGTACATAAAAATATGCACGTAAAAATGATTTTTTAAAGAAAATGTATTATATTTGAGCTAACTCGTTTCCGAAAAATGTTTACGTCAAAACGTAGATGAAATCAAATTTATACGGGCACGTACATAAAAATATGCACGTAAATAATTTGTTTTTTAAGTAAAGGAAGTATCCGGTAAACTCGAAACAAATTATTAGTAAAAAAAATTAATATGTTAAAAACGTTCGTAAAACCGTGCCAAATAGCACCAATGCCACACAATTGCCAACGACCACCAACATCAGAAAAGCTCGTAAAAATAAAATAAATAAGAAAAATAATAACACCGAACGAAAAGCAGACGTAAAAACGTTGAACCACGCACGCTCGTTGCGGCGTGTTAACGCGAAGAAATTAGACCGAAACGTAAAAACGTAGAAAAAAACAACTAAGTCGATCTATGACCCGCACGTTCCGACGAATCTATCAAATGGGGAAAAATAGACGCGTTGCGACGGGTATGTCAAACGGAAAAAAATAGACGAAAAAAAACATTGAACCCCACATGTACGTTGTGACGTGTTAACTCGCAAAATTTAAAAGGAAACGAAAAACTTGTGAAATATGAAAAGTATGGTAGCCCAATGTGAAAATAAAAAAGTGTTAGGGTTAAATTGTAAAAAAATAAAAAGCTTTGGGTCAAATGTAAAATAACCAAAGGGGTAAAAAATACAAAAGATTAAACCTTTAGGCTTAAAGTGAAAAATCAATTTTTTTTTTTGAAGAACTCCCTATGCATAGATTACAACACTATATAGCATAACAATGTTACTAATATATAATATGGTAATTGTTATTTATATCTATACAAATTTATATAACATTAAAGAGAAAGGTCGGTGGCTATCACATCAAAAGCCACCGACCCATATTTCTATATATATATACCTTGGCAACCAAATTTAAAACAAAGTAAAGTGCTGATGGATTGGTTAATGCTTTACAGTTGTATCTCCGCTGCCTGGGTTTGATTCCGTCAGCCATTCTTTTCTCTTCTATATTTTTTACACTATCAAGCCTAATAATAATGCACTACTAACTACTAGCCTAATAATTATGCACTACTAACTACTTACAGTAACAACCATCCATATATTTTTTGGTGCTGTTTCTTTTTCTTTAGTTTTAGTTTTAACCTTTTCATTGTTTTGTTTCTTTTTCTTTAGTTTTAGTTTTAACCTTTTCATAATATAAATTTTAATCATCTATCTTTTTTGTCTGTTTTTCCTGTTTAGTTTTTCGTTTTCATTTTTAGAACACTTTCTTTTATTTTATTAACTTAAATTTAACTAAACTAACTTTTAATTAATTTTTAGAAATTGGTTTTTCTTTAATTGGTCGAGTTTGTGGTTGTTGCAACACACATCTTTGATACGTCTACTAGGTGTATAATACATTGAGATTCGACAAACAATTTGAATAATTTCTAAGGGATTTACTAAATGAGTTACACATTATATTCTATATTTCATATACATAATTTGAACAATTTCCACCTTACTTACCTGATGTTATTCATTCTATCATCTATAATAAAACCTTATAGTCCGTGGCTATGTTTTAGTTGAATAATGTAAAAATCAACGAACCAAACACGTTTTTCCTTTCAGTTGTTATAGCTAGCGATTGGTGGTACCGTACCTGCACCGTACCAGTTTTGTACAAACCGAGCTGATATCGACTAAGTTCTTGCCGCGTTCCAGCCACAACGCATGGCTAAATAACTATTATTGATATAATAAACGAGGGTGACTTAGTAATACTACCTAAGACACAACCTCTATTATTGTATTATTATTTTTCTTTTCCAAATTACAACAATACCATCTAAACACATGGGTTTTTCATCTTTTCAACTTTTAGCATTGCCACTTATACCACCTCAGCTTTTTAAAAACTTTATAAAATGTCATTTTGACCCTCTCGAGTTTTACAAATGCTTAATTTATGTGTATGAGTCAAATATATTACGTTTTCGTGCTTATTTTTATTTACATGTTTTGTTAGTCTACGTTTTGTTCAGAAACGAGTTGGGTAAAATATAACATATTTTCACCAGGCAGTATAAATTTGAGTAACTTTACGTTTTGACTCCGCCGCAACGCGTGGTACCATTCTTTAACGTAAAAAAAACATTATTTTCTTACTTGCTTATTTTAAGTACTTTTCGTTATAAATACAAGTCGGTCAAATATAATACATTTTTGTGCTTATTTTTATTACGTTTTCAGTTGACATATGCTTTGATGTAAATTTTGTTTGAAAACAAGTCGGGTCAAATATTTGACGGTATAAGTTCGAGTTACTTTAGTTTTTAACGCCGCCGCAACGCGCGGCGGGTCAAGAAACTAGTAATAATTAAAATAAAAAGATATTAATGGTACCAATTATAATTAGAACATAATAATACAAGTAACACTACTAATAATGATATTAATAAATAAACAATATTTTTTGTCATATGTATATTAACAAGGTGATGCCCCGCCCGCGTTGCGGGGCGATGGCCGAATGATTCTCAACCAACTAAAAAAACAGTACTATAGTTTTGCTAAAAAGAAAAAGTAAAACGACGAGAAGATCGTAATTTTGAGCTCAGGGCAAAACAGTAATTTGTAAGGACTAATGAGTGAGTGTTAGGCAGCTCCTTGACAAGATTTTTAGCTGGGGGGCAAAGTCATTTTTATTTTTACCTGGGGGAAAATCAAAAAAAAAATTCCCGAGGGTAAATTCGTAATTTTTAGCTAGGGGAAAACCATATTTTTATTTTGCACTGGGGGTAAAAATCTAATTTTGAATTGAGGGTGATATCGTAATTTTGAACCGAGGGGAAAACCGTATTTTTTTTTTATTTTAAACTGGGGGCAAAACCGTAATTTTAAAGTGGGTATAAAATAAAAACTGGTGTAAAATCGTAATTTTGAGCCAGGGGAAAAACAAAATTTTATTTTGAGCTGGGGCGAAAACGTAATTTTGGCTAAGGGTAAAGGCGTAATTTTTTTACCGAGGGCGAAATCGTATTTTTTAGCTCGAGGCAAAAGGGTAAATGTATTTTGAAGTTGGGGCAAAACCGTATTTTTTAACTGGGGGCAAAAACGTAATTTTAAAGTGGGTATAAAATAATAAACTGGTTGGTTCAATGGGTATTGCTCGCCGCCCATTTGACCCAATAGCAGGGAAACACTATTCCGGGGAAAAAACGTAATTTTAAAGTGTGTAAAAAATAATAAACTGGTTGGTACAATGGAAGAGTGTCGGCTGCCCATTTGAACCAATGGCAGGGAGATACTATTCCCTGCCATGTTCTTTGTATATGTTGAATAATAATTATAATTAAAAATAATATAATATTTACTTATTACAACATTTAAATATAAATACAAATTAAAGAAACATTAATAAAATATAATCGATTACAAATATAAATATACTTTAGTCTCAAAATATTTCTCATTAACCATTAAACTTTACGAGCATACAAGTGATGAAAATGTACCTGCCATTTACATGTGCTCAATCTTTTTAGAAATTTTAAAAGCTAAACATTAATTACTATATGTGTTTTATAATATATTTACTTTTAGTCATTTAGATTTTAAAATCTTGATATCAGATTATCAAAGAATTTCATAACTAATACAATTAAACTTCCTAAAAGAATGATGATAAACGTGGATTAAGTTATTCCATTTATATCTTAAATCAAACAGATTATATATATTTAAAAATAAATTTCGGATAAAGAGGAGTTTGATAAATCAAATTGGGATAGATAGAAAAATACATGGTTTTAAAGATATAATATTTTTATTATTTAGTATATAAAATTACATTTATTCAGTCTCGTACAATACATATAGTTTATATATGTATAACTTTTTAATATATAAAATTACATTTATTGAACCCGTGTAATACACGAGGTTATAACCTAGTTTTTATATAAAGGGTTTTGAAATTTTTTATGTTTAAAAAAAGATTTAAAATTGATGTAATTCACCATCCTCTTTGCCATGTCACCACAACTTTCACCACTTTCAGATCATGCGTAGTAGTTATGGTGAATAATGTCCCACCCTTGGATAGTTGATGCAGTGAGGATGTGGGCATTATGTTAAAAGGGGTATAAAGAAATTAAATAAATAAAAAAACCATGAAAAAAATTGATTGGCCAAAGAAGAAGAGGGTTACATGTGATTGGGCCAACATCTCCAAAATAGGGCAAGAGCGTTGTTTTTAAAACGCTTCTCAAACTTTTTGGGGCGGTTGGGTGGGCGTGGTTGGGCATTGTTTTACAAAAAAAAATACCCCAAACTTAGACGACTACGCATGGTCTCAGTATTCTAAAGATAGATTCATATATATAGTGTATTTAAAGTGATAATTTTAATGTCTATTAAACTTTTTATGGTTTAATAAGGTGTCGTACCATATCATACTATAACAATTTCTCATATGCTCATTCTATCATATTATAACAATTCCTCATACGCTCATTCTCACGTTAAAGATTGCTGTAAAATAAAATTAAAACTAAAAGACATCTAATTTAATATTTCATGGGGAATCTTTACTTCAAAGTTACAACCTTTGATGTCACATGAACTATTGAAATGTAACAAAAGTGGCTCGAAACTATTATCCTTTCTCCTACTTGTCAAACCAACCAACTTCCATTTCAATGCACCCAAACCCAAATGCATCTTTGATTTGCAGAACCCATCCAACTTTTCTTATTCCTCTATACATTTAAAAAAACCCAACAATCAGGGTTTAGAAAAAGAACCAAACAACAAGAGCAAAAGAAACCTCAAATTCCATTTCGTATGTGCAACTCATCAATGATGTCCAAAACCAAAACCAAACAAGACCTAACATAAACGAAAAAACACACATCGCCAAGAAGATTTTTCATTGACTAGATAACGTTCTCGTCATTTTTAGAACACCCGGAGATTTCTTCAACGATGCCATCTTGCTCACCTTCGATCGTAGTCGTGTTTTCATTCTTATTTACACATGATTCCACATCAACTCTCCGATCATCCATACTGATATCATCACCATCACCGTCATACTTACCATCAACGCCGCCATCTTCAGAAAAGGAGTCATGATCACCAACAACAAAGTCGTTATCTTCTACTTCATATCCGAAACTCGCTCCATAGGTTCCACACCACTCATCGTCATCACTGTCGATATCCAAATAGTGTGCGCGGTTTTGAATAGCCCGTCTACGGAGAATGAACACGTTAAAGTAATAGCTCACGAGTTCCTTCTTTGTTCTAGAAGGAAATGCGATAGCTAGCTGTTCCCAGAACATTCTGCCGACAGATACAGGGTTCGAGTAAACAACTGCGTGAAAACGTCTTTCTTCTTCTTCACTCCACCTACTTGCAACGTCTTCTCCCATATCGAGCATTCCCAACTCAACGAACTTTTTATCCCCGTAGCGTTCTTTTAAATTCAAACGCGCTTCTTTCACGTGTTGCTGCACACATCTTATTGAACCATGATCAAAACACTTGCAATCTATTTGGATATCACTTGAAGAAACAAAGGAGTGATGAAATGGAATGACACAAACTCCTAAGAAACGCTCCATTTCACCATCCTCGCGATATTTTTTAGCCATCTCTGGGTCGAATTCGGGAACATCGGCTTGATGATTTGGTCCGATAGGAATCTCTTTTCTGGGAGATCTGTTCAGTAGTGATGTGTATATATCTTCATAATGAAACAGCGGTCTCCGTGGGAGATTGTATTCGAAAAGTTCGGAGAAAAGATTAGGGGGAAACATCGGCCCAGATCCGGAATCATCTTCACTGGTTTCAATTCCGGTCACCAGCGGTAATGGTTCGTTAAATTCAAACCCCTTGACAACCATATCAGGGACGTGTATGCCGTTTTCACCTACAAAGAGGCAAAACCGAGTATGATATATGAACAAAGGTACACATACACGTGTGCTTTATGAACCTTATGTTTACGCATTGCAAAACATGTGAATGAATAAGCCTGTCGTAAAAACAGACTGGCTGTAAAATGGATACCATAAAGGTCACTAATTGCCTTTTTGTTAATTATATGTGGAGTATACGTTCTAAAAAAAACTAATCCATATTTGATGCAAATAGTAGACCGCTTTTTAGATAAAGGAAAGGTCGATAATTTCTTTCTTGTTCAAGTATTGCATAAGTTTGTTGCCAAATAACTTGTAAAAATGCACCACCAGAATACCATGCAGTTATTGCGATAAAATATCGGATATCGGTCAAGGACCAATATTTGAGATATAGGTTATCTCGGTGAGATATCGGTAATTTTAATATAATGCAGAATTTATATATGTAGCAATTTAACACTAATAATTCAGTGATATATCGGTTAAATCGGTCAAATATCAGTGAAATATCGGTTATATCGCCGATAATATCGGTACCGATATTTTACTAGAGGACCGATATCATCGATGTTAACTGCATACCCAGAATAACTATAATAAAGTGAGGCAAAAGAATATACAAGATATATTATATGTTAAATACTCTTCGTACCTGGAATACCAACAACTTGAACGGTCTCAAGAGGAAGTTTAGTTTCAGTAAACGAGGCCGGTTTATTGCCAAAATCAAAATGTTTTGGGTGCTTAATAAACTCCTGTAGATCTTCTTCAAAGGCCCGTTTGGTTCCCATCACGACCTGCAATGATATCTAGAGATAAACACAGAAGATTAACATACAGCATGCAAATATAATATACAGCTTTGACTGAAGCTGTCATGTAGAAGGTTACTAAAAATGAATGAAACTGCGAAAACGGATACTTTGATAAATGATATATACGAAGAAATATATATAAAAAAATGAAATAAAATTAACATAACAGCAGAGTGAATATTCTATAACTATCACAAAGCCTGTCATCATTCTATATTTAAAACGACAGAAAAAATACACGATTTGCAATTAGACTTGGAACATCTGGCTGAAATAATAAAAATCAAAATTATAAAAATTTTCTTGTGATTAGCATAGTGCGTCCCCCTTGAGCTAAATATAGGGAACAACACGATGAATAATAACAAACTCTACAGTCGATCAACTCTAGATAACATAAAGAATTATTATTGAAATATAAACAACAAACTCTACAGGACACATTTGCCGGGCTTTGCCCTTTATCCCAAAAAAAGTACAGGACAGATAATCAAAATTGCCATTTTAATTCAGTAATCCCTATCACAATTTTTTATACTCATAATTGTCAAAGAAACAAGAAATGCATATTTTAGTCTGCATGCAGGGCAGCACTAAACAGAATCATATTGCAATTAGCAAACCAATACTATTAGCACACTTAAAGTCGTCCAAAAATATTAATTAAACTTAAGAAATTAAAAAAAAATGTATAGCAGCAACGATTCGAATCAAAAAACAATTATAAAACAACAAATTTCATGTTGGTTCATAAACTTCTAATTTAAATCTAAGCATGCTATTCTGGGCAAATTACAACCATTAGAAACAACCAATTTAATCAAATAAAAAAATCCCCAGTTTATTTTTCTTGAAACCCTAACCCTAGACATTAACATGCACAAATCAACGATATTTACACCGATAAGAATAGCAGAGAGTAATTAACAAACATACTTACCAAATCCCTCAACCAATATACAAATGACACGAATTTTCACAAACACGCGCTCTTCAAAACCCTAGAAACAAATTACGCCAAACAATGTATAATTTTTCAATGAATAAGCATAGGGTTATCAAAAAGGATCATAAATCAACAACGATTATATAACGGATCGAAGAAAAAAGGGCGTAAATCCGAAGATTCAAACGACGAAACCCTAACCCTAAAATTAGTTAGGAGAAAATAAATTAGACATAATTTAGATCGTTAGATAGAGGAACATGAGAGGATAACGGATAAGAAACTCGATTTGATTGTCGATTTGAGAAACAAAGAGAAATCGAAGGTCGATCATATAGAATTCGAGGAACGATGGAAAGAGGGGCGAATGGATACGGGTCTTGTTTATCGTAATCATCGAACGGTCCGGATTTAAACCGGTTTGTCTAAATTAAGCCGGTTTTACACGTGTGCATTAACCTCTTTAGTCTCTCCCACCAAAAATACCCACATGTTACATAATTGGCCCTTAAAAAGTTAACAGTTATGAATTTGTATTGGATAAATTCTAACTCCTATGAAAACTAAAACTAAGCTATTAT
This sequence comes from Helianthus tuberosus, assembly GCA_030545235.1. Classification (NCBI taxonomy): domain Eukaryota; kingdom Viridiplantae; phylum Streptophyta; class Magnoliopsida; order Asterales; family Asteraceae; genus Helianthus; species Helianthus tuberosus. The sequence continues at coordinate 159,241,208 of CM060418.1, read as the reverse complement.
TTTTTTATACCTTCATAATTTACTCTGAATGAATTATTTTATTTAGGGGTTGTTTGGCAATATCTGAATCAATAAGTGCTGAATGAATAAGAGGTCTGAATGGGTAAGAGTCTCTGAACCAGTAAGTGCTGAACCAGTAAAGTGCTGTTTGGTTGCACATCTGAATGAATGTGTAAGATGACATTTTTACCCCTTTTAATTAAAAAAACCATTACATATTCATCCTCAATTCCTTAGAACTTTCTCCATCCTCAATTCCTCATCTCATCCCTCACCTCCAGAACACACTCTCTCTCTCTACCTAACCATCTCCATCCCCATCCCTCTCTCTCCCGTTTACACCTGCAGACCACAAAACTCATCTCCACCCCCTTTATCTTCTTTAATTGAAACAACACCATACACACTTGTGTGTGTGCTGGTCTGAAGAGTAGAGACCGAGACAAGCATGAGTGGCAAGATGAAGACATGGGAGACCGGCCATACTTGTCGCCGTTCGATCTCCGACAGTCGCACACCAAGAACCCTTCACCATTTCATCTCTCACTCGAAATTTCCGGCAGCCAGAGCTGCATTACCGGCGGCTCACGGCGGTGAGACAGAGACGCAGAGAGAGAAGAGAAGAGAAGAGAGAGAAGACGGTGGCTCACGGCGGAGGTCTTGGCTGATGAGAGGTGAAAGGTGTAGGTCTTGGCTGATGAGAGGAGGAGGGTAACAATAGTCTTTTTTTTCATTCAACAACATCTAAAATCTGACCCATTCAGACTGAATGGAACTCATTCAGAGGTGATGCCTTAATGAACCAAACACCTTCACATCTGACCGAATCAGAGGTGGACCTCTGAATGGTTTCATTCAGAGCCAACCAAACAGGCCCTTACTATCAGTGTTGCAAAAATCGGCCTAGGCGGCCGATTAATCGGCGCCTAGGCGCTAGGCGGCTAGTTACTGACTAATTTTGAGCTAGTCGGCCAATTAATCGGAGTCGGTCAAAGTCGGTCAAAATCGGTCCTAGGCGGTCAAAAATCGGATTAATCGGCCTATATTAATCGGTTAAAATCGGTCCCAGGCGGTCAAAATTGGTCAGAATCAGTCAAAATCGGTCAAAATCGAACCATACTATCTGAAACTTGAAGTATTTATGTGAATTTTGAAGTATTATTTTTATATTATTGGGTATATATATATAATTTTGAAAAAATACATATAAAAATCCCAATCCGATTAATCCCGATTAATCCCTAGGCGGTACCTCACCGCCCGACTAGCGCCTAGCGCCTTCTACAACACTGCTTACTATTAAACTATCTTGTTTATAAGATTAAAAATAATTTAATAATTATATTGATACATTGTGAGTAAATGTTAGTAAGACTGGAAGGTATGAAAGAGGCAAGTCCTCCAAGGATGGGCTAGGGGGGCGATGTGGGAGGACCGGCGCCGTGAAGAGAGAGAGAGATAGGAGAGAGAAAGAAGAGAGAGAGAGAGAGAGGCCCGTCCTCTCCGTCTGTGGGGAGCCGGATACGCCGGAACGGAAGCAGGGGGCGGTGTGGGGGACCGGCGCCGGGCCTCGCCGGGCCTAAGCCGGCCCCCATACCGCTTAGTCTAAGTTGCATATAGATGATTATATATTATTGCAAATCTAATTAGTTAATCTACTTCTTCATACATACTTATGATTCTGAGTTGGGAAGTTCTCAAATATAGCTTTTATAAATTACTTTTTTTTCTTTCGTTAATTGTATATATATAATGTATATTGATTAAAAATAGGGTAATGCAGGTGATCATAAACTCTCTAGACCAAAGCAAGTCGGCCTCTTTGGATGGTTTGAGATTCAAGCGATTTGATTTTGGTGATTTAGTCAGGTTAAGATCTAAACGGTCCGGTTTTGTGTTACACCCTAATTCGTAACTGACTAAAGTCGCAGCGGAAAAACGTACCATAAAAATTTCTTTCGTTACAAACACCTTGACGCACTTAAATTCATTTTTCAGATTAATTCTTTCACAATAAATACATTTATAATACTCATTTTCAATAAGAAGCCATAACCTAGCTTCACTCCATTACGTACTCAACACTTCCGTACAATCTATCTTGTGACTCGATCCTCGATCTCCAATCCTTGGATATCCTCATGACTGGTACTACCTGCGTTCACCACATAAAATTCACAACATTAGTACGCATTATAAACCTACAAGGTTATCACATCTACTTCTCGTTTCGTTAACTCTTTACATCCCAGCTTTCCATCATGTCATACCATCCGTGATGAGACTTCCTTGGGTATACCTGCGTTACACTTCATTCACCAAGCACGCTCTTATTATCGTTAGTACTCAATTTCATTGAATGCATGTTTACAAACTTATATATATACCTACGATTACACATAACAACTTACATATATACATATCTACATACATACGTACGTACTCACGTACGTGCATACCTAAATATATCCATTCCTACATACATACATACATACATACATACATACCTACATACATACATACATGCTTATTACATGCCTTCACACAAACCTACATACGTGCATACATTCGTACATACTCACTTGCGTACATATACATACTACCTACATACATACACTTAGATTTATACAACATATATACGTATACGCCTACATACTTACTGACATATATATTTATAATCACTTATTTCAACATACCCAACTCATACATGCCTACTCTCGTACATACTATCGTATATCCGCTTATTCTTGCTCGCATACTTATAAACATACCCACGTAGATACATACATGCTTTCATACACTTAAATTCATAAAATCGTAAGTTAAACTAGTCGTACGTAACTTAAAACGCGTTTAAACGAGTTCCCAAGCCAAAACAAGGCACGAAAACATTTTTCGGAGAAACAGGACCCGTCGCGCGACGCGACGGGCCGTCGCGCTACGCGACCCCCCTAAATAGACAGAAACATCGCAGCTGGTTGCTGCATATTCCCAGCACGTCCGCGTTTCACGGAAACGGTCATAACTTCTTCGTTAATAGTCCGTTTTACCCGATTCTTTTTCCTACGCGTCCGTAATTTAATTCTCCATCTTATGGAGTTAAGATCCGACATCCGGATTAACATAATTTCAGACTTTTAACTCTTCGGCTTATTACCCCTTTACCATTTTGACCCGTTCATGCATACATCAACATAACTTGTTCATTTTACCATAACCTCTTATAATTCTAACAATATCAGTGATGTCTATCATAAATTACTAAATTCTTTGATGTCTTGCATCCTCTTAACACCTTATCGTTAAATGCTTATTTTGACCCGTTAAGGGTATTCGCGCATTAATTGGTCCATGACTAACCAAACCATCATCCCCACTTCCATACTTGTCCAAAACATTACACTAATCGAATAACTTATTTCTAAACTACTATTAAGATCGTTTACCCCAAAATACCCATCAAGGGCATTTTGGTCAACTTTAAACCCATCATTTACGACGAAAAACTTTAACACATATTTGATCTCAAACATCATGTTTAATTAATTACAACACTTTATTACTTACTTAAACATAAGAAGTGATTACAGAAATCACTTACCTTATGCGTCCGTGCTCGTATCCGATTCCTTGCCTCTTCTTGACCCGTTAACATCTCAAGCTTGAGTCCGTCTCGACGTGTTTCCTATACTTTCATTTCATCGAAACCACGCCCTTATTAGCATACTCATTTGTACATGTAACCATCATATCATTCGCATAATTCACACTTAACTTTCCTTAGTCATTACTAACAAGCATTAAAACATATAATCGACTTCATGTCCTTTCCATCACACGTAATTCATCATGTAATTACAAATAATACATATTAACATAACATGTACCAAACGACTTCCTATAATCCTACCTTTACGACAACGAGTCAAATCATGTTTCTTAATCTTGTTGACTTTCAAAAGTCAACTATTAACCATATGTAACCATCGACTTATCAACATATACCCGTAACATCATAATCGACTATACGGACGAAACTATATACATTGCATCACACACTTGATGTGAGTACTACCTTGTAAACATAACGTACAACTATTTCATGCACAAATCTTCTAAACTCATACATAACCCATCAAATCCTACTACTAATCATCATATATCATTCCAAATGAACATTAAACATAACATCATCATATTCCTATACTTTCATCTAATAACAATTCATCATACCCACATAATACATCAATCACTCAACAAGACTTGAACATAGGAGGTGATTCTAGTCATCATCTTCACCCTAACTAACGGGTTTCACCTCTAATCATCAAATTAACACAAACCATACATAACCCATGTTCTATACGAGGATTCTAACCCTTGTACATGATCAATTTCATATTAACTCACGGATTAGAGCATAACCCACTTCACCCATGATCACCAATCTTAGATTTAAAACATACCTTATGATCCTCTCGTGTTGGTGATCATTAATCCATGCTCGGTTATGGATTTAAGCTTCATCTTGCCTTCCGATTTGAGCATAAAGATGATGCTAGGGTTTGAGGCTCCATAGGAGCCTCCTGCTCCTTCTCGAACACACACGTATGTGTGTGTTTGTGTGTGATAAGTTATTTAATAACTTAACTTTCATCCTTCCCACTTTAGCCCCTCGAGTTTACCTTTAAAACATAACTGACATTACCTTCCTCTTTTAATTCTTTTGACCATACCCTTAACTAGGTTAAATAGCCTAGTTATTTATTTTATGACGTGTCATATCGGAACACACGACAAATATTAACATTCAGATTTTGGGGCGTTACATTTTGATAGTTTAACGGTTCGATCCGGTTTGGATATTAGAACAGTCTGTGTAAAACTAACCATTCGTTTTGATATTTTTATTATTTTTGGAATATGCAATTATGTACGTGTATTATAATCATCAACAATATTTATCACTAGTATTAAGCCTCTGCGTTGCAGCGGTTGTCATAAAACTATGTTAAGTAGTAGCAATACTATACTATTATCAGCGACCACCAACACCGGAAAAGCTCGTAAAAACAAAATAAATAAAAACGGGAAAAAATAACGCCGAGCGAAAAGCAGATGTAAAATCTTTGAATCACGCACGCTCGTTGCTGAGAAACTAAACCGAAACGTAAAACATAGAAAAAATAACTAAGTCCATCCAGGACCCGCGTGTTGGACGAACTTAACAAACGCAAAAAAAATAGATGTGACGCGACGGGCTAGTCAAACGGGAAAAAATATACGAAAAAATGTTGAACACCACACGCACGTTGCGATGCGTTAACTCACAAAATTTAGAATGAAACGAAAAACTTGGGAAAGATGAAAAGTATTGTGGACCAAAATTGAAAATAAAAAAGAGTTGGGATTAAATTGAAAAAGTTGAAAAACGTTCGGTTAAAAGTAAAAAATAGGTCTAAATTTCAAAATTGAAGTTATTTATTAATTTTAGATAAAGATAAGGATAAAAATAAGTGATATGTATATATTGGTTATTAATTGATATTAATATTAAAAGAAATTTATTAAACAAATATAAATAAAATTTATGAGGTTGAAGGAGAAAATGGCATGTGGCATTATTTGTAGTCTTTTATTATAAGTTAGATTTCAACAAGCTTTAATACAAACTAACGATATTGAAAGAAAAAATAGTTCAAATCGGCAAATCCGAACTGTTAAATCATAAACCGGTAAAATTAGTTGGTCCGGCTAATCCAACCAACCCCTGATTTGATTTTTATCGTTCCCAAAACCGTAGCCAGCAAAATTTTCATCATAACTTGTTGAACCGTATACACCCGGGTTGAAAATTAAAAGAAGAAAAAACATAAATCAAGAGAGTTTACTTATTAATAACTTAATATAAAAGCTATAACCACATCATTTAAACCAAAATCTATCCTTATCAAGAGCAAAACAAAGTCAAAAGTAAAACACTAAAATTTAAAGAAATTGAACCAAAACAAAGTCAAAAGAAAAACACTAAAATTAAAAGAAATTGAACCATAGGAAGTTAATTTGACTAATAAATAGTAATCCATCTTCAAGCTCAAGCAATGGCAGGCATGTCCTTTAGCCACGGGTCCAACGGCTTCCCAATCGAGTAAACAATAAACCCAATTTGCCTTAGCTTTGCAACATCTACTACATTCCTGCCATCAAACATATAAGCTGGTTTTGGCATGTTGTTGTAGATCTTTTGGTAATCAAGACTTTTGAACTCGTCCCACTCGGTTAGTATACAAATCGCGTGTGCATCTTTAGTTGCTTCGTAGGCATTATGAACGACTTTAACACTTTGCTTCACAGCATCTTCAGTTATTTGGATGGTCGAGCCAAGTTGGTCCCAGTCAAATTTTGGGGTTGAAAGATCCTTAAATATTTGTGCCTCGGGTACTTGTGGATCATAAATGACTAACTGAGCTTTATCATTTAACAAACCTTTACACACATCAATTGCAGGGGTTTCTCTTGTATCACCGGTGTCTTTTTTAAATGAGAATCCTAATATGCCAATCTTCTTTCCTGATATTGTATTAAACATAGAAGATACAAGTCGATTCACAAATCGATTTTTTTGGTAGTCGTTGATCTTTATAACCTGTTTCCAGTAATTTGCTACCTCTGGGAGACCGTTGCACTCACATATGTACACCAAATTCAAGATGTCTTTTTGAAAACAAGACCCACCAAACCCGACGCTGGCGTTAAGAAACTTAGACCCAATTCTCGAGTCTTTACCAACCGCTGATGAAACTTGAGTAACATTTGCACCAGTAGCCTCGCATAGTGCTGAGATTGAGTTAACAGAAGAGATTCTTTGAGCCAAAAAAGCATTAGCCGCAAGCTTTGACAATTCAGCAGACCAAAGATTGGTACATATAATCCGTTCCTGTGGGACCCACTGAGCGTAAATATCTTTTAGTGTTTGAATAGCTTTCAAACCACCCGCGTTTTCTTCACGACCACCAATGAGAACACGGTCAGGATTAAAAAGATCCGTAATTGCAGTACCTTCAGCAAGGAACTCCGGATTTGAGAGCACGTGAAACTCAATACCTTTACTGTTGTGGGTCAAAATCTTCTCAATTGCTTCTGCTGTTTTCACTGGAACAGTTGATTTCTCAACTACAATTTTTGAAGACTTGGATACATCAGCTATCATACGCGCAGCACTCTCCCAGTATGTCAAATCAGCCGCTTTTCCAGCTCCCAAACCTGAAGTTTTGGTGGGAGTATTCACAGACACAAAAACTATATCTGCAGCTGCAACATGTTTCTCTATTTCATTACTGAAAAACAGATTTTTACCCCTGCATTTCTTCACCACTTCATCGAGCCCAGGCTCGTAAATAGGGAGTTTATCACTGTTCCATGCTGTGATTCGAGGCACCGAGATATCAACAACAGCCACTTCAACCGACAGGCACTTGAATGCAATCACAGCCATGGTTGGGCCTCCAACATAACCAGCTCCAATGCAACAGATTTTCACCATCTTTGTTTATTTTCCTTCTTCCTTAACTAATAAAACATAACAACAACACACTTAACATCATAACTGGTTATATGAACTCGTATGTACATAATCTGTATGTAATCGTAATCGTGTTTTAAGACCAAAGCAAGCAAGGTTATATTTTCTAAGCAATCATAAATAACATGTATTTATGCATGAAAATTTAAATAAAACGTTGATTATAAGCTTAATCTTCTTCAACATATTCTCTAACAACAACAAGCATATTCAAAACCTACTTGATGTAAACATAAACAGAAGAAAATAATAAAATTCACACACAGTTTCAGTATGATAATCAGATCCAGATCTAGCATTAATCAATCGATATAAGCAAACACGCAAATAAAATCAATCAAAATAAAGATTAAGAGGCTGCGTAATAATGGAAAATAATTAAGAAAGATAAAAGTAAAACCACTGACCTAACAGAAGAAGAAGAGAGAGATTGAAAGAGAATAGATCCAACGTCGGGTTGTTATGGCGAGTATGGAGGAGATAGCTATAAAATGGGTTATTTTTTTTTTTCGTTTATGGATTAATATAGATATCTACATACACACATTTCAAGAAATTCAACTAATCTTTGATTCATCTCTTCTAATTAATTAATCATCATCACATATTTTGTTTTCTTTTGAATCGCAACCTTCCACCCTATTATACCGATAATTCTAAATTTTACTCTTGCTTAGGATTAAACTTGACGTTTCCTAAGTGGGTTAGCCTCACATTGCAATCACGTAAATTAAAATGTATAACTTTTTTAAATACATTTAAATTTTAGAATATCCAGCTAATTTTTTTATTAAAGATTATCCAGCATAAATTCTTTTTACTTTATAATTTATTTTGTTTTACTTCTTGCCGTCTCACTGGAGGTATAAAAACCTATGCGGGTCTACTGACGCGGAAACTAACCCGGGTCAGTTTTGGAAAAACAAAAAACCGGTTTGGGATGAGTTTTTTTTTTTTTAAAATACAAGTGCGGCCTGAACCGGTTTGTGACCCCGGAAAAAACCAGATTACCAGTTTATATCGTTAAAGGCATCCAATGGCTATAAAGCCTATTTTTGGCCGTTGGTATCGACCAAAACTCAAAAAGGAAGAAAACTAAACTTTTTTTTTAGAATGGCCAACGAAAACTTTATTAATGAAGCATAACTGGGCAATCAACTGTTACCCAGCAATCTTACATCCACCAACATAAACAAAAAACAGAATGATAAGCATACATTTTAAACCCTCACATTCGATAACTCGAAATTACACCAATCTTCCCAAGTTAGAGCCAAGCTTTTCGCTCGATTTCTAACCATAAGTCTTTATGTCCTTTATTCTTCCAATGTTCGGCTGTTTATTTTCTAATACCGCCTCGTTTCTTGACTTCCACAAGACCCAAACGGCCACCTGTATAACCGTTAGGACCACCTTACGCCACTGCCCAGAACGTGGCAACCTTTTATGGACCGAAAACAGGTCCTTTAATTCTAATGCGAAGATCGAGGGGAGTCTACACTCTACACCAAGCTGCCACAAAATCCCAAACTTGTTGAGCCAGAATGCAACCCACCACCAAATGTGCTGCTGTTTCATCCTCTTGGCCACATAATTTGCAACCCAAGTGCGGGATATGAATGTTAAGGGTCAGTGGCGTCTCTGAGAATTCATGTACCCTGTTCGAGGTCAAAAAAATGTGCCCTTATATCTTAACGATAAACAAGGCATTTACGAAAATGACAAAATCGTATTATTCGATAAACAATGTGTAACATCCGCCAAAAACGGATCTCCGATACCCATCCGTTTTGAAAACCGGATCCTAAACGAACTTTTTTTATTTATATTAGATGTCGCGTATTTAGAAACTACTATAACTAGTTTTTTCGGGTTTAAAATATTAATTTTATGAATGAAACTTGTTAGTCCCGTTAATAATTACAAAAGAAATAACTAACCTAGTTATAAATTTTAGATTAAACTAATTTCCTAATTGAAGGGACTGATTTGGTAATTCTTTAGAACTTTTAAGTGCAGGGACCAGTTGTGCAATTATTGGAAACTGTTAAATGAAACTCAATAAAAAAGAAGTGAACCAAGGGACTCGAACCCGGGTCTCACCGGGCCCAAAGAACTAACCAAAACACACGCGCCACTGCACCAAAGATCATTTTATGTATTTTATTTGATTCGATTTCTATTTATTAACATATATATTAGTTAAAAAAGAAACACGTGCCCCTCGAAATCACGGGCCCTGTGCGGAAGTCCTCCCCGCACACCCTCATAGCCGCCCCTGTTAAGGGTAATCTTGAGTAAGATTTTGATACTTATCTTTTTTATAGGTTTTATTTTCTTTCAAATATACAAAATACATATAAACTTGTTAATCGGTGTTACTTGATGCTAATCTTGGTTACTTGATGCCAATCTCTACCAATGTAACGTCTTAGAAACTTAGGGGGCGTTTGGTTCGCGGAATGTATAGGAATTGGAATTGGAATCCCTATGGGAATTGGAATTTCAATTGTAATTTGATGGATTCCTTTGAAATCCATACATGTGTTTGGTTAATAAATGTATTAATGGAATTAGAATTTAAAAACACCTAAAAAGACAAAATTACCCCTAGTTATAAACAATTGGAAAAAGTTTTAAAAATAACTATTCTAGATAAAAATTCAAAAAATTATAAAAATTCAAAAAAATAATAAAAAGTTTTTAGAATTTTTTGGATTTTTTATTATTTTTTGATTTTTTAGAATTTTTTGGATTTTTTAGGATTTTATGGATTTTTTATTATTTTTTTGAATTTTTATAATTTTTGGATTTTTTAGAATTTTTTTGAATTTTTTTGACTTTTTATAATATTTTGGATTTTTTATTATTTTTTAGAATTTTTTTTATTTTTTAGAATTTTTATTATTTTTTTGGATTTTTTTGAAATTTTTTGATTTTTTTGAATTTTTTGGATTTTTTATTAATTTTTTGGATTTTTTAGATTTTTTTTGATTTTTTTATTATTTTTTGGCTTTTAGACAAAAATGAAAGGGTAAGGGGTTATTTCCGTAAATTTGGAAACATTCCCTTGGTTTTTTAAATTTTCCTTTGAAATTGAGAAGGAATCTGAATTCCATTATATGAGGGATTTTGTTGGAATTGAAATCCAATTCCCTTCAACTAATTTGTCCAACCAAACAAACAAAGGAATGGAATTCAAATTCCAATTCCCTTGAAATCCTATGAATTCCTGTCAACCAAAAAGACCCTTAGGTTTCATCGAAAGGGTTGTAGCCTAATGGTATCAATGTCTTTGTTAAGGTATAGTTCCTCTTAAAGTGATAAGAATTCAACTCTGCGCAAAATAAAGTAACGGGACAAGACTAGGTTACTTTGCAGTTAGGGAAAAAAAAACAAAAAAACTTTCAATTTTTTTCCAAGTATAAAAGAGTTTAAATAAATTGTAGGGTTTAAGAGTGAATTTATTAAACATGAAGGAGGAATAACAATATTCTTGTATAAAGCTTTCGTAGTAAAAAGGTTTCGGAATCAAGCATTTCGCACACATACATACATAGCAGCAGCTCATCAGCAGCCACCATTGATAAAAATCTGCACCTTCTCTCTCTCTCTCTCTCTCTCTCTCTCTGAGGTAACTTACTCTTCGATCTTTCTCTTCGATAACTTGTTGCAGAATCGTTATTCAGTAATGAATGTCTGTTTCGTCAGATGAAGTATTAGGGTTTATGTACAAAATACTCCCAAGTTAGCGTTTTATAGTCCGCAATCGTAGAACGAATTGATTTGTTGCACTTTTTGCTAAACGTTCGGTTTGTTTACAACCCTATGTGTGATTGATGAATGAATTTCTAGGTGCAAGTTTTGAGAAATAGTAGTTTGAACATGAAAATTGACGATGATGTGAAGAAATTATTCAGAGTAAGCTAATATGGCTGTAGAAACATTCGATTCTGTGTTTTTAAGAGAATTGCAGAAACATTATATGGTTGTAGTTGAAGATATTTTAAAAAACTCATTTGGTTCTTTTTGCGTGGGATAGATTGTAAGCTAATAAATCCTGCTACTTGTAATGAAAGGCTGTTTATCTGATCTAGATGTAAGTTTCTGGCTGCTTGCTTCTGTTATCGCCACTGCTAGTGTTGGGATTTCAGTTTGTGATCTTTTGATATTGGGATTATATGGATATTCTTTATTCCAATGAAATTGTATAAAAAAGATTTTAATGGTTATCAGGAAAGCTATTCTTATTGTCAATTGATGTGCATGAAATTGTATCATGTTTTAAAATTATCGATGTTGTATACGTTTGATCAGGAAATGGAATATCTGCATCTATTCTAGTGAGAATTAGGAGTTGGCAGCATCCGTCTAGACCAAATACCCAACCCAGGACCTACCGAATGCATGTTATCGGTATGGCTGTTGTTTTGGATTCGTGTAGTAGTTTGTTTGGTTTAAACTCGGAAAAACTACAAGATTCCACAACCAATAACATTTATTCAGTCAGTCTCAGGTAGGTCCGGGGTTAGGTAGTCGTGTAGTTGCTCTAGACCGGATGCTGCTCCCTCCTAGTTCTCATTAGAAAAGCTGCAGATATGACATCTCTTTATCCTACTCAAACCGATAAAACATCGATATTTTAGATCAATTGACAATAAGATTAGATTTTCTGATAACTTTTTCATCAAAGTTCTTTTTATATAAGTTCATTGGACTAGAGAATATACTGTTTGAAGGTAGTACTGGATCTCATTTTTTTTAATCATAAGCATCTTAAGTAATACTTCAATTCCAAGAACATTACCTTCCTTTAATGAGCAGCCAAGTAATAATGGATTCACTGTTTGAAGGTAGTACTAGATCTTGACTCCTTCATTATGTTAAAATTACCACATATCACGAAAATTTAGCCGCTATTGACTTTTCAAACCATCGTACCCTGGCTTTTCTCACAAATAAAGTGTTCTTGTGAAAATGTTAAAAACAAGCATATGCAAGAATGAGAAAAGGCACCGTTATACTTGGCTGTTAGTTGCAAACTACCATTGTTCTTGGGAATTTCAATAAAAAAACCACACTTCGCATGATGAGCAATTCTGGACAAATAACCGCAAGCATAAATCTTTTACTATTTTTTCTGCACCTATGTTGACATTTTTTGACAGTAACCCACTCCTTGTTTCAAACATCAGTCTTTCTTTACAAGAATTTTGGTTTGTACCTAACAAAAAACGTAAGTACAATGGTTAAAAAAGTCAGTAATCAAAACTCCACTCAGTATAACCTATGTTGTGATCATAAACAGGTTTTTCTTGTGATCATTTGCCCCACACACGCAATCAATAAAGAAACATCTGTGTCTGCATTCTGCAATCAAACTTTGATGGCATTGGTCATAATATGTGGTCAACCAAGCAGTGGGAAGTCAACAGCTGTGCTTTGCCTAGCTGAAGCTCTAAACAACATAGAACCTAAACCTAATGTCCGAATCATCGACGAAACATCCTTTCATCTCGATCGCAACCAAACCTATGCAGAAATGACCTCCGAAAAAAACCTGAGGGGAGTACTTAGATCAGAAGTCGATAGGTCACTATCGAAAGACAACATTATAATAGTAGATTCCCTTAACAGCATAAAGGGCTACAGATACGAGTTATGGTGTCTTGCACGAGCTGCGGGAATCAGGCATTGTGTTCTCTTCTGTGACGTTGAAGAAACCGATTGTAGAAACTGGAATAAAGAGCGCAGGGAGAAAGATGGAATTTCGTATAACGATGGTATATTCGAAGATTTAGTTAGGAGATTCGAGAGACCCGATAGAAGAAACCGATGGGATTCACCTTTATTTGAACTATGGCCGTTTAAAGATGGGATAGATAAATCTTCTCCTGCTATTATAGATCTTGTATCTTACATAACCAAGAAAGTTGACTCGAAAACCCGAGATGTTAAAATTTTGCAGCCAACAATAGCGACACAAAGTGCTCGGTTTACAGAGGCGAACTCACTTTATGAAATGGACCGAGCCACACAGGAGGTGACCAGTGCTATTGTTGAGGCTCAATCATTAGCCATGGGTGCGCCCGTGACCGGACTTTCTATTGGTCATGACTTGCCAGCTATCAACATTTCAAGGTCAGTTGGGTTACCCGAGCTTCGGAGACTAAGAAAGACTTTTATAAAGTTGACCGGTCAATCGAGCTTGAGTGGGCTACCGCCGCCTTTGGATGCTGAGAGTGCGAAGAGAATGTTTATCGACTATTTGAACCAAGAATTTGGAAGTGGATGAAGAATGAACCAAGAATGTTTATGGACTGTTTTGACACCACAATTTAAAATTCCTTCTTGTTTCAGTTTTGTTCAAGGCTAATTTTGTGATAATTTCGTAACTTTTTTTTGTTGTATTCAGCCAAAAAAAGCTATCCTTTACTTGAGTTACTGTTGACTTTTTGAAGAACATACCTTTTTTTTTATTCTTTGCAAATTAACCACTATTTTTACAAAAAATGCTAACAAAATCCTGTTGGTGTTTGTAACAAAGGATGAAATATGATTAAACACAAAATTGCATTCGTTTGCTTATACATTAGAGGTAATTTTATGTCAGAATTTTTATCAATACGAGTTTGTTTTATCACGAGTCAAAACTGTACTTAAAATTGATGTTTTAGCATTGGATTTTCATGATTGGTTGGTTTTAGTTGCAAATGGCTCGTTTTTCCTCATAAGAGAAGACGGTTCTTTTAACTCTTCACTCTAGAGTTAGGTCAATTACGTTTATGTAAGTTGATAAATATAATCATGAGTTAAATAAAAAAATGTGTTATTTTTTAAAGGTGAATGAATAATGAGACGAGTATTACATTATTTAACATATCTGCCCCCATGGTCTCTATTACTAATCATTTTGGCCCCTAAGTCTAGAGATCACGGGGGTCAAAATGGTTAGTTATAAAGACCATGGGGGCCAAAATGGTTAGACTTAGGGGTCAAAATGGTTAGTTATAAAGACCATGGGGCAGATATGTTAAAAATTCTTATTTTGGGCTAATAGAGTAAAAGTGATATAACCACAGGGACCAAAAACGTAATTTACTCAATAAATATTTATTGTTCTTTGTTATTTTTACATTAATGTAATTGGAATTTGTGTTCGTCGGCAAGACTGATGCATCAATCATCATAACAACAAATAATTTGTGATTGAGCATGGTACGAGTGTAAAGCATCTATGTACAACTACTCCAATGGTTTTTAAATGTATTTTACAGCTCAAGTTTTGAAGGTGAGAGTTATTGAAAGTTGGAACAGGAAGCCTCATGTCACCACATAAAGTGAGTTGTTGGACCAGCTAATATCATCCATTGAAAGTGGGCCTATTGGGTTTCATTTATTTCTCCTCATACATATAACCATATACGTATTTATTTCTTTATGTCTGCACATGCACGCGTATATGTGTGTGATCATGAATACTTCAAATTATTACATACATACTATGTCCAATAATAATATGTATACGAAATATTAAAAAACTATATGCACATTATTATAACTTAACGTCAGTTATACAGCGTCAAGAACCGTATGTCGAATCAAATCATATGGTTTTAAAACTTTTATATGCTGCAAACTTATAGATCAGATGAAGATCATAAGATACAAAGATTTATAGTTTTATCCTTTTTTCAACAAATAACTGTTACAATAATACAAACATGACGAATATATATAAAAATTATTACCACTCTTGAAAAAGAAAAGAGGGTTTACAAATTTAAAGCTAAAAGATAATAAAGTAAGATCCTAAATGTTTTGTCAATGTGGGTCCAATAATGGTTTAAATTAGATGTCACTCATTTGCTACAAGCAACCTTTATGTTTGTCAAGATGCATTCGTTGATTGAAGATCATGAAAATAAAATCTTGACTTTTGAATTCGAACTCTTTTTCTCATTAAGGCTTCAAGATAACCATTAAGTTGATATTTAACTTGAGTCTAAGTCACGTCTACTAATGTTAATCTTTATTATCCTAAACCTTAATCATTGTACATCGTCAACGGTTAACTACTTAATAACTAGTGGAATTCCTCCGCGCCTTACGGCGCGAATTCGGTAAGTATTAGTTCGATTCATTACAATATTAATACGACACCGACACTCAGTATAGGAATTAGAAGAAAAAATAAAAAAAGTCGTGACATTCCTAATGGATTTTAACAATAAATAAATAAAATCTTCAAGTAAAACTAACCAGTATTTAGGACTCGGGCATTGCAGCGAGACCGTTAAACCAAACCAAAAAAATAGACGTAAAAATATTGAACCGCAAAATTTATACCAAAACGTAAAACAAAACAAAACAAAATTTCAAAGCGTTATTGCAAAGACGTTGACAATATCCGAAATCTTATGTAAAACAATGATGCATGTTGCGTCGATATCGGTAAACCAAACAAAATTAGATGTGAAAACGTAGAATCATGTACGCGCGTTATGGCGTGTTAACTCGTAACTCAATTTGGTTTAATAATAATAATAATAATAATAATAATTGAATAAATAAATAAAGTATAGGGTTTATTAAAATTAAAACTAAACCATAAGAGTTATTTGGTACTTATACTAATACCCAAGGAAAGATTTTTACTTTTAATAATAGTCTAGGGAAGAAAACATAAATACTTATATGCAACAGAGAGTTGTACCGAAGTTTTAAGACTTGTGCATATAGATAAAATAAAAAAATAGTGGATTCCACATGGCATCCATTCACTAGCCTACAAAGTTCATCAACGAATCAAAACACTCAAAAAGAAATAGTGCAGCCTCCTCGTATATGTTTTTTTTTTTTTTTGAACGGCCAACATAATTTTATTAATAATATAGCAAGATGCTACACCATAATTACATCCACCAAAACATTACTCATACAACAATGATAAGAGAAACTAAACTGGGAATACTTCGAATTTGCACCAGGCCTCCCAAGTTAGTCACACCTCCTTTGATCGGTTTTTGACCCATAAGAAGCTCATGTTCTTGATCTCCTCAACAACCTTCTGCACCGATACCTGACCTTGGTTGAATACCATATTGTTTCTCATACGCTAAACGCTCCAAAGGTAAACAAGCGACACCGCATACAAAGCTTTTTTTCTTCGCAAATCCTTGAACATGGTTATGGTATTCCAGCAAGTCCTTTAGACCGAAGATGAAAGAGTTCGGGATTTTACACCATTGCAAAATTATTGACCAAACGGTTTGAGCGAATTGACATGATGTGAAAATGTGCTCGCAGCTTTCGGGAAAATCATTGCAAAAAACGCAGCAGGTTGATTGCATTTGGATGCCACGGATGCTGATTGCCACCTTCGTTGGAAGTCTATCGACCAAACCTCTCCACCCAACCACACCGACCTTTTTAGGCGTCCAATTGTTCAACACAAAGACCTATTCCGGAACCTCTCTGTGTTGTACTTGAAGCCAGCCTTTGTGTCATACCCCGATATTTCCATGTATTACCGGTGGGCCCGGTGGGGAGTATCGTGACGTAGTTGATATCATCATAGTCAAATAATCACAGTTCAATGAACAACGGAAGTCTAAAATAATAATAATAATACAAACCGATTCGAAAGTACAATAAAATATTATACAACGGATTGTAAGTGGATCCCCAGGCGGATCAAAACAAAAGAAATATTGTTCAACAGATTTAAGCATCAAAAGCTTGCAAGAATATTTATTTGATACTCGGAGTAGCCAGCCCATTACGCGTAGTACCTGCACTTAATCTTTTTGAAAAATACGTCAGTTTATACTGGTAAATACAATTAATTGACTCTTTTTTAAAAGTGTTTATAAAATTGATTTAAATGCACAAGGCACAAATATTCTTTTATAACTTGGGACAATTATTTAAAAATATACATCCAATACCAATGATTTGTGCTTAGAATGCGTTGCTAGATCTCTACTCTAGAAAGCTATACAGGCAACAACGAGCGCGGGTTGACCCGGGGATTCTTGTATACAGATTTATATGTTTGTCGTACGTTCAAGATCCGGGATAGAAGCCGGAACAAGATTAATAGACACACCACATAATATAAACCCACGGCAAGTTATCCTCAACAGGCGGGTATATCTTTTCACATACGCACTGTCAGGTGTATGCCTACACCCCGTGCTTAAGTTGTGACCATTTCTTTGAATGAGCCAAAGATATCCAGGACACGGTCATTAACCCCCCAAAGGTTTAAATCAAACAAAACAGATTAAAACAGGTTATCTCAATAGTTTAACCACTATTCGGTTAAAGATTCAATACCCGACCAAGCGGTATTATTAAATACCGTATCCCAAGCCCGTATAAGAGAAAATAAGTTAAAAGTATTTACCTGAGCTTAAAATATAATTTTATTCCCAGTCGTATATCAATCAGCAAGTACAAGTAGCTTTTACTGGACTCCTAATCTGGAACGAAGGTTTTAATAACCTATTAGATTCCTAACGGGTCTTATTTAAGTCTTAACTTAGACCGGTTAGTTTTAAAGAAAGGTTTACGGTTCAAAACGCAAGATTAAGCGAAGACCGGATTAGAGTGTGATTTAGACCCGAAAAGTTTGAAGACTTGTATAAAATGGGTAAACTAAATACATTCTGGATTTTGAAGTAAAATGTGAAGGTTTGACCCATTTCGGCTAATTTATGCAAACTGGTTACATAAACCGTACCGAACGCGAAAATGCATAACGGGTAGCCAAATGAGCCATGCACATGTTCCACAAGTTAATATGCTTTAAATATGTTAAGATATCAGTAGGATACCTTCCATTATGCCCAAAACGAATTTAAAACCAATTTAAGCCCCGTAAGGGTATTTTGGTCATTTTAAAGTTCATAAAAGAGGTTAAATAGCAATCTGAGGTTCTGGTTTAAAATAATCAGCAAAAATATTTATTTTAATAAGTTATATCAGTAAGATATTATATATATGTGAAATTTATCATTTATGACCAAACTATGCATCGTAGGGGCATTTTGGTCATTTCACATATGCTATAAAGGTCAAATTTGGAAGTCTGAGTTCAAAACTTTTACTTACTATTAAAGTAAAAAAAATTTATCCATAACATCAGTAGGTAACAAGCCTTAGGTGCCAAATATGGTTTTAAACCATACTATGCGCCTAAATCGCATAAAAGTCGGTATTTGACGATATTCAGGTTGATTAAGGAAATCTGAGATTTTGATCAGCCTTTACTATTTAAAATAATTTATTTAATATATAAAGTCAGTAGAAAAAGGTTTGACATGTAAAGGATGTGTAAAACTTATTTTATTAGCGAAAAGGGCATTATCGTCAATTACCGAGCCTATGCAAGAACTCTATGTTATGATCAGTTTAAAATTTAATAAAAATCTCCAAAAATCCCTAAATATTATATTACATCAGTGGGTAGAAAGTTTGGTGTCAAAATTTGGTTTTAAATGTGATTTATACTAAAATGCCATTTAATTAATAAAAACTTTCATTTTACGATATCGCGCATAACTTTTATTTTAGACCATGAACTGATGTCAAATTTTCAGGACATACTTATAAATCAGTAATAAAGGTTTTTGTCCTCTCACATTTTCAAAAATTTTGTTTTTATATCAAAAGGGCATAATGGTCAACATTTAAACATTTAACGGAAACATGTAAATGATTCAGATTTCTAAGGAACCATATAGTATAATCTCAGAGGGTTATACTAACATGTAATATGGTCCTAAAGAAACCCTAAGGCATATCTAACACAAGCTAAATCTGGTCAGAACTGAAAGTCAAAGCAAAAGTCTACTTTTGCGACTTTCGGTTGCGAACCGAGCCTAAACTCAGAATTGTCGGGTTGAACATGCCTAAACATGTTCTTATATTATTTACCAAGTTATTTTAATGTTAAAACATATTCCATAACTTCTACATTATTAGTTGTGAATTAATTTATAAAAACTGACCCGTTTGACTTTTTATTAAATAGTTTGACCCGACAATTGACCAAGTAAAAGTGATAATCAGTAGGTTCCCTTTTAAGGGTTTATTACCTACATAATTACCAACTCATAGCCACTTTCAATTCGAATAATGGCTGGACCATTAGTGATTAATCACCAAGTCAAAGCTTAATTACGATAACTTTGACTTTCGGTCATTAAGCTAATAAAACTTAAACTAGAGAGGCTAAGAATGCTTACAAGAACTCTTAGCATGAGATTAGAACTGAAGAAAACCTCCTTGAACACCAGGAAGCTCCAGATAAAGAGTTTGAGTGAAATTTGAAAGTGTGCAAATGAACACAAGAACCACAAGGGCTTTATATAGGAGTTTTGAGTCTCCAAGATCAATCCATATGTCCCTATGTTGCTACCAGATGTTCCCATGTGTCCCTAGTGCATGAAAAACCATTTGCTCAGTCCCTGGTATCGAAATCAGCCATGCAATGGCAGTGTAACAGACTGCAACATGCAGCTGTCCTTATTTTCTGTCACTTGCACTTTTACGCGGGCCGCGTAAGACTTATAAGAAGTCTACGCGGGCCGCGATAATGGGGAAATCCGGTAAAAAGTTTCTAAACTTTTCAATTTCAGTCCCTGGTCCAATGTAAGTTTATTTAACTTTCGTTTATTGCACTTATGACCCCCATAGTTAACTATTAAGGTCTTTGGGTCACATATTAACTCCGTTAAGCTCCCGGTTAGTTGCAAGATCACCCGAAACGACTTGTTTTTATCAAAACTTCAAGAGATTACTATCCAATATTTTTAGAGCAAAATATACAATCGTTACAATGTTTCTGGGATCGTTAAAAGGTCATTCAGAGGTAACTTTTAACACGTTGACACTTTTAACCCCTATGTTTCGTAAGATCCTTAATTTACGCACAAACGACTTTCTATGTTCGACAATTTATTCATTTAAGAATACAGACGTCGTGTGAGGTCAATCAGAGGCACAAGATTGGCATGTTGACACTTTGGATCCTTTTACTTACATCTTTGCATTGTTTGACAATTTTAGTCCCTCGAAAACAATTCATTATACATTTAAAGTCCATGACACGTGTTTTTATTTTATTGGTCATGATTTTGCGAGGTGTTACATCCTCACCCCCTTAAAAGAAATCTCGACCTCGAGATTTATCTAAATAAATGAGGGTACTTCTGTTTCATCGTGGATTCAACCTCCCACGTATATTCTGGGCCCTACGGGCATCCCATTTTACCTTCACAATCGGTACATGCTTCCTTTGAAGTTTCTTAACCTGTCGATCCTCGATCGACAAAGGTTTTTCAACGAACTTCAAGCTCTCATCTATCTGCACGTCCTTATGTGACATAGCTAGCGATTCATCGGCTAGACATTTCTTCAAATTGCAGATGTGGAACACATTATGAATCCCACTGAGCTCTTCTGGCAGATTTAGCTTGTAAGCCACAGTTCCGACACATTCGATGATCTCGAATGGTCCTATGTATCTTGGGCTCATCTTGCCCTTCTTGCAAAACGCATCACTCCTTTCCAGGGTGACACTTTGAGTAGCACTTTGTCGCCTACCTCGAATTTCAGAGGTTTACGTCTTTTATCTGCGTAGCTTTTCTGCCTATCTCTGGCAGCTTTGAGACGATCGCGGATTTGTACAATCTTATCCGTTGTCTCCAGGACTATATCTGGTCCTGACAGTTGGACATCTCCAACTTCCGCCCAATAAACTGGCGTTCTACACTTCCTTCCGTACAAGGCCTCAAAAGGCGCTACTTGAATACTCGAATGATAATTATTATTGTATGAAAACTCAATCAACGGAAGATGATCATCCCAACTTCCACCTAAGTCGATAACACAAGCCCTAAGCATATCCTCAAGCGTTTGAATTGTACGTTCGCTTTGCCCATCCGTCTGAGGATGATAAGTAGTGCTGAAGTTTAAACGGGTGCCTAAAGATTGCTGAAAGCTTTTCCAAAAATGAGATGTGTATCTAGTATCCCTATCGGAGATAATAGATATCGGCACTCCATGAAGAGATACTGTCTTATCTACGTACAACTGAGCTAGCTTGTCGGAGCTGTGTGTTTCTTTAATAGGTAAGAAATGAGCTGACTTGGTCAGCCGATCGACTATAACCCAAATAGTATCATTCCCATGCTTTATCTTTGGTAACTTAGTGATAAAATCCATAGTTATTATTTCCCATTTCCAAGTGGGAAGTTCAGGCTGTTGCAGCAAACCTGACGGCTTTTGATGTTCGGTTAAAGCCACATAAGTGGCTATAGATTTCTTCAAACCTATCCACCAGTAATTTGCCTTTAAATCCTGGTACATCTTATCACTGCCAGGATGAACTGAATATTTGGAGCTATGAGCTTCTTGAAGGATCACATCTCGAAGTCTTCCATAGATTGGAACCCATATTTGACCATTCAATCTTAGGATTCCATCTTTGCCATATGACAATTGATCGACAGTCACTCCTAACTTCTCATTCGGATAGTTAGCTTCTAATACAACATCCTTTTGAGCGGCTAACAACCTTTCATTTAAGCTGTTCTTTAATTCAATGCTCTTAGCATTGATTCTAATAGGCTTAACCCTTTCCTTCCTGCTCAAGGCATCAGCGACTACATTCGCTTTGCCTGGATGATATCGGATTTCAAAATCATAATCGTTCAGCGTCTCCATCCATCGGCGCTGTCTCATGTTAAGATCCTTCTGGTTAAACAGATGTTGAAGGCTCTTAAGATCAGAATAGATCACACACTTTGTTCCATAAAGACAATGCCTCCAAAGCTTCAGTGCAAATACAACGACACCCAACTCCAAATCGTGGGTGGTGTAATTCTTCTCGTGCACCTTTAATTGACGTGAAGCATATGCAATAACTTTACCCTTCTGCATAAGCACACATCCCATGCCTGTGTGCGATGCGTTGCAATAAACAACAAAATCTTATATTCCTTCTGGCAATGTCAGTACAGGAGCATTGCTTAACTTTTGTTTAAGGATATCAAAGGATTCTTGCTGCTTGGGACCCCAGTCAAGCTTGACATTCTTGCGAGTTAACGATGTTAGAGGTGCAGCAATCCTTGAAAAGTTTTCTATAAAAAACCTGTAGTATCCTGCTAGACCCAAGAAGCTGCGAATCTCTGTGGGTGTCTTCGGCTCTTGCCAATTCATAATGGCTTTAATCTTGGCGGGATCCACCTGGATACCACGCTCACTTACTACATGTCCAAGAAATTGAACTTCTCGGAGCCAAAACTCACATTTAGAAAACTTAGCATAAAGCTTTTCACGTTGTAGAAGTTCAAGTATACTTCGCAGGTGGTTTTCATGATTGGCCTGATTCTTCGAATATATAAGTATGTCATCGATAAAGACAATGACAAACTTGTCCAGGTATGGCTTGCAAACGCGATTCATGAGATCCATGAATGCTGCAGGTGCATTAGTGAGCCCAAAAGGCTTCACTAAGAACTCGTAGTGACCATATCGAGTTCTGAATGCAGTCTTATGCACATCTTCATCTCTGACCTTCAACTGGTGATAACCTGACCTCAAATCAATCTTGGAGAAATAACTTGCCCCTTGCAGTTGATCGAACAGATCGTCGATCCTGGGCAATGGATATCTGTTCTTAATAGTGACTTTGTTTAGCTCGCGGTAATCGATGCATAAACGCATTGATCCATCCTTCTTCTTCACAAACAGAATCGGCGCTCCCCAAGGGGACGAGCTAGGTTGAATAAATCCTTTTGCCAACAAATCATCCAACTGTGTTCTCAATTCTTTCATCTCAGTTGGTGCCAACCGATAAGGTGCTCTTGCAACTGGTGCTGCTCCAGGAATGATATCGATCCTGAGTTCTACTTGCCTATCTGGAGGTAAACCAGGTAACTCTTCAGGAAACACATCTGGATATTCAGAAATAACAGGGATATCTTAGATCTTGAGCTTTGGTTTATCAATGGTTACCTGTGCCATGTAAATGACACAACCTTTCTTCAAACACTTCGATGCCTTAAGCATAGACACTTGCTTGGGCAATCCATACTGAGTATCTCCTTGTATTGTAAGCGGCTCACCATACGGAGTCTTGATAATCACTTGCTTCTTATCACATACAATCTGGGCTTGGTTGTGAGACAACCAATCCATGCCTATCACTATGTCGAATCCTGCCAATTTCAACGGAAGCAAAGACAGTGGAAAAGAGTGGTTCCTAATGGATATAAAACATCCATTTAATATAGTTGAAGCAGTCTCTATCGTACCATCGGCCAATTCGACTTCATATTTTATGCTTAGGGTTTTAACAGGCAGATTTAAAATTTACAAAATTTGTTGTCTAAAAACGACTTGTCTGCACCCGAATCAAACAATACCCTAGCATAAACATCATTGATAAGGAATGTACCTGTTATAACATTGTCATTCTGAATGGCCTCCTGAGCATTCATTTGAAAGACCCGAGCATTGGTCTTTTTAGCCACCTCAGGCTTCTTTGCATATTTTGGGCAGTGAGTCTTGATATGCCCCTTCTCGTTACAATTGTAACAAGTTGCATCTTTCATCTTTTTGCAATCTAATGTTCTGTGCTCGCTTGATTTGCAGATCCCACAAACTCTAGGATGCGATTGAGACTTAGATTCAAGCCTGCATTTCCTCAAATGACGCTTATGGCAGGTTTTGCATTTGGGTTTCTCACCCGACTGTTGGTTGTCCTTTTTAAACCCGAAACCCTTCTTGTACTCTGAGTTCCCATTATGTTTCTTATCAGAACGGCGTAAGTTCTCATCCTCACGTTTCCTTTTCCCTTCTTCAGAATTCTTGAGCGATCTCTGCCTAACCGCATCGAGAGTAAGATATAAGGACAGATCAACCACTGACCTAAAGGTGGTAGGTCTAGATGCTTTCACACTTGCCTTGATTTCCGGAGCTAAACCTCCAATAAAACGAGCTATGCGTTTTGGTTCCGGTTTGACCAAATAAGGAACCAATCGAGACATGGTGTTGAAACTTGTAAGGTATGCCTGGCAATTTAAGTTCTTCATGACCAAGGTCAAGAAGTCAGTCTTAATTTTCTCAACTTCATGTTGAGGACATAAATTTTCTTTGATTAGAGCAACAAACTGATCCCAAGTTAAGTTATACAACGGGATATTCCCTGTAGGTTGGATTAGAGACCTCCACCAAGCTAAAGCTTCACCTTTGAAAGATTGTGAAACAAACTTCATAATGTCCTGTTCTGCACAACCACTATATCCATCTCATCGAGCCAAGTCATACAATCAATGGCTCATTTCTCCCCTGTGAAGTCTCTGGGCTTGTAGGAGACGAAATACTTGTAAGAACAAGTCTTAACTCGTGGTTCTTGATTAAGCACAACTTGTTTGGATGGAACACTTCTCTGATTTGATGAATGATGAGAATCGTCCTTCTTTGACTCATGTGTTTTAGAAAGGGGGCTTACTATGACCCAACAGATAGAGTCTTCGAACGAGTATTACTTGGTTCTTTAAATTGTCTGTCAAGAGCTCTAGTAACAGCGTTGTCTATCAACGCTTGAAGATCTGCACCAGCTACGTTTACTCTGGTGGTATCATTCCTCTCCCTTGGATGACTGTTAACCTCTTCTGATTCAGCCATGTAGCTTGATTGCTACATAAAATGTCAACAATAATTTATTCAGAAGTTTTATTATGGAATTGTCATTGTGACAATTCATTAACCATGGTGGATATAAACCATATTGGCTAATTTGTTAATCATATTTATTCAGGATTTTTATTATAATTTATCCTAGTTATAAAACATTAAGGATATTATTAGTGGCACAAACGGCCCAGTCACAAGGACAATTTTAAAATTATAAGCCATGATCTCTTAAGATCGAGGCATTAAAGTTTGAACGTAGTTCATTACCTTTCCTTGACAGGGAGTCGTAGACTACTACTGTCTTTTGTCTCATTGGACAATAAGTGTGGCCTGTAGGCACTTCATCGCTAATGGATGTCTTATATTATGTAAGAGTAAGGAATTGGAGAAATCCAATACCAGGATGACATGTGTGACTTTTACTGAGTCATATTTGCCAGGAGTGCTAACATGTTTTCAGATGTTATATAGGCTAGGTTATACCTTTAAGATTCCTTTCAATATATTGGCAGATCAATTACAAAAAGGAATGATATTTTAATTTATTTCCTATAATATATTCATACATGATGACAATTGGAATTTAAATAAAACATTCCAATAAATTTAAAAGAAGTACATAATTGCCCTAAACGGGACTTTTAAATAAATAACTTGTCCACATAGGGACTAAAAAAAGAAGAAATACAAGTACTCGCAGGGACTGAATACATATATAAATGTCCACGCAGGGACTTAATTGAAATTTAAAATTACAAAACAAATAAATAAGGAATTTCAATAATCCCTTTTCTTCTTCCCCTTTATTAGGTCTGCCAAACCCTTAAGTAGACCTCGGCGGCTTCTACGCTCCTCCTAAACCTCTCGTTCCACCTGGTTCAACCTCTGAAGGATCTCTTGCTGCTGTGGTGGTTGGATCTTTGGCGGCTGCTGATGCGGAGGTTGAGGAGGTGGTGGGTATTGATACCCATATGCTTGGTACCCAGTTTGGTATGAAGCTGCGTAGGGTCCTCAGGGTGGAGAGCATTGTAGTTAGCCGCCTCAAGGTACGTCGACGGCAGGGGCATTGTAATAATTGTAACCCGGGTAAGCTGGCTACTCAAATGGGTTATACGCCGCTGCACCAGCGTATGAAGGAATTGGGTTATCATAACCCATGTGTGGTGGTGGTGCGACTGGCACAGAGTAGACCTCAGAAACTGGGTTTGAAGGCCCACCCATTTGCGGGTCTTCATACAGTTGCGGGTAGTGGTTGCCACTAGAGTGTTGGGGGGTGCTGAAATGGAAAACCCCTCGCACGGACATCCGTGCACCTGATCTTCTTCGCCTCGCTGGTTCTGGAGGCAGTTGCTGCTCTAGCGGTGGTCGTGGTGTGACCTCCTCAAAATGTGGGTCCTCAGAGGGGACCTGTTGGTGTGGTGATGAGTTGTGGGAAGGTGTGTACTCCCACTTATAATTACTCCACCATTGGGCAAATGAGTCAGGGCCTCTATATGGCGAACCATGGAAGGATGATCCGTCTGAAATCTCAATGAGATGTGTCGGCGTCCTAGATGGCGGCATTTCTGGATCTGGATCCTCGTCCATATCTATATCATAGGCTTCAGGAAAGTGGTCTTCCGGTCCCAATGGGTTATTGCCCATTGGTTCTTCATTCTGGTTTGCCGGGTTGAACCAGCTCTGGAAGTATGGGGTCGGGTCCTGGAAGGCACGGTGTGAACTCGACCGCTGCAATGGTATGAAGGAGTGGTATGAGTGATCGGACTCGTTGTCTTGATGGAGCCCGAATGAATCGTGATATGATGGCGAGGAGCTAAGCGAGACAGAGCGTCTCGCAAGCTCTAGGTAAGTTCTCCAATCCTCGTGAGGACTAGAGCTAAGGTTCGCTGATGGTGTTCGCCGGTGGGATGGCCCGGCCTCGTGGTCATTCCTAGCAGTTATTGATGCCTTACCTCTTCCACCTCTACCTCTAAAAGGTGGCGGAATCTTCTTTGATCCTGTCAAAACAAACAAAAGAAACCAACAAAAGAAAAGCAATAAGATTAGGATTAGTCCTAAGTTATTAGTCTAGACTCGGAAGTCAAGGAATGTGCAACTGTGTCATTGAGATTATTAAACACAAAAAAGCTAGTGTTTAATTCACTCAATGTTGGCTCTAATACCAACCTGTCACACCCCGATATTTCCACGTATTACCGGTGGGCCCGGTGGGGAGTATCGTGACGTAGTTGATATCATCATAGTCAAATAATCACAGTTCAATGCACAGCGGAAGTCTAAAATAATAATAATATAAACCGATTCGAAAGTACAATAAAATATTATACAACGGATTGTAAGTGGATCCGCAGGCGGATCAAAACAAAAGAAATATTGTTCAATAGATTTAAGCATCAAAAGCTTGCAAGACTCTTTATTTGATACTCGGAGTAGCCAGCCCATTACGCGTAGTACCTGCACTTAATCTTTTTTGAAAAATACGTCAGTTTATACTGGTAAATACAATTAACTGACTCTTTTTTAAAAGTGTTTATAAAATTGATTTAAATGCACAAGGCACAAATATTCTTTTATAACTTGGGACAATTATTTAAAAATAATATTGTATACAGATTTATATGTTTGTCGTACGTTCAGGATCCGGGATAGAAGCCGGAACAAGATTAATAGACACACCACATAATATAAACCCACAGCGAGTTATCCTCAACAGGCGGGTATATCTTTTTACATACGCACTGTCAGGTGTATGCCTACACCCCGTGCTTAAGTCGTGGCCATTTCTTTGAATGAGCCAAGGATATCCAGGACACGGTCATTAACCCCCCAAAGGTTTAAATCAAACAAAACAGATTAAAACGGGTTATCTCAATAGTTTAACCACTATTCGGTTAAAGATTCAATACCCGATCAAGCGGTATTATTAAATACCGTATCCCAAGCCCGTATAAGGGAAAATAAGTTAAAAGTATTTACCTGAGCTTAAAATATAATTTTATTCCCAGTCGTATATCAATCAACAAGTATAAGTAGCTTTTACTGGGCTCCTAATCTGGAACGAAGGTTTTAATAACCTATTAGATTCCTAACGGGTCTTATTTAAGTCTTAACTTAGACCGGTTAGTTTTAAAGAAAGGTTTACGGTTCAAAACGCAAGATTAAGCGAAGACCGGATTAGAGTGTGATTTAGACCCGACAAATTTGAAGACTTGTATAAAATCGGTAAACTAAATACATTCTGGATTTTGAAGTAAAATGATAATGTTTGACTCGTTTCGGCTAATTTATGCAAACTAGTTACATAAACCGTACCGAACGCGAAAATGCATAACGGATAGCCAAATGAGCCATGCATAGGTTCCACAAGTTAATATACTTTAAATATGTTAAGCTATCAGTATGATACCTTCCATTATGCCCAAAATGAATTTAAAACCAATTTAAGCCCCGTAAGGGTATTTTGGTCATTTTAAAGTTAAAAAAAGAGGTTAAATAGCAATCTGAGGTTCTGGTCTAAAATAATCAGCAAAAATATTTATTTTAATAAGTTATATCAGTAAGATATTATATATATGTGAAATTTATCATTTATGACCAAACTATGCACCGTAGGAGCATTTTGGTCATTTCACGTATGCTATAAAGGTCAAATTTGGAAGTCTGAGTTCAAAACTTTTACTTACTGTCAAAGTATAAAAATTTTATCCATAACATCAGTAGGTAACAAGCCTTAGGAGCCAAATATGGTTTTAAACCATACTATGCGCCTAAATCGCATAAAAGTTGGTATTTGACGATATTCAGGTTGATTAAGGAAATATGAGATTTTGATCAGCCTTTACTATTTAAAATAATTTATTTAATATATAAAGTCAGTAGAAAAAGGTTTGACATGTAAAGGATGTGTAAAACTTATTTTATTAACGAAAAGGGTATTATCGTCTGTTGGATCGCTGTACGATCTGACTGAGTCGTTCAGAAGAGTCGTTTATCCGAATCAGAGGCGGAATCAATGAAACGGACACTCGATGTAATTATAATGTCTCTTATATTGATATGATACTGATTTACAACCTGGAGACGATTCGGCAGAGCTTTGCTACTCAGATCCGAAAGTTACAAATGATTTAGCTTGAATGGTATTT
Organism: Helianthus tuberosus; assembly: GCA_030545235.1. Lineage (NCBI taxonomy): Eukaryota > Viridiplantae > Streptophyta > Magnoliopsida > Asterales > Asteraceae > Helianthus > Helianthus tuberosus. Next base: position 159,211,769 of record CM060418.1, on the reverse strand, counting down.
ATAGTGGAGGGGGTTTAGCTTGAAATGACATGCCACTTTCAAGGGAAACCTTGATTTAGCTTGAAATGACACATGACACTTTCAAGGGAAATCACCACTTTCAAGCTAAATTACATTAAACATACTCTAAAACCTCCTATACTTTCATATAACAAGATCTAATCTAACAATTACATGATACAAGACGAAGTCAATAGACGTAATGCACTAACAGACTCCCCCTCGGATATTGACGAAGTCTTCAGTGACTATTCTCTGTTATGACACCTTCTTCAGTCTTGATCATTCTGCATCCTCACTCAGATTGTAACATTGTAAGCATCCATCACTTCTCTTTATCAGCTTCACACTTTAACTCTTACACCAGAATCTCATCACTGGTTCAATCATCAACAACTTTATCATCAGCAGGCTCCCCCTTTCGTCAAGCTTCCGTACTTTTAGGGATCGACACCTAGCTTTCCAGCTACAAGCTCCTCCTAACTTTCAGCTTGTCTTCAGACTCCCCCTAAGACTCTGCTCTCGGGATCGTAGTCTGGAATCTCATCTGCAGTCACTCAAACATTTATAAGTAACAGCATTTCAAATTTCAGCTATCCAGGAATTGTAACCTGGCTCACTTAAACATTCTAAACAAACAAATTTCATGAATTTGGCAGTTTCATCGAATCGGAAACTAGCTCTATAACAGTATAAGCATTCAAATCCCTCACAGTTAATCAACCAAGTCCAAACTAATGACCTTGGAGATATCACAAACTGTTTTTGAATTTTGATTTTAATACATCAAGTTTCAAATTAATGAACTTGTTTTATTTTCAGAAACACAATCAGCATACTTAGATTTTGAAACTCAGTTCTCAGACATCAGTTGTCGAAAATAAAGCAGAAATCAAAAATCTTTTTGTATTTTCTGAAAATATAAAACAATAACGAAATATATACAAACATATTTACAGACAATATTTTTGTTTGAGTTTGCGTTAGAGGATCATATCAGATTTTGACAAATCACAAGTACCGTTGAGCTTAAAATCACATTACGCATTAAACAATTCACTTAGATTGTCGATATACTTGTCCACTTTAAATTCTCACACAATTTTCAATCTGTCCAGGATACGAATTAAGTGTTTTAGAGACTTAAACTTATACGTGTGTCCCACCTCTTGAATATACTCCCGTATCCAGATCCCAATATTCAGTCTTACAGGTAATTATAACACAAATGATATCTGTAAGGGGTTAATAAATTATGAAGAATCATGAGAGCTCAGGTCAGAACTACCGTTCAGCAGAGAGATCATGACTCAACTTGGGTGTGTCCCCTTTAGAGGATCTTTTTTACAACAGCATTGCTAAGCAATTTTATTGTCTTATCATATATGCTGAGGTTGATGCTGTGTTTCAAGCATTGCGGAAAGTATTATTCGAGGACTAGGTCAGAACTTCCATTCAGCAAAAGTCCCGGAATAATACCCCAGATATCACTGAGTATAAAGACCTAGTATATCAGAAAAAGGAATCTTTCAAACAAGATTTCAGGGGTTACCTATATATCCAAGTAGTGTTCCCCACGAAATAAGCAAGTTTAAATTTATGTTTATATCCCGAAAAAGTTTACTAAATGTATAAAAATCTACCGACACATCCACAGTGAGATCGTTTAACACATTTAAACTTTCCATTTCTTTAGCGTACTGTAACTGTCTACTGATGTACTATCATTTCCTCTTTTTACGCAAAAACTCAAATTTTTGAATTTTATCATGTTTTTGGCTTTTTCAAAATTTTCAAATGTTTTTGTATTTTCTAACAATATTACTCCCCCTAAAATGCAAAATCATATAAAGAAAATTTGACAACCAATACTGATAGCTTTGTCTCGCCATCCATTTTCTGCATCTCATGCTCAGTTTTGCAGAAAATCTAATATAAAGTACCCCCATGATTTACAACCCATTGATCTTAACAGTTTGAAAACCGTTTTTCAATCTGATGAAAGTAATCATGTTTGTTCAGCCGGGAGGGTTTCGGCGTATTCAATCAACACTCCCCCTTACAACAAACTATTTTCCCATAATGATTTCAAAACACTTAAGTTTGTATTAATCAGAATGGTTTTTCTGGAAAAAAATAGTTTGTTTACCCATCACTTGTCGGTTCGGGGTAATCTCATCACCTTGTTCTCTTTTAACCATTTTGAAATTTTAACATTATTAGGTCAAACACCACTATCACTTGTAGAAAATCAAGTACAATTTAATGTCCTTGATTAACCACTTGTAAGACGAAATATCACAGTTACCATCCTGTGAATTTCTTAAGAATGATGCCGATACCTGCTTCACACTTACCAACCTGGAAGCTCCGGCAAGTCAGAAATTCAACCAACAGATTTATGTACCCAAGCCTGACCAGTCTTGGGTGTGTTTTGAACATTTCTCTTTTCTTCATAAAATTCTTTTGCCCCTTTTACCTTTCCATCAGCCATCTTGCTAAAAATATGTTTAACATTGCTATTAAACATTTTTCCATCATCAACACCTTTTGATTTTAGGTTTGCGGCTCGTAATGGTGGAAAATTCTCATCATTCATTAATGGAACTGTCTCTTCCTTTTTTACCTCAACTTGTGGCTCCTCTGATTTTGTGGAATCAGATTCATTGCCCGATCTTGGCTTGTCTGACTTGAATGAGCCAGATTCATTGCCAATAACTTTCTTTTTCTTCTTGTTTGTCCTCAGATTTGCATATGAAGAATTCGATTTTCTTGACTTTGCCGTCGACTGAATCGATTCATCGGAACTTTTATTCAAACCAACCGGTGAACCCGAAGACAAAATCTTCTCCAAATACTCTCTCGCCTTCTTCCTCTTTTTCTTCAATCTGTCTCTCTGCCCCTATGAAAGCTTTACTTTCTTATCTTCCACTTTCTGTTCTTTGGGCTTGACAGTGACTAGTTTCTTTACCGTTCTCTGAGATTCAACCCTCAATCTTCCCATCGATCTCCTTGGGCAATTTCTAGCAATATGTCCTCTGATATTACATTCAAAGCATCTTCTTGTCTCACAATACCAATTCTGGCAGTTAACAGCAATGTGTCCTCTAACACCACAGGGGTAGCACACTCTGTTATCGTACCATCCACTTCTGTCAGTCCAAACCTTCAGATCATAACATTGTTTGGCTTGGTGATAATCATTTATCCTCTTCAATGCTGGATTTGTCTTTTGAGCACTGTGGTCAAACCTGCACCACTTATTACCATCAATTTGTGAATTTTCATTTACAAATTTTTGTGATTTTTTATAATGATTTGATGACTGAACTGATGAGCTTTTATTTTCATTTTTAAAATTTTTCGAATTTTTAACTTTTTGTTTCTGTTCTACACTCTTCTTAACAGGTTTTTGTTTAGAACATTCACCTGTTTCAGTAGATTGCAAAACAGTATTTTTAAATTTTTCTTGTAAATCTAAAAATATTTTTCTTTTATTTTCTTTTTCTATTTCATCATCAGCTTTGTCATCACAATCTTCAATTTTGACTTTGTCAAAATTTGTGACATTGTCACTTATTGGAACAGAATTGATTGGTTTTGGACAAACATGTGATGTAGAATTCACAAAACCTTTCAATTTATTCTCAAGCTCGGTAATTTTATTTCGAGCAATTTCAGCTTCATTTTCAAGCCGAATGATTTTCTGAAGATGAGAATAGATTTCAATTTGTTTTTCAAGATTATTGTTAAGAATAACAGATTTTTCATCTTCTAAAACCTTCATTTGACTTTGAAAATCTTTTTCAATTTTTAATTTTTAATTTTTAAACTCTTTTTCTTTTTCTTTTAAAACTTTGTTTTCCAATGTCAAACTGTCCACATTACTCAACAGTTTGAAATTTTCAGTTTTTAGTTTTTCACAGTTCAAGTGCAACTCCAAAATATGTTCATCATCAGCTTTCTTTTCAGCTTTCAAAGTCTGAATATCTTCAGTCTATTTCTTCTCTTCTTGAACAATCTCAAAGACTAGTGTGTCTTCTGCAATCTCTTTCTTGATCACTGGTTCAGATTTCTCAGATACAGACTTTTCAGATTCTTCTTTCTTTGAAATTACTTCCTCAAAAATCTTCTGTTTTTCAATAACAGCTTCTTGTATAACTTCTTTAGTCATCACAACTTCACATTTTGTTTGACTTGAAATCTGCTCCTCCTCAGAATCTGAATCACCATGATCAAATATTGGCATGTTCTTAGCTTCTTGATCATCATTCACTGCCAACTGATTACCAGTAGCAATTTCATCATCATGATCCCTATCATCTTCAGTGAATTTCCTAGGCTTCAGACACTGACAGCTGCTGTCCTGTACACTCCCTGCTCCACAGTCGCAAAAAAACCTACTTGATTGAGAGTAGACAACACGATGTCCTCGATGACATACATCTGCACAAACAGAACAACAACCTTTTGAAACGGTCAGATCACATGTATAACAGAAATACCAGTGCTGTTCCATAAAATTTCTCCCACTGATCGTAAATGTACAAACTTTAGAAGCGAGGGCTTTTTCACTGTTACTATCATGATCAACCTTACTGCTTGACATCTTCAAACAACTTGAGACAAACAAACAAATCGATACGAAATTCCACTTTTCAAGAGAAATAGGACTCTCAGGCGAAATCACTAGTTGATCAGTTGAAGCGAAATCAGCTGATATAATTTCAAGCGAAATCTTAAGCTAAATCTCAAGATGATGTTTTGAAGCGAAATCAAACAATATGTTCAAGCGAAATCAGACTTTTAGACAAACATCCACTTTCAAGCGAAATCAAGACTATGCTGTTTCAAGCGAAATCAAATCTAAAACAGTTAGTTCAAGCGAAATCCAAGAACCCTATTTTGCTTGAACTTGTCAAGCGAAATATTCTTAATACAAGTCCAACGATTCAAGCGAAATCCAACAAATCTATTTCGCTTGAACTTTTTCAAGCGAAATCCTTTGTTTTTCAAGCTAAATTGCACTGTTCGTTCAAGCGAAACCTTGTTTTTTATCCATTTCAGTCATTTTTAATGCGAATTTCGGTCTCAAACTTTCAAGGCTTTGTTAAACTACTGTTTTGCATGTTCAGTGAGAAGTTCAATCCATTTTGACCATGGAATCTTGTTCAGTTTAAAAAAGAAGGTGTAGAAGTCAGAATCTAATTGCAATCGAGCTAAACTCTTCCTCCTGTGCTCTGATACCACTTGTTGGATCGCTGTACGATCTGACTGAGTCGTTTATCCAAATCAGAGGCGGAATCAATGAAACGGACACTCGATGTAATTATAATGTCTCTTATATTGATATGATACTGATTTACAACCTGGAGCCGATTCGGCAGAGCTTCGCTACTCAGATCCGAAAGTTACAAATGATTTAGCTTGAATGGTATTTATAGTGGAGGGGGTTTAGCTTGAAATGACATGCCACTTTCAAGGGAAACCTTGATTTAGCTTGAAATGACACATGACACTTTCAAGGGAAATCAATAAGAATTGATTTAGCTTGAAACTGTCAAGTGACATTTTCAAGGGAAATCACCACTTTCAAGCTAAATTACATTAAACATACTCTAAAACCTCCTATACTTTCATATAACAATATCTAATCTAACAATCACATGATACAAGACGAAGTCAATAGACGTAATGCACTAACATCGTCAATTACCGAGCCTACGCAAAAACTCTATGTTATGATCAGTTTAAATTTAATAAAAATCTCCAAAAATCCCTAAATATTATATTACATCAGTGGGTAGAAAGTTTGGTGTCAAAATTTGGGTTTAAATGTGATTTATACTAAAATGCCATTTAATTAATAAAAACTTTCATTTTACGATATCGCGCATAACTTTTATTTTAGACCATGAACTGATGTCAAATTTTCAGGACAAGCTTATAAATCAGTAATAAAGGTTTTTGTCCTCTCACGTTTTCAAAAATCTCGTTTTTATATCAAAAGGGCATAATGGTCAACATTTAAGCATTTAACGGAAACATGTAAATGATTCGGATTTCTAAGGAACCATATAGTATAATCTCAGAGGGTTATACTAACATGTAATATGGTCCTAAAGGAACCCTAAGGCATATCTAACACAAGCTAAATCTGGTCAGAAATGAAAGTCAAAGCAAAACTCTACTTTTGCGACTTTCGGTTGCGAACCGAGCCTAAACTCAGAATTGTCGGGTTGAACATGCCTAAACATGTTCTTATATTATTTACCAAGTTATTTTAATGTTAAAACATGTTCCCTAACTTCTACATTATTAGTTATGAATTAATTTATAAAAACTGACCCGTTTGACTTTTTATTCAATAGTTTGACCCGACAATTGACCAAGTAAACGTGATAATCAGTGGGTGCCCTTTTAAGGGTTTGTTACCTACATAATTACCAACTCATAGCCACTTTCAATTCGAATAATGGCTGGACCGTTAGTGATTAATCACCAAGTCAATGCTTAATTATGATAACTTTGATTTTCGGTCATTAAGCTAATAAAACTTAAACTAGAGAGGCTAAGAATGCTTACAAGAAGTCTTAGCACGAGATTAGAACTGAAGAAAACCTCCTTGAACACCAGGAAGCTCCAGAGAAAGAGTTTGAGTGAAATTTGAAAGTGTGCAAATGAACACAAGAACCACAAGGGCTTTATATAGGAGTTTTGAGTCTCCAAGATCAATCCATATGTCCCTATGTTGCTACCAGATGTTCCCATGTGTCCCTAGTGCATGAAAAACCATTTGCTCAGTCCCTGGCATCGAAATCAGCCATGCAATGGCGTTGTAACAGGCTGCAACATGCAGCTGTCCTTGTTTTCTGTCACTGGCACTTTTACGCGAGCCGCGTAAGACTTATAAGAAGTCTACGCGGGCCGCGACAATGGGGAAATCCGGTAAAAAGTTTCTAAACTTTGCAATTTCAGTCCCTGGTCCAATTTAAGTTTATTTAACTTTCTTTTATTGCACTTATGACCCCCATAGTTAACTATTAAGGTCCTTGGGTCACATATTAACTCCGTTAAGCTCCCGGTTAGTTGCAAGATCACCCGAAACGACTTCTTTTTATCAAAACTTCAAGAGATTACTATCCAATATTTTTTAGAGCAAAATATACAATCGTTACAATGTTTTTGGGATCGTTAAAAGGTCATTCAGAGGTAACCTTTAACACGTTCACACTTTTAACCCCTATGTTTTGTAAGATCCTTAATTTACGCACAAACGACTTTCTATGTTCGACAATTTATTCATTTAAGAATACAGACGTCGTGTGAGGTCAATCGGAGGCATAAGATTGGCATGTTGACACTTTGGATCCTTTTACTTACATCTTTGCATTGTTTGACAATTTTAGTCCCTCGAAAACAATTCATTATACATTTAAAGTCAATGACACGTGTTTTTATTTTATTGGTCATGATTTTGCGAGGTGTTACACTTTGACACTACAGACCGTAAAATTTCCCGATGCATTCAGCGCCCACTCCCAGCGATCTTTGGTGGGGTTCAGTTGAACCTGGTTCAGCAATTGCTGCAAAAGTTGTTGATCCCGTACCTCGGAGGCTGACTGAGGCATTCTGGCCCAGTTCCAAACTAACTGGTTCCCTGCCACGTCGGACACTAAACGCTCCGCAACACTACACATTTTGTTGGACTCAATGTTGAATAATGTTGGGAACCGAACAGCATGTGGGATTTCGCCAAGCCAGACATCAATCCAAAAGAGTATGTCTGATCCATAGCCCACCTTACCCCTTATAAGCTTTGCCAAGTCTAAGTTTGATTTTTGAAATTCCTCTGAAATATTCCAGATTTGTTTCCAAGGGCCTGCTATGGCAATTATGGCTGGAATAAAGTTCCAAGATCTGGACTTGTTATGGATTGCCCAAATGACTTTCCTCCACAATCCATCTCTTTCAACTTTAAATCTCCACCACCATTTAGCAAGCATTGCTAAATTTGCGTCCCGTAGCGATCCGAATCCCATGCCACCATATTCCTTCGGAGCGATCACCTTTTCCCATGCAATCCAATTTCCTTTATTTTTGTCTTCCGTCCCACCCCAGAAAAACGTTCTTCTCAAGCTTTCCAGATATTTGATCACTTGGACCGGGGCTCTATACATAGAGAAATAGTATGTAGGCAGTGCATTAAGGACCGACTTGATTAAGGTGACTCTTCCGCCATATGATAATGTCTTTCCTTTCCAAATAGATAGTCGACTCTTAAAAATCTCCATTATGGGCTTCCAATTCTTTACTAAGTTCATATTGCCCCCAACCTGAAGGCCTAGATACTTGAATGGAAACGTACCCGCCTTACACCTTAGTGCATGTGCCATATTGTTAACCTCACTATTTTCCTCTCCGACCCCGTATAACTTACTCTTCAGCAGGTTCACCTTCAATCCTGACTCCAAATGAAAGCATCTAAGGATTCTTTTGAGATTTATGGCGTTCGATTTAGACCATTCACCAAGGAAAACAACATCATCTGCATATAAAAAGTGTGAGAGTAGGGGACCCGATGTTGTACACCTAATTCCGCGAAACAATCCAACAGAGCATGCCTTTTTAATAATTCTAGTGAGAGCCTCCATGGCTATGATGAAACAGAAATGGCGATAGGGGGTCTCCTTGACGAAGACCTCGGGAGCAGTCAAACTCCAAGGTCGGAGATCCATTCACAAGGACCAAGGCATGCGCCGAAGTCAAAGTCGCCATAATCCAGCCGCACCATTTTTCCGGGAAGTTCATTTGGGTCATAACAGATTGTAGAAAATCCCAAATGTAGAGAATCATATGCTTTATGAATATCAACTTTAAAGAACATGCATGTTTTCTTGGTAGATTTCATCCAAGCTAGGAGTTCATTAAGGACCAAAGGTCCATCCATGATGTTGCGTCGACTTAAAAAAGCAGATTGCTCCTCCGAAATTAGCCCACCAATGACCTTCTTGAGCCTATTAACCAAGACTTTAGAGATTACCTTAATGACACACCCAATAAGGCTTATCGGCCTGAAATCGCTAGGTCGTAACGGGTCCGTGACCTTGGGAATTAAGGCAATAAAGGATGTCGTGCAGCTCCTATTAATCATGCCATTTTCATAGAATTCTTCGAATACCTTAATGAAGTCATTTTGAAGCCCTTCCCAACACCTTTTGACGAAACAGAAATTAAATCCATCCGGGTCGGGTGCTCGGTCGCCTTCGCATTCCCACACCGCATTCTTGATTTCTAGAACCGTGAATGGTGCTGTCAGGTTCTCCGCTTCCACCTCCGATAAGGTAGAAAGATTATTGCAAACAATGGGGGGCGGGTCTGTTTCGGTTCAGTGAATAGTTTAGCATTGAACTGAAAGAACTGCTCCTTGACGATGATTGGATTTGTCGTCCATTCCCCCGCCACCAACACCCTATTTATTCTACTAGAGCTAATGTTCGACTTCACCACCAAGTGAAAAAAATTGGAATTCTCATCTCCATCCAGAGCCCATCTGGATCTGGATTTTTTCCTTATGTCCATATCTTTCAGTCGATTCATTTCCACCAGGAAATGTTTATATTCAGACCTCAGTGCTAATTCTGTTGGAGCTAAGTCTCTCTCTTCGGCCAATAATTCCAGTGTCTCGACCATTTTCCGTCTTTCGTTGTATAATATTTCCTTGTCCCTATTTTTTTCCGCCAGCCAATCTTTGATCCTGCCTTTTAACCATCTAAGTTTGATAGCCAACCCGAGGTCAGCTGGCCCATCAAAAGAGAAGGATCTGCACATAGATAAAGTAAATTCCAAAAACCTATCCATTTCGAACCAAGAGTTAAAGAACCTGAAAGGGATGTGCCCGTAGTCGGTTGGGACATAATTCAGGAATAGTGGCCGGTGATCTGTTATGTTCCTATCCAGAGCAACTAATGCCGAGTTAGGCCAGTTTTCAAGAAAGCCAATACATACCAACATTCGGTCAATTCTGCTTAATTTATCACCATGATCGGACATGTAGGTAAATTTTGCCCCACCCAACGGAAGATCCGTTAAGGCAGCAAACAAAATGAATTCATTAAATGCCTTCGTATTTAACGCAACGAATTTTGAGTTTACTCTTTCCGATGGGTCTCGCACCTCATTAAAGTCCCCCATGAAGATCCACAACCCTTGTCTAGAATTTTTGAGGTATAAGACATCCAACCATAGAAGTTTCCTTGTTGGAGGGTCATTTGAGGTATAAGACATTCAACCGAATCCTAGTTTGTACCAATCTGCCACACACACACACACACAAAAAGAAGCGATTTTTAATTACCTCTTCACATGAGAAGATAGTTGGGTCCTAGATAGACGCCAATCCACCCGATCTCCCTAGTGAATCCACCCATGCCACTTGACACAAAGATCTACCCCAGATGTTGTTAAATGGAAAACTGTTCGATTCCTCCAGTTTTGTTTCTTGAATAGTAATGAATTGAGCTCCGTAGCCGGTCTTCAAGCCACGAATCCATTCGATCTTCCGGTTGTTCCATACCCCCCCCCTAAGATTAACAGATAGGAAATTCATTGCTGACCTATCAGTTCACCTTCACCAGTAATTTCCTCCTTGGTATCCGGTTCAAACCCAGCCAACTTAATTCCAATCAAACCTTTGACCTCTATCGTAGCCGCCACTTCCTTATCAATTTCCTCTTCCCCTGCATTCCGGTGTGATTCAGGGTCTATTGAAACCCCTAAATCCACGGTAGCCGGAACCGTACCAACCGTGTTATTGTTTCCATCATGATTGTCCTGTTGGCCCAAGTTTTGAGTCGGTGTCTCCCCAGCTGAAGTACTCTGTACATTAGCTGGGGCGTTGAGAACTAAACCTTGAGATGTAAAGGGTGTGCTACCAAAGTAAGCTCTTATTAATGGGCCTTGTGTTGATCCAGCTGAAGGTGGGCTGCGCAGATTTCTATTCCTTTTGCCCAGTGGGGCAATTGGTGTTGGGCCTTTTGGCATAGATGGCCCACCCATAGTAGGACAATTCTGGTCCAGGACACTTCTGTGGGGACCACCAAAATTACCAGAATGTGCAGCACTGTTATCGACCCCACCATCATTAGCATTCCTAGGAATCCCAACCGAATTCACGTATTCCCCATGCAGTTCTCCTCCCAAAGTCGGCTCCTTGTCTGATGACCTTTTGGGTGCCGGCGTTTCAACTTCATCGTCGTTCCGGCGATCAGGATCAACCTCCGGGCCATCTTGGACTCGGATCTCCCCTTCTTCGAACGGGTCCTCCACCTCCATATTCTCGGCATTCTCCCTGTGATCGAATATTGCTTCAGACTGATATCCGGTAAAATCCGGCTGCCAGGACATCGGTTCCTCGATAACCCATGCTGGAAACACCCTACCTTTCCACTGCACTGCCACTTCTTCCTCTATCCTATTACGAACTTCCGTGACCACAACGCACGAGCCACTATTATTTTCCACCGACCCCCAGCTGAAGTCTGAGTTTATTATGACATCACCAAACAGCCTACCGATCTTATCATAAATTGTATCATCCCGTAACTGAATCGGAAGACCATGGATAACCAGTTTTGCAGTTCGAGTAAACGAAATGTCTTCACCCTCCCACATTTTTACGTTCGATAAAATTGTTGTCCACCATTGTTTTCCTTCCTCTAGAAACTCGTCGCCATGTTCCGTTCTTTAAAAGTAAGGAGTATGCTTAACCCGCCAATATAGGAAATCCCTACTTCATTAAACCCCCCACGATAGATGGCTTGTTGAACACTCGTTAGTGAGTTCAAGTTTTTTGCCTTGCCGACCACCGATCTCCCAATGCAGTGATTGGAATAGATCGACCCAGTACCTTCAACCGAAACCATTTTTCTATTACTAGCCATACCTTTCCCACCTACGACATCGCTGAATGTTTGGCCTTCTTGAACCCTTGTTGTTGCAGGTGGAATATTTGTTTTGGGAACCCATGCCTTCGGCCCACCAGTCATGGCAGGTTGTGCAAATTTCTATCGGTTCTTGTCATATTTTGCCAACGACACAGAAAATTTGGCCTCGAATAACTTCACTGTATTCATGGTATACAATGTTTGTTGCATGTCTACCACCCCCACATATCTTACAAATCCAAAACAGTTTCCACGAGAGTCCTTCTTCTTTGCCACATATGCATCTGTGATGTTTCCAAAGGGTTGAAAAGCCTTTCCCAATACTGTATCCGTAGTTCTGTCCGGAAGGTTTGCCACGTAAAATGTTATCTCCTGTTTGTTCCTCTTCCTCTGCTTCTGATACTGAAACTCCGATGATGGGCCGCCTCCATATTCCTTGGCTCTAGCCGCCATTATCCGGTGTTAACGAAGCTGGGTGACACCCAAGAGGCGAATGGATTAGACAAAAACCAATTAGCTTGAAAGGTTAGATCAAGACTTGCAATCCAACAAATCAATTAAACCTCACACTCTAAACGGATTATGCTTTCATCGTCGAGCACTCTTAGCGAATTCCCCAACTAAGTAATCAAGGAGTAGTTCCGGCAAGGTGAGTAAAAACCAACAGATTAAGAAAGAGACCAGAAAACCAATCCGAGCCCGGAAGGCGAATGGAAGAGACGGATAAGCCGAGATAGGGAGAAAGGTCAAGCCGAATGGAGGCGACCTCGCACACTGTCCCAACAAGATCCCTCTTCGTCGAGCCACAGGTGGTCGGAAGTGAAGAGTCGCTCGAGAGAGAAAGATGAGTTGGGTTTTTTAAAACTATGTGTGACTTAAAGAAGCCATTTTTAACCTCGCATGTGTTATTTGGTAAATAATAGATGGAAAATTTTACTACTCCTTTGATATTAAAACAAAAACTAAAAGTGAATGTAAATCTTTAAATAAAACCTTGTCAAACCACCACTAAAACAGAAACATTGAGGCGATAGAATGATTGTCTAATAGCACATGATCAAACTAATAAAGTTAAAATTTTCATTTATTCAGTTTAAATATCCAAAGAACAAATTCAAAGGACAACTAGCTTCTTCAACAAACAAACAATAATTCCAAATTAAATTTAATCTAAGTCCAAGCCTCCGATGTGTGACAAGTCTTGGAATATCATCAAACATTAGTACCTGTAACATGTGGGAAAATCAAGTGATAACTTTGAATAGTTAGTGAGTAAATATAGGTCTAGGATACATATAATAGGATAAATTTGCCAATCTTATGTCAGTGGTAAATATCACAACCCTCCTAAAATATTTATAAATACGCCTATACGTTCTAAAATACACCCCGTATACAAAAAGTAGGCCCGAAGTACCTTAAAATTAACAAAAATCAAATAAAAATAATAAAATATGTCTGTCGCGGGGCGCGACAAACTTCACTTAATCCATCGCGGGGCGCGACAGCCGGGACACCAGGGCGCACCAGATCGTGCCACGTGTCAGCCTCGTGTCAAACCTACCCCATGACTTGTCAAAGCTAGGGCCTACCCTGCCTAGCTATAACACCTCGAAAATTCACGTCTTATAATGTATTGACACGTGTCATAGGTTTGAACGTGTGAACGAATGTTCTAGAAGGACTAAAGTTGACAAACCTGGGAAGTATGTGAATATAAGGGTTCAATTTGTCAACAAGGGATAAATATACATTACAATAACCCTTCATGATGTTTATACCTTCAAACGAATAAATCATGGATCATACGAAGCTAAAAATGAAAGAAAGTGAGAGATTACAAACTACAGGGGTTAAATGTGTCAACATGTTTAAAGTATACCTCTGAGTGACCTTTTAGCAAACCCGAAGCTTTGTAACAATTAATTATGCTCACTAGACTGCACGATATAAATTTCATAAAGTTTCGTTATCGTATGAGAAAGTTATGATCAATTTCGTATACAAGGGGTTAAAAGCGTCAACGATGAAGTTTATGACTTTTCGGGTGATAACAAAGTTAACCGAGGACTTAACAAAATGGGTATATGTCTTGAAGCCCTTATAAGTCAAATTGGAGGGTTCAAAATGCAAGAAATAAAGTCGGAACAAAGTTTTTATGGACCAAGGACCTAAACACAAAAATCAAAAATTTGATTTGATGCAGATGGGGCGTCGCGCCACGCGAGGCTCCCTATGGAGACCTACGCGTGCCGCGATGGGTCTTCTGACTCCGAAAACTTTGCTAGGTGTCTGCCATTTCCATTCTAACCGACTTATCTTGCCTTTTATCATCACCAAGGGTTGCCTAGGCTTGCTTAGGGACATTAGGCACTTGTTGATGATCAAGGATCAGTGGTAGCATGATTTGTCAACAATCTATGAGATTTTGAACACTATAAAAGGCCACAAGGTTGCAACATTGTGATCACACCTTTCTTCTGCATTTCTGGAGCTTTTGGAAGTTCAAGAGCAGACCTTAAGCCTTCCTAATCGTGCATAGGACTTCAGTAAGTATGCTTAACCTTTCTTAGTTAAGTTTTTGCTTAGTTTTAGCTTAAAAGTCAAACCGTCGTAATTACCGTTTGACTTAGCGATTAATCATTGATGGTCCAGTGATTAATCGAATTGAAAGTAGTTATAAGTTGGTAATTATGTGGGCAATAAACCCTTAAAAGGGCACCCTCTGATTCCCACTCTAACTAGGTCAAATGTCGGGTCAAACTTGTTATTAAAAAGTCAACATAATGCTTAATTTCCAATTTATGCATAATTAGCAATGTAGAACCCATACAACTTGTTTGATCATTTATATAACTTGGTAATGAATGTAAAAACATGTCTAAACATGTTCAACCCGACAATTTTCAGTAGAGACCCGGTTCGGAACCGAAAGTCACATAATTTGACTTTTGCTTTGACTTTCAGTTCTGACCCGTTTAAGCATGTTTTAGAAATGCCTTAGAGCTCTACCTGGACCAGGTTACATGCTAGTATAACCCTCTGTGATTATACACCATGGTTCATTAGTTATCCAATTAATATGCATAATTCCGTTAATTGCCTATATGTTGACCATTATGCCCTTTTCACCATAAAACGTGATTTTTGAAAATATAAAAGAGTAGAAACCTTAGTTACTGATTTATAAAATTGCACCCAAAATTTGACATCGGTTTGAAGTGTAGATTGAGACTTATGCTCATTAGCGTAATTAGAAAGCTTTTTAGCGATTAAACGACATAATTAGCGTATAGCCTATTTAAACCTACTTTTTGATATCAAACTTATTTCCCACTGATGTAATATATTATTTTGGGATTTTTGAAGATTTTTAATTAATTTTAGGCTGAGCATAACTTAGAGTTATAAGCTTGACCGGGTAATTGTCGGTTTTGCCCTTTTGGGCTATAAAATGAGTTTTACATATCTTTTTGACCCCAAACCTTTTGCTACTGATTTTATAGGATAAATACATTATTTTAAACCTTCTGGAATAATAAAAATATCAGCTTTCTATTTAGAACCCGGAAACGGCTTCTAATCGCCTTTTTAAGCGTTTTTAACGCATAGTATGTACTAAAACTATTTTAAACATACACGGGTAGATACCTACTGATATTTTAGGTAAATAATAATGTTTTAACAGTAAGCAAAAGTTGTTTAACTCAGACTTCAGTTTTGAGCTTTTCGGCTTATGTGAAATTACCAAAATGCCCCTACGGTGCATAGTTTGGTTATAATTGATAAATTTCACATATATACTTTACCCTACTATTATAACTTATTAAATTGAGTATTTTTTCTGATTACATCAGACCTGTAACTCAGGTTAATACTTAAACTCTTTCTTAACCTTGTAAATGACCAAACTACCCCTACGGGGCATAGTTTGTGTTTAAATTCGTTTCGGGCATAATAAAAGATATCTTACTGATGTCACAACATATTTGAGGCATATTAACTTAGGAAACCTGTATATGGCTCTCATGATTTCCCGTTACGCCTCTTACGCGTTCGGATCGGTTTATGTAACTAGTTTGCATAAATTGGCCGAAACGGGTCAAACCTTATCGGTTTTATCTCAAAATTCAGAATGTGCTTAGATTACCCATATAAGGCAAGTATTCAAACTTGTCGGGTCTAAATCACATTCTATTCTGGTCTTCGCTTAATCATGCGTACGAACCATATCTTTAAAACTAACCGGTCTAAGTTTAGGCTTAATTAAAGACCCGTTAGGATTCTAATAGGTTATTATAAACCTTCGTTCCAGAATAGGAGGACCAGTAAAAGCTACTTGCATTTGCTGTTTGTGAATTATACTTGCAAAGGTAAATACTTTTAACTTATTTTCCCTTATACGGGCTTGGGGTACGGTATATAAAATACCGCTTGGTCGGGCATTCGACCTTAATCGTTTGGTGGTTAAGTATTATCGAGATGACCCGTTTAAAAATACGTTTTGTTTGCTTAACACCTTTGGGGGGTTAATGACCATGTCCCGGATATCCTTGGCATCATTTTACGAAATGGCCACGACCTAAGCGCGGAGTGTAGGCGTACACTTGTCAGTGCATAAATAAATTATGTGGTGTGTCTATTGATCTTTAACCCGGCACGAACCGGGCTACTGAAAGCATAAGGAACATGTAATTCTTTTACAAATTTATATATTTAAATAATTATCCCAAGTTATAAAATGTTTGTGCCACGTGCATCCCAATCAATTTTTAATCATTTTTAAAATGAGTCGGTTAATTGTATTTACCAGTGTAAACTGACGTATTTTCCCAAAAAGATTAAGTGCAGGTACTACTCGTAATAGGCTGGATTTCTCCTTAGCATCAATAAAGAGTCTCGCAAGCTTAAGATGCCTGACGTCTGAACTACTGTTTCCTATTTATTTTTTATCCTTCTGTGGATTATTTTTCGACTGTTTGTGATACATGATATTACAATTATATTCGGTTGAAATATATCTTTCATTTGCTTCCGCTGTGCATTTAAATATTATGTTGTTTGACTGTAACGTTGCCAACCATGTCACGATACTCCCCCACCGGGCCCACTGGTGATACGTGGAAAGTCGGGGTGTGACACTAGCTCACGGGCCGCGACGGCCCTGTCCTCATCTTTCGCGGGGCTCGAGAAAGGGTCGATCAGACCCTATAAATAGATGGGATCGGCCTTCAGTCCCAATTCATTCAAATCTCGTAACTCTCTCTCAAATTCTGAATTGTAGAAACAATATCGGGTATAATACCCCCTAATTAGCGAAGCTCTGCCTCGATGTAAGTATCATAACCCCCGGTTACGTATTAGATATGCTGCCCGATTGATCTAGTGCTCCGTAACGCATGTCGAGGCTCTGCCTGACTCAGTCGTTGGAGTTCTGTCTCGGGGAGGGTATAACTAATGTAAATTGGGTTATTATACTAACGCGTGTGCAATGTTTTAATTAATAGATTATAACCAGGAAGTCACAAGGGAAATACCTAAAATAGCAAAGTGAGTGATTCCTCTTTTCACAAATTGTTATACAAAACCTCAATTGTTTTTATCTTATAATTAACAGTGATTGAGTATTTGTAATTCTACAATTATCATCGGTATGTTGGGGTTTTGTATAGAAAATTTCTTACTACACTGTGAGCAGTAACATGACCACAAGTCGGGTTGACAGTACCGTGGGTGGTAATTAAAGTAGATGTAAACAAATGTAATTGCGAGACCGCCCTCAATACTGTAAAATGATAAAACTCTTCTTGATTAAATTGGGATTCACTCGCCAGTATTTCTTGCTGATAAAATGTTTTTAAACGCGTTTCAGGTAACAAAATATGAAAGCCAAATAGAAGCCAGCTGGACAGCACTGAAGGCTTGGAAAAGTGGTTATAAAAGTTACCTAAATAAAGAAGATGTTTTATTTCAATAAATTAGGGTTTATGCATAGAAACATATTTGTAATGGAAACTTGGGAATTTCCCATGTATTTATTATTATAAAAATTTGGTATTTTACTCTGATAAAATATTTCCTAAGATGTAAATTCCGCTACCAAATTGATAAACACCGATACCACTGATACTGGTTCGCGGCCGCCCGTTCCCAGAGTTAGGGGCCGGAGGTTGCGACAGAGAGTGGTATCAGAGCTACAGCCGCTGATTTCAGCCACAGAAGTGTTCTGCTAACACCAAAATTTTATCCATTATGTTAGGAAATAATCTACGTAAATACGTGCATATCTGTATATTATTGTTTTGTGTTATTTGACAATTTGTTAGTTTACAGTATGAGTGATCAAGGTCCGTAAGACGCTTATCGTCAACTGTCTAGTTCTCCTAGAGATGAAGGAACTTCTTCCCAGCCTACCCCCTCGGGGTATTCAGCTGACATAGAAGAGGGGATTTTCATATTCAAAGCGCAATCCGAAGAACCATTCCCTACCAAAAAGAGAGGCTGGTTCAGTCGGGGAGCTCACGAGCGTAGGAAAAGAATGAGGAAGTTACAGCAACAGAAAGCTTTAGCAGCTTCAAATAGGGAGATGGATGCCCAGACTCAGGATATAATCAATAGACGATTGGCCAATTTCCACATACTAGCTACCAAAGCCGCAGACCCAAACTTAGAACAAATCATTGCACCACAGCCACTACCATTGTTCCCAACTCAACCCATGGAAATAGAACCTAACCCAGGAGACCAGATTCCCCTACCTGCCTTCGACCCAACCGAAATCCCTAGAGTCCCAGCACCCCACCCTCTAGATTATGACCCATGCTTTGACGACCACAGTGATTACCCAGAACTCCACCCACAAGAGGAACCCATACCAAACCCAGTAGCACCCTACCCTAACCTTGACCCTCTAGATCCATACTGGGATAACAACCAGTATATTCGAGAAATCCTAGAAAACCCATACCCATATGAAGAACCGATGCCCCAATACCCTGACCCGATACCAACACCCGCACCACCCATGAGTACCGAGAACGTGCAAGAACTCCGCACTTTTGGTAAGGAGTTATTAGATGAAAGTGAAAAGATAAGACAAATAGGGGAGAGGCTCGTTTGGAAATACGACGAGCGTAACATGCAATATTGGATGAACCCCTACCACTAATAATAATAATATAATATACATATATATATATATATATATATGTATGTGTGTGTGTGTAAGTTGAAAAAAACAACAACTAAAAACAGACAATTCACTACTTACTGATGCATACTAGTATTGTATTTTAAATTCCAGTGGTGGTTGTAATAGATATAGATATATATAAAATAGAGTAACTGTCGCAATGCATGACAATTTTGATCAATATGTTTGTTTGTGTGATTGTTCGCATTAAATTTTGATCTGTGATATTAATACTTGGTAAATGTTTATAATCCAGATGGACAATGAAGTGAATCAAGAAAACCCGAATAACGATAATAACGGCAACCAAATAGATAACAGTATCATCCAACACATAGTGGCACAAGGGATTATAGATGTTATGCCATATATTATCAAAACGGTTAAGGAAGCGGAAAATAATAAAAGTAATAGCGGAAGTAAACGACCACCTACTGAACCCAGTCACAGCGTAAACAATGGACCAATACTTCAATTGCCCATTCCAAAAAGAAGAAGAACCATGACTTATGGTTGTTCTTACAAAGAATTCTGGTCTTGTAAACCAATAGAATTCTCGGGCAATGAAGAAGCCATTGCAGCTCTACGCTGGATAGAAAAGACTGAGTCAGTCTTAAAAATAAGCAAGTGTGCAGAGGAAGACAAAATCATGTTTGCTTCCAATCTATTTAAGAATGCAGCTTTAGAATGGTGGAACACTATTCTCCAGTCTAGGGGAAGTGACAGAGTCTATAATATGAACTGGACTGAGTTTAAGAGCATGGTTGAAAGGAAATTCTGTCCACCCAATGAGAAGGAATAGATAGCTAATAAATTCTTAAACCATAGAATGACTGGAGTAGACTGTACGAGTTACACTACTGTATTCTTTGAATATGCCAGAATAGTACCAACCCTATCTTCACCAGAACCAGTATTAATCCCCCTTTACATTTGGGGGTTAATCAGTGAGATTAGACACGTAGTCAAGGTAGCTAGGCCACCAACCATAGAAGAAGCTGTAGAACTAGCAAATACATTGACTGATGAACTAGTACGTACACAAGAAGAAAACCAGAGGAAGAACCTAGTCCAGAAACTTACCCAAGAATTTCGCTACGGAAATTCCAACCGTGGGAAAAACGTAGGTTCTACTTCTGCACCTTATTGTAAGGCTTGCAAGAGGAAGCATTCAGGAAGATGCTCCACATACTGCAACTTCTGCAAGATACTAGGACACAAGGAAGAAGGTTGTAGGAAGAAACCCAAGTAATGGAGTGTGCTTCAATTGTGGAGAAAAGAGACATATTAAGCCGAACTATCCGAAACAAGCTCTAGCCATGAACAACAAGGCTACTAAGAATGCTAGAGCATTTGTTCTGACAGCCGAAGAAGCAAGGATGATTCCGGACGTGATTGCCGGTACGTTTTTAGTTAATGATGTTTTTGCTAAAGTATTATTTGACTCTGGTGCGAACCAAAGTTTTATTAATACTTCATTTTGCAAACTTCTCAATCAACTATTAACTAAACTTCAACAAGAATGTCTAGTAGAGACAGCAAATGGGGAATCCATTAAGATCATTGAAATCTTGCAGGGAGCAAGAATAGAAATTTTAAACCATAATTTTATGACTAATCTTTACCCAATGAATCTGGCTGGATTTGATATCGTATTAGGAATGGATTGGTTAGTAGCCAATAAAGCCAGTATTCTATGTGATCAAAAGTCATTCCAAGTGAATTCACCAAAGGGTGAAAATATCAAAATTAAAGGAGAAAAGCCATCTAGATCCACGAAATTCATCTTTGTGATGAAAACAGCCAGTTATGCAAGAAAAGGATCACTATTGTATATACTTTCCATAATCATTAACACTAAAGGAAAGAAATTGGAAGATATTCCAGTAGTATCTCAGTTCTCAGATGTATTCCCAGAAGAATTACCAGGACTACCGCCAGATAAGGAAGTTGAATTCAGAATTCATCTGCTACCAGGAACAGCACCAATTTACAAAGCACCCTACCGTTTGGCACCAGCAGAGATGCAAGAACTGAAGAAACAGTTGGACGAACTTCTGGAGAAAGGATTCATACAGCCAAGTTCATCGTCGTGGGGAGCACCGATCTTATTTGTTAAGAAGAAAGGCAGGTCAATGCATATCTGCATTGATTACCGAGAGTTGAACAAGGTCACGATTAAAAATTGGTACCCATTACCGAGAATCAATGATCTGTTTGATCAACTGCAAGGAGCTCGATTCTTTTCTAAGATCGACTTACGCTCAGTATATCATCAATTAAAGGTACAGGAAGAGGACATTCCTAAAACTGCCTTCAAAACAAGGTATGGTCATTATGAATTTACCGTTATGCCACTTGGTTTAACAAATGCCCCTGCCGCATTTATGGACATGATGAACAGAATATGTAAGCCATATCTGGACAAATTCATAATTTTCCTTATAGATGATATTCTCATTTACTCTAAGAGTAAAGAGGAACATGCAGCGCATCTGCATGCACTCCTAATTTTGCTAAGAAAATAAAAGCTTTATGCTAAATTTTCGAAATGCGAATTTTGGTCAGAAGAAGTACAATTTCTTGGACATTTTGTTAATCATGAAGGAATCCATGTGGATCCCACAAAAATCAAGGCAATTGCCAAATGGAAAGTCCCTAAATCACCAACGGAGGTGAGAAGTTTTCTAGGACTGGCAGGTTATTATAGACAGTTTATCCGAGATTTTTCTAGAATAGCCATTCCCTTAACAAAACTGACCTGTAAATATGTTAAGTTTGAATGGGGACCAAAACGGGAAGAAGCCTTTAGAATTCTTAATCAAAGATTAACCAACACACCCATACTAGCATTACCAGAAGGAACTGAAGACTTTGTAGTCTATTGTGACGCTTCTAAGTTAGGTTATGGATGTGTGTTGATGCAACATCAAAAGGTTATAGCCTATGCCTCTAGACAACTTAAGAATCATGAAGAAAACTATTCAACCCATGATTTAGAGTTAGGATCCATAATTTTTGCCCTGAAAATTTGGAGACATTACCTTTACGATAGTAAGTTTACCATTTTCACCGATCATAAGAGTTTAAGATATGTTTTTGGGCAAAAGGAATTAAATATGAGACAAAGACGCTAGATGAAAATTCTTAGTGATTATGATTGTAATATCCAATATCATGCAGGAAAGGCTAATGTAGTAGCTGATGCTTTAAGTCGAAAGTATCATGAAAAGCCAAGAAAAGTACGTTCTCTTAAATTAAATCTGCAGATAGATTTAAATGAGCAAATTAGAGAAACACAAGAATCAGTAATCAAGGACGATACTGAGAAATTGAAAGGAATGATTAAGGAACTAGAACAAGGAATAGATGGAATTTGGAGATTCCATAAGAAAAGGATTTGGATACCTAAACTAGGGAACCTACGCCACCGAATATTAGAAGAAACCCATAAGTCTAAGTATACGATACATCCTGGAAGTGATAAGATGTATCAAGACTTAAGAAATAATTTCTGGTGGATAGGAATGAAAAAGGATATAGCAGCTTATGTTGCCAAGTGTCTAACCTGTTCACAGGTTAAAGCTAAACATAAGAAACTCTCAGGTTTATTGCAGCAATTAGAAATGCCAATATGGAAATGGGAATTGATAACAATGGACTTTGTTACCAAGTTACACAAGACACGAAAAGGTAATGATACATTCTGGGTGATTGTAGATAGGTTAACCAAGTCTGCTCATTTCTTACCAATGAAGGAAACCTTCAGTATGGAACAATTAGCCAAGTTATATATAAATGAAATAGTTTCATTACATGGAATTCCTTTATCAATTGTTTCTGATAGAGATAGCCGTTTTACTTCTCATTTTTGGACAAGTTTCCAAAAAGCAATGGGAACCAAGTTGAATCTAAGCACTGCTTATCATCCGCAAACGGATGGACAAAGCGAAAGAACAATTTAGACAATGGAAGATATGCTTAGAGCTTGTGTAATTGATTTCGGAGGAAATTGGGATGATCATTTACCATTGATAGAATTTTCCTATAATAACAGCTATCAAACCAGCATCAATGTTGCGCTATTCGAAGCACTTTATGGACGAAAGTGCCGAACTCCAGTCTGTTGGGCAGAAATTGGAGAAAAACAATTGTCTGGACCAGAAATCGTGCAAGAAACAACATATAAGATTATTCAAGTAAAGGAAAGATTAAAAGCAGCACGCGATCGACAAAAGAGTTATGCTGATAACAGGCGAAAGCCATTGGAGTTTCAAGTAGGAGATAAGGTATTATTAAAAGTTTCTACTTAGAAAGGAGTGGTAAGATTCATCAAGAGAGGGAAGCTAAGCCCTAGGTATGTTGGACCTTTTGAGATTATTATGAGAATAGGACCAGTAGCTTACCAGCTACAACTGCCAGAGGAAATGGCAGGAATACATGATGTATTTCATGTATGTAATCTCAAAAAGTGCTTAGCCGATGAATCACTAGCGGTACCTCTTAATAACATAGAGGTAAATGAGAAACTTAAGTTTATAGAAAGACCTCTACAAATTGAAGACAGAAAAGTCAAGAATCTCAAACATAAGAGACTGGTTCTAGTCAAAGTAAGATGGGATTCTAAGAGAGGACCAGAATACACTTGGGAGCTTGAATCAGAGATGCAGAGGAAATATCCACACCTGTTCAGTAGACCTCGAGGACGAGTTCTAAAACAAGGTGGGGAGGATATAACAACCCTCGTAAAATATTTATAAATACCCCTATACGTCCTAAAATACACCCCGTATACAAAAAGTAGGCCCGAAGTACCTTAAAATTAACAAAAATCAAATAAAAATAATAAAAAATGTCTGTCGCGGGGAGCGACAGACTTCACTTAATCCATCGCGGGGAGCGACAGCCGGGACACCAGGCCGCACCAGATCGTGCCACGTGTCAGCCTCGTGTCAAACCTACCCCATGACTGGTCAAAGCTAGGGCCTAACCTGCCTAGTTCGCGGGCCGCGACGGTCCTGTCCTCATCTTTCGCGGGGAGCGAGAAAGGGTCGATCAGACCCTATAAATAGATGGGATCGGCCTTCAGTCCTAATTTGTTCAAATCTCGTAACTCTCTCTCAAATTCTGAATTGTAGAAATAATATCGGGTATAATACCCCCTAATTAGCGAAGCTCTGCCTCGATGTAAGTATCATAACCCCCGT
Organism: Helianthus tuberosus; assembly: GCA_030545235.1. Taxonomy (NCBI): domain Eukaryota; kingdom Viridiplantae; phylum Streptophyta; class Magnoliopsida; order Asterales; family Asteraceae; genus Helianthus; species Helianthus tuberosus. The sequence continues at coordinate 159,187,425 of CM060418.1, read as the reverse complement.
TTACGTATTAGATATGTTGCCCGATTAATCTAGTGCTCCGTAACGCATGTCGAGGCTCTGCCTGACTCAGTCATTGGAGTTCTGTCTCGGGGAGGGTATAACTAATGTAAATTGAGTTATTATACTAACGCGTGTGCATTGTTTTAATTAATAGATTATAACCAGGAAGTCACAAGGGAAATACCTAAAATAGCAAAGTGAGTGATTCCTCTTTTCATAAATTGTTTTACAAAACCTCAATTGTTTTTATCTTATAATTAACAGTGATTGAATATTTGTAATTCTACAATTATCGTCGGTGTGTTAGGGTTTTGTATACAAAATTTGTTACTACACTGTGAGCAGTAACATGACCACAAGTCGGGTTGACAGTACCGTGGGTGGTAATTAAAATAGATGTATACAAATGTAATTGCGAGATCGCCCTCAATACTGTAAAATGATAAAACTCTTCTTGATTAAATTGGGATTCACTCGCCAGTATTTCTTGCTGATAAAATGTTTTTAAACACATTTCAGGTAACAAAATGTGAAAGCCAAATAGAAGACAACTGGACAGCACTGAAGGCTTGGAAAAGTGGTTATAAAAGTTACCTAAATAAAGAAGATGTTTTATTTCAATAAATTAGGGTTTATCCCTATAAACATATTTGTAATGGAAAATTGAGAATTTACCATGTATTTATTATTATAAAAATGTGGTATTTTACTCTGATAAAATATTTCCTAACTGCGGTCCTGATGTAAATTCCGCTACCAAATTGATAAACACCGATACCACTGATACTGGTTCGCGGCTGCCCGTTCCCAGAGTTAGGGGCCGGGGGTTGCGACAGTAAAATTCAAGTAAGTGTGAATAAACAAGTACAATGATCAAACCTTTGTTGACTAGTGTTCTAACTTGGAAGTTAAGCTTAGAATGGATTCGATTTCGATACCCAAATGCCCTCAACAAGTTCAATAATTTGGGTGGGTGTCAACCAATAGCGTTGTTATCGTTACCTTAGGCTTGTATTGTTAATGATCAAGCCTAGAGTATAGAATTAGACTAACAACCTCATAGTTAAACATATAGTATAGAATCAAACACATATACATAGAATGAATCGCGTAGTTAATGTAAAAAGATTTAGAATTTGAATAAAGTATGCATGTTACATCCCAAAATGTAAAAGTGAAAAAGAGATTATAAATACTCACAGTTTGCGTAGATCTGGTTAAGGTTAACGTTTTTTTTGTTGTCGAAATACAAATTGTTGGATCTACAACGCATATTCCTTAAAAAAAGATAATTTTAAACAACAAATAGTCTACTCCTAAATACTTCTATATATATGCCTTGTAGAGGAAATACCCCTTACTATCACACAATATCCTTAAAACCCCTTAAAAATAATCAATACTAGTTTTTTTTACGTCGTGCATTGCGGCGAAACCGAGTAAATGATAATGTAAAACAAACGTGATTTGAAAATAAATCATGTTGTTTAGAAAGCCAAACCATTATAACGATTTAATTTATTATTGTACTGTTTTATGATACCAAATAAATACTTTATTTTGAGTACAACTTCGTTTTTAACAAAACTTATAACAGAATGTCAGGGGAAAAATTAAGCACAACTACGTACTTAAGTTTTTAGAAAAAAAAATTATAACGTAAATTATTAAAGAAGTATCAAATTAATCGATAATTTAATATATGTTCAAAAAAAGAAAAAAATATTAAAAATGGTAAAGGAAATAAATATTTAAAAAAAATAAAAAAATTAAAAATATGTTATTAAAAGTAAATATAATAATAAACTATTATAATATATTAAATAATAAAATAATAAAAAACTATATATATTGATATAAAAATAAAGTTACTATTCATCAGCACTCGTCAACAATATATATAATAACTAGTGGTTTTTTCCCGCGCTATGCTGCAGGAACTCAGTAGGTATCGGTGGTGTTCGTTATGGTAACGACACTCGCTATATAGCAAATGAAAGAGAAAACTAAAAAAATAAAGTCGTGATATGCCCAAAAGGAAAACAACATGTGTTTTACTTCAATCGAAAACTATAAAAACGAAGACCGGTTCCTATACTACCGCTATCGGTACCGATGTTGTTCGGTTGAAATTGGTTCGGTTCGTCACGTATCGATACTCGTATAGTTTACGAAACAAAAAAAATACGTTTCCTTTTTAATTTTGTTACCGCCACTCGTATAGTTTACGATAAAAAAAAATACATTGTTTTGAATACCAAAAAATAAATTAGTATTCAAGGTCGGGTTTTTTTCGATTTGGTAAGATGACGGCACGGTATTCATTTTCAATAAAATTTATATCGCAATGTTGGATAAAAAATTAAACATACTGCAGAGTTAGATTTTAAAAAGGTTAACGTACATAGTTTATTAAAAATATCAAACTAAATGATGAATAACATATTATAATTTTTTTAGATTAAAAATTAAAAGAAATATTTGAATTTTAATCACCATTCATGGTCACTTCAAATTAATATGTCGTGCGAGAACTCAGTAGGACACACAATGTTCGTTATGGTACCGACACTCGCTATATATAGCAAGTGAAAGAGAAAACTAATAAAATAAAGTCTTGATATGCCCAAAAGAAAGTCAACATGTGTTTTACATCAATCGAAAACCATAAAAACGAATATCGGTTCCTATACTACCGGTATCGATACCGATGTTTTTCGGTCGAAATCGGTTTGGTTCATCACGTATCGATCCTCGTATAGTTTACGAAACAAAAAAAAATACGTTTTCTTTTCAATATTTTTACTTCCACTCGAATAGTTTACGATACAAAAAAATACATTGTTTTGAATACCAAAAAATAAATTAGTATTCAAGGTTGGTTTTTTTTTCGATTTGGTACGATAGCGGCATGGTATTCATTTTCAATAAAATTCATATCGCAATGTTGGAAAAAAAACAAACATACAGCAGAGTTAGATTTTAAAAAGGTTAACATGCGCAGTTTATTAAAAATATGAAACAAAACGATGAATAACATATTATAAATTTTTTAGATCAAAAATTAAAATAAATATTTAAATGTTTTAATCACTATTCATGGTTACTTTAAATTGATATGTATAATGTATAATATATATATATAATGGTTTTGAGGTTTTATGTGTATTTTTCTAGAATTGTGGTTGCATCTAAGTATCTGACTCTTAAATACAGGTTCAGTTTAATCTCCATGAAATCAACATCAAATACAAAGAAGATCCTTGAGATCCACCATTTGGCATTTTCATAACATTAATTAATTATTTAATATACTCATTTTCATAACATTAATTAATTATTTAATATACTAATAATCTACATTTTTATGAACGGCAGAGATCTATTATAAAAATTGAATGAAACTAACAAGAAGTTCTGTATAGTCAAGGTTACAATAAATCGAACATTAAAATTGACCCACAACTCCTAGTTTCTGAACCCAAGCCTTGATCTAATTTTTTATCCAAATAAAACATTATTCTTTGATGATCTCCATTATTCTCGGCACCAAGATATTCTCGTTGTTGAGTCTCTAAATTGTAATATTAATCACTGCACCAATCATTTTCTTCCAAACCTTTAAACCGACTTGAGAAGAAACATGATCCAACACCGACTTTAAGGAGCTTCAATCCGACTACGTTGGAATCTTCAACCACACGAAGACTTGCTAGCAGATGCTTCTAGCCACATTACAATTGGCGAGGATGTGATCGAGGCTATCCACCTAAATTCCACACCAGCAACAAAAAACAATTCCTCTTTTGATGAGGGTGTCTTTCGTCGAAATCTTTTTCATCAACCTTCTCCAAACAAAATAATTCATTTTTACGTAGGATAAGTTGTTATAGCGTAATAAGCAATTTGGTAATTTTATATGATCGAAATAATACAATCAACTTCATACAATGATAGAATTAAGGATAGACATCAAAAAATCCATCAAACTGACTCCAATAGTAAAAGAAAATTAATATATCATATAATGACACTATGACTATGACTATATAATATAATATAACTTTAAAGATTAAAACAAACACACACATTATCATCATCCCGTTAGCCACCAACTCCAATAAAGAGAAGAACAAGTGTCAAAGACTAAAAGCAGTAAAAGAATTATTCCCATCATTTTGTTACATATTTTTAATTAAAAAAAACCATTCTTTATATTACATGTACTCGATGAGGAATGTTTTGTACAAACATTAAACTAGTTTAAAATACACGTGGAAGAACGGAGCCCTATGTTTTTGTAAATGTGTATGCTTTTTGTCCGGTTCACGAGAATATATTAATTGAAACTTATAATTTACAGGTTGATCGATCCTATAAAGCTAGTCCATGTGTTGTGGACGGCATCCCCCGCCACGTCAACAATATTAACGCCTCCACAACTTTAAAGAGGCGTCAAACTTAGCAATGTGAGTGATACATGAAGAGGAGGCATTAAGCGTCATGTGACAGTTATGTCGGCAAGGGAAACGTGGTAAAAAAAAAAGTAAAGAATTGAAGGGGCGTAAAAGTGGCGTTTAAAAAAATAAACATCAACCAATTAAAAAACACCCAAAATCCACTCACCAATTAAGAGTCTCCACCTCACAACCCAAATGCCCCCCATGTCGGTGGAAAACTCCACGCCCTCACAGCCACGCCACCACAAATGGTGGTGTTTCCGGCGTGAAACCACCACGCCACTTTTCCACACCCACACTGTATGGTCTAAAGGCAAAGCTCCCGTCGTGTTATGTAGGCACCATATATACTATGTGGGTTTTCTCTTTCACATTAAAAAAAATGCTAGGGGTGATTAATGGCTTTACTCTTTAGAGCCACATCAACCCACTATCACTTTCACATTTCAAATACACAATAACACACCCTAAATTATAAAGTAAAAAATAAAAGCCTCTTACCCGTATGACCCATACATGACATACTTTTTTTTTTCATACACCATAACACATAACTTTATTAATAAACTCATTTTTATCATCTTTTACTCATTAATTATAATTATGTAGTAAATTCATTTTTATGCTTTACTCGCTCCTTTGCACTTATGTAACATTTATAAAATTTATTCACTACACACACTAAGATACATGCATACACATTCATCCATAACCAATAATACATGCATACACAGTAAGATACTGTAATAAAAGAAACTAAAATTTGGACACGTGTCATTCATTGATGGTATTCTCAAATTTATAGTTATCTTATATTAACTAAATAAATGATAAATTAATATTAAATCTTATTATACTTTAATAAAATATTATCCTCAAATCTAAATTGTTAATTTGATATACTTTTAAAACAAATACCTCTTTTTCCTACTTATCTTATATTAAATATATAAATAATAAATTAATATTAAATGTTATCCTAATTTATTAAAAATATAACTTTTTTTATTATTCGGTATACAAAATTATATTTATTCAACTCGTGTAAAACGCGAGATTTTTAAAAATATTTTTTTTTATTATTTACTATACAAAGTTACATTTATATAACCCGTGTAATACACGAAGTTTTTAAAGATATAATTTTTTTATCATTTGCTATGTAAAATTAGATTTATTCAACACGTGTAATACACGAGGTTTTTTAATGATATAATTTTTATATTATTTGGTAGATTTTTCAACCCGACTATACACGGGTTTTTTAAAGATACGACGTTTTTAGTATTTAATGTACAGAATTATATTTTTTTAATCTGTGTAATACACATGGTTTTTAAATATATAACTCTTTTTAGGTCTATTTAACAAGTGTAATATACGGGGTTTTTAATGATGTAATTTTTTTATTATTTGGTAGATTTATTCAACCCGATTATACACGGGTATTTTAAAGATACGACATTTTTAGCATTTAGTATACAAATTACATTTATTTAATCTGTGTAATACACATGGTTTTTAAAGATATAACTTTTTTATTATTTGATATATAAAATTACATTTATTTAACCCGTACAACATACGGGGTTCATAAAGATATAACTTTTTATTACTTAATATACAAAATTATATTTATTCAACCTGTGTAATACACGGGGTTCTAACCTAGTATTATATATTATAATGCATTTTGGAAGGGCACTTTAACATATTTAAAAATTAAGATTTTTTTTAATCAAATACATAAGGTACAACCATAAAATGAGAGTAAAACTAGTCGTTTATACACTAATTACATTTTAATCCTTTCATCTTACACTTTAATTCCTCATCTTTAACCAATTATGGTTAATTAATTAGGAGTTACATTCTATCCCCTTATAAAAAGGTAACTACCCCACATTTTTAAACAAATATAACTTTTGGTACGTTAATATTAAAAAATATATATATCAAAATATGATCATTTTATTCTCTTTAATTTGAATATAGTATTGCTATATTTTTTTTAATTAAAAGAATGAAATGCTACGTGATGGGTTTAGATAATCCTTACCCCAAACACGATTAGATAAGTTTGTCTCAAACTCATCTCAAAATCATTGGGTTTCTAACGGGTAATTACCCGTCGGGTACTGGGTATACCCGCGGGTTTCAGATGAACTCGTTAATTAAAAAAATTATTCATTGGGTATACCTAACCTAAAACCTGTTGATCAACTACTAAACAATTACATTTAACATAATAACTATAGAAATATATTAATACAATGTATATAAATAAAATACCAAAATGTATATAAAAATATACTCAAATACATAGATGACAAAAATAGTGGATCCTAATAATTGATATATACATATATACAGACACGCATATTAAAAAAAAAGAAGTTACATCTGGTAAATGGGTACACTTTATCGGGTAAATGTGTATATCATCAAATCTCAAACCCGCAAAAAAAAAAAAAAAAAAAAAAAAAAAAACTAATCCCAAACCCGGTCCCTTATTCGACCCCAAGCCCGTCCCAAATATGTCGTGTTACGAGTCTACTCATCGGTTTCGGGTTCGATTGTCATCTCTAGGAGTAAGCAATAATCGAATTGTTAACCAAAACGAAAACAAACAAAACCAAACCCAAATCAACAAAACACCAAATTAACTAAAAATTGATTAACCAAAAACCGACTTAACCAATAACCGGTTATCGGTTTTCTTTGTACCCTCGTTTAACCAAAATTAACTGAATCAAACCGAACCAAACTATTCATAATTTCATTTATTTCTAGCTTTTATGCCTCTAGTTAATGTATTTCATAATTTATACCTCCATTTTATATATATTTATACTTCCACTTCATGTATTTATTCATCTATTTCATATATGTATACCTCAATTTCATGTATTTCTAAGCAAAAGTTATAGCTCAAGTTTAGTTTTATCTATTACCCAAAATTAAACGAACTGAACCAAAAAACTGTCAATCTAACCGAATAAAGCGAAGTGATTAACTAAAAACCGATTGGTTAATAAAAGAGTTAAATGTCATTTTAGTCCCTGTGGTTTGGGACATTTTGTCAGTTTAGTCCAAAGGTTTCATTTTTAACATGTGGGTCTAAAAAGGTTTCACAGTTGCCATTTTAGTCCACTGGGTTAACTTCATCCATTTTTTCTGTTAACGAGAAGGCCAATTCGGTCATTTTATATGGCTGAATTGCCCTTTTAGTTAACAAGATTACATACAAAATGACCAAATTGGCCTTCTCGTTAACAGAAAAAATAGATGAAGTTAACCAAGTGGACTAAAATGGCAACTGTGAAACCTTTTTGGACCCACAGGTTAAAAATGAAACCTTTGGACTAAACTGGCAAAATAGCCCAAACCACAGGGACTAAAATGGCATTTAACTCAAAGTAACCAATTACTTCAGTTTCAGCTTCGGTTGAGGATAATAATTGTATCAATAGAGTCATGCACACATTGACAGTGTCTGTATTCCCCGCCGCATCCCATATGGACCCTTCTAGTTGTTTATTATATAAGTTCGCTAAAATGCATTAAAATTTCAATATGTTTACCATCTTTTTTTGAAAAAAAAAATGGCACTTTATATTAAACCAACGATAGTTTAACAGGGTCATGATGCTAAAATGCACGGTATTACATCCACCTTTTGTTTTGTGTGTGTGCAACATTTATATATTTTTATATATATATGATTAGGATCATGAGTGAACAACTTCTTGAGAGTGAACTGAGTGAACTAATCTTGCCTCTTGATCATTTTTTAGATTAAAAGGGTAAGATTGACATTAGGCAAGTACTTTTAATTAAAATACCTTAATTTTTTCCACTCTTAACTCTCTCTCTCTCTCATTTTTAATTATTTCTCTACTATTTTAATTATAAGAGATTGAAGGGCTAATATTTTTTTTTTAAATAAACTGTCATGTTCCTTTTAAATTAAATATTAAACCTAATTAAATTATGATTTTTTAACATGTGTGTATACAGGTCATTATATACATGACTTATACACCTATGTATTATTACATCTTGTTTTCACGGGTTAGTATAAACCAGATTTATACACTTGTGTATTATTCAAGTACATATGTGTATACGGGTCGGTATATACCAGACGTATACACCTGTGTATTATTCAAGTACATAGTGTATACATGTCGATATATATCAGACTTATACACTTGTGTATTACTACATATTGTTTCCACTATACATCTAATACATATATGTATGAAGAGTGTAATTAAATGTTTTTAATTGTGTTCTAGCTGGAATAATATTTGATAATGTTTGTATTTTTTAAAATTATGAAATATTAAGTTAGGTAATATGTGAGAGAAAAAAAAATATAGAGAATGTAATTAAATATTCTTTTAATTGGAAAGAGAAATCAGGAGAGAGAAAAAATTAATTAATTAAATGAAGATAGAAATATACAATTATACCCTTGTGTCTATTAAAATACTTGTAAGTTATAAAAGATAATTACAATCTTGTCATTAAATTGTCATTAAAGAAAAAATCTAGATCTACAAAATCAATGAACAGGATAAATTCATTTTGTTCACAAATAAATTATTGTTCACTCATGAACCCTACCATATATATATATATATATATGCATTTGCAAACATGTTAGCTCGAAAGAAAACAAGCTAGTGGAGCGATTAAGTGCCATGCTGTTAATCATAGGTCATGACGTGTTTTAAAGGAAGAATAAAATTAATCATAAACGTTTAGCACGTTTATATCACAGTTTTTTAAATTACGATTTAACTTTTTCGTAGCTAGATTTTGATGTTTACATCCAAGTCATCACCAGCTCACAACGAACTGAACATGTGTAGATATCATTTTGGCAAAGGTATAGTCTTTTTTTTTTTTGTATTTTTTTCGATTTCTATAGCGTATATAGCTACCTTACCGATATCATAACAAACTGAGTTGATACTGCCTGAATTCTCACCACTTTCCCCCCGCAACGCGCAAATTTATAGCACTAGTTGATTGCTAATGCACGTATTTACACTTTTTTAAATACCCTTTTTATAAAGTGTCATGCACACGTGTTTATACAGTTATAACAGTCCGCAACATGGTATTGGTTTTGAAATAAATGTGCCTATATATACATATATGACACATGATATTGGTTTCTCCATACGAAGAATACAAGGTCACTACTCACTAGGGATGCAACAAGTGTATTTTTTTCAAAGGTATAGTTGTTCTATAATCACACACAATAATAATTACATAATATATATAATTACGTATCATTATAAATAACACATGAATAAATATGTAACATATACATCGTAGTTACGTAACATTTTCTCAAGTCACTCACATGAAAAAAAGTTTGTAGTATTATACACAAATAAAATATAATAAAAATTGTTGAAACCTGATAAAAACCAAAGAGAAATTGAGATAAACTGAATTCTATTCTTCATTCTATTCAACATTACAATATATAGAGATAAACATAACTATAAACCCTAAAGCCCATAAGTAATGGGTTGGGCCTAAAATGTCTGGTTTATAACACTCCCCCTCAGACATTTAGAATTATACACAGTTTAACAACATACTTCAGGATGATGTTAAATAGGTACTTCAGAACCTGAATAAATAAACTGATACTACTGGATCAGCTATGCTGCCTCATTAAAAACCTTACTAAGAAAACCCAGTGGGACACAACTTAGTAAAGGGAAAAAGAGTACAACGTGTATAATTCTCCCCCTGAATTCAACAAACATCTTTCAATCTACGAAGACCGATCTTGTGTGATAGCTGCTCGAAGCTACTTCTAGGTAAACATTTCGTGAACAGGTCAGCTAGATTTTCACTTAACTTAATCTGGCGAACATCAATTTCCCCTTCCTTTTGCAAGTCATATGTTGAGAAAAATTTTGGTGAGATGTGCTTTGTTCGATCACCCTTGATATAACCTTCTTTGATCTGAGCTATGCAAGCAGCATTGTCTTCATAAATAATTGCCGGCTCCTTCTTGATCTGTTCTAATCCGCATGCTTCTTGTATGTGATTAATCATTGATCTCAACCACACGCATTCTCGACCAGCATCATATAGTGCTATCAATTCGGCATGATTTGATGATGTTGCTGTAAGTGTTTGCTTAGTTGACTTCCAAGAAATTGTTGTGCCGCCGTATGTGAATACATAACCTGTCTGAGATTTTGCTTTGTGAGGATCTGATAGATATCTGGCATCAGCATACCCAACAAGTTGGGACTTTTGATCTTTCTGATAGAAAAGACCTAAGTCTTGTGTCCCGCAAATATATCGGAATATATGTTTTACACCATTCCAGTGTCTACGTGTTGGATTCGAACTGTATCTCGCTAGTACATGAACTGCAAATGCAATGTCAGGTCTTGTGTTATTTGCAAGATACATAAGGGCACCGATCGCGCTTAAGTACGGTACTTCTGGACCAAGTACTTCTTCGCCTTCTTCTTGAGGGCGATAAGGATCATTGTGTGGATCTAGCGTTCGGACAACCATAGGTACGCTAAACGGATGTGCTTTGTCCATATTGAAACGTACTAACATCTTCTGGATGTAGTTTGATTGATGGACAAATGTGCCATTGCACAGATACTCAAATTGTAGTCCGATACATAATTTCGTCATACCAAGATCTTTCATTTCAAATTCCTTCTTTAACAACTGAGCAGCTTTCTCTATCTCTTCAGGAGATCCGATGATGTTGATATCATCAACATAGACTGCTATTATAGTGAAATTTGAGAGTGATCTTTTTATAAAAACACATGGACTGATTACGTCAGACTTGTATCCTTCTTTTCTGAGATATTCACTAAGTCGATTGTACCACATACGACCAGATTGTTTGAGACTATATAAAGATCTCTGGAGCTTTATATAACACATATCTCGAGGTGTTGATTTTAATGCTTCAGGCAATTTTAATCCTTCAGGAATTTTCATGTAGATCGTATAAGTATGCGGTGACGACATCCATTAGTCTCATATGAAGTCCTTCAGAGATTGTGAGGCCGATCAGGAATCTAAGGGTTATCGCATCCACTACAGGGGAATACGTTTCCTCATAATCAACTATTGGGATTTAGGAAAACCCTTGTGCTACAAGTCGAGCCATATATCGTACAATCTCATTCTTTTCATTTCTTTTTATTGCAAACACCCATTTATAACCTACTGGTTTGACGTCTATGGGTGTTCGGACTACAAGTCCGAAAACATGTCGCTTTTCGAGCGAATTCAATTCGGCATTTATGGCTTCTTGCCATCTTGGCCAATCATTTCTGTGCATGCACTCTTCTAAAGTTTTTGGTATGTAATCATTTTCATTGATTACATCCGTTGCTATAGCATATGCGAATATATCATCAACACGTGTTTTATTCCGGTTCCACATTGTACTATCTTGTACATAATTAATAGAGATCTCATTTTCGTTCGGTACCGGTGTTTCTTTTGAAACATCATTTTCCTCTGGATTCATAGTTGTCGGCATTAAGCGTCATGTGACAGTTATGTCGGCAAGGGAAACGTGGTAAAAAAAGTAAAGAATTGAAGGGGCGTAAAAGTGGCGTTTAAAAAAATAAACATCAACCAATTAAAAAACACCCAAAATCCACTCACCAATTAAGAGTCTCCACCTCACAACCCAAATGCCCCCCATGTCGGTGGAAAACTCCACGCCCTCACAGCCACGCCACCACAAATGGTGGTGTTTCCGGCGTGAAACCACCACGCCACTTTTCCACACCCACACTGTATGGTCTAAAGGCAAAGCTCCCGTCGTGTTATGTAGGCACCATATATACTATGTGGGTTTTCTCTTTCACATTAAAAAAAAATGCTAGGGGTGATTAATGGCTTTACTCTTTAGAGCCACATCAACCCACTATCACTTTCACATTTCAAATACACAATAACACACCCTAAATTATAAAGTAAAAAATAAAAGCCTCTTACCCGTATGACCCATACATGACATACTTTTTTTTTCATACACCATAACACATAACTTTATTAATAAACTCATTTTTATCATCTTTTACTCATTAATTATAATTATGTAGTAAATTCATTTTTATGCTTTACTCGCTCCTTTGCACTTATGTAACATTTATAAAATTTATTCACTACACACACTAAGATACATGCATACACATTCATCCATAACCAATAATACATGCATACACACTAAGATACTGTAATAAAAGAAACTAAAATTTGGACACGTGTCATTCATTGATGGTATTCTCAAATTTATAGTTATCTTATATTAACTAAATAAATGATAAATTAATATTAAATCTTATTATACTTTAATAAAATATTATCCTCAAATCTAAATTGTTAATTTGATATACTTTTAAAACAAATACCTCTTTTTCCTACTTATCTTATATTAAATATATAAATAATAAATTAATATTAAATGTTATCCTAATTTATTAAAAATATAACTTTTTTATTATTCGGTATACAAAATTATATTTATTCAACTCGTGTAAAACGCGAGATTTTTAAAAATATTTTTTTTATTATTTACTATACAAAGTTACATTTATATAACCCGTGTAATACACGAAGTTTTTAAAGATATAATTTTTTTATCATTTGCTATATAAAATTAGATTTATTCAACACGTGTAATACACGAGGTTTTTTAATGATATAATTTTTATATTATTTGGTAGATTTTTCAACCCGACTATACACGGGTTTTTTAAAGATACGACGTTTTTAGTATTTAATGTACAGAATTATATTTTTTTAATCTGTGTAATACACATGGTTTTTAAATATATAACTCTTTTTAGGTCTATTCAACAAGTGTAATATACGGGGTTTTTAATGATGTAATTTTTTTTATTATTTGGTAGATTTATTCAACCCGATTATACACGGGTATTTTAAAGATACGACATTTTTAGCATTTAGTATACAAATTACATTTATTTAATCTGTGTAATACACATGGTTTTTAAAGATATAACTTTTTTATTATTTGATATATAAAATTACATTTATTTAACCCGTACAACATACGGGGTTCATAAAGATATAACTTTTTATTACTTAATATACAAAATTATATTTATTCAACCTGTGTAATACACGGGGTTCTAACCTAGTATTATATATTATAATGCATTTTGGAAGGGCACTTTAACATATTTAAAAATTAAGATTTTTTTTAATCAAATACATAAGGTACAACCATAAAATGAGAGTAAAACTAGTCGTTTATACACTAATTACATTTTAATCCTTTCATCTTACACTTTAATTCCTCATCTTTAACCAATTATGGTTAATTAATTAGGAGTTACATTCTATCCCCTTATAAAAAGGTAACTACCCCACATTTTTAAACAAATATAACTTTTGGTACGTTAATATTAAAAAATATATATATCAAAATATGATCATTTTATTCTCTTCAATTTGAATATAGTATTGCTATATTTTTTTAATTAAAAGAATGAAATGCTACGTGATGGGTTTAGATAATCCTTACCCCAAACACGATTAGATAAGTTTGTCTCAAACTCATCTCAAAATCATTGGGTTTCTAACGGGTAATTACCCGTCGGGTACTGGGTATACCCGCGGGTTTCAGATGAACTCGTTAATTAAAAAAATTATTCATTGTGTATACCTAACCTAAAACCTGTTGATCAACTACTAAACAATTACATTTAACATATTAACTATAGAAATATATTAATACAATGTATATAAATAAAATACCAAAATGTATATAAAAATATACTCAAATACATAGATGACAAAAATAGTGGATCCTAATAATTGATATATACATATATACAGACACGCATATTAAAAAAAAAAAGAAGTTACATCTGGTAAATGGGTACACTTTATCGGGTAAATGTGTATATCATCAAATCTCAAACCCGCAAAAAAAAAAAAAAAAAAAAAAAAAACTAATCCCAAACCCGGTCCCTTATTCGACCCCAAACCCGTCCCAAATATGTCGTGTTACGAGTCTACTCATCGGTTTCGGGTTCGATTGTCATCTCTAGGAGTAAGCAATAATCGAATTGTTAACCAAAACGAAAACAAACAAAACAAAACCAAACCCAAATCAACAAAACACCGTGTAACGCCCCAAAATCTGAATGTTAATAATTGTCGTATGTTCTTATGTGACACGTCATGAAATAAATAACTAGGCTATTTAACCTAGTTAAGGGTATGGTCAAAAGTATTAAATGATGAAGGTAGTGTCAGTTATGTTTTAAAGGTAAACCCGAGGGGCTAAAGTGGAACAAATGAAAGTAAGTTATAAAATAACTTGACACACACAAACACACACATACGTGTGTGTTCTGGAAAGATCGAGCAGGGGCTCTCTAGAGCCCCAAAACCCTAGTTCTTCAAAAGCTTCAATTTGAAGAATGAATCAAGGCCCAAATCCATAACCGAGCATGGATTAACGATCACCAACACGAGAGGATCATAAGGTATGTTTTAAATCTAAGATTGGTGATCATGGGTGAAGTGGGTTATGTTCTAATCCGTGAATTAATATGAAATTGATCATGTACAAGGGTTAGAATCCTTGTATAGAACATGGGTTATGTAGGATTTGCGTTAATTTGATGATTAGAGGTGAAACCCGTTAGTTAGGGTGAAGATGAGGACTAGAATCACCTCCTATGTTTAAGTCTTGTTGAATGATTGATGTATTATGTGGGTATGATGAATTATTGTTAGATGAAAGTATAGGAATATGATGATGTTATGTTTAATGTTCATTTGGAATGATATATGATGATTAGTAGAAGGATTTGACGAGTTATGTATGAGTTTAGAAGATTCATGCATGAATTAGTTGTACGTTATGCTTAAAAGGTAGTACTCGCATCAAGTGTATGATGAAATGTATATAGTGTCATCCGTATAATCGAATATGATGTTACGAGTATATGATGATAAGTCGATGGTTAAATATGGTATATAGTTGACTTTCAAAAGTCAACTAAGCATAAGAAACATGAATTGACCCGTGGTCGTAAAGGCAGGATTATAGGAATTCGTATGGTACATGTTATGTCAATACGCGTTGTTTGTGATTATATGATGAATTACATGAGTTTAAACGGATATGAATATAATCATATGAGTTATGTATGTTAGAAATGAATAATGAAAGTTAAGGGTGAAATATGCGATTGATATGATGTTAACATGTACGAATACCTATACTAATAGGAGCGTGATCTTGATGAAAAGAGAGTATAGGAATCATGTCAAGACGGACGCAAACATGAAAGGATAGCGGGTCAAGAAAAGGCGAGGAATCGGATACGAGCACGGACGCATAAGGTAAGTGATTTCCGTAATCACTTCCTAGTACAAGTAAGTAATACAGTGTTGTAATGAATTAAACATGATGTTTGAGGTCAAATATGTGTTAAAGTCTTTCGTCGTAAATGATGGGTTTAAGGTTGACCAAAATGCCCTTGATGGGTATTTTGGGGAAAACGATCTTAAAAGTAGTTTAGAAACAAGTTATTCGATTAGAGTAATGTTTTGGACAAATATGGAAGTGGGGATGATGGTTTGGTTAGTCATAGACCAATTAATGCGCGGATACCCTTAACGGGTCAAAATAAGCATATGAATGATAATGTGTTAAGAGGATGCAAGACATTCAAGAATTTAGTAATTTATGATAGACGTCGCTGATATTGTTAGATTTATAAGAGGTTATGGTAAAATGACCAAGTTATGTTGATGAATGCATGAACGGGTCGAATAAATCATAAACGAATAATAAGACGATAGCGTGTAAGTTAAGAATTTCCGTAATCCGGATGTGGGATTTTAAGTTTATATGATAGAATGTGAATTTACAAGCATGTAGGAAGAAACGGGAGGTTAAACGGGTAAACGGTTCGAAAGTTATGTGTGTTTTAGTGGGTTCGGACGATGAAACGAAACTGTAGAAAAAATGCACTTTAGAGAGGCCGTCGCCAACGGGCAAGGAGGCCGTCGCCGACGGGCAAGGGAAAATCAGTTTTTCTCCGACGGGTTATCTTCCTGTCTACGGGGTTTTGGCTACGGGAAAAACTACGGGCCGTCGCCGACGACCTCCCTAAGTCCAAAAGTCTGAAAATTGTTATTTAAGTCGATTTATGTATCGTAGGCTTCGGTTTGTTGTCCGTGGACTACGGCGGACTTTCTAAACATGATTTTGATCGATCCTTAGATGTTTATGGGCTATAAATCAAAGTTTAAGTCTCATGTAAATAACGTATAAGTATATAAGAGGTATGCAAGGTGTTGTACACGTATGTAGACGCGTAATTATGTATATATGTAATACTGTAAGAAAGGTATGTACGTATGCAGATGAGTATGTATGTAAGTATAGAGATATGTATGAGTGTATGCATGTATGCAATGTTGTAGGAAGGGTATGTACGTATGCAGATGTGTATGTATGTATGTATAAAGATATGTATGAGTGTAGGCATGTATGTAAAGATGTAGAAAAGGTATGTACGTAGGTAGTTGTGTATGTGTGTATGTATAAAGACATGTAGGAGTGTATGCACGTATGTAAAGTTGTAGGAAGGGTATGTACGTATGTAGATGTGTATGTAACTAGGTATGCAAGTACGTATGTATGTATGACTTAGATATGTTGAGTGTTAACGTTATTGATGGTGTACCTTGAGAATGAAAAAGTGATGCAGGTACATTACTGAAGCCTCACCAGGAAATGGATACGCAGATGAAATGCTTAAAGTTTGAAAGATGACGAAATGTGAAGTTTACGTGAATGTATCTTGTTTGTATAATGTGTGCTAATGTTTATGAATGTATGTGGTGAGTGCAGGTTGTATGGATAACGGGCGATTATAACAAAGATTAGAGATCGAAGATCGAGTCACAAGATAGATTGTACGGGAATAATTGAGTATGTACTATTAGGAAACAAGACTTATGCTTTATCTTTGTAGAAGACACATATCAAAACGAACTTTCAAGTAAGTCAAAACGTTGGTAATGAAAGAAATTTTATGGTTCGTGTTTTCCGCTGCGACTTTTGTCATGTACGAATTAGGGTCTAACACACCGAATTAACTAAAAATTGATTAACCAAAAACCGACTTAACCAATAACCGGTTATCGGTTTTCTTTGTACCCTCGTTTAACCAAAATTAACTGAATCAAACCGAACCAAACTATTCATAATTTCATTTATTTCTAGCTTTTATGCCTCTAGTTAATGTATTTCATAATTTATACCTCCATTTTATATATATTTATACTTCCACTTCATGTATTTATTCATCTATTTCATATATGTATACCTCAATTTCATGTATTTCTAAGCAAAAGTTATAGCTCAAGTTTAGTTTTATCTATTACCCAAAATTAAACGAACTGAACCAAAAAACTGTCAATCTAACCGAATAAAGCGAAGTGATTAACTAAAAACCGATAGGTTAATAAAAGAGTTAAATGTCATTTTAGTCCCTGTGGTTTGGGACATTTTGCCAGTTTAGTCCAAAGGTTTCATTTTTAACATGTGGGTCTAAAAATGTTTCACAGTTGCCATTTTAGTCCACTGGGTTAACTTCATCCATTTTTTCTGTTAACGAGAAGGCCAATTCGGTCATTTTATATGGCTGAATTGCCCTTTTAGTTAACAGAATTACATACAAAATGACCAAATTGGCCTTCTCGTTAACAGAAAAAATAGATGAAGTTAACCAAGTGGACTAAAATGGCAACTGTGAAACCTTTTTGGACCCACAGGTTAAAAATGAAACCTTTGGACTAAACTGGCAAAATAGCCCAAACCACAGGGACTAAAATGGCATTTAACTCAAAGTAACCAATTACTTCAGTTTCGGCTTCGGTTGAGGATAATAATTGTATCAATAGAGTCATGCACACATTGACAGTGTCTGTATTCCCCGCCGCATCCCATATGGACCCTTCTAGTTGTTTATTATATAAGTTCGCTAAAATGCCTTAAAATTTCAATATGTTTACCATCTTTTTTTGAAAAAAAAATGGCACTTTATATTAAACCAACGATAGTTTAACAGGGTCATGATGCTAAAATGCACGGTATTGCATCCACCTTTTGTTTTGTGTGTGTGCAACATTTATATATTTATATATATATAGGATTAGGATCATGAGTGAACAACTTCTTGAGAGTGACCTGAGTGAACTAATCTTGCCTCTTGATCATTTTTTAGATTAAAAGGGTAAGATTGACATTAGGCAAGTACTTTTAATTAAAATACCTTAATTTTTTCCACTCTTAACTCTCTCTCTCTCATTTTTAATTATTTCTCTACTATTTTAATTATAAGAGATTGAAGGGCTAATATTTTTTTTTAAAGAAACTATCATGTTCCTTTTAAATTAAATATTAAACCTAATTAAATTATGATTTTTTAACATCTGTGTATACAGGTCATTATATACATGACTTATACACCTATGTATTATTACATCTTGTTTTCACGGGTTAGTATAAACCAGATTTGTACACTTGTGTATTATTCAAGTACATATGTGTATACGGGTCGGTATATACCAGACGTATACACCTGTGTATTATTCAAGTACATAGTGTATACATGTCGATATATATATCAGACTTATACACTTGTGTATTACTACATATTGTTTCCACTATACATCTAATACATATATGTATGAAGAATGTAATTAAATGTTTTTAATTGTGTTCTAGCTGGAATAATATTTGATAATGTTTGTATTTTTTAAAATTATGAAATATTAAGTTAGGTAATATGTGAGAGAAAAAAAAATATAGAGAATGTAATTAAATATTCTTTTAATTGGAAAGAGAAATCAGGAGAGAGAAAAAATTAATTAATTAAATGAAGATAGAAATATACAATTATACCCTTGTGTCTATTAAAATACTTGTAAGTTATAAAAGATAATTACAATCTTGTCATTAAAGAAAAAAATCTAGATCTACAAAATCAATGGTCAGGATAAGTTCATTTTGTTCACAAATAAATTATTGTTCACTCATGAACCCTACCATATATATATATATATATATGCATTTGCAAACATGTTAGCTCGAAAGAAAACAAGCTAGTGGAGCGATTAAGTGCCATGCTGTTAATCATAGGTCATGACGTGTTTTAAAGGAAGAATAAAATTAATCATAAACGTTTAGCACGTTTATATCACAGTTTTTTAAATTACGATTTAACTTTTTCATAGCTAGATTTTGATGTTTACATCCAAGTCATCACCAGCTCACAACGAACTGAACATGTGTAGATATCATTTTGGCAAAGGTATAGTCTTTTTTTTTTTGTATTTTTTTCGATTTCTATAGCGTATGTAGCTACCTTACCGATATCATAACAAACTGAGTTGATACTTACTGAATTCTCACCACTTTCCCCCCGCAACGCGCAAATTTATAGCACTAGTTGATTGCTAATGCACGTATTTACACTTTTTTAAATACCCTTTTTATAAAGTGTCATGCACACGTGTTTATACAGTTATAACAGTCCGCAACATGGTATTGGTTTTGAAATAAATGTGCCTATATATACATATATGACACATGATATTGGTTTCTCCATACGAAGAATACAAGGTCACTACTCACTAGGGATGCAACAAGTGTATTTTTTTCAAAGGTATAGTTGTTCTATAATCACACACAATAATAATTACATAATATATATAATTACGTATCATTATAAATAACACATGAATAAATATGTAACATATACATCGTAGTTACGTAACATTTTCTCAAGTCACTCACTTGAAAAAAAGTTTGTAGTATTATACACAAATAAAACATAATAAAAATTGTTGAAACCTGATAAAAACCAAAGAGAAATTGAGATAAACTGAATTCTATTCTTCATTCTATTCAACATTACAATATATAGAGATAAACATAACTATAAACCCTAAAGTCCATAAGTAATGGGTTGGGCCTAAAATGTCTGGTTTATAACACTCCCCCTCAGACATTTAGAATTATACACAGTTTAACAACATACTTCAGGATGATGTTAAATAGGTACTTCAGAACCTGAATAAATAAACTGATACTACTGGATCAGCTATGCTGCCTCATTAAAAACCTTACTAAGAAAACCCAGTGGGACAAAACTTAGTAAAGGGAAAAAGAGTACAACGTGTATAATTCTCCCCCTGAATTCAACAAACATCTTTCAATCTACGAAGACCGATCTTGTGTGATAGCTGCTCGAAGCTACTTCTAGGTAAACATTTCGTGAACAGGTCAGCTAGATTTTCACTTAACTTAATCTGGCGAACATCAATTTCCCCTTCCTTTTGCAAGTCATATGTTGAGAAAAATTTTGGTGAGATGTGTTTTGTTCGATCACCCTTGATATAACCTTCTCTGATCTGAGCTATGCAAGCAGCATTGTCTTCATAAATAATTGTCGGCTCCTTCTTGATCTGTTCTAATCCGCATGCTTCTTGTATGTGATTAATCATTGATCTCAACCACACGCATTCTCGACTAGCATCATATAGTGCTATCAATTCGGCATGATTTGATGATGTTGCTGTAAGTGTTTGCTTAGTTGACTTCCAAGAAATTGTTGTGCCGCCGTATGTGAATACATAACCTGTCTGAGATTTTGCTTTGTGAGGATCTGATAGATATCTGGCATCAGCATACCCAACAAGTTGGGACTTTTGATCTTTCTGATAGAAAAGACCTAAGTCTTGTGTCCCGCAAATATATCGGAATATATGTTTTACACCATTCCAGTGTCTACGTGTTGGATTCGAACTGTATCTCGCTAGTACATGAACTGCAAATGCAATGTCAGGTCTTGTGTTATTTGCGAGATACATAAGGGCACCGATCGCGCTTAAGTATGGTACTTCTGGACCAAGTACTTCTTCGCCTTCTTCTTGAGGGCGATAAGGATCCTTGTGTGGATCTAGCGGTCGAACAACCATAGGTACGCTAAACGGATGTGCTTTGTCCATATTGAAACGTACTAACATCTTCTGGATGTAGTTTGATTGATGGACAAATGTGCCATTGCACAGATACTCAAATTGTAGTCCGATACATAATTTCGTCATACCAAGATCTTTCATTTCAAATTCCTTCTTTAACAACTGAGCAGCTTTCTCTATCTCTTCAGGAGATCCGATGATGTTGATATCATCAACATAGACTGCTATTATAGTGAAATTTGAGAGTGATCTTTTTATAAAAACACATGGACTGATTACGTCAGACTTGTATCCTTCTTTTCTGAGATATTCACTAAGTCGATTGTACCACATACGATCAGATTGTTTGAGACTATATAAAGATCTCTGGAGCTTTATAGAACACATATCTCGAGGTGTTGATTTTAATGCTTCAGGAAATTTTAATCCTTTAGGAATTTTCATGTAGATCGTATAAGTATGCGGTGACGACATCCATTAGTCTCATATGAAGTCCTTCAGAGATTGTGAGGCCGATCAGGAATCTAAGGGTTATCGCATCCACTACAGGGGAATACGTTTCCTCATAATCAACTATTGGGATTTGGGAAAACCCTTGTGCTACAAGTCGAGCCTTATGTCGTACAATCTCATTCTTTTCATTTCTTTTTATTGCAAACACCCATTTATAACCTACTGGTTTGACGTCTATGGGTGTTCGGACTACAGGTCCGAAAACATGTCGCTTTTCGAGCGAATTCAATTCGGCATTTATGGCTTCTTGCCATCTTGGCCAATCATTTCTGTGCATGCACTCTTCTAAAGTTTTTGGTATGTAATCATTTTCATTGATTACATCAGTTGCTATAGCATATGCGAATATATCATCAACACGTGTTTTATTCCGGTTCCACATTGTACTATCTTGTACATAATTAATAGAGATCTCATTTTCGTTCGGTACTGCTGTTTCTTTTGAAACATCATTTTCCTCTGGATTCATAGTTGTCTCTTCTGGGACATTTACCTCTACCGGGGTTTCATTTATAATCTTTTGTGAGTTTTCACCAACTGCGTTACTTTGCTCTTTTTGTTTCCGTGGGTTTTTGTCTTTGGAACAGATTGGTCTCCCACACTTTCGTTGTATAGTAATCACTTATGTGATTACTTCAATTCGAGTAGGTGCATTTGATGCTGGTACATGTGACTTTGTCACTTTATTCGTGTCTGTGAATGCATCTGGTAATTCATTCGCTATTCTTTGCAAATGTATGATCTTTTGGACTTCATATTTCCATTGACCACTTCGGGGGTCGAGATTTGATAGCGATGATGCATTCCACGTTATTTCTTGTGTTACCAGTCTTTCTTTGTCCTTGTCTCCCCCTAAGACTGGGAACATCGTTTCATCAAAATGACAGTCAGCATACCGTGCTGTAAACATGTCTCCCGTCATTGGTTCTAAGTATCTAATAATGGACGGAGTTAAAACCAATATAGATACCCAGTCTTCTTTGGGGTCCCATTATAGTACGTTGTGGTGGCGGTATTGGTACGTATACCGCACAACCAAAAATTCTACGGTGGAACAAACTTGGTTCTCGTCCGGAGACCAGGTGCAATGGGGAGTATTCGTGATCAGCAGTTGGTCTCAATCTAATCAGTGTAGCGGCATGCAAAATAGCATGACCCCATGCAGAAGATGGTAATTTGCATCTCATTAAGAGTGGTCTAGCGATTATTTGTAATCGTTTAATCAGAGATTCAACTAAACCGTTTTGTGTGTGAACATGAGGTACTGAATGTTCAACATTGATCCCAATTGACATACAATACTCATTAAAAGCTTGAGATGTGAACTCTCCCGCATTATCCATCCGAATGTTTTTAATTTGATTATCGGGGAAATTGGCTCTCAATTGTATGATTTGAGCTAAAAGTCGGGTAAATGCTAAATTTCGAGTAGCTAAAAGGCTCACATGTGACCACCTTGAGGATGCGCCTATTAAGGCCAAGAAATAGCGGAATGGTCCACACGGAGGGTGAATAGGCCCACAAATATCCCCTTGGATTCTTTCTAAAAATGATGGGGTTTCATGTATCAATTTAGTTTGTGAGGGCCGAGTTATAAGTTTGCCCAGAGAGCATGCTGCACATGATAAGTCTTGTGGTAGCAAAACTTTTAAGTTTTTAAGAGGGTGCCCTAATTGAACTCAAAAGATCAATAATAAAGGTTTTTTTTTCACCCTTTTAATCATTTTTAAGCTTATATATACCCCGCCTCAATTTTATAGATAAGTAAACTGTAATTTACGTCTTTATGATTTTTTTGGTGAATTTAACATGAATCTCCACTTCAAAATTTTTGCTTCTTAAGCCCCTCAACTTCAAGTTTTGTTACAATAAGAACTCCCTATGACATTGATTTTTCGTTAAATTCCAAACAACCATGGGGTTGAATAGGAAAAAAAAACACAAAGAATTATAAAAGAAACAACAAACCATCATGATGGTTCATGAACGGTTGAATAGGAAAAAAACACAAAGAATTAAATAAAAAAACAACAAACCATCATGATGGTTCATGAAACATGCGTAAAAATACAATGGTTAACTACACTTATGTACGGATATTGTGACTATTCGAAAAGGTGTCATACCAAATTGAAAGGGTACCATCTATCCTATAAATAAAGGCTCTCTTAATTAATTTAGATCATTTTTTTTTCCACACACAATACCACTCTCTAGTTCTTTAACCTTTCACACCATAATCTAGGAAATATCTTATTGCTTAAGTGGCCATACAATTCAAATTATTCTTTATAGAAACCATCATATTGCTTTTATTTTTCTTTTTATATTATACACACATATCTATCTATATTTTCTATAAAAGGAGAAATCCAAATGACATAAGAAAAGCTGATGTGTCAGCAGGAGAACATGTCCAACAAGGTTTTTCTTATGTCATTATTACATCATAAAGCCTAATATTAAAAGACTTTAAAATTCAAAGTTGGTCCACATTCATATTTCAAAGGCCTGCCATCAAACCACTGCCTCAAATCCAGTTCAAAATTATGTTCCTAATTCAAACATCTGTTCCCAGTTCAAAAAATTTTGCCATCTAACATCTGTTCCCAGTTCAAAATTTTGGCTCCACGCTTTCATCTCTCCCTCAAATCCAGTTCTCAATTCAAAATTCTGGCTCCACATTCAAATCTCTCTCGCTAATATCTGCGAGCGTGTCTCTCTCTCTCTCTTTCTCAAATGCATCTTTCTCGTGATTCAGCCGCTATTCTCCGATTACACTTCTTTGTTTGAATGTTTGATGATTATGTTTACATGTTATCGTTCCAGTATCATTTTTCCAACATCGTCGTTTCAATGAAGTTTCCCATCACACATCAACCTTTCAATATCGAAGTTGCAGTATAATTGTTGCAACATCGTGAAAGGTTGCATGTGTTACCTTCTTTGATGGGAGAGTTGCAACTTGAACGGACGATATCTATCTTCTATCATGAAAAGTCAGTTGTGCTACATCAGTTGAGAAGAGACCTTTGCATTTTAGGTTTGTTTCTTATTTTGATTAACTGTTGATGATGTTCAGAGTTTTTATTTACACTGACATTTTAGAATATGTTAGGATGCATGTTTATATTATTAAAATGAACTACTACATAGAAAAATACAAATTTAATGAAATATTTATAAAGTATTACACGCTAGGGTTAACACTTGCTAAGATTTCGTAGACTCTGGCCTTTCTCCATGTGATTTCATGTTCTCTTTTGAATTTCAGGTCAGTTAGCATGTTGCAGATTTTCTGATCCTGTTCTAGAAGTTGTGTCAGAAACTCTTCTGCATTCTTCTGGAACTCTAATGGAGGAGAGTGGAGGACTTCATCGAGCAATGATATGTTGTTCCAGGTTTTGTTGTAATTAGTGTCATTGATTATGTCGACTTTCCTGTTTAGTTCTTGGTCTGTTCTTTGTTCTTTGAGTGACGACATCGAGAATTGTGTTTTAACATCGCTGGTGTCTGACAAGTGGTAGAAGCTGAAGTTTGCCATGTAGATTTTTTGTTGGTTTTCTGATTTGGAACAATTTTTGACAGAAAGTGATTTGTAGGACAATTTGTTGATGTTTTGAATCAAAAGTAATCATCGGCCTTTTATAGAGTTTAAAAACGCGTCTACATGGTAAATAAAGAGGTTAATTGTAATTGTGACAATCTGCTTTTGTTCTTTGAATTTCGATATTTTGTCCCTTGGGTTTCTTGGTATTTAATTTTACAGTTTTTCCATAAGACTTGGGGTTTGAAAAGGTTTTTGCATTAAAAGACTGCTGTTTTGAAATATACATTAATATGTTTATATTAAATGTACACGTTTTGACAATTACAAATTTCAGTATATAAACTCATAGTCACTTCACCTGTTTTTCAGAAAATCTTCCTGCGAAGATATCATACTTTCAGGAAAGTCGAGTAATATAGTTTATTCAAATGGCGTCATTCACAAGTGCAAAATCAGATGATTTAAAGCAGCGTTTTGTCAGGCAAATCGAGGAACAGGTGTATGAAGATAGGGCTACTCTTCAAGAGCTGAAGAGATGTTTTGATGGATTGCAAGTTGGCCTGTTCACTAGAGAGCAGGTTTCTAGAGATCTTATGCGGATGCCTTCAACTTCCGTTCGTGAGCTTTGTGTTGTCAGTAATATAGTGTGTGGTGATAGAGACGTGGAGTTCATGACGATGCTGAAGGATATACATCGAGAGGTTCAGCAATCGATGGAGTTGAAGCTAAAGTTTCTTAATTCTTGCTGTTATTGTTAGATTTGAACTTTAATGTTGTTCAGTATGTGATGTAATTGTTGGAATTTTAATGTCATGAATAAATTTTAATCTTATGAATCTATGTTGCGTTTTAGTTTTACTTATTTAGTGTTTGAGTTTGATTTAGATTATGTTGATGTTTAATTGTGTCTAAACATCTGTTTGGTAAGTCAACAGAGGTCAATATTTGGAGTTTTCAAAGGTCTGGTGTAGTTAAAGTTTCGTAAAAGAGAACATCTGCTGATGATGAAACAACTGTGTATGCTATCGACTGTTTGATTTACCACTGTTGACTAAATGAATAAATTTTAATAGTATTAATCTTTGTTGTTGCATCTTCATTTTAATTATTTCAGTCATTCCTATTGGTTAACAGATGTTAATGAACAACATATGATATTCAATCTTAAAATGCTTAATAGAGGAGTTGATACTAACAGTGGTTGGGCTAATGATGAATAAGTATTATTATATAAGGTCTGCTATAAGTATTATTATTATATAATTTTGTATGTCAATAACAGTTTTTTGGAAGAATTTACGGTATATTTTGCTGTTATAAAAGGTGTGTTGTAGCTAAAGTCTAACAAAAGAGAGCATCTGCTGTTATAAAAGGTTTGTTTTCAATCTTAAAATGTTTAACAGAGGATTTGATACTAACAGTGGTTGGGCTAATAGCAGATGTTAGACTTACAACTGTTGAGTTACACCGATTGAAAACAACTGTTTTTGAAACTTATCCTTGCCTAAAAATACATCCACTGCTAAATGGTACCGTCTGTTGTCATAATTTCTGTTTATCCTAATGACTGTTGATTTACTATACTGCTGACTGTCATCCATTATGACAACAGAGGTTCTGAAGTGGACAGATGTTAGCTAAAAATAAAACAACTGCTGAAAGTTATCATCTGTTCTCATAACTTCTGTTTATCTAACGACTGTTTGACTCACACTGTTCCCAACGACCAACAGAGGTTATGTGTAAATATGTGTTATGCAAGGTTTTCAATGTAAATGTAAATAACAAATTCAATAAGGGGTGCATGTGTAAATATTTTTCATCTGTTGAAAAATATTGGAAAACGAAAATACAACCGTCATTATTTTTTAGCATCATTACACATCAAACATCTATCATCTGACTTCTTTCAAAAATCTCTTCTTCCCAGTCATTTTCTAGGGTTTCAACTTTCTTATTCTCCGTCTTCTACACTTCAATTACTGGAGGTTTTATTGTTTTTTCTTCAGTAACTAGTATGTACATTCATATTGTAATGAACTTTATATTGTTTAACCGATTTTAATTTAAATCCTATCTTGCTACAAATACGATTTTAAACGTTTATTGCTATAAATTCAAGAAGGGTTTAGTTAGGTGTTTGAATCATTTGTTGAGAACATAATAAAATAGTAAAATTTTTAACTCATACTCTGTTTCTATGATTAATTTCGGTAGATACTCTGTTAATACAAAAAGTTAATGTTCATCTTCGAAGCCAACTTTTTAATTTCAATATTTTAACATCTTTACTGATTCAGGTTTTATCATGTATACTACATTTGTCAAGTTTCTTGATAACCCAGAATCTTTGAAACTGGTACGACATGTTTTTACATACATGATTTATTTTTATTGAGATATATATTTAACAGTTGTTATGGTTTATATTTTCCTACACTAATTATATACGGGATGTACCTATAGCCTTTGCTAATCAAAAGTGGGGAGATTGTTGGCAAAAAAATAAGTTGCGAATCTATCATGAGTCTGGTAAAAAATGGGTTATGAGGGTCAGAACAGAAAATTCAACACCAATAATAACTGACGGTTGGGACAATGTTGTTAAAGATCTCAATCTGTCGAGGGATACTTTGTTGGTTTTCAAAGCGTTAGGTGATTTTGGGCTTGAACTTTCATGTTTTGTTGATGGGATGTGTGGTGAATATTATTTCACGTTTAATCGTTATGCAAGATTTGGTTTTACGGTATGACTATTGATCTTAACTTCAATCCATTTGCATCTTAAACGTGTCAACACTTATTCTCATAAGTTACATACTTCACGTATAGTATTCATTATTTTTAATTTTATGCAGGTAATCGAAGACTGCTTCATTAAACAATTTTACGTAATCAGCCCACCAAGTGGCAAATTTCAAATCTGTTATAAGGGTTCCTATTGGAATGTTGAGGTGTCTAAGGTTGATACAAACTTTGTATTTGCTAGAGGATGTCCTGAAATGTCCAAAGATGTTGGGATACTTGAGGATGATTTGCTTGTGTTTAGCAGAATTGATGATGTTGTTTTTGAGGTAGTAGTTTATAGAGATGAGACTGAGATTTTCTTTTCGAAGAAACCTGAATCTGACGATGATAGTGTACTTGAGATATCGAAGGCTGATTATGTTGAGAATGCATTCAAGGTACGTATGTATTTAGCATTAGCAGTAAAAGTTTTAATTATTTTAGCATTATATTAATTATTTCATTAATGTTGACCAGGACATCTATGAGGATGAAGAAGTTGTGTCTGTAGGTGAAGGAAGAACCATTACTCAGGTACTTACTAAATTATTAAAATTATTTATATTTATTTTTAATTTAACACATATAAGAATTTAATGTTTTTACAACTATTAGTAATGCTGTTTACTGATGTTACATTTATCCAATAATGTATTATTTAGAAGAAGTTACCAACCAATGTCGAATGCACGTCGAAGAGACCCATGTCTTCACGATTGAATAAAATACAAGATGTAAGTTTACCATCTTAAAGATTGTTATATTACTATGGTTATTAAAGTTACTCTATGACAACAGGTTAAGAAGAAAGGTAAAGTTACTTCTGAGAGGAAGGAGACGGTCAAGAATAGGACTAAGGGAAATGCTGACTTAGCTGTCGACACAAGTGATCATATTGGATGTTCTTCATCTGCTCACAAAGTTAAGGTATCTATACTCGCCACTTAATTAGTATATCTTATATAAACTGTTTTTTTTTTTTTTTGCATATATTCAACATTCCTTTAATTTACATGTATATGTTTACTTTTTCATCAAGGGGAAGAGAGCTGCCAACATTCAGAAAAAGCTTAACTGTAGAAATAAGATTACGAAGACTGCAAAAAACATTATGGACATCTTCTCGACCCTGAGTTCTTTCATTTTGATCACAAAGGAGACTATAGGCTGATATACCATTTTTTATAACAAACTAATGATTTATGTTTATTTGTCTGACTATTATTTTTTTCTACACAATACATGTAGCGTCTTCCTGTTGAAGTTGCCAGACGAGCAGGTCTTTCTGTTGATCTTCATCCTTTGAAAGTTCAAAACATGGTTGGAGTTGTAGAGGTTTATGATGTTAAGTCGGGGTTAAATGAATTGAAGCCACGTTATGCGTTGGACGGTTGGCGAAAGTTTATGACTGAGAATAACTTGAGGTTTGGTGATATGTTGCACTTCACATATGTGTCTTCGCAATAGAATATCGTATTAAATCAAGTTACCTCACTTTAACAACGACATTTAAGTATTTCTGATATCAGATATTATAACTATGAATTTTTTTATGGTGATGTTGTATGTTTTTTTTAATTATTAACTTGATGTTTTGTTGCTATGTATAGCTAACATGATAAAACACTGTTATTAGCTCTTTATGATTTATATACAGATGATATTATGCTTCTTTTTGCTAATAGTAACTGCAATTAGTAGAAACTTGGTTTATTAATCGCAAATGTGACATTCTTCTGCATTTATGGGTTTATGAATTTAGAATAATGGATGGATATGTATGACTGTATTTGGCATGATGATGTTGTGTTTATGTTGTAAAAACCAGGGAATTGTCAGATAATATATTTCTTTGCCCAATTAGATTATGTGTTAAATTATAGTTCTTTAAGTCATTGTTTCGTTTTCTTGAATTTTATGTAATTTTGTAAAGAAGTACAATAACAAACAGTGATTTGAACCCATATTTTCCTTTTGGTCAATAGTTAATGGAAACCAATGTTATGTTCAACAGTGTTTTGAAGAGGAAAACAGTGTGAGAAGACAGTAGATCTGATTAAGTTAAACATCTGTTCAGACTTAAACAGATGTTTGGCCTTAAACAGATGTTTGGCCTTTTATATCAGAGGTTTGGACTTAAACAGTTGTTTGACCTTAAACAGATTTTTGGCCATAAACAGATGTTTCAGCTTAAACACATGTTTTGCCTTAAACATATGTTTAGCCTTCTATATCAGATATTTGGACTTAAACAGATGTTTTACCTTAAACAGATGTTTGGCCATAAACAGATGTTTGGCTTTAAATTAAACATCTGTTTAAGGTCAACATCTGTTTGACTATTGGTCAACATCTGATTGACTTTTGGTCAACATCTGTTTGAATTTTGGTCAACATCTCATTTAGTATTCAACAAAACTTTGAATAACTCAACATCTGTTTAATTCGTTGTTTCGTTTTCTTGAATTCTATGTAATTTTGTAAAGTAGTACAAAAACAAACATTTTTACAAAATCCCAAATCACCCTATCATTTAAGTTCATTGAAGTAAAAGTGGAAATGATGTTATTTATGTCGTCCTGTTGTGCTTTTGTTGACCTCTAATATGGGTTCATGATCTAATCCGGTGATTTGAAGACATTGTTGTTGAATCGAATGAGATGCATGATGTAATGTGGTCCTATTAATAACAAATAGTAATTAATATAATAAGTTTCCTGAGCCCGGGAAACAATCTCGGGTAATAACCTAGCTAAATAATATTTTATAAGGAGCATTGAATAAACCTATTGATCATTAATTTATATCAATTTTGTAAGTCTGCAGTAATTATTTTTTTACTCTCTGTCAATATGTGTTATGCATGCGGGTCTTACCGCTAGTACTATATAATAAAAGAAACCATTTTGAGGACACTTGTCATCATATTAGGCCATGTTTTATAAATAAGTATTATTTTAGTTTTTCTAATTAATTATAGATAATTCTCTTACTAAATATTATTTAGTTTAATTTTTTATGGATAATTATTATTTAGTTTAATCTCCTTCTCATTTATAATATTATTTATTTAACTACTAGAGTAAATTACGATTTTGGCCCCTGTGGTTATAGCACTTTTACTCTTTTAGCCCAAAAAGATTTTTTAACATCTGAGCCTCCAACGTCTTTTTTTCTAATCTTTTTTGCCCCTAACGTCTTTTTTCTAACCATTTTAGCCCCTAACATTTAATGGATGGAGTTAGTGTTAGGGGCTAAAAGGGTTAGAAAAAAAGACGTTGGGAGCTCAGATGTTAAGAAATTACGGATAAAGTTCCATAAATTATCTTATTATTTATTTATATTAATTACTAGGTTAGAAATTATATCTTAATAATTAAAACAAATATCGAGCATTTTCATAACGAGGCTGGAGGGAACGATTTTATTTTAATATTAATTACTAGATTAGAAATTATATCTTAATAATTGAAACAAATATCGAGCATTTTCATAACGAGGGGGGGGGGGGGGCGATTTTCTTGCTTAACAAATAATTTATTTATTTAATATATTTAAAATACAAGAAGAATAATAACTACATTTATCATACTAATAAGTTTATCCAAAGACAACCATGTTTTTAAGATGCAACTCAAGTCTATATGTTTAAATTTTAAAGTTATATAACTTAATAATTACCGATAATTTATACTTATCTAATTAATTTAAATATTATTTTGTAATTATAAGTTTATCTAATTGGTTAATTGCTATATGCCTAATCTAAACATTTCAACAATATTTTTAGAACTAATAAATTAAGACCACTGTTATTTAAATAAAACTTGGATTCACGTCGTGAGAAAGTCGATGATACAATTTGTCTTCTAATCGATGGTTCAAATATTTTTATATTTATAAACTTGACAAACATCACAAGTTTTGATCATACATAAAACAAAATTTTGTTCGGATATCAGAAAAGTGTCTTAAAATATCGTTTTATAATTGTTAAATCTTCGTTATTAACTATTTGATATTTTATTTTCTCAACCCGTGTAATACACGGGGTTATAACCTAGTATAATAATATATTTGTTATCCATATTTTAGTATCATTTAAACCAATATAAAATATATATTATAATAATATATTTGTTATCCATATTTTAGTATCATTTAAACCAATATAAAATATATATTACTCCTACTTAATCGCATAATCGTAATTTACACAAAGCCTATTCGTAAATCAAATATCAAAATCGAAACCAAAGTCAACATGACGTTTGACTTAAAAGATAAGATTTTAAAGTTACTTCAATCAACAATACACATGTCGACTCAATACACATATCATTTCAAGTTAATGAATTTCCATGGTTGTTAATTTCCTCCTTATTGAATCGTGTTTAGGGTATTGATTCAATAAACATACCAAATCAAGCATTAGGGTGGCTAATTCGGTTGATCTCACGGGATGGCTTCGAGGAGATCAAGGATGATAATAAATTGAAAATTTTATTTATTCTAATTGATTCATGTTTATTCTCTAAGTTATTTAGTTTGTTTAAAATTTGAAGTTATGGTATACGTTTCAGATGTGATTTGTATCCCGCCGTAACACACGTGTTGACGTCAACTTCTTTAAGTTCAAAATATAATCTCATCCGATGATAAATAAATGAACAAGCTAGATGACTTCCTAGGATTCTTAGGCAATCTACGCTTTGTTGGGAACTCTCTCTCTCTCTCTCACACACACACACATATATATATAGGGCAAGAATCATTTCAGAACCATAAATATTTTCAGAACTCGCAGAACTCCTAATAAACAATCTTTTTATTTATATATTTTTATGTTTAGGATAATTTTATCATTTATTATGTGTATTTTAACGATTACATACATGTTAAGAGTAATCTTATCATTTTTATATGTAATTTTATAATTATACATATGTAAACTAGTTTTTTTTACATATATGTAATTAGTTATGACACATATA
Organism: Helianthus tuberosus; assembly: GCA_030545235.1. NCBI lineage: Eukaryota > Viridiplantae > Streptophyta > Magnoliopsida > Asterales > Asteraceae > Helianthus > Helianthus tuberosus. The sequence continues at coordinate 159,154,045 of CM060418.1, read as the reverse complement.
TAATTTTGACAATTAAACATATGTAAACTACTTTTAACATGTATGTAATCAAATAAATACATATAGTAGATGATAAAAAGATCCTAAATACAACAACTTATATATAAAATGATTGTTTATTTGGAGTTCTGAAAGTTCTGTAGTTATTTAGAGTTCTGAAATGAACTCAACCCTATATATATATATATACAGGGAAATTATAGAGAGAAAACTCACTTGAGTTACGAAAACTCAAAAAAACTTTATGTAACAAACTTTTTTTTCTTAAAAAATTAGGAAATGTTAGTTACATGTTTTTGAACGTTTTAAGCAAACAAAAAAAAAAACAAAAAGCGTCGAGTGGTTTTTTTTTTTTTTTTGAAAATTCAGTGTTTTTATATATATGCTAAAAACTGAAATGTCAATTTTTTTTTTTATAAAAACCCATTCGACGCTTTTTAGTTTTATTGGCTTAAAATGTTCGAAAACATGTAACTTACATTCCCTATTTTTTTTTAGAAAAAAAGTTTGTTACATAAGGTTTTCTTGAGTTTTCGTAACTCAAGTGGGTTTTCTATCATCTTTCCCTTTTATATATGTGTGTGTGTAACATCTGACTCTCGTACCACCAATATTGTTCGTTCAGCGCTGATGCTTTGCCCATCTAGGAACTCATAGATTTGTTTTTGATTGCTCTGGTAGGGAGTTCCCATGAGGTCAGGTCAGGTCACCCACCCTAGTACTACTTTTACCTGAGCACGCTTAACTTTGAATTTTTCATATGCTCAACAACTAATGTACCCAAAACGTGTTGGTAATTTAACAGGGCAATTATTCCTTATGAACCAGAAATTTCTTCTAACCACGACCGATGTTAAACTTATCTGTATCGTTACTATATATATAGTAAGGATCATGAGAAACTCTCCTTCGTCAAAACTAAAAAACTTCTTATTATTAATCCAACAAAACAAATCGTTCCGTGAAGAAAGACTAAACTAAAAAACTTCTTATTATTAATCCAAGAGTTAAATGTCTGGTTGGTTCTTGTGGTTTGCGAAAATTACAGACTTGGTCCCGATGGTTCACTAATTACAGAGTTGGTCCTAATAGTTGTAATTTTTGCACTCGGGTGGTCCTTATCATTAACCTCTATTAAATTTCTCAATTAAGTTGATGTTAAATGACCAAGTTACCCTCAATAATTAAAAAATAAAAGTAAAAATAAGAAACGAAACGAAAGGAGATGGTCCCACCCCATCATCATCTTCTTCACCCCCCTCCCCCTCTCTCTAACACCAGTAACCGCCATCAGCCGGGCAACCACAACCACCAACTCCGAACACCAACCTGAAACCAGCACCGCGAACCAATACCGCCGCATACCACGACCTAGGGTTTCGTATTGGTCAATTAGCGCAAATTGATGAACTATAATCTGAAGCATAGTAGTTAATAATAATAAATAATAATCAAGTTTGAACACGAATTGCTCAGGGGCTATCTAGTCATTTCACATACATTTAACTGAGAAATTTAACAGAGGTTAGTGATAAGGACCACCCGAGTGCAAAAATTACAACTATTAGGACCAACTTTGTAATTAGTGAACCATTGGAACCAAGTCTGCAATTTTCATAAACCACAAGGACCAACCAGGCATTTAACTCTTAATCCAACAAAACAAATCGTTCCATGTAGAAAGACTAAAATGTTGCTAATATATCCGTGAAGAAAGACTAATATGTTGCTAATATATCTAGTATACATTGTATTTGTATTACATGGTGCTAGTAAAGTTGTATACACCACATACACCCAAACTTTAAAATTAATATTATTATTATAAAAAGATTTCCAGCCTTTTATGTTTTTTTATGAATTTGAGAGCCGTTTTGGATCGGTCATGACACCTATAAATCTGAAAAATAGTAAAAAAAAACTGATCAACTGTAATTGCTGATCTCTCTCTCTCTCTCCCTCTCCCTCTCTCGAAAAGCTGCTATCTTTCTCTCTCTACTCGTCAATGGTGAATCATTACTGTTGCTGACCTTTCTCTTCAAAAGCTGAGTAAATCTACACATACAACCCTCCTCAACTCCCTAGGTAATCACTGTTTAATCATGTTTCTAAGTGTTCTAAATTGAGTTAAAAAAAAACTATCTTTTAGCTTACACTGAGTGACTGTTGTTTCATCATTCACTCATTGTATTAACTGATTACATATCTTGTTAGGTTTGTGTCAGATCCGTTGAAATTTAATGTAAAAAAGCAAATTTTGAAGACAATTGTAATGTTTTGTATGTTGGTTTGTTGTTGTGATTTGAGTATTTGATGTTTTGATGATTGCAGGTTGATCTGAAGATAATCTTGCTGGAATTCTGTTAATTCTGTTGAATAGTTGAAAAAAATCTCTGATCTACTTTAACTACAGTTATTGCACATTTGCACTTGTTTCTTTTTGTGATTTGAGTTTTATGCCATGATGTTGTGATTGGTAGTTAACTTGTATGTTATGAACTTATGATAAGTTTCTGCTTTATCAAGATTGTTAAATTGTAACAAAATGGATGTGAGAATCCCCTGGTGGTTATATAAGCTGCAAATATTTTCGGGCCATAGACCGCCGCGCAATTGGTTACTTCTATGTGTTGTTAGTGTTTTTGTGCTTGTCGCGTTGTTAAGTTCGTCTTCTTCTGGTCCGTTCAACACGCGAACGACTAGTGTAACACCTGAAGTGTATACAAACTATAGAAGATTAAAGGAGCATACGGCAAGTGATTATATCGAGTTAAAGAGTTTTTCGTCTGGAAATAATGATTTGAAGGCATTTAGGTTTTGTGGAAAGGAAAGGGAGGACTATGTTCCTTGCTATAATGTGTCTGCGAATTTATTAGCTGGGTATAAAGACGGTGAGGAGTTTGATCGGCATTGTGAAGTATCGCAAGAACAACCGTACTGTTTGGTTCGTCCGCCAAGGGATTATAAAACGCCCTTGAGTTGGCCGGTTGGGAGAGATGTGATATGGAATGCAAATGTGAAGATATCTAAGGATCAGTTTCTTTCTTCTGGAAGCATGACAAAAAGGTAATTCTAGAAATTTAAATTTTGATTAAAATGAATTATCGTTCACGTATTTTGGTTAATCTTCTTTAGGTTAATGCTGCTGGAAGAGAACCAAATTTCTTTCCACTCGGATGACGAGTTGATCTTTGATGGTGTCAAAGATCATTCGCGCCAAGTTGCAGAGATGATAGGATTAGGAAGTGATGCAGAATTTTGGCAAGCTGGTGTAAGTTATATAAATTTACCTAAGGATATTTATAGTTATTGTTTCGTTTTTATAACAGATTTAACTGATTACGCTTTTTAAACAGGTGCGTACGGTGCTTGATATTGGTTGTGGTTTTGGCAGCTTCGGGGCGCATTTGCTATCTTTGAAACTAATGGCTGTATGTATGGCTGCATACGAGTTAACCGGTAGTCAAGTTCAGTTATCTCTTGAAAGAGGCCTTCCAGCAATTATTGGCAACTTCATTTCAAGAAAACTTCCATTTCCATCGTTGTCATATGATATGATTCATTGTGCACAATGTGGTGTTTCATGGGACCAAAAAGGTAGTTATTTTTGTATACTGTTAACTTTCTTGATTTGGGTAAAAGTAATACTAATCCCCCTATATGATATTGGTTTCGTGAATCAGATGGAATGTTTCTTATTGAAGCTAACCGGATATTAAAGCCTGGCGGCTACTTTGTATTACATGGGACTTCATTAAGCACCGAAAAAGGAAGCATGATTGAAGAATTAACACACAAAATTTGTTGGACTTTGATTAGTCGACAAGAAGAAACGTTCGTCTGGCAGAAAACTATTGATCCCCAATGCTACTTATCTAGGTGAGACTTGTATATAACCACCTTTGCTGTTTATTCAAACATAAATTTCACATTTAATAACCTTTAAAACGAAACGTATTGAAATTTATCCGGTTTTGATTCTAGCACACAGGGTGTCATTCCTGTTTGTAGAGAAGAACAAGAGGATACTCACTCGTATTATCAGCCACTTGCATCATGTATAGCTGTGACAGCCAGCGAACGTTGGGTACCCGTTCAGAACAAATCTTCTGATTCCTATATTACCCCTGCTGAGCTGGAAATTCATGGAAAGTATTGTTGTAATGCAACTTAAATTCATTTTAATCTGAGCACAAACTGACTCTAGTCCATTATTTTCTGCAGGAGTTCAGCAGGATGAATTCTATGAAGACTTTGAATCTTCAAAATCAGCTTTAAGAAATTACTGGTCGTTACTTACACCGTTGATTTTTTCTGATCACCCAAAAAGACCCGGGGATGAAGATCCGTTACCTCCGTTTAATATGATAAGAAATGTAATGGACATGAATGCGCGTTTTGGGGGATTGAATTCGGCGTTTTTGGAAGCAGGAAAATCAGCATGGGTGATGAATGCAGTGCCGTTTAAGGCTCGTAACACGATCCCTCTTATACTTGATCAAGGTTTTATTGGTGTTCTGCATGACTGGTAAGGAATTAATTTAATTCCATTTGATAAAATCTTAGAAAGAAATTTTACCAAAAAGGGAAATGTTGCATATCTTTTACAAAACTCTATAAAACTTTTTATATAATTTTCATACTTTGTTCAAATTCCAAACTGGACTATATATTCCTTCTCTTTTAATAATCATAGATGTAAAGGACTAAAAGCATGTGACACTCTGTTTTAAGGCCAAAAAACAAAACAAAACAAAACAAAACAAATAAAATAATCACAATGGCATGTGAGTCTGCAAAACTTTCCTACTCTTGATGTGCTGGATATGATTTACAGGTGAAAATGTTTTTTGTTACTTCAACATCAATGAAACATGATATGTTTGGTGATAACTTTTTTGTGTTTGCCATTTTTAGCATATTTCAACCAACAAACTTTAAACATAAGTTTCATATTTGTTTCCTTTACATGTATTTAAACATAGGTGTGAACCATTTCCCACTTATCCAAGGACATATGACATGTTACATGCCAATGGGCTCCTCTCACACCTTATATCAGAGGGATGCAGCATCACAAACTTACTTCTCGAAATGGACCGTATTCTACGCCCCGAGGTACATTATACGTTTTAACTATTCGTCAAAACATACATACGTTATACGATTAATAAGTAGCCATATTGGCATCTAATTTGATTCTTTTTTCTTCAGGGATGGGTTGTTCTTTTGGATAAACTAGGGCCCATAGAAGACGCGCGTGTGATTACTACACAAATACGATGGGAGGCAAGGGTAATCGATCTTGAAAATGATAGCGACCAAAGGTTACTGGTTTGCCAAAAACCATTTGTAAGAAAATGATTACCACAAAAGTTTAAACTTCACCTGGACCATTCTTCTGTATAGAATCCAATGATGTGTTACACAGGCTCAAGTTGGTATCTTGAGATTGAAAAACAGAAGCAATTGTAAGCTGTAGATTACAGAAAGTTTTGCTACCACATATCTTCAGATTTTTTTTTCTATTTTCTTTATTATTATCTTTGTTCATTGATTGTTGTAATTGTAACTGCCCTGTAACAAAGTTTGCTTAATATGTGTTACTACAAGATTTACTCTCATTTCATGTTCAATATGTAATCCCTAAATACAACTATACAAGTGTTGAATAATGTTGCAATTCACCTATCTCTCCTTTTGTCTCTAGTAGCCATTTTCTGACCATATCTTTCAAATATGTCTCCTAAATCAAACAAACCAACTTCTCTCAATTTCTTTGACATAATATCAAACATGACAACACCTTCTTCATTGGAATAGTAGTGCAAGAATCTATTGTAGTCGAACCGATGCACCTCGAGTCCTCGATTCATCACTCTCTCGACATACTTGGTTGCTTCTAACGACTTCCCGGCCTTAACCAACCCGCCTACAAATATAGTGTCAAAATTGATTAACGGGTCGTCTCCTTTTCTCCCTCTCTTCCCTAAATGCCCTTGCAACAGCATTACATATGTGTGCATTGTAGGCTCACACCCTCTCCTTATCATCTCCCTAAAAACATTTGTCGCTTCATTCGCCTTTTTCAACCTCAAAAGCCCCTTGATCAACCCATGATAAACGCTTATGTCAGGGTTATCGATCGCTTCCGCGATCTCATACGCTTCACGAACCCTAGCTTTACTCAAAAACCCATAAATCAACGAACCCAATATCATACAATCCGGTTCTATCCCTCTCTCACGCATTTCATCAAACACCAGGCGTGCTTGACCAAGCTTGTCCTTCTTACACATCCACTTAATCACAAGCCTATAACTCGAAAGCCCCAACTCATCAACCCGATCAACCCTAACCGACTGGAAAAGCCGCATCGCTTCATCAAACCGATTCGTCTTAAAAAGGGTATCCATCATCTTCTCAACAACATCAATCCCCACCACAAACCCCTCATCCGCCATCAAATTCCACATCTTTGAACCTTCAACCAAATCACCCACATCACAAAACCCACAAATCAAACACTTGTAAGTAAACCCATCTGGCTTAACAACCCCTTTCAACTTCTGAACAATGTACTTAGCTTCTTCAACAAGTTTACACCCACATAAACTCTCCACAACCTTATTCAAAGTCCCCAAATCATACCCATATCCAAACCCATTCATAACATGAAAAAAGTCAACACATTTCTTCAACTCCCTGGCAGAAGCTAAAGTTTTAACCACTATTATGTATGTTTTATCTGTAACCAAAGTACGATTACCGGTTTCTTGAACAAAGTCCCATAAAAGGTCTATGTTTTTTGATTTTCCGATGATGTCAAGCATCTTGTTTAGGGTGGTTGGAGTGTGATTGAAGTGTTGGGTTTGGGAAAAGATGTGAAATTTGTAAATGGGTTTCCAGGAAAATGGGAATTTGTTGCAGATTTGGAGGAAGAATTCATGGGTGAGGTGGAAATTGCAGTGGGAGAGGGAGGAGTGGAGTCTTGAATCGGGTGAGTGTTGTTGTTGGTAGAGGATGGTGGAGACGCGGAGGAGGTGTGATGGGTTGACTGGTGGTGGAGGAGTGGGAGTGGTGGTGGGTGGAGGTGAGACGGCGGCGGCGGCGGTGGTGGTGGTGAGGCGGTGGTGGAGAGAGGGGAGGGTTTTGATAGGGGTTTGAAATTGGAATCGCCTGATCATATTTTGGGCATCGAAGTGGAGACTGGAGTCTTACAATATCGTTTATAGTTGTTACTTTTTCTACTTATATTTTTCTTTATTTTTATACTTAGGGTGTGGGGAGTGGTTAAACACTTTGGAGTGGTTAAATACTTTGGAGTGGTAAACTAAAAAACCGACCAATCAGAGCGCGCCATGTCAACAAAAGTGTTTAAACTTTGCTGAAAAGTGTTGGCAATGGTTTAAACACTTGCTGAAGTGGTAAACTTTTAATATTATTTTTTTGTGCACTATTTTATTTAATAAATGTAGAATAAATACATTAAATTAAAAAAAAAAATAAACTTTCATAAATTAAATTAAAAACATCAAAATTACACTAAATTAAAAACATCAAAATTACACTAAATTAAAAAACAATAAAATTACATTAACTTGAAACAATTTAAACTAGTCTTCGTCGGAATCGACCAAAAGGTGGGGTAAATCTTGACTTGCGAGATGATCTATGAGATCGTTTTTTAGTCTCCAATGCGTGTCTTCATCCATCAACTCGCCCAACACCGTATCGTCTAGAGCGGGCTCGACCGGAGGATCCCGAATGTGCACCGGTGCTATCGCCTTTCCTTCATCTTTCAAAATCATATTGTGTAAAATAATACACGTATACACGACACTTCTAATTTTTTAACGGTTTTTACTCGCATCGGTCGACTCATTACACCCCATTTCGCCTTCAAAACACCAAAAGCTCATTCGACGTCTTTTCTAGCCGCCTCATGTTGCCTCTTGAATTTCTTTTGGTCTACTTCGTGAGGGTAAGGGATCGACTTCACAAACACGGACCATGAAGGGTAGATTCCATCCACGAGCAAATAACCACATTTGTATAAATGGTTGTTAACGTAAAATGGATATTTTGGCGCGGTTCCATTTCGTTCCGTTAAAAATAACGGAGATTGTTGTAGAACATTGATATCGTTTTGAGAACCCGGTGGACCGGCAAAAGCATGCCAAAACCATAAGTCTTGAGAAGCAACCGCTTCGAGCATAACAGTCGGGTATCGATGATCTCCTCGCATATATTGTCCTCGATACTCTGTCGGACAAAAACGCCAAACGAAATGGGTGCAATCAAGGCTACCGAACATACCTGGAAGGTGATATTTTTCCTCATGAGCTTGGTATAAAAGTGCCATGTCGTGGCTTGTCGGCCTACGTAAGAACTCTGGACCGTATATTTTGCAAACCGTTTCACAAAAATATTCTAGGCACTCGCGGGAAGTTCTTTCGGCCATATGCATATGCAAGTACTCGTCGTTCTCGTCTGGAGTGTTACCAGTTGCGAGCTGTTTAATAGCCGATGTCACCTTTTGCAACGGCGTAAAGCCCTTCTTACCTCGCGCATCGGGGGCCTCTACAAACCACGGGTTGTTCTCTTCCACATCGGCCACAATTTTTAGAAACAAACGTTTCGACATACGGAACCTATGCCGAAAGATATCTTCGTTGTACTTCGGGTCTTCGACAAAATAATCCGCCATGAGTGTCTCATGCCCCTCCTCACGTTGACGTTCAATATATCTCCTTCGGTTAGATGTGCCCGTGTCTTGAAGTTCGGCTTCTTCGATGATATTTTGAAAAAAAAGAATGCTACTATCGGATGAATCGTCGCTACTCATGGGTGGAAACCATAACGGGAGTTCATCCGCCATTTTATTTTGTAAATATTTGGGAAGAATTGGTGGTATTTTTTGGTTTGGTTGGGTATATATTTGAGGGTATTTGGTTATAGTTTGGTTTGATATTTATAGTATAATTTTTTAAATAAAAAATATTTTTTTTTATTTAAACGGTAATATTACCGTTATACATGGCCCACCAACCAAAATTTTCTTCTTTCCCGACTCGGTAACCTGTCACCGATTGCTTTGGTTTGCCGCGTCCCCAAATAGTCGGCGCCGGTGTTTGCCGATCGGCAAACTTGATTGCCGCGTCTTGCCGAGTCCCACACCGTACACCCTTAGGGTGTAAGGAGTGGTTAAACACTTTGGAGTGTCAAACCAAAAAACCGACCAATCAGAGCGCCATGTCAATCAGTCAAAAGTGTTTAAACTTTGCTGAAAATTGTTGGCAATGGTTTAAACACTTGCTGAGTGGCAAACTTTTTTTTATTTTCTGTTTTTTTTAATTTAAGATAAAATGGAAAAAAATTAACTTTTTATAAATAAAAATAAAGCATTACATTCTATATCTTACATTTTCAAGGGAGATGTACAGTAACTACAAGTGGCAATCTCCCATTTGTTATTTTTTTAGCATTTTTAATTTTATTTATTTTTCCTTTGGGTTATTTTATCTTTTATTAGTTATTTCCTTTGTATTGTTGTCTATATACTAATTATAACATATTATTAATGTTTAATCTAAGATAAACTAATCATCATGCAAGTATATAAAACCATTTCTGTTTTCTGATTTATTAATATTATGGTATTATCTTATTTCATTTCTCTTTTCATTTTCTCTCAATATACCAGTCATTTTATATAATTTGATTAAAATAAGAGAAAAACTATATATTTATTTTAGAGATAAATACAATGCATTATTTCTCTAAATATTTTTTATGATTTTTCTTTTAGTTTTAAATACATTATATTTCCATAATATAAATTTGCAACAAATTGTTGCATTATGTGTTGTACCCCAAGCATAGGGCGTTCTCCAAAAAAATTGTGATTTTTCATTTTTAACCCAAAAGTGTTAATCATTTGTATTTTAACACTTTTAATTTGTTTAGTTTTAACCCAAAACTTTTCATCTTTTGTAATTTAACCCAAATAATCATTTGTATTTTAACACTTTTAATTTGTTTAGTTTTAACCCAAATCTTTTCATCTTTTGTAATTTAACCCAAAACTTTTTTATTTACAACTTTGGTCCCCATACTTTTTATCTTTCGTAAGTTTTTCGTTTTACGTTTAGTTCTAAATTTTGCGAGCTAATACGTCTCAACGTGCGTGTGTGGTTCAACGTTTTTCGTCTATTTTTTCACATTTGACAGGTATGTCGCAATGTGTCTATTTTTCTCCATTTGGCAAGTTCGTTACAGCGGGCGGATCCTACATTGACTTAGTTATTATTTTCTACGTTATTTTGCGAGTTAACACGGCGAAACGTGCGTGTGTGGTTCAACGTTTTTACGTCTATTTTTTTCCATGTAACAAGTTCGTCGCAACGCGTGTGTCCTAAATCGACATAGTTATTTTTTTCATGTTATATGTTTCGGTCTTATATTTCCGCATTAACACACCGCAACTTCAGTGTTAGTGGTCGCTACCAGTGGTGTGGCATTGATGTTATTTGGCATAGTTTTAGGCCCCCGCCGCAACGCGGGGGGTGCTTAATTCTAGTTATATTTATTTATAAAGTTTAATGCGCCACAACGAGTTAGTTGAAGCTTTCTTATTGTTAATTTTGTTTGCCTTTTTTTAAGTTATAAGATTATAAAAATCTTTTTACCAACACTACGTGTTTCTATGGAATTCATTGTTTTTTTTCCGCTTCCGTTTTACTTTTTACACTTTACTTTATCTTTGTTGCTATTTCCATTTGGTGCGCAAGAACATATAAAGGTCATACTCATATTTGATTCAAGCTTTCGTCATAATTTTTTTCTTAGAGTTAAAGGTATACACGAACTAATTATTGGTTTTGAGAAATCGTATTTCGCAATAGATAACCACTTGACTCCTAACTAGCCAAACCGCAGTGAAGCGCGGGTTCCATTACTAGTTTTAAATAAAAATAAAGCATTACATCTTAAATAAAAATAAAACATTACATTTTAAATAAAATCTAACTTAAAAAAAAACTAAAAATCACAAGGCCATCCATATTTTTTTGCGATCTCACGTTTTCTACCGAGTGTGATTGCCAACATAGCATGGTGAACATTGTGTAAGATTAAATATATTATGTATTAATATTTAATCTATAGCCATTATAATCATTTACATAATATAGATCAAAATATATAATAACCTATTAAATAATTAGTTGGTAATTGTTGATGGACCATATTACCCTTATTAACTAATTAGGTTTCCTCCTGGGTGCTTATATAAGGAGAATTATGTGGAGGTTAAAGGGTTACTCAGTTACACAATTAGACATACCCTATTAGCATAACATCATAATTTCGACCTCCTCTCCTAGCCGATATCCCTTTTCGGTTTTCTAAGACCCCATCATCAGTCAGCACCCTAAGGAGGAACCAGATCAAGATGACAAGCATGTCGAACTCCATTACTGGATTCTCCACTGCACTATCTGCTGTAGCCTGTGACAGGTATGTTTTATTGTTTTACCTCATGTATAAACAGAACTGAACCATCATGTGGTATCAGAGCATATGTTGATTAGTCAGTTCTGTTTTCGTATCCATTAATTCTGGGATTGAAACTTGGAAAACGGAATTTTTTTTTTTTTAAGATATTATGAACAACCAATTTTCGAGTCATAAAGGATGACTCGAGACCACTGTTTTTGGAAAAGGTTAATTATATGTTCATTCAAAGTCAACTGGGTAATCTTGTGACCGAAATCTGTTTTAGAAAAGCCTTAAAATTCAGGTTTCGGGTTCCAGAATTTATGTTTTATTTTTTAGGGTTCATCATGTTCTTAGGAAAATTTCGAAAATTTTGTTATGTTTTGGAATATGATTCGGATATTGAGTGTTTTTTCCTGTTTTGATCTGATTTTGCCCTCTAAAGATTTTCGAAAACTGTTATTAGATAAACAGATTATGATTTTTCGAAATATTTGATAAAATCAGATCAGCATTAGAATAGGAAACCATATCTCATAATCCCTTAGATTTCGAATTTTCAGTTATGTTTCCACATTCACAGCTGTTAACAGGAAGTTTCGAGACCATCAGATTATGACTAGAGACCATCAGTCTCGACTCGAGACAACAAGGTCTCGACTCGAAATCATCAGGCCATTAAACCTTCACAACTCGAGACAGAGGTCTCGACTCGAGACCATTAGATCTCGACTCGAGACCATTAGATCATGAATCGAGACCATTAGATCATGACTCAAGACAAAGATCTCGACTCGAGACCATAAGGTCATAACTCGAGACAAAGGTCTCGACTCGAGACAACAAGGTTGTGACTCGACTCGAGACCATAAGTTCGATCCGCGCTAACGGGTGGTTTGCTATTAACTAATTGGTTTTGTAATTACTTAGTTAATTAATCAGAATCAGATAATGTTTTTACAAAACCAAAATAGCTTAACTTGAATGAGTTTTTGATGTATCATTTCTGGCCAAAGCTGACTTGACACATCTACTTATCGTTCAAGTATTACGAAAGCTATGTTGTGTGTGCATCATAAGCATGAATGTCTTAATTTCTAGACAAAGCTGATTTAATTCATTCATAGATGGCAAACTCAACAAGTGCATAACTAAAGTGATTGTTTCAATTTCTGGACAAAGCTGATTTGTTACAACCACTTTGCACATATGCTTAAATGATTACACTTCTGGCCAAAGCTGTTTTGTCTTCGTTTAAGTAGAATTTTTTAGCTAAGTCTATTATTTTGATGTTAGTAATAGACAATATCACAGCTTCATAATGTAAAATGATCATTATTTATGCCTGCCTTAGTTTAACGTGCCCTTAGATCACATTAGGATTTCTTCCTTAGTATCATAACTTGCTCATCTTATTTCCACTATCAGCACCCAACTGCGGGATTCCACCTTTGACTGGTGATAACTTTGCTGCATGGAAGGATGCTCTCATGCTTACTCTTGGGCTGCTGGACTTTGATTATGCTCTAAGAGAGAATAAGCCAGCGAACCTTACCACTCAAAGTACTGCTGCTGAGCAGTTAACTCATGATAAGTGGACTAGGTGTAACCGCATGTCTCTCATGTTTATGAAGCAGTCCATAAGCAATGCAATCAGGGGAGCCATTCCTGATTCTGAAGATGCTAAAACCTACTTGGAACATGTGGAGGCGCAATTCAAAGGGACGTCTAAAGCACACGCTAGTACTCTTATTCTCAAGCTGGTGACAACTAAGTATGATGGGAGGAGCGGCATTCGCGAGCACATCATGATGATGAATGACATGGCCAATAAGCTGAAGGGGCTGGAAATGGAAATCAGTGATGGTTTCCTTGTTCATTTCATCATTACTTCGCTTCCTTCGTCCTTTGAAGCATTCAAGATCAATTACAACACTCAGAAGGACAAATGGACGATGAGTGAGCTGGTCGCCATGTGCGTACAGGAGGAAGAGCGTATGAGGATGGATCGCCATACTGATGTTGCCAACTTCACTACCTCCAACTCTAAGAAGAGGAAGAACAATTATCAGAGGAAGGATGCTTCAAAAGTCCAAAGGCCTAATCCTAATCCTAATACAAGTGCACCTTCCAGCTCTAAGAACTCCTTAGGCAGTATCCGCTGCAAGTTCTGTAAAAAGACAGGACACATGCAGAAGGAATGCCCTGACTTTAAGGAGTGGCTGGCTAAGAAAGGTAACGATTATTTTATGATACTTGAGTCCTATAATTTAAGTGTTCCTGCTAATTCTTGGTGGTTTGATTCTGGTTCTATGGTTCATGTTACCAATTCTACTCAGGGATTCCTTACAATCCGGAAGCTGGAAAGAAACCAAAGAACGCTTAAGGTTGGGGATGATCGAGAATTAGAAGTGAAGGCCATTGGAACATTACAATTAGTTATGAAAACCGGTTTATGTATTAAACTTTATGATACCTTATATGTTCCTGAGGTAACTCGGAACCTTGTATCAGGACCAAAGTTAGACATGGACGGTTTTATTGTTTCCCATGGTCATCGCAAACTCTCTATCCTTTATGATTCTGTTCTTTATGGTACTGGTGTTCTGGATGGTGGTCTCTATAGATTAGAACTAGAAGATAACTTTTCCAAATCTTTGTTGTCATATAACATTAATGAATCACTCACAAAGATGGAAGAGAAACGAGACTTAGAAACTTCTTCCATGTTGTGGCATCAGCGTTTAGGCCACATCTCAAAAGAACGATTAAATCGTCTCGTAAAGGATGAAGTCTTACCTCCTCTCGATTTCTCTGATTTTGGAACATGTGTCAAATGTCTTAAAGGTAAAATGACATTAGCGAATAAGAAAGGTGCCACTAGGAGCTCTAATTTATTAGAACTCATTCATACTGACATTAGTGGTCCCTACCAAATCGCTGGCATAACAGGACATACTTCATTTATCACTTTCATTGATGATTATTCTCGTTACATGTACTTGTATCTTATTAAGGAGAAATCTGAATCTCTAACAACTTTTAAAGATTATAAGGCTGAGGTTGAAAAGCAATTAGATCGTCAGATTAAAGTTGTGAGATCAGATAGAGGCGGTGAATATTATGGAAGACATACTGATGTGGGTCAAGCTCCTGGTCCATTTTATGAGTTTTGTAAGGGCCAAGGGATTGTGAACCAATACACCATGCCTGGTACACCTCAGCAGAATGGTGTCGCTGAAAGAAGAAACCGTACCCTTATGAACATGGTGCGCAGTATGTTAGCCAACACTAATTTACCATTATTCCTCTAGACTGAAGCGTTAAAAGCAGCTGTTCATATACTCAATAGAGTTCCTTCTAAGTCTGTCCCTAAAACTCCTTATGAACTTTGGATAGGAAGGAAACCGAGTCATAAATATATGAAAGTATGGGGCTGCATTGCTGAAGCAAAACTTTACAATCCTTTCCTAAGGAAACTTGACCCTAAAACAGTTACCTGTTTCTTTATCGGGTATCCTGAGAACTCTAAGGGTTATCGTTTCTATTGTCCTTCCCATGTCACCCGTATTGTTGAAACCAAGCGTGCCGCGTTCCTGGAGGATTTCAAGGTCAGTGGGAGCAGTACCAACCCTTACGAAGAATTGCAAGAAGTACAAGACGCGGGAGGGAGAGACTCGTCGCTTACCATTACTCCGATTACTCCTCTTGTACCCAATGCAACTATTGTACCTGAAGCTACTGCACCAACTCCAAATTCACCTCTACAATCAGAACCTATTATACCTCATGACGAAGGCACATCAAACGCTCAACACCAAGACAACGCTGAACCCGATAATCCACTCAGGAGGTCATCTAGGCAAAGAAGGCCTACTAATTGGGATGATTATGTTACCTACCTGACTGAAATGGATCATGGAAAACTCAATGATCCTATCTCTTACAATGAAGCCATTAGCAGTGATCAGTCTTCTGAATGGAATAAAGCAATGATTGAAGAGCTTGAATCCATGAAGAAAAATGACGTTTGGGATTTGGTAGAATTACCCAACGGAGCCAAACCCGTAGGATGTAAATGGGTATTCAAAACTGGATCCGAATGGTAACGTTGAACGCTACAAAGCGAGATTGGTTGCAAAGGGCTACACTCAGAAAGAGGGAATTGATTATCAAGAGACGTTTTCACCTGTCTCTCGTAAAGATTCATTAAGGATCGTCATGGCCCTAGTAGTTCATTTCGATTTAGAACTGCATCAGATGGACGTTAAAACCGCTTTCCTTAACGGAGATTTGGACGAAGATGTTTACATGAAACAACCTGAAGGCTTTAAACCTGAAGGTCAGGAGCATCTAGTCTGTAAGCTGAAGAAATCCATTTACGGGAGATGTACAGTAACTACAAGGGAGATGTACAGTAACTACAAGTGGAAAAAACATAAACTTTTTATAAATAAAAATAAAGCATTACATTCTATATCTTACATTTTCAAGGGAGATGTACAGTAACTACAAGTGGCAATCTCCCATTTGTTATTTTTTTAGCATTTTTAATTTTACTTATTTTTCCTTTGGGTTATTTTATCTTTTATTAGTTATTTCCTTTGTATTGTTGTCTATATACTAATTATAACATGTTATTAATGTTTAATCTAAGATAAACTAATCATCATGCAAGTATATAAAACCATTTCTGTTTTCTGATTTATTAATATTATGGTATTATCTTATTCCATTTCTCTTTTCATTTTCTCTCAATATACCAGTCATTTTATATAATTTGATTAAAATAAGAGAAAAACTATATAATTATTTTAGAGATAAATACAATGCATTATTTCTCTAAATATTTTTAATGATTTTTCTTTTAGTTTTAAATACATTATATTATATTTATTTATAAAGTTTAATGCACCACAACGAGTTAGTTGAAGCTTTCTTATTGTTAATTTTGTTTGCCTTTTTTTAAGTTATACTATGGAATTCATTGTTTTTTTTTCCGCTTCAGTTTTACTTTTTACACTTTACTTTATCTTTGTTGCTATTTCCATTTGGTGCGCAAGAACATATAAAGGTCATACTCATATTTGATTCAAGTTTTCGTCATAATTTTTTTCTTAGAGTTAAAGGTATACACGAACTAATTATTGGTTTTGAGAAATCATATTTCGCAATAGATAACCACTTGACTCCTAACTAGCCAAACCGCAGTGAAGCGCGGGTTCCATTACTAGTTTTAAATAAAAATAAAGCATTACATCTTAAATAAAAATAAAACATTACATTTTAAATAAAATCTAACTTAAAAAAAAACTAAAAATAACAAGGCCATCCATATTTTTTTGCGGTCTCACGTTTTCTAGCGAGTGTGATTGCCAACATAGCATGGTGAACATTGTGTAAGATTAAATATATTATGTATTAATATTTAATCTATAGCCATTATAATCATTTACATAATATAGATCAAAATATATAATAACCTATTAAATAATTAGTTGGTAATTGTTGATGGACCATATTACCCTTATTAACTAATTAGGTTTCCTCCTGGGTGCTTATATAAGGAGAATTATGTGGAGGTTAAAGGGTTACTCAGTTACACAATTAGACATACCCTATTAGCATAACATCATAATTTCGACCTCCTCTCCTAGCCGATATCCCTTTTCGGTTTTCTAAGACCCCATCATCAGTCAGCACCCTAAGGAGGAACCAGATCAAGATGACAAGCATGTCGAACTCCATTACTGGATTCTCCACTGCACTATCTGTTGTGACGGGTTAAAACAAGCATCACGTCAATGGTACCTCAAGTTTGATGAAGTCATGAAGAAACAAGGTTTTATGAAGAATCAAGTGGATCAATGCACCTACCTCAAGATGAGTGGGAGCAACTTTACTATTCTTGTCCTTTACGTAGATGATATTCTATTGGCAAGTAATAGTCTAGACATGTTGCATGAGTCGAAGCGGTTACTCTCGCATAACTTCGACATGAAGGATCTTGGAGATGCTTCTTACGTCATTGGCATCGAAATTCACCGAGATAGACACAAAGGGATCTTAGGATTGTCCCAAAGGGCTTACATAGATCGTGTCCTTACACGTTACAACATGCAATAGTGCAAACCCTCAGTCGCTCCAGTAGTTAAGGGAGATGTTTTCGGTTCATTCCAGTGTCCGACAACAGAGGTTGAGAAGGAGCAAATGAGCCAGATACCTTACGCATCAGTAGTAGGGAGCTTGATGTATGCTCAAGTTTGTACTCGTCCAGATATCGCTTATATTGCTGGAATGCTAGGCCGTTATCAGACTAATCCTGGCCTAGAACACTGGAAAGCAGCTAAGAAGGTACTTCGATATCTGCAAGGGACGAAAGACTATAAACTGACTTATAGAAGAAGTGATCATTTAGAAGTGGTGGGCTATTCTGATTCTGACTTTGCAAAGTGCAAAGATGACAAGAAATCCACTTCGGGCTATATCTTTATGTTAGCAGGCGGCCCTATCTCATGGAAGAGTCATAAACAACAGTTGACCACAACTTCCACAATGATGGCAGAGTACATTGCTGTTTATAACGCAACCTGTCATGGAATGCTGCTTAGAAATCTGATCACTGGACTCAAAATCGTTAATTCCATTTCTAGACCATTGAAGCTTTATTGTGATAATTCAGCTGCCGTAAGTTTCTCGAACAGTAACAGTTCGACTGGAGCTGGTTTATATCTCGATACAAAATATCTGTTCGTACGAGAACGAGTTGAGGAAAATAATCTTTGTATCGAGTATATTAGTACTAAAGATATGCTTGTGGATCCGATGACTAAAGGTCTCCCTCCTAAGGTTTATGAAGAACATGTTCGGAATATGGGATTTTGTAAAGGCCTTATTTAAGCATATTGTACTAGCTTATGTTTTATGTTAATGAAATTTCCTCAGTTTGATTTTGTATGTCTCTTAGAATATGTTCAACCGGTATAATGGCATATAGACAAATAAAGTTACAAATCAAACAAAGGGCTTACGCGTATTTTGATCATAACGATTAGGTTTTAAATTAAGGCTATAGTATGATTAATGGGGGTCCTGAGTCGCATAATGATTCAACGGCTGTATTTCTCTGCTATAGTACTTGTTTAAGACTAAAATGAGTGTTAACTCCTGATCAGGCTTATCTAATACTCATAGTAAATGATTACTCGGCTAAGTGGGAGAATGTAAGATTAAATATATTATGTATTAATATTTAATCTATAGCCATTATAATCATTTACATAATATAGATCAAAATATATAATAACCTATTAAATAATTAGTTGGTAATTGTTGATGGACCATATTACCCTTATTAACTAATTAGGTTTCCTCCTGGGTGCTTATATAAGGAGAATTATGTGGAGGTTAAAGGGTTACTCAGTTACACAATTAGACATACCCTATTAGCATAACATCATAATTTCGACCTCCTCTCCTAGCCGATATCCCTTTTCGGTTTTCTAAGACCCCATCATCAGTCAGCACCCTAAGGAGGAACCAGATCAAGATGACAAGCATGTCGAACTCCATTACTGGATTCTCCATTGCACTATCTGCTGTTAGGGCTGCAAACGAACCAAACAAACACGAACAAGGCCTTGTTCGTGTTTGTTTGTTAAGGAAAATAGGTGTTCATGAACTGTTCACGAACACTTACCGAACGAGCTTTTTTGTTTGTGTTTGTTTGTTATGGAAATGAACATGTTCGTGTTTGTTTGTGAATTTTAGGTGTTAGACAAATGCGAACGCAAACGAACGTTCATGAACGCAATCGAACACAAACAAACGTTCATGAACACTAATGAACGTAAACGAATACAAACAAGCATTCGTTAACAAAAAGTAACACAAATCTTTCATCATAAACATGGCATAGATCTGCCCAAGATATACTAACCATTTATCCAAACATAATTGACATAAGATTGATACACAAAATTACCATAAAATAATGTTTAAAAAATATATCATATTAAACTTGAAGTCTTCATTTAATCCAACCAAAATAAACTCAAGCTCGTTGAACAATAATCAAGTAAGCTCAACACGTACGTTGGGCGGGGGTTTCAGCCCGGGCGTTGGGCGGGGCTACCCACATGACATGGCGGAACCTCATTGGCCAAGAGCACTAGCCCTTTGAAATTGTTTTTTTTCCACGCCACCCAACCCATGCCCCACCATACTCCTTTGAAATTGGCTTTTGGTCTTGGGTGCCCCATAGTCCACGTGTCGCACCATGCCCCCAACCCACGCCCCACCATACCCTACGGTCTAAACTATATTTGAAACTAACACGGGTAAACTATATTTGGAACTCACTATCTGCAACACATACAGCCTCTGCACAAGCAAATCATATACCAACTGTACTACAGCCCTAAAAATAAGTAACCAACAAACAAGAGACCTCTTAGGTACAACCAATTTCGACTGCAATTTGCAATATCACTGAACATACAAATACTAAAACTACCAGATTAAAGCAATCGATGTGGCATAAAACTTCTCAATTTTTTATGATTGGGAGGTTAATGACATCTAAAAATACATTATTTAAAATATTTACTGAAACTATAAAGTCGAATGATAAAACTAAGTAGCATCATACTCGAATTTTCAACTATTAAACACGAAATCGGAAGATCGTTGCAAAACGGAGTAAGAATTTCAAAGAAAATAAGTTATTTTTACCTATATTGCACAAAGAATGATGACGTAAAAACCCTAATGGGACTGGAATGAGAGAGAGGAGTGGAAGAGTCTTTCTCTCGAAGCTTGGAATAAGAGCGGGAGAACGGCAATTATTTTAATAGGGTTTCACGTTTGATATAATTGACTTATACATTATCATTTATATTAAATAGTTTATTTATTAAATAATATATCAGTGCTAATTTTGACGTGTTAAGTAAAAATTAATTCTTAATATCCTTAATAAACTAACAAACAAACAAACCCAAACACGTTACCGAACGTTCACGAACATAAATGAACAAACGCGGCATTTGTTCATGTTTGTTTGTTTAACTAAACGAACACAAACGAACTTCCCGCCGAACGATTCACGAACTGTTTGGCAAACGTTTGGTTCATTTGCAGCCCTATCTGCTGTGACAGGTATGTTTTATTGTTTTCCCTCATGTATAAACAGAACTGAACCATCACATTGTCGGTAGGCCGATTATACGTCTCCAAGTCCTTGTCGAACATTGTTTGTCGCAACGCCTCTCGTTGCTCATCCGCCAATGTCAAGTATTTTTCTTCTCGTATACGTTTAATTTCCATTATCTCTTTTTTCATGGCCTTGTACTCTTCGAATTTGTGTGTTATATCTCTTGGATCTTCGTTTCTTGAAGACGGCCCTTTGTCCTTTTTCTCCTTCCTCGTTTGTCGTCTTGGTGGTGGTGAAGGATCCTCGTTTATGTCGGGAATATCGAATCCGCTCGAGATTTCGACATTCGGTGATCCTCGTGTATAATTTCCCGAATCCGAAGACTTTCTTTTTCGACCCGAGCCGGAGCTTTCTTCATTCAATAAAGGTACCGGCGACCACTTTTGATTTGTTCTAACAATCTCCCAAGCCACAATATGAGCAAAATCAATTTTTTCTTTGATTTTGTAATCCTTTAGCGCTTGCTTCATTACATAAGCATCGTCCTCCCCGCTAGGACGTAAACGATCCTAAAATAATAAATTATCAACAACTTAATCCAAATATTTCGTTAAAAAATAAACCGTATAAAAAAAATTACCGCTTGATGATATAGACCATTGAATGTGTTAATTTTTGTTTGCATCGTCATCCATTTTGAGCGAACTTGGTGGTGGGTTCGGTTACTTCCTCCGACCGTTTCATTGTAGTGGTTTAGAAGTTTCTTCCAAAACCCATCCGCCTTTTGTTGATTGCCTTTCTTTTTATTCAAAGTGCAATGAACAAAAGCCTTAGCCAACGCCTCCTCTTGTCTATGCGTCCAAGTTTCCCGTTTCGCTTTTCCTTTTCTTTCCGGTTCGGCTACATTTTCTTCAACCGCAACATCTTCATCCTCATCTAACTCTTGTTCTTGGGTTTCCGGCACGAACTCCTCATTGGAGTCATCTTGTACGTCTCTCGATGATTGTGACATTGGGGTTTGAAAAGGTCTCGGTGATAGTGAGCTTGGGGTTTGAAAAGCAAACGGGTCAAAAGCATTTTGGGCTTCTAGGGAGTAATCATAATAACCGGGTCGAGCCATCGTCGGACCGTGTTGCATCCAATTTTGGATGGGTTGGGTATCATAACCGAAAGGTTGATGCATGGGTTGGTTAAAATAAAATGGAGGTTGGGTTTGATTCGCAAACCCAAGGTGCGGATGAAACGAGACACTAGAACCACCCGAACCACGTTTATCTTGAGCCCTCGACTTCGAACCGGACCCTACCGTTTTTTTTCTTGCCTTCACCTTTGTTTGAGCCTTCCATTTTTTTGAAAAGATTTAAAAAAAAGAGAGTAGAATGTAGTAAAATTGGATGAGATTGAAGGTATTTGGTTTGGTATTTATAATGTAATTTTCAAAAACAAAAAATAATTTTTTTTTACTTTTGAACGGTAATATTACCGTTGAAAACCAACAACGGTCAACAAAGCATATGTTCCCCAGTCGGCATGCCATCCCCGCACCACATGTTTCACCGCGTCGGCAAAACCTCGGCGGCGGTGTTTGCCGCTCGGCAAACCTTTTTGCCGAGGTTTGCCGCATCCCGCTCCGCACACCCTTAGAACGTTTATAGTTATTACCTTTTCAAGTTATATTTTTCTTTATTTTTATTAGGGGTGAGCATGGTGCGGTTTGGTGCGGTTTTAGCATAAAACCGCAACTCATACCGCGAGGTGCGGTTTTTATTTTTTTAAAACCACATGTTGCGGTTTTTTTGCGGTACGGTTTTTGCGGTTTATTTGCGGTTGCGGTTCGGTTTCGGTGCGGTTTCGGTTTTAATAGTTGAATACATCTAAAAAAAACTAGCAGCAATACTTGAATACATCAAAAAAAAACTCTCGGTTTTAATACTGGAATACATCTAATACTTGATGGTAATTAGAATATAATTTTTGCAAGAGCAATGTGAAGAGCATATGTATGGGCTAGAGGACATCAATCAAAACAAGAGTTTGTACTAGAAACATGTCTAGAATAATAGTTGCTATGTGAAACGGTGAAAGCTTAATCACATAGTCGTATCCAAATAAAAACGTAATATTGTTTCCAACTCATTCTTGTTTCCAACTTTCAATCTTTCCAACTTTCAATGTTTCCAACTATCATTTGCCATTAGTGTTTCCTAGATAGAAAAAAAAAATATATATGTTAGTAGGTATTTGAAATATAAACTCACACATGTAAAGAAAACCTTACCAATTTTTAAACCCGCCATCCTCTTATTAAATTCATCTATGTCTTTATTCTTCATAGAACATCCGAGCTCAAGATCAACCCTTGTACACCTTATCCAATCTTGTGCACAAATCAAAGGTACGTAGGTTTCTTTTTTATCAAAAGGTTATTGGGTTGAAAGTTGGGCTGTTTGGAGTGCTAATTTAATGGGCTTGTAACTATAATATATAGGGAATTTTATATTTAAATCTTTAAGTATATAATATATAGGGAATTTTATATTTAAATCTTTAAGTATATTATATATAATATATATATATATATATATATATATATAATAATTTTGCGGTGCGGTTTCGGTTTTTTGGTGCGGTTTTTAAAGCTAAAACCGAACCGCACCATACCTTTGCGGTTTCGGTTTTTGCGGTTTCGGTTTTTGCGGTTTTTGTGTCGGTTGCGGTTTTGCGGTTTCGGTTTTTGCGGTTTTTGGTGCGGTTTCGGTTTTCGGTTCGGTTTTTGCTCACCCCTAATTTTTATATTTAGCAAACTAGAATTGATTCTCCGTGTTGCAGAGCAGTTTTTTTTAATGTGATTTGAGCGTACAAATTTTTTTTTTTTCAATTGTCCTTGAAAAGAAAATAATGAGTTATTACATTTTAACCCTTTAGATACTTTCAAAGTTGTTTTAAAAATTAAATGTAGTCGAATCTTATGGTGTGTTAATATGGTTGAACCCACATCTTACCACAATTTTGTGTTTATTAATCGTAGTTTAATCTCATGAACTGTTTCAAATCAAACTTTTTAATTAATTATAGACTTCTAGTAAATATACACTGTACACACGACACAAATGCTAAACTCGTATAGCTTCATATAAATTACTTCTATTTATTATTCGTTTTAATTTAATTTTAATTATAAAATAAGGATGTTACCTTAAAAAAATATAATTAATTAAATAAATATAGAAGTCATGAAAATTACAACAATATTAAGTTAGATTTTTTCATGTAAAATATGTATTAATCAATGAGATGATATCAAAATTGTTAAAAATTAAATTTTACCCTGTAACTTTATAAGTATATTAATTTTGAGAAACAAACATTTAATAAGTTATAACTGCAAACAACTGAGGACTGTGATCATGTAGATGCGACCATTGAAATGAAGGTGAGGGGACCTACCTATTGTATAGAGTTAAACATTGACGGTGTGGGGAGCAGCCATCCATTTCGCCCCCTTGCCGGCGTCCAAATCGTCGGGTGGAAGACGTTCAAGCTGTCCCACTAGAGGACAAAACCTCCTCACACTGACACACATATATGTTGGAAATTTTAGTGAAAATGAGTTTTTCACTAAATATTTTGGACATCAATAATATTTATATATGTGTTGTATAAATAATTATTTATGGTTTGTGTTCAAACTATGTCCAAATAGAGCTGAGATGAATGAGATATCGAAGCTTGAAGTTGTATGTTTGAAAATAAAGATGGGGAAAAATGGATTGAGATTTGTCATCTTATCCCACATAGGTGGAATGACAAAACTTTAAGTGGTATATAAGGAGGAGCACTCCTTGAAGGAAAACATTAGTGGAGACCCAAAGGGTGCAAACACTTCGCATACCGCCTTTGTATTTTTGTCCATGAGCGCGTGGTCAGATACATGGCAGGTCCGCTTATGGCGCACCTTTGGGTGGCGTAGGCGGATGCTATGGCATGGCACATGTCGATGCGGCGCAAGCTCCTTTGGCGCATGACGAGGTGGCGTCCTGGTTTGCATAGTGGCATCTGTGTGACGCGCGAGTATGGATGGCGCATGACCAGGTGGCGTCCTGGTATGCGTAGTCGCATCCGTGTGGTGCGCGACTCCATATGGCGTGGCATGAGATCCTTGAAGCGTGGAGCGAGGACTGGCGGATCAGTTCTAGCGCGCGCATGTTTGCAAAGTGATAGAGGAGCTGGTTGGACCTAGTCAAACTAGTTGTCTCAAACCGTTTAATACGTGTCATGATGATAATGACCGTTTTAGACTAAACCACTTAAATCCATTAATTAGAGATTAAAGCTATATTCATTATCTTGTTTATTACAAGATTAATGTTATAGTTATGACAAGATTAATGTCATGTTTATTACTAGTTTTAATGAGGTTAAAACTAAGGATGTATATATATGAACTTGATAGTTCATACTAATACACAAGAAAAAATATAGACATTCTCTTAACTCTCGTTTTTCCATTGAGAGGAATACTCTCAAATTTATCAACTTCATCTTTTTCCATAACACCAAATTATACCCGGTGTAATCTCGGGCGCGAGAGCCGTCTCCGGCAGTACAACTACTGCTTTGGTTGTTGTATCCTGGAAACAGACCGTCTGAGAGGAGGCGCGAAATCTGTTTTAAGGGCCCCGTGTCTAACACGATCCTCAACCAAAACCGTCAACAACAGTTTGTTCATTCTTGCAGCGGAGATTCATACAAGATGGTGCGGTTGAAGTTCTTCCAAAGATGTTGGCTTGAATCAAGATTGGTACAATTAAATTGTATTTTTATATTGGTTTATTTATTTTTGTAACCGGTATTGTACTAGAAGAATTTCCCACAAATAACGAGAGTCTCGTTATTATTTATTTTATTAATATTTTAATAAAAAGTGAACCTAGTTCCTACAATATATACATACAACATATACATATATTTTAACTTCATCCCCTATTTCCATACCTCTATCCTCTTTGCCCCATCCTCACACCCGATCTACGTAACGCCTACGTGACGGATCATTCTCCAAGAAAGGACCATCGCCATACCGCATAGCCATCATGCTTTACACTGGTCCTTTATTTTTGAATTTTGTTCGTGATGTTTGTCAAATATCTAGTCCTTTTCGCTAACTCAAGTTAAATAATACGTTAAATCTATATAAAAAGAAAAACAAAATCCTCCAACGGAAAGAGATATTCTTCTTGACTTGTTTCTCCCCACTTTCCTGGCTGTATTTTTTTTTCCTTTTCTTATGAATCAACTAAGCATCATACGCATTTTCGTTTTTGTAAGTGTAAATAAAAATGACGATTTCATATGAATTTAACATATTTTTAACACCTATTAGTCATAAGGACGAACGTGTTATGGTTTGATAAAATAACGAGAACCAAATCCGTTAAACTTGTGTTAAGACAAGACCATTCCCTTTTGTGTAAATGCAGATTTAGATATGCATTTACATCACATCATCTAGAAAATTCTTTTCTTTTTTGGGGAGCAATCTAATGTACATAAACTTTTACCACTAGATAGATCAAGTGGTGGAGGGTTTGCATTTCTTTTGAGAGATGCAGGTTCGACTCTCACTTGGTGCAGAGTGAGACAATGATAGGAGAACCAGGGAAACCTGGGTTGGATCCTTGAGCCAAACGAGTTTTACCGATAATTTCACTGTCGTGCCTACGGACGGGTGGGTTACCGGGTTTTCCCCGGAATTGGTGGTGGACTCGGGTTACTCTCGGAGTACTCCGTTTGTCCATTGGGTGCCCCGAAAGTGCTCGGGATTGAGTTTATTGGCCGTTAAAAAAAAGAAAAAAAGGTTAATTATACAGTTGGAGTGTTGGTCAGAGGGGTTCCCATGCCAAATTAAGGTTTAAAAAACAAGTTGTGGCAAAAAAATGTAATGATATTGTTACATGCATGCTAATTTTTTCTTTACTTATGATCAGGGCCGGCCCGGAGGGGTGGGCGACGGCTCAGGGTCAAAAACCTTCAGGGCCCCTTAAATATTGTTTTTTTTTAAATTAATTTTACGCTATAAAATTAGGATATATAATTACTGAATTGGAAAAGGGTATGGCGAAATGCTTGGTTTAGTGGTTTGCATGTATCTTTAGCATCAAGAAGACTTGGATTCGAATCCCATTGTCTTTAGTCTTAGTTCTTTTTTTTTAAATATTCATATAATGTAAATGATATTAATTGGCTAATTTTGTCAAATTACAATCATTTATTTAACTCTTTTTGAAAATGAGAATAATTTATTTGTTCAAAAATAATTATTTAAATTAATTCTTTAATTATTATTCAATGTACAATTAACTTTGCATGTTTTGAAAAAAAAAACTATTTTTTATGAAAAAAGTCTAGTTTTGTTTTTCATTCAACTCTATGTATTTTCTAAAAAAAATGGATAGGTTACGGTGGTTTTACATGCTATTAAATTGCGATTATGAAAATTACGACGTAACTTCTCTGTATATTCCGAATATACCCTTAGACCCACTGTTGTGGGGTGGTATAAGCCAAACATGGCGCCCTATGGCGCCGGGAACACCGGGACAGGAGGCGCCATCGGAGGAAAGAAGCATGGGAGCGCTATGCATTTCGCGGCGTTATGTAGATTTGAAGTTTGAAATTTTTATTTGTTTTTTTTTTATTTTCTGATTTTCCCCTCACTCACAAACATATATACATACATATGTTTGTAATGCTCTATTTCTGTTTTGTTGCAGGTATCGAAGAAGGAATAAGGGTTTATACATAATTGGTCCCTGCAAATCGGAGAAGAAGACAAATTGGTCCCTGCAAGTCTGCCGGAAAATCGGCCGGAATGCTGCCAGAATATCGAAGAAGAAGACATGAGGCAATTTGATTTTGAAATTTTTTGGGTTTTACACATTTAGTCCCTGCATTTTCTCAAATATCTAAAATTTGTTTTTAAAACTTGGTTTTTAAAATTGGTTTTTAACATATTTGGTCCCTGCAATTATGAAAACTTATTTTATTTAATTAGCTAACTTTGAAGAAAATGGTTATATATACACACTTAAAAAGGGTATAAGGAAAAAAAGTCAACAAAAGATGACTTGAAGTTACTATTCATGACAACCAATAAGAAAAGTTTACTATTCATTATGATGTGACAACTACTATTCATTAGTTTTGTTTTTTAATATATAGGATAATGTTTTTTATTTAACATTAAAGGGTTTTAATTTAAAAAAGTTAGAAATTAATTAAAAGAAATGGAAAATTAATTAATTGAGTAATGATGGCAAAAGGGCTTTATGACTACGGCCTCAAGTTGCATAACGCCCCATAAAGCCCCGTGATGACATGGCGTGCCACGTGTTGCATAACGCCCACAAAGGGGCATTACGACTACGGATGGCCTTACAACATGTTTTCTTTCTACGTCTTAATGTGCAAATGCGTGTGTGATGTGTTTTTATCTACATTTTCACATAAGAAAGTGGCCCAGCACAACATGCCCACAGATTTAAAACTTTTTTATATATTTCGTATTTTCTATTCGCCCAATTTTTGATGTAGAGATTTATATTATTGGTTTAACCTATACTATTTTCTAATTTATGTAGCTTGGTTCCTGAAGTTTTATTCATCGCGAAACCCTCAATCTATTTTCTCTTATTCAAACACATTTGTGTACTGTGAGTCCATCCATACCCACTTTCGTTTGGTTTTATTGACACACCCTTTGTACTGTGTACGGCTAATCTCTAACTACCATTGTTGTGCGTGAGGCGATTTCACAATGTTTAATACCACCGTGCAACCATTATCAACTAACTTATCCTAACATAATGTACACGATAACAAACAGACCTCCAAAGATAAGTCAAGAAACATATAAAACTTAAAAACAGAACATGTCTATTTACAGATACTATGTATGTCGCATTTCAAGATTCTTCCTTTGTAAAATAACTCGGCGGCAAGCTAAATTCTTCTACTTTATTCAGTATCCCAATCTCCTCATCATCTGCCTTCTGTATGTATGATGTGAAACAACATAAAATTAATACAACATTATGTGATCAGCAAACAAAACAAACGTTACGTACCAGCATTTCCAAGTTGTAGAAACGTTCCAACATTTGAAGGACATCTGAAGCGGAGAACTGTCGATTGAAGCTGTGGTAGTAACATTATGCACATTTAATATACAACTGAAAATTTTCAAGTCGGGTAATGGGTCAAAACGGGTTCGTTGGATATGCAAAAACATACTGAATCAGGTTGACCCGAAAAATTTGGGTGCTAAGCATGATTACAAAATTTATATATATTATGAAAAAGTATATCGTACAATATGCCTTAACGTACGACGCGTACGCGAGGCAAGTTTGCATGTTATAAAAATTGCATGTTACTCAAAAACCGAACTCTCATGTTAAAAAAAATACAGTCGCATGTTCAAATGGATTTTACAAGTTCGCATGTTTGTATGGAAATCCACACAATTCGCATCTTATTATGAAGAAACCCAATTCGCATGTTAGTTACAAGTATCCGCATGTTGATAATGCCTCGCGTACGCGTCGTACCTTAAGGCATTTTGTATGTTAACCGGCCTCTATATATTATTACAACAAAAAGAACAAATTTTATAAATAAAGAGATTTAGTCGGCTGTGATTTGCCGAATTCCAACCCATTTGACACGTTCGAAATAAAACATAACCCAAATCGACCCATTGGCAGGTAAATGGAAACAAGAAATGAACCTTCTCCGCATGTATTCTGTCAGACCATAAAGAACAAAGTGGCGGTGTATTCCTGAAGCAAAAATAAAAAATAATAACCTGTGATTGTTGACTTTGTTTTGGGTCAATGGAAATTGGTAGATTTTACCTCTTAATTTTACAGGGGGGTAGATTTCAAGAGCCTCTAATAACTTAAGCTCCAATTCAACCTGTGATTGCTCCTGACATAACCAAACACCACAACATAAAACAAAATCTCAAATTGCTGCTGTATTCAAACCAACAAGAGTTAAAAGGCAAACATGAATATATCTAACAAATGGTTTTAAAATAAGAAAACCAAATTAATATTACACTAATACAACTACGATATAAATTTGAAAAAAATATTTAAATAAACATAAACAAATGAAGAAATATAAAAAAAAAAAACATAAATGAACGGAAGAGACATTTATTCATGTTCGTTCGTTTAACTATACAAACAAAAACTTGTGTTCATGTTCGTTCATTTCCTCCAAACAGTTGAATGAAGTTTACATGCCTTTCGAAGAGAAGAAGCGGATGAATTTGGAGGTTTGCAGGGAGAATGAACTGAAAGACCATCCTGTTCTTCTTCTTTACCTCCGTTTTTATTATTCACTCCACCATTCATCTTCAAATTCTGCAGATTTTTCGAAACAATAAATCTGTTTTCTGCGTGCGAGTATATGATTACGACGGTAAAGATTTGGGTAGGTTTTTATCAGATCGCTCAATCAGGGTAGCTAGCTAGGGATTTGGCGTTTGATCCGGATTGTTGGAAGTGGGTTTGTTGTTGGGCTATTGGGCTTGTAACATAAGAATAGTTTTGGGGTGTGATAAATACACCAAATAGAAGGATAAATATACCCATCCCATTAGTCAAACTTCGTAAATGATTAAACACTTTATTACATTATTTTATTTTATTTTTTGAACGGCAAAAACACTTTATATATAAATATAAAGAGCCAGCAAGGAGCTGAGGAACAAGAACAAGCGAGAAAAACAACAAAAGAAAACAGTTACACTATGTCGGCTACATCAAAAGAAACCCAGTTATCCCAATTCGGATTCATACATCTCGAGCGATGAGTGATCCAAAGATAAGAATCTTCTTTAATGAGTTCCATCGTCTTCATAATCGGAATGAAGCATCCCTCGAACACCTTAGCATTTCTCGCTTTCCAGATTCTCCAGACAGTGGCTATGACAATAGTATTAATCATACGTTTCCATTTTTTTCCACCTGGGCACTCCTTAACATACTTCAAAAAGTCAGCCATCGAGTCACAATTTGTCGGGAAACGGATGCGGACCCAAGCTAAAACATTCCACCATATACTTCTCGACCAAAGACAATTTAAGAATATATGGTTCGGACTCTCCACTTCCAAACCACACCGGGGACAGCTGATGTCGGGGATCATTACACCCCTGCGAACAAGACACTCCTTAGCAGCAATCTTGCCTAAAAGAACTCTCCATAACATAAAATTTCCTTTCGGCGGAGCCCAACTATTCCATTCGTACTCCAGCTCGGGTTCGGCATCAGCAAGTTTGGCACTCTCAATATCTTTACGAACCTGTTGAACCGAGAACTGTTCATCCGTATCATTATGCCACCGCCAAATCCCGTTCTCTTCTACCAGCTTCTGATGGATATTAATACCAACCTTATCGAGCTCCGACTCCATATTTCCGATGTTCTTCCACAAGCCAGGAACCGATTTTTTAACAGGAATTATGTGATTGATCGAGCCATTACATTATTTTATTACGAAAGTAAAAAGTAATAACATAGTTATTACTTTTGACTTTATAATAAAACATAATTATTACTTTTGATTTTATAATAAAATAATATAATAAATTAGTTAATCATTACTAAATTTGACTTTTGGGTATATTAATATTTACTTTGGGTGTATTTATCACACCCCTTATGTTTTTATGTTATTTACTTTAGTACATTATTTTATTATAAAAGTCAAAAGTAATAATTATATTTTTTATGTTATTTTATTTTATAATACTTTTGTTACTTTTTTATATTTTGTTTTTACTACTTGTCTTGTATAACAAAAAAGAAATACATATATACAGTTAACCATTACAATTTTATATATATTACTAATGGACGAAATACATATATATTGCTCAAAATCTCACAACATATTACCGGTTTACTTGTCAGTTTAATTGGTTTTGATAATTATCTACTATTAAGCCCCCGCTTTATAAATGTTATTTAGAATTGTTTTTGCTGATATGAAGCACCATAACTTTATACATTAACCATCTTAAATTAAAAAACTAAAACATTTATATGATAAATTGTTGTCTTTTAATATTTTTACACATTTCAGACCACTTTTTATTCAACTTGATCGGTTTAAAAGTTGAATAATTTATTCAAAAAACATTTGTCAAGTCTGTGTGTTATAACAAAGATTAAGAAAACATTTGTCAAGTCTGTATGTTATAACAAAGATTAAGAAAACTATTTACTAAAACAGTGTTTCTTATTTATTTTGTATGTGCCTTTTCTTTTTAACCAAAATATTAAACTTTTATAATATTTCTATTAAATTAATCAAGTATCTATTTTTTTTTTAATTCTTTAACGATTGATATTTTTTCAATCAATCAATATACTTTTTAATTTTTAAATATAAGTTACGTTATTATAACTTAATGATTTACTGGGAATTTATATAAGAGAAATGATCGAGAGATTATTACAATTTATAACTAAAATTTTATTTACAAATTGCAGGTCGATACCCATTTCTATTTCGATTTACTGTTTTTGAAACTCATGGTGCACTACACTGCCTAGTAACTAGTAAGTTATATTTTAATGTTAATAAAATAATCATAGTATTAATAATAACTTGGATTAGTCTTGAACTAAAAAAAGATCAATTCTTGTTTAAGAAAAAGGTGTAAAATAAGTATACAGAAATAGATAATGATTTAATTTTATAGGAAAAGAAAAAGAAAACTAATATGTTTTTTAAAAGAGTTATTACTAAAAAAAAGTATAAAAAGTTGATCAGAGAAATAAAAAAAATATTAGATTTGTTAAAAAATATAAATTATTAAAGAATAAAAAAATATACACTTCATTAACTTATTAATAGAAATATTATAAAAGTTTAATATGCTGGTTACAAAGAAAAGACACACAAAATAATCAAGAAACACCATTTTGGTAAATACTTTTCAATGAACACTATTTTGGTAAATATTTTTTCCACCAACACCATTTTGGAAAAAAAACTCTAAAAACTAATGATTGTAATTTTTTTTTTGAACGGCCAACAAGAAGATATTAAAACCTATATAAGTTTGCAAACTTTTTGTGCATTATTAGTTGTAACTTGTGCTTTATGAGTTTTTCAAAAAAAAAAACTTGATTTTTTAGTTTTAACCCAAAGGTTTGTACCTTTTCCAATTTTAACCCTACATAATTTGTTTTTTTAACTTTAACCCAAAACTTTTCATTATTTGCAATTTAACTTCACAACTTTTGTCACTTATACTTTTCATCTTTCGCAAATTTTCGTTTTACGTATAGTTCTAAATTTTCCGAGTTAATACGACGCAACGTGCATGTGTGGTTCAACGTTTTTACCTCTACTTTCCATGTTTGACAGGTTCGTCGCAATACGCATATTATAGGTCAAGTCAGTGTTGGTTGTCGATAACGGTTGTGTGACATTAGTACTATTTGACACCGTTTTACGCCCCGCTGCAACGCAGAGTGTGCTTTGAGGGTTTTCAAAGAAAAAATTGTTATGCATATTGTTGTCGTGAGGTTGGCTTTGGGGGGTTTCAAAAAAAATGTTTTTTTTTTTTACTTTTCACCCAAAAGTATTTCATAAATTACTTTTAACCAAAAACTATTTGTTTTTTTACTTTTAACCCAAAACTTTTTATCTTTTGCAATCTATCTTCATAACTTTTTTTACTTTCAACTTTGGTCATTTATAGTTTCCATTTTTCTCAAATTTTTCGCTCTATGCTTGGTTTTAAATTTTGTGACTTAACACATCACAGTTGTGTCTTTGGCTTAACGTTTTTACGTTTCGTTCTAAATTTTGCGAGTTAACACGACGCAACGTGCGTGTGTGGGTGAACGTTTTTACATCGTCTATTTTTACCCCGTTTGACAGGTTTAACATAACGTGTGGGTCGTAGATCGACTTAGTTATAAATAAAGAATCCCCGCCGCATTGCGGCGGGTCGTAATCCTAGTTATAAATAAAAACCAAACCAAACAAAAGTGCAGAAATTAGGACCCTAGCCAGCAACTAGAATACCTCCCAAACTACTCCAGAATACTACATATAACACCAAATACAAAAACAAATAAAAGTTAACAGAAGATTTTGAATTTTCTCCAGTCCTCCAAAGCTAAGTTTGCCTCCTTTGATCTATATTTGACCCACAAATAGCTCAGAGATTTAACCTCCTCCACCACCTTTGTTATCGAAACGCTTTTACTATTGAAAATTACCTCATTTCTCATGCTCCAGATACTCCAAATCCCTGTCAGAATAATCGCGTAAATCGCTTTTTTCCTCTTGTTGGTTCCGCTCACATTCTGATGAATAGCAAGCAAATCCTTGAAATCAAAAACAAATGATTGATTTATCTTGCACCATTGAAGTAAAATCTGCCAAACATACTGTGAAAAGCTACATGACACAAAAAGATGTTCAACCGTTTCCGGCCAATCTCCACACAAACAACAGAAAGGAGAATTCACCGGAATGTTTCTCTTGATAAGAGCGTCTTTGGTCGGAAGTCTGTCCTTCTCCGCACGCCACGCAACAACACTAACCTTGGCGGGAACCCATTTATTCCACAAAAAGGTAGAATGTTGTTGATTAGCAGCTGAAGAAAGAAAGACTCGTTTAGTATTTTTGACCGAAAAAACACCCATATCATCAAGAGACCAAAACCACTTGTCTTTAATGTCCGAAAGTTGGTTCGGACCCTCCGAAGACAGCAGAGCAGCCAGACTGTGTAACTGGGATAATTCCACCCCCGTCATTAATGGACGTTTCCAGTTCCAAACCCATCCCGCCCCCCGTTTGACCCCGAAGACCACCTATCCAGGACCGAACACTTTTTTTGTTCTTCAAGAGCAAATAATTCAGGGTAAACTTTAGCCAAAGGTTGTGACCCAACCCAAATGTCCAACCAAAACGAAATATCCGAACCCTTCCCTACAATCCCTTTTATGGATTGAGATAAATCCACCCCAATTTTGGCAAAATCATGTAAAATACCGTATATTTGTTTCCAAGGGCCAGCAATGGAGACTTTGGCTGGAATAGCTTGCCATGATCTAGCATTGTGATGTATCCTCCAAATTACCTTCCTCCAGAGACTGTCCGGATCCACTTTAAACCTCCACCACCACTTAGCAAGCATACTTAGATTAGCGTCTTTAAGCGATCCAAACCCCAAACCCCCATATTCGAGAGGTGCAATAACCTTGTCCCACGCAATCCAACACCGCTTAGTTTTATCTTCCGCTCCACCCCAAAAGAAATCTCTTCCCAAAAGAAATCTCTTCTCAATGGAGACTAATGATTGTAATTCATATATATGTATTAATTTACCTCTTCCCAAAAGAAATCTCTTCTCAATGGAGACTAATGATTGTAATTCATATATATGTATTAATTTACAACATAACTGATCAACAGTGTCTACAGTGGCAATTTAACTGACGGCGTTAGTATATTGATCTCTGATTCTTGAAAGGAATTGGGCTCTCATCTCTCTCTGTAACTTCTTCTTCGAACCCTACCAAATCACCATCATCTTCACTCTCATCCACATCGTTAACCACCGCTCACTCCGTTCTCACCCACCATGGCTTCCCAATCGGCCTTTTAACACTAACGGCGTCATCATATTCACCAAATTTGCTCTAAAACCTAACTGTCAGTTGAAACTGAACCTGCTGTATTCACCAAATCGATTGATCAGAACCAGAATTGTACAGAATGGGAGGGTGTTTTTCCGACGTCAGCGGAGGAAAAGAGGCCGTCGGCGGTGACGGTGGTGGTGCTGGTGGTCATAACCTACAATATCAAAGAGGTCTGAGTAGCAACGTGGTTGTTAGTTCATCCAGTACGGCGGTAACGGATGAGGCTGTTGATCACTTCTATCTGTCCAAAGGTCTTCAACCGCTATACACTCGAATTGAGGTATATCAATTTCTGCTGTTAGTTAGGTTACGGTTTGATTTAATGTGTTTAAACAGTAGAAATGGAAACAGTTAGGTTAATTTTATAGATATGTCTGCAATTGGTGTGTTAGGATGTGATTTGACAGTAATAACTTGAAATTCATGATAATGATTCTTTCTTTCTACACTTGAAAACCTTACATCAGAGAGCTACCTAAAACTGTTGATACTAAGCTGTGTGGGGGAACATACGCAAGGCGTGCCTCTTTCTTCGGTTGCGCTTACAAAGTATAATAAAACAATAGACGAATAAAATTTCGGGTATATCCATTTAGCTAATGCTTTTTTATTCAACGTATTTGACCTTTTTATGTCTCCACTTTTTAAGATGTTTTTAAATAATAACGTGTTTGTCCTCAATTAATGTATAGCCCTTGGCCTGGTGGTTCGGCTGGTTGTTTTGCATCCGTTTGGCTCGGGTTTGAACCCTGGCCCTGCACTTTTAAAAAAAATAAAATTTGGTTATCCTATTTTGACTCATGTTTCTTTTGCATAGGATGCGACCTGTGTCTCAGAATTGCCTTAGTCTCCATTGATTTTTCTTTTCCTATGCTTTTTCCTAATCTTCTTTGTTTCAGGTTAGTTTTAGCTTTATTTTTATTTAGATACACATATTAGGATTGGTTTTAGTACCTGTTTTACTTCTGTCATTTGGGAATGTAACGTTTTTGAACTTCGCCAAGCGTATACAATCTGATCATGTATTTTGCAGCCAGCTAAAACGTAAAACAAAGGTCATTTGTAACTAAACCTGCTGAACTATTGCAGCCAGTTTAACACTTAAAACAAAGATTTTTTGTTACTAAACCTACTGAACTAGAAACTACCTGCACACCCAAAGCAAATGTATTTTCTATATAATTATTTAGCTGCATCAAGTCCTTTGTAACCTACCATGTGCTCTACTAAAGGCTACTGAATTTGTAACCACTTGGACATATAAGGCAGGTGTGTTTTGTATATAACAATATTATTAGGAGATTTGGTACTTTTATGGTTTTATCTTTAAACTATTGATGACTAAAAACAGAAAACCACAACTGAAAAAATCAGCGCGGCATAGAAAAGTATACTGCTTATATTAATAGTCTTTTTTCTTCATAGAATGCGCTTCGTCAACAAAGATTTGTGCGTGAAGTTACATTACAGTACAACCTTTGCAATGAACCTTGGTATACCCTTTTCTTTTCTCTTTCTTTTATTGACCCGTTACATATTCACAGATCTATATTCTTTCAGTGTCTAATGATCTTGTCAACTAGGGGTGCTCATAAACCGTTAAATCCGACTGAATTGCCCTGACCACAGTAAATCTGCTGGTTCAGGCGATTTAAAGAACTGAGTTTTGACGGTTCAGCCACGGTTTGGAACTTGGAACCAGTCGTTTAATCTATATTATTGTTACCTTTTCATTTTTGGAGTATGCAGTTATGTATATGTAATATGTATAATATTTATGAACACTCTTTATCGTTATAAAATAATTTAAAACAAGCTAAAGGTCGTGGAAAAATGGAAAAACCATTCAAATCGCTAAAACCGAGCCCTTTGCCTTTTTCGAAAACCGTAGTTTGCGGTTGGGCCCAGAATTTTCATCAAAACAGGCCAAACTAGAGTGCACAAATCGTTTTTTTAGAACCTACAACCGGGTAGGAACCAGGTCCGGGTTTAGTCAACAAAGTCAAGAACCGGGTAGGGTAGGAACCGGTTACGGGTACTTTCGGGTTTTTGACTGGTTTGGCCGGGTTTTTTGGGGGGTTTTGGCCGGTTCAGTTTCTTTGGTTACACCTGGGTCTGGAACTGGTATGTACCCACATGTTGGGTAGGGTAGGAACCGGTTCTGTGTTGGGTCCGTAACCGGGTTTTTTGTGCATCTCTAGGCCAAACCAGACTGTCAACACCGATATCATCAACTACTCATTCCTCATCTGCATATTATTCGACTAACGCATGATTTTTTAATGTATATTTGTGTGTTTGAAGGATTAAGTATAGTATAATTGCCATAGCAGAGAAAGGTCTGAAGAAGCCTCTATTTACCTCTGCTCGATTGAAAAAGGGTGAAGTTCTGTACCTGGAAAGTCCTACACAAAGGTACCACGCCAGTATCATGTTGTACTGTAACATGACTAACGTCTAACTGAACCGAATCAATAACAAGTTTTTTCGTGTGTGTTTTTGTGAAGGTTTGAGCTTTGTTTTAATGGAGAGAAGATGGTGAAGTCGGGAAATGAAACGGATACGAATGGCGTGGACAGTGATAATAACAACAATAACAATAACAGTAATAACAATATGATGGATGTATTCAGATGGTCTTTGTGTAAGAAGCCTCTTCCTCAAGACGCTTATGTGCTCCATTGGCATCCCTTTGCCGCCTGAACATCTAAAGGTGTAATCTTTCATTTCGTTCCATTTCCGTTTGATTCCATTTCGGGTTTGAATACTCGTATAGTTTTTTTGCTTGGTTTAAAAAAGCGTGCCAGGGGTGATCAGGAAAGCGCCCCAGGGCCTTGAGGCGGTGCTTCATGCACACATGGGTCAAAATTGCTTCACGCACCGGTCGATGATGGCTGTGAATCAGTTGCCAGAGTTTTATACGTAACTGATGATGTTGAATATTTCTTTGGATGAGTGTAGCTTATTGGGTCGATTTGATGTATGACGGTGTTTGATGTGCTGTTATCCAGGGACGATCAGGTGGTGTCGGAGTAACATAATTTAGAGTAATTTTGCAGGTTTGTTTTGAATGAGTTAACCTAGAATCAAATGTGGAGTTTTTTTTTTTACTTTTCCTCGGCTTTGATTTTTTACAGGTCATTTCTCAATCCGGTTGGCATGCTTCAGTTATGCTTCATACTACACTTTATCTATGGTGTCGAGGCTTCTGTTTGTGGCGTTCTCACCGTTATCGCCGTTAAGATGTCGTCGTCATCAGTCGTTTGGGTAATTTATTTATGGTGTCCAGGCTTCTGTTTGTAGCGTTCTTATTTATGATTTCATTACGTGCGATGTCGAGGATCAAGGCAAATATGAGATTGCTGATTCACATAAAGAAGCTGAAAAGGTTGATTTTATCATTTGGAAATAATGTCTATTTATATACACGTGCAGGCGGTGTCTATTTATATGAATCATAAATAATTAGATGATAAATAGTGTTAATTAAGCAACTTCAAAGTGTTATAGGAAGGGGATGAGTACTTGTCATACAAAGAGACCTAGGATTGCAAGCTAGAGTTGTTGGTGAATAGCTCCAACCTGGTGGCCACATAAAATTGATGCAACTGGATTTAGAAGGTATGTAAGCTACCAACACATACATAAATGTGCATATGTAATAAGGTGGTGATTATAATTCAAGTGTTGGTTGTTTTTTTTCCCAGATTGTGTAGAGAAGAGAACATAGATGCTCAAAAGGAGATGTTTCAGGTAGATGTTTTTACAATGGCAATTTGTCCAGCGGATTACAGTTGCATTCTGTAACGGAATATACAAAAAAGAAATGCCACAAAATTTTATACGGTTCAATGCTTATTGTGTAGAATATTAGAGCAAATGATGTTTTTAATTAGATTACATAATGTAAACCACCACTACAAGAACAATCTTCAATGATGATTTAACAATTCAATTGACTTGAATGGTTTTCCGAAGCAAAACTATTAGTTACATGTTATGAAACCGAGAACTATTCGGTTTAGCGCGCCGCAACGCGCGCATGGCATAAAACTAGTTAATAATTAAAAAATAAAATAGAAATATTAGATAATTAATGCTTTAGGTAATTAATGACAACTCTTTTCTCTCTCCTACCCACAATTCTCTCTCCTGAAATATTGACTTTTGGGTATATTTAACAACACTCTAATTTTTTTATTAAAGTCAATAAAGCCTGACCACCTACGTACACCTAATGAAAAAAAGGTTACTTACGCCTGCAATCGCAGACAACACTGGTGACACAATCCAAAACTAGTTCCACGGAAACCCACCGCCCGAAGGTTTTGTAAGACCCCTGACTCGCACATGACATTTTGTCAGGAACGAGACTTAAGCCAACGATATCCCCTAGAGAAAGTCACCTGGTACCACTAGAGCGGTGCTACTTTGGCATCATAAGAATGGTAAATGTCAAATTCAAATTATTCCATTGTTATGTACATACATTAATGTAGAGGTGGGAAAAACCGGGTTGTGAACCGAACCCAATTTTGAACCAAACCTAACTTGATTTTGAAACATTTTAGGATTGACCCAACCCATACGGTTGAAATTTGGTTCTAACTTCTCACCATAGACTTTCGAAATTTATCTCAATCGGTCAACTTGATCTTTTATCGCTCAAAACCCATTTTCAACTCGGCCTGATTTGATTAAAAAAATGTTTTAACAATCGTTTGCCTAACCGGACCCGGTTTCAACTCGAACCAGTTTGGGCACATAACCCGATTTATGCCCTGTGCATGCATTCATATGTGAATGGAAAAGATAATATGATCTTAACTCTTGAAGTACGATAGGATGGAAAGTAGGGATGAGCAAAATGGACCCGGTACCGGTACCGGTACCGAATTTACTGAACCGGGTACCTTTTCGGTACCGACTTTTAACATTTTCGGTACCGGTTCGGTACGGTACCGGTTCGGTACCGGTATTTACCGGTTTTTACCCTCAAATACCGGTACCGAACCGTACCGAACCGTACCGAACCGGGTATATTCGGTACCGGTACCCACTTTTGAGGATTTTCGGTACCGGACGGTACCGAGCTCATCCCTAATGGAAAGTAGTATTGTTAACGAGAGACAAAGGAACACGTTATATAGGATGATAGTTTCATCCACCAAAAAACATTTGATTGATGAGACGTCCATGAAAAGAAAGATTGCAACCACTTTCAATTGCCACCTCACTCACTATCACATTTAGACCCCACAATAACGAGCAAACAATTATAGAGATCAAAGCATTTTTATTTTAGGGGAAAATCTCGAAATTAGCCTTTGATAAAGTTTTTTTTTTCAAAAACATTCATCTGAAACGGCTCCAGTGACTCTGAAACGGCTTAGGGTTCCCCCAATCTCTGCTTTCCACTTGTCCGACAAACTCATGAAACGGCTCAGAGCCGTTTCAAACGCCGTTATTTGTTTGAAAGATCTCAGCCGAGCCGTTTCAATAGGCTTGTGGGTTGAGCCGATTCACTGGGTGGCGAGCCGGTTGAAAGTTCTCAGCCAAGATCTTTCCACACGGCTTAAGCCGTTTCCGTACAATAAAATTAAAACCCGGTTTTGGCCAAGGATCGAACTCGAGACCTTAACTTTTATGCATTGCTTTAACTGTTTACTGGTTTATTGTTTTGTTTTGCCAAGGATCGAACCCGGGACCTCAGCTTTTATGTATTGCTTTAATTGTTTACTGGTTTATTGTTTCGGACAAAAATATATTTGACAGAAAAATATACAATATTTTGAACGATGTTTCAATGCTCGGACAAAAAATTATACTTCAGATTAACTAATTAAAGACAAAGAGTATCAACCAGCAAATATTACAAAACATTACAATATCATCCAGCGATATTACCGATTCGTTCTCGGGCAAATGAACGACAATGAGAACAAAATGCAGCAACTTCAACAACATTGTGAACCGACATACAAACAATCATCAAAGAGGAAGCAGTTCAAACGACGTGGACATCATGACGGGCGCCCATGATGAATTTTGAACAACATACGGTTGCACATTTACCATGGCAAAAGCTTGGGAGGTACTTTGAGATTCTACAAAGTGGTTTCTTGGGCCACCATTCAAACCAGGTCGATCGTCAAAGCTTTCCAAGACTACTTCAGGCACACCGCAGCCGAACTCGTTAGTAGGTGGATCACATGTTCGTTCTTTTTTAGACATAAACATCACAAAAGACCTTGAGTTTAAGGAACCACAAGAATTGCAACGTCCACCCGGTAGAGATAAAAGCAAGACAGTTGTAAGAGCAATATCCAAAGGCAAATCCTTATCTACAACAACAAATACCGAGGGTGGATCAAACTTCTCCAAATTGGAGCGAAACTTACTCGAATTCTCTCGATTAAGGAACAAGGGCACCAATTGCAAATGGATAAGCAAAGGACTGTCCATCTTGAGTTCCTCCGGAAACCCATCCCCTCTCATCTATCCGAGTACGACCGTAAGATCATGCAAGCCGAGAAACAACATATTTGAGCAAAATATCTCAACAAGTTGTAGTTCTTTATGTTAAAATTATATATTTTTTTTGAGTAAAGTGCAATTTGCAATCTTGTGATTTTGTCCAGATTGCAATATGATACCCTACCTTTCAGTTTTTGTCAAATGAAACTTTGTGGTGGAATTTCATTGTACTTTGACACCATCCGTTAGTCAAACGTTTGTTTGACGGTCTTCTTCAGGGGTAAATAAGCAACTTACGGTGTATCGTGCTTTACTGCTCGATAAGCATTGCTTGCTTAATAGACTTTGATATTGAAGATAGAAGGATAAAACCATCATTATTCACTCTACAAAGATTGGTTTTTCGTTCTTTTAGATGAGAGCTGATCTACTTTGGTTTGCCGAAAAGATTCGTAAGGAAATCAGAACATACTTAGATAACACAACAACAAAGGCAATCGGGCTATATCCATTTAATGGAGAATGAGCAGGGAAGCCGGCTAAAACCTTACCTAGAGGGTCACTTCTAGCGCCCCTGGCATGAGTATCAAGGGTGGCCAATGTCACATGCAGGGTTATTGGGAGTTGTTTCAGAATTTGCATGACTGATAAAAAGTTGTATGAAAATTATCATTAGTGGTAAGTATTGTTAGTAATAACTTAATCCATGAGCGACAAGTATAATCACTAGTAAGGGAATTGTGCTAATTTAATTGTTAGTGATAAGTTGCTATTTATCAGTCTCCCTGCCTTCCTAGCCCAGCGGTAGGAGGATCGGTTGGCCTCCTTGAGGTCACCGGTTCGAATCCCGTTTGTGGCAAAGGGGGTTGTGGACATCCGGGTGAGGGCTCGGCTCGGGATTTAACCCGGGTTCGAGTCCGACGGGGGGCGAGGGTTTACCCATTCCACGGGGTTCCCGCGCATCTGGGGGTGCTACGCTTTCTAGCGGTGGTCGAGTAGTCGACCTTTGGACATAGCTCCGAAATGGTGGGTTTACACGTGGAAAGCAGTTAGCCGTTCAAAAAAAAAAGTTGCTATTTATCAGTAGTAATTTTGTAACCATAGTAACTGGTCAACACTGTATGAACTTAAATCTGTCAAAATCAAACCATTAACACCGTAATCAAACATAGTGTGCATTGTCAAAAGAAAAGTCATAAAGTAGCAAATCCAAAGAATAAAGACACGTGTCATGCGTGAGTTTTTCCTTGTTACCGCCGACATAACTCAGAAAAACAAAAATATATCTTTACAAATAAACCATTAACGAATAAAAATACACTATTTTTAATTTTTATACACACACAAGTAAAAAATGTACAAGCATAAAAAATCACAGTGAATGTAATGTAATGACCGCCACCGTAGATCTGATCTAGAACTCTCCATTCCCGTCCATCTGTCCCCCAGCCCCTTCTATCTCGCTTTTGAACCCTGCATCACAATTAATAAAATAAAAACACTTTATTATTTTTATTATTATATCATCATCCTAAGAACTTACTTGCTTTACCAATTTGCCATCTTTCATCCTCCCTCAATCATGGCTTTTCTTCCTCTTTCCATGTTGCTTCTCTTCTCTTTTGCTCGTTATTCAAGTAAGCTTATTTCCCTTTTTCTGTTTCTTACTGAAACAACAGATGCCACCACTAGTTCTAACAACTTTTTTTTTTTTGGGTGGGTTTCTTTTGATTTTCACTTTGAGATTTGATTTCATGTTATTTTTCTGCATCATGATTTAGTTGTTACTTACCCAACAAAAGGGGTCTCTTTTCTTTTTCCTTTTTCACTTTTTGTTAGTTGGTTTTTCCTAGATTTCTTTCTTCATCCCCTTTTAGAAGATTTTATTTGTTTCTTTAAGCTGGGTGTGTCTGGGTTTTTTTGTTTTTGTTTTTTTTTTTTGTGGATGTTGGATTTGATCATTTGAAACACTTCATGTGTGTTTTTGTTTTTGTAAAAACAGGTGCAGCTTATTGTGTGTGTAACACTGGAATGAGTGACACAGTGCTTCAAAGAAGCATAGATTATGCTTGTGGAAATGGTGCTGACTGTGGCCCAATCTCTCAAAATGGGCCTTGTTTCACCCCTAATACTGTAAAGGATCATTGCAATTATGCTGTCAATAGTTATTATCAAAAAAAGGGTCAAGTTCAAGGGAGTTGTGATTTCTCAGGCTCTGCTATGGTTTCCCAAACACCTCCTTCAGGTAAGTCTCATGTTAATTTACCATCTTACCCCCCCTCAAGAATCAAGATTTCATTATTCTTATTTTTTTTGTTTTTTTTTTGTGTGTGTGTTTCTTGATTGCTTACAGGTGCAAATTCTGCTTGTTATTCTAGGTATGATCACTACCCATCTTAATTGGATCTTGTCTTTTTTAGTTTACTGTTATTAAAAGCTGTATAAAGATCTGATTTTTATTGCTATTGTGTCGGTTAATGAATGTATGAACTGATTTTTAAAATAAAGGTTGGATCTTTTTAAATTTTACAAAGTCAAAATGGTAGTTTTGCATTATAGGTAGTTTTATATGTCTTTAATCACTTGTACATTAAGCATTAAAGGCAGTTTTTTTTTTTTTTTAAATTCCAAATAGTTGGTTGTTATGTTACCTGGGGGAGGTGCTCTTGTGCGTTTTGTGTTTAGGGTTTGGGGTTTCAGGTGACCTATCATTTGACATTAAAGTGGTATTTCAGTGATTTGG
Organism: Helianthus tuberosus; assembly: GCA_030545235.1. Taxonomy (NCBI): domain Eukaryota; kingdom Viridiplantae; phylum Streptophyta; class Magnoliopsida; order Asterales; family Asteraceae; genus Helianthus; species Helianthus tuberosus. The sequence continues at coordinate 159,109,431 of CM060418.1, read as the reverse complement.
GATCTTGGTTTTAAAATGCGCGATGCGCTCTGATGCGTTTTGATCCCAAAAGCTGATGTGCGCACGTATGCGAGGCGTTTGTTGTTAAAAAGATTATTTATAGATAATACTTTAACTTGTTAACTTTAAACACTAAAAATCTAGAGAATAAAATAAATAAATAAATAAATACATTAAAATAGCTCTAGTACCATCAAAGAAGTTTCAGTAAAATCAAAATAAGCCTTGAACTCACTTAACAACTTCATCAGCTTATTGTACAATTTTACTCTATAGTGGTTGATTTCAGAAAAATGTGCGCATCTGGAGCGCATTATGTGATATAGAGTGCATCATCCTTGCATCATGTAATCACAGCGCATCGTGCGCATCACGCATTATGCGCGCATTTTAAAACCAAGTTTGGGATAAATCTCGAATTAGTTCATTTGACACTAAAGTGGTATTTCAATGGTTCGGGCTAAATCTCGAATTCGAAATTGATTGGTGCTGGTATTTACTACCATTAGGGATTACATTTCTAGTCATATAAGCATGTTTACGGTGCCCGAGTCATTCACATCCTTCTTTGGACTTTAACATTGCAGCACTTCAACTCCGGCACCACCCGGAACCGGAACTGGTACCCCGCCAGGAACAGGAACCGGGACACCACCTACAGGAACCGGAACCGGGACACCGCCTCCAGGTATGGGAACCGGGACACCCCCTCCAGGGACCGGAACAGGAACTCCAGGAACCGGAACAGGAACTCCAGGAACTGGAACAGGAACTCCAGGAACCGGAACTGGAACGGGCACTGGAACCGGGACAGGGACAATGACACCTGGGATCAATTTGAACCCGCCTTTCGGGATGGGGCCTACAGGGACAACTGGGTTTGACCCCAGTGGTTCTATATCCATTCATGGAATCACCAACTTTATGACTCCTGTAAGCCTTATGGCATTGGGCTTTATCTGGTTTGGGCTTATCTAAACAAACAGGGTGAGATACAATGAATGGATGAGATATTCGTGTTGTAAAGTAGGCTATAAATTATCGGTTGTATTCTACGAATCCCCTTTTAGTACGAGAAAGATATGTTATTTACGTTTTCGATATATAATAAGTACAGGGAACATGTTCCTTTCACATGTCACCATGGCAACTTATAATGTTGGAAGAATGATTAAAATCATACAACAATTATGTACATAAATTTGAAATTATCTACGACAATGTGATGAAGCATTTCTAACACAAAAGTGAAAAGGTTCAACTGCAACTCTGCAAGTGAAGATGCTTATAACTAACTATTCAAGTTGAGGAACCAACACATTCTCTTCTTGCTTTGAAAATGATGGAAGATTATTGTTGGTCTGAATGAACTCCTTGATTAAGTTTGCGACTGCATCTGGTTTTTCGACATGTGGGATGTGACCGCATTTTGGTATTTGCCGAATTATTGCGTCTGGAAGTTCGCAATGTAATCGCTGCATGATATAAGATTGTGGCAGGTTATTTAACTCGATCATAAGAACACAGGAGTAACTGTTATTATGATATAAAGGTACGAACCACGGCTAGTTTGCTGTCGATGATTTGATCTTCTTCGCCCCATATTATGAGTGTTTTCTTCATAATCTGGCGTGCCATCATAAAAAGTTTGTTATTTTCAGAACTGACTGGTCAAACAGCTTCCATAAGAAAAAAAATTGCTTACAAGGAAACAGGTCAACGTTTCGTTTTCGTCCCTCTTCCATTTTTGACCGGTTACCCAACCTGGCCCGCACACCGATTTCACAACCTCTAGAAGGAAAAGAAACGAACCTTCGGAATCTGGGCAGTGACATTGTATCCCCCACTGTTCATAAAGTCGACTGTTGCATCTTCCCACCAAGGCAATAGAGTATGTAAGCGTCCTATCTACAACAGTTAGAAATAATTAAAAATAATTTAAAAACAACATTTTTGTTTAAGCCTGTAAACGAACCGAACGAACACAAACATATAATTGAACACATTTTTTTGTTCGTGTTCGTTTTCTTAGAACCTAAATGAACAGTTCATGAACACAAGCAAACAAACATGATTTAACAAACATAAAACAACACAATAAATGACCAGACAAAGTAGTTTTTTTTATGTATATATTATTGATTAATTATGATAAGTTATATTGGAAAACCCATTTTTATTACTGGAAAGTCCAATTATCAATTAGTTACAGATATATAAGTAGTTACAAAAAACAACTTTTATGTTTATTATATAAATTTATATAATATGTATTTACTAAAATATTAATAAACAACACGTGTGTTCATGTTCGTTTGTTTAATTAAATAAACACATACGTTCACGTTTGTTCGTTTATTTAATAAACGAACATAAGCAAACTTCCTGCCGAACAAGTTCACGAACAGTTCATGAATGTTCGGTACGTTTACCACAATACCACCCTATTTCTGTTGCATGATATTCAGCAATCAACTGTGGAACTTACAAGTGTCCAATCTAAGCATGTATCAAGATCAAGAGAATTAAATGCTATATTAGTAGCAAAAATACGCAATGGGAGGCTCTTCAACACGGATACCTGTTTAAATCGGTCAACAAATCTTTTAAACATCAATAAGAAAGAAACTGTATCACATATTGGCATATACTCACACCAGCATAAGCTACAAATTTTGGTAATTTCGACGTGCCTTCTGCGTAAACACTTGCATCAATAAAAATCAACTTATCAACCTGTGAAAACATCCAAACAAAACTGAAGTCAGAGAAATGTGTTTAATACATAAAAATCATTTACGTCATACAATTGTTGAAACGGTAGATACTGACAATCATATCAGACAGACCGAACCTTAATAAACGAAAAGACCTGGACAAAAGGTGTTCTGGGTCAACTCGTCCCATTTTGACCGGTAACCCAACATTAATTTGTCATATATACCTTATCATACCTTCATTACAAGTATTCGTCTGTACTTACCGCTTCTGGATGATTGATTGCAAAATCAATTGCGACTGCTGCTCCAAGACTAGGCCCGACTAGCAGCATAGGCTTTCCAATGTAGGTCTTCCAAAACTAAAACACAAAAATAAACATACAAATCAGTTACCTATGGAACTACCGGATAGAGAACCGATAACCTTTTGCGGCCGACCAAATAACCCTTTTTTATATCCTAAATAAAAAAGAACAACTTATATAGTTATATACACGCCCAAATACCATTACTTTACACATCAACAAAAAATAAGTTTGAAGGTAACTGGAGTAGACTCCTGACTAGTAAAAGATGACTGAGATTTGCTACACAACTTTACCTGAAAGAGGTGATCACCCTTAGACTCTACGTTACATTGAGGAAGCTTTTCTGATGAAGTAAAAAAATTAAGAAAAACAATTAACCAAAGGGAAGGTTCAAATGCAAGAACTACAATCTTACATGTTCATTCACATCACATGTGAGTTCATTCCTGAATATTATTATTATTATTAATTTGGGGGGGGGGGGGGGGGGGGGGGGATGACTGATGAGAACCATGTTCACATGTGAACGAATGGAAAGGAAATTTTGCGTTTTCTACTTTTTTTGGTGGTGATTTAAAGCTCCACCAATATTCACATATGAATGAACTCAATCACATGCAAATTAACATATAGTTTTGTAGCATTTGAGGTTCTTCCACTGTAAATCAATAAATAAAGACGGAAAAAAGATATTAAAAAAACAACCCAAGTTTGAGAAACCCCATCCTAGAATATCAATTGCCCAAGCCTCAAAGCCAGCCTGCTCAAGAAGTGGAAGTGTGTATCTCCATTCTAAACAAGAGCTGCACAATAATAGTAAACCGACTGTTTAAACAAAAGTGCAACTTGTGACACAACACGCTAAATACAATGCCTAAAATGACAAAGGGGTAAGTAGAATATATGATACAAAGTATTACCTTTCAAAATCGATTTAGCATGAATATTTTAGTAAAACGTTTACATTCTTGATAAGTTAAACTGAACGTACCAAGAGTCGATAGATGCGTGTACCTGTCAAACCCATGAAGTAGAACAAGTGGACTGGCCGTGTCTTGTATCATTGGCTTCACGCAGCTACTCATAATGCAATTGTTTGAGATGCTAAGCTGAGACAAATATCAACAGCAACCCAATATCTATCGGTTTTTGAAGATAATTGACACTAACCAAAACCATAAAAGATCATATCCATATACACTCTAATAAACCAAACTATAGGATGCACTAAATAAACGTTAATATAATGTTTAACACATTGAGTATAGAAAAACTGTAAAAGTTCGCTTTGATCCTAAAGGCAACAATCACAAATAATAGCACATTGTGAGGTCATTATATAATTACGTAATTAGCTGTTAATTCTATCAATTACAAACTTCCAAATTCAGAACAGCAAAGCAAATGATCAAAGCTATAATTAGGATATTAAGGGTGTTATATTCTGTTTCAAACCGAATTAACAGAATAACAGATAACACTTATTTGTCATTCAGCCCAATCCAAATTACAAATGTACAATTTTAGCCCAACTCAATCCAATAATAAGATTTGTGAAACCGAAAACCGAACCAGTGTAGGTTATGGTTAGGGAATTAATACCTGAACGGGCAGTCTCTGAATCCTTGAGGCTAAGTTTCGGGCAAAGGGGTCTTTAACTTTCTCCACTTGTTTGGGCAGAAAGGGAGGGAAACCACCCTCCGCCGATGCTCGTGGTCCGATAGGTGAAATGGAAGCGGAAATGGTGGTGGCGGTTAACATATTTCCGGCAGCCACTGCCACACCTCACAAATAAGTCTATCGGTTGTTGCAGACCAAGTATGTGGTTCCTATATACAAGTAGTAAAATAAAATGATCATATTTGGACATGGGCAAATTCGTCAATATGTTTTTATGAACGGCTAGTTCGAATCCTTTCTATTTTTGTTTAGTTCTTCGACGGAACTTTTAATGGTCCAAACATCTTACTGATTTAGCATTTAATGGTTCAGACTGTTTGTTTCGTGAGAAAATGTCTAAATGGTTTAGACATTTGCGTCTAAATGGTTAAACATTATAATAAGTTTGAATGGTTAAGACCTATATAATCTTAATTGATCAAACATTTGCATCTGAACGGTTAAACATTATACTGGCTTTTAATGGTTCAGACTTCTTACAGGTTCAACACTTAGGGGCTGTTTGTTTAGCTCTTAATGAGGCTTTTAATGGTTTAGGCATCTTACTGGTTCAGCACTTAATGATTCAAACTGTTTGTTTCGCGAGTAGATGTCTGAATGATTCAGACATTTGCCTCTGAATGGTTAAGACCTCTTATCTAAATTTGTCAGATATTTGCTTATGAACGGTTAAGCATTATATTAGCTCTTAATGATTCAGACCTTTTACTGGTTCAACACTTAATGGTTTAGAGCTCTTATTGGTTCAACACTTACACCTTCAGAAGTTGTCAAACATGTAACACCCCGAAAACGGGTTTGGTAATCAAACCACGTTAATACTAAAAAGACGGGTAAAGTACCGTTAGTGGTAAAATTAACCCGGTGAATATTAGGATTTAAATAAATAAACCTAATATTAAATAAAAAGTGAACGAATGCTTTTGAGAAAAATAAAGTTTACAAGAGGCCCGAGTTAACGGGACTTAAAAATAAAACGGGTTATAACCTCCCCGAACCCTTAGGAATGTTTAACCTAGTTAATAAAAGAAATATCGTTGGATAAGTGGGTTGTGGCCTACTTAATAACTAACCAAACATGAGGGACCAAAGTGGGATAACTTGAAAGTAATTAAATAAAAGGCAAACAAAACAAAACGCACATCAAGTGTGTGTTCTGTGGAACGATCAGGAGAAGCTCCAAGGAACCAAAACCCTAATTCAACTAAATCATCAAATTGAAGGGCTAATTGGAGCTCAAATTCATGATTGAACGTGAATTAACGATCACCCAAGCTAGGGGATCATAAGGTATGTAGAATTTTGATGATTTTTGAAGTTGTGAAATTTGATGAATTTGGCGCGTCTCCTTGCGCACGTTCTTGACTAGATGACTCAGCTTGCCACTCTTGAGAGCCTTCTCAATTTCTTGTCTTAAACTGATACAGTCATCAGTTAGATGGCCTGTATAAAATCACAGTAGAGATTAGGGTCTTGACCCTTCTTGTTCGACATTGGCATTGGAGCTTTAAAATCATGATTCTCCGTCACAAGAACCTCTTTAGGTGTCTTAATTAACGGAGTCCAATGCTTCTCTCTATTTTCGTTCTTGACTGCTTTGCGGTAACCAATTCGATCGATCGTATCCCACACATCATCTTTGAATCGAGGTCTTTCTTCATAATTGCTGGACTTGTTGGACTTCCAGCCGGGGTTTTTGTTTTTGTTGCGCCTGTTCGAATCACACGCGTTGTTTTTTGAATAGCGATCTTCGGAATAATTGTACCTGCCACCTGTCAGCGATTTTCTGTTTGCGCGATGATTTTGGCTGCCGCCATGAGCTTGTCCCATTCTTTAGGCATGCCGTCTCTTCCTGTGATAGTCCGGATTAGACTATCACAACGGATGACCTTCTTGAAGTGGGCGCGCATCAAATCTTCGCTCACGCCCCCAATTTCCAAACACTCTTTGTTAAAGTGAGTGATAAAATCTTCCAAGCCTTCATTCTCTCTTCGTCGGATGTCTGTAACTTCGGATGTGCCGTGCTTATATTGCCTCTGTTGGCTGAAATGGGCCACGAATTGCTCTTGGAAATCGATCCAAGATTTGATTCTTCCTGCTGGGAGGCTGTCGAACCATGCACGAACAGCTCCCGTGAGAATTTGGACAAAAAGATGGCACCACATAGGCATGGTCCATCTGCCCACTACACCAACACTTGTAAAGGGCTGGACGTGATCATCAGGGTCAGTTAAACCATTGAACTTGTGGAAGTTTTGCTTTCTCGAGTGGGGCCAGGGCGATGCTCCGGATGAACTTTGAATGTTCGGCTACAGCCGCTAACCTGTAAACAAGGCTGAAATCGTGCTCTGCTGCTTCGTTATATGTGATGCGCGGCTTCGGCCTGTATGATTCATGATTCTTCTGCAGACGGTTGAAGACTGAAGAATTCTCTTCTTCACGGTAAGTGGAATCATTCTCATCAGTGTTATTTTCCCATTCGTCATTGATGTTGCGCGGCCCGAGCCGGCTATTCAATGGACGTCTTTGCTACACATGGGATGGATGATCATAGTAAATGTCAGTCTCCTCATAGGTATCGCGCGTGTCATGCACGCTTTGTCTTCTTTGAGAAGCGGGTCTCTCTTACTGCCTTTGTACATTCTGTTAAGGAGGTGTCTGGCACGGCCCCTACCCAGGTGCGGGAGTTGCTACCAGAGATGGTTCCGTCTGCGCTTATAAGATTGCCTGTTGTGTGCTCAATTGAGAATACATGAGATTCAAAGTTGCCTGTTGTTTGGCATACCAAGAGGCGAGAGTTTCTCCCTCTGGTAAACCCAACATCATAGATATGCTCGAAGGTGCTGGAGTTGACGGGCCAGCACCGTGACTTGTTGGGGTGGCCATTTGGGTGGTGCGAACACCACTTGCGCGGGGTCCCCCAACATTTGCTGTTTCGCCCTCGGTAAACTGTCAATGGGAATGTTTTGGATGTGCGAAGTGTCCTCCCCTGTCCCTATTTGAGAGTGTGTATTGAAACCGAAATCTGGTATTCATGATCAGCCATTGATCGAGAGAACAGAAAAGCTCAGAAAAAAGAAGATGAAGGTGATTGTAAAAAAATCGGTGGGTGCCAATGAAGAAACACGGAACTGATCCAGGGATTAGTTTGGGCTTATGCTTCGACAATAAGGTTAATCTTCTTGGCTTTCTCCGAGCTGTGGGCTTAATCTTCTTGCAAAACACTAAAACACCCCGTTAAGCTCGTTAAGAGGAGGGGAATAAGGGAATTCTCCTCTCAACCACTCTCCGGCGTGAGAATAAGTATGCGTTTTGAGGAAATAAGTGTGTGATTAGTAGTGAGAGAGCAGAAAACAGAATGGAATTTACCTGTGCATGAAGGCTCCTATTTATAGCCGGAGTAGCATAGAAGGAGATGGGCTGATGGGCCGGCCTTGAGTTGACAACAAGGAATATCCTTCTTGTCCCCTCTACCAAAACCGTTAGTGCTTCTGAGGGAGGATGGAGTTGGGGCACACTGAATGGATCCACGTGTCCTTATCGTTGTCCTTGTTGTCTCTCTACCATCAGCAGGCGAGTGGAGATCATGGAGCAGATGTCGTCGCACGCTGATTAGTGCCACGTAAGCGTCCTTGTGTACCTTCTTGTCTCTTGTATGATTGTTGATCGTGGAGCACGATAGGATACAGCCTGTTGGACGCTGATTGGTCCATTTCTCTGCCAGTCGTACCTTTGTACTTTCCTAATATGCCCTGCGCTTCTGCCCTCTGCGCGACCTCTGGAGTAAACCCGTATAGCCGGCGCGAGGTCCAGGAAGTGAGGGCTTTCATCTAGGACGCTAAGTGTGGAATTTCGGTCTAATCCTTGTTTGGCCTCGCGCGCGACCTTGGCTTTACCTAATTAGTCGGCGCAGGGTCCAGAAAGTAGACAAATTAATGTAGTAGGAGTATGGTCCTGCGCGCGACCTGATTGGTTAGCGCGGGTTTTTGGGACCATACCCCTTCATAACTGTGATTTATTACTAGCAATTCATATATTTTAAATACTAATATGTTCTTTATATGTTTTTACCAGGTGTTTAGTAATGCGGATTTGAATATTGCATTTGTTTTACGGTTTTTTTATTGTATTTTTTCATGCATTTGTAATTCAAATATGCTATTATATGTTTGAAGTTATTTTGGTTATTGTTTGTGTTTTCCTTAAGAATTTTTAGATAATAAACAACAAAGCAAAGATGTTAAATTCCGCCAACCAAATAACAAAACTCGAGTTAACATGTATGAGAATTAACCAACTTTTGCGCCTACTAATCCAGTTGGATAATGATCGGAGGATAATTAACCGTGTTTTAGTGTGTGTAAATATATGGTTTTAAGTGTTTATTTATTACAAAACATGGTTACTTTGAGTTTGATTTGATTTGATTGGAGGTACCCGGAGCTTAACAAGAGGTTTTTGGTGAAGCATTATGAAGGATTGGAAGCTTACTAGCATGACGATAGTTGAAAACTTGAAAAAACGAAAGAAACTAGTGGTTAGCGCAAGGTGAAACCAGTTTAGCGCAACTTGTGCCAGTTCTGGTGCAATACAATACAGATGATTCCTAGTTAGGGGCGTAACCTTGCGCCAGGGGGAACCTTACACCAGGAAACAGATAAGCATGTGAAATGATATCTTCAAGTCTAATTATTTTTGGCCTCCCAAGGTCGAATTTCCATGTACCTAAACTCAATTTGGTTATTGGGTGAGTTTTTGGCACTTATGTTTTGGTAATTGAATTGCATAGGTTATTATTAAAAACTTGTCTTCGGTTATCACTCGAATTAAACCGTTAACAAGGCCTTTTGGTATCTATAGAATTAAACAGGTTTAGGTGAATCATTGAACCAGAAATCCGGAGGGGGTTACTTTTCTTTAAAATTTGATAACTTTCTTAATCATAATCAATTAAAACATTCAAAACTCAATTAAAGCAATACTTTGTCTTAGTTTTTAGTTAGACAAGATTTCTTCAATCAACACTAACCATAAATTTCCTGTGGGGACGACCCTACTTACCCTTGCCACTAAAGGTACTTAGGACCAATTTTTAAACTTGTTTTTTATCGACCTATTCGACATCGATCAGATAAACGTTATCGGGATCTTCAATGTACACGTAGTTTAAATGTTGTAAATTTCAGAAACCCGTCCCAATGGACAAGTACACTGCTAGTTTATCTTATGAGAGTTTGAGTGGCTACCCTCTAATTGATTGGAAAAGAATCTAGATCATTTCCAACTTTTCATCATTCTTGTAAATTTATATTTTAACATTTTAAGGTTTCTTTTGAGTTTGGCCTTTTACATTAACAACTAGTATTTTGCCCTCGTGGATTGTGAACAATCAACGCGCGGGAACACTTCTTGATTAGCATCCAGATAATTCATTAGGTTTACATTCGTTCGATGTCGTAGCGAAAACTTCTTTGGCTAATTTTATGATATGATTTTTAGCAAATTGATTCAAAATTGGTTCAAGATTGAAGTTAATAGCTTAAATTGACGGATTAATTTGAAACTAAAGTCTAGATGTCACAATATTCACGTGTGCCACGTTCTTAGCAGTCTCATCAAAATCCAATGTTGGCAACACATCACCATACAAAACCTTCCGATTCTGACGTACGCCTGTTCATCCCAATTCCTCCTCACCAACTCCTTTGATAATTCTGTTTTTCCACCTTCGTCCATTTCTTCCAAACCCTAAAAAATATGTCATTTTCACCACCCAGCAAGAACTCGTATCCATATATAAAGCAAAAAGAGACAAACCCATCAAGTACATCCTCAAAATTAAGTCATTTTTTGGTGTAGAAAACACAATATATATATATATATATATATATATATATAGAGGCCGGTTAACGTACAATACCTCTTATCCTACATTATGTACGCGATGCCCTCAGCCGTACGATCTTCAATCGATCAAACGCGGGCGAAACTAATTTAAATGATTAAATTAATCATTTTAATATATCTAAATCATACCAGGAAGGTTAAACGTCATTGCGAGGTCATAAATCTCTGTAATTGACCGATGATAGTTCAAAATCAAATTCAAAAACCTGAAAATCTTCTTCCCCAACCTCCCTTCGTTCCTTTTAGTGCGATATCGATAATAAGAACTACTAATTTGGGAGTTGTAAGGGTCAAACGGAAGAAGACTGACAATGATCGACCAACAATCGAAGAAGATGAACAGTAACACACACACAGATTTTTCACATGCGATATTCAATTTTCCACATGCGATTCTACACACCCCATGCCATTTTTCACATTACCCAATGCTAGCCATTTTTTCACATGCGATATTCAATTTTCCACATGCGATTCTACACACCCCATGCCATTTTTCACATTACCCCATGCCATTTTTTCACATGCGATATTCAATTTTCCACATGCGATTCTACACACCCCATGCCATTTTTCACATTACCCCATGCCATTTTTTCACATGCGATATTCAATTTTCCACATGCGATTCTACACACCCCATGCTATTTTTCACATTACCCCATGCTAGCCATTTTTTCACATGCGATATTCAATCTTCCACATGCGATTCTACACACCCCATGCCATTTTTCACATTACCCCATGCCATTTTTTCACATGCGAAATTCAATCTTCCACATGCGATTTTGTCCATCTACACACCCCATGCCATTTTTCACACTACCCCATGCTAACCATTTTTTCACATGCGATATGTATTGAATTCGCACCAGATCTGCACCTGATCAAACGGCTGGGATGATCGCGTACGTATCATACGATAAGCGCATTTGTATTTTACTCTTTACCTATATATATATATATAGAGAGAGAGAGAGCGGTTAACATACAAAAGCCCTTATCATACTTCACGTACGCGACAATCGTAACTATCAGATCAGGGCTATAATCACGCATGGAACAGTTAATAACGCATGGATCAGTTTGTTTTGTGATAATCACGCATGGGAGCATAAATAATCACGCATGGGAGCATAATTACGCATGGAACATTGATCAAAATGTAATCACGCATGTTATCTATATTAATCACGCATGTTGTGTTCTTGTCGCGTACGTTAACGTACGCTAAGCCGTGAAGTACATTATACTTTCTATATATATATATATATATATAGTAAAATAATGTAATTTGAATAACATTAGTCCTAAAATAATGCAAACTTGAAGTCAAAGTGTTATTTCAACAACAATTTTCCATGAAATTAACCGACATCACAGATTCACTATCTTTCAAACATATATAGAATAAAAAAAACAAAATCAATCGACTTAGATCTACAAGATCATCATCGTTGGGAGATGGCTTAGTGTCGCCAAGGCTGCAACCAGAGTTGCCATGCCTGGAAGCAGGCCACCATCATCGACAACTATAAAAAACCTTCAACAAAAAACATAGTGCCACAACGGCGAGGGTTTTTAAACCCAAAATCCCGTATCGACATCGAAAGCAACAAAGCATCTGGAATAGTATATCGGCATGAAGACCGATCACCGATAACGACACTACCAGCATACATGGTTGGTGGACGGTTTAAGGTGCCACAGTGATGAGGGGTTTTAAACTCAAAACAGTGCATTGAGAACAACACCGACAACACACAAAAAAGCGACACATCAAGGCCGACAACGATATCGCCGTTTAAGGTGCCACTGTGGTGAGTGTTTTTAAACCCAAAGTAATGTCACGTTAAGCCCGACAACGCCATCGCCGACGGAGATGCTTGGCTAAACCATAGTGATTTCTAGAAAGAGAAAGAATTAAAGGTGTGTACAACCCATACAACTATTGGTACAATCATCACATGCATATAACATCTACAAAGCGTGATGGTACAACCTCTAATAGACCAAAATCTTAAAGATTAACATATATATATAGGGTAGGGATCCTAAGACAAGTCCACCCTATTTGAGAAATTTGAGAAGCATTCTGGACCACACATTTCCCTAAGCTTTTTGTAATATACACATATGTATAGTTTAAAATTGACTATATACATATATGTATATTGTCAAATCTTGAATTATACACATACGTATATCGTCAATTTTAAACTATACATATGTGTATATTACGAAAAACTTACGGAAAATATGTGGTCCAAAATGCTTCTCAAGTTTCTCAATTAGCATAGTGCTTCTCACACGATCCTAACCCTATATATATATATATATATATATATATATACCATTACATATATAATGATATAACTATTATAGTTATAAACTTTAGTGGAAGGTTCAAATGAGAAGAATTTTTTTGTAAGAAGAAAAAAGAAGAAGTTTCAACCAATAAGAATGCTTCATTTTACTTCATTTAATATTTGCATTTAATTTTAATATAGGGGTATATTAGTAAACTTACATAAATAATTAATTTGTATTCTTCCCATTTAATAACTAACTAAATTAAATTTGTAACTCCTTTTCAAAATATATAATTTTTCCAAATTAAAAAAAAACTTAATTTAAAGTGTAGAATAAATTACTAATTGTGTAGGATAAATTACGAGTTGTGTAGGATATATTTCGAGGTGTGTAGGATAAATTTTGGTTGTGTAGGATAAAATTCTATAATGTGTAGGGTATATGTAGAAAAATTTTGATATGTGTAAGTTTTATAGATTATATGTAGAATAATTAATAATTAGTTGACTAATTCATTAAAGAGAGAAAAATTAATGATATGAGTTTTAAATGAAATAGTATTTTACTTTTTTTTGAAAGGTATACTTCATTAAAAAACAGAGAGCTATCTCCAAGACAGAGAAAGCCGCACAAACCAACTTACACCATATCAAAAAAAAAAATTACACCACCCTTTCCAATCTAACATACAATTTTTAAAACGACTCCTATACCATAGATACCCCAACGCTTTCACGTCAGACACGATATGAACCACATTCGCATCGGTACTACCAAAAGCCTTTTCGTTTCGAGCTTTCCAAATGCGCCAAGCCGTCAAAAATAAGCACCCCATATACTAATTCTTTCTTAGTCTTGGAGCTATTCATCTGATCCACATAACTTCGAATATCATCAATCGAAAACAAGAAGAAAGACGGTAACCTACACCACGTGGCCACACCGGTCCACACCCCATCCGAAATTCTACAAGCCATAAAAATATGCTTCGTGTTTTCGACCGCTTCACCACATAAGTAACAACCCCCATCACCGACCGCAATGTTCCTCCTCCTAAGAGCGTCCAATGTCGGGATCCGGTCCATGCTCGCCCGCCACAAAAAAATGTTGCACTTATTTGGAATCCACTTACTCCACTTATACACATTACCATTGTCTCTCGGGTCCTCCTCATTCAACCAAATTCTAGTTTCTTTAACTGAATAAACAACATTACTACCTTTATTCCAAATCCATTGATCACCTCTATCATTAAGCCGAACACCATGAAGCAACCGATGACATTCCACAACCTCTTTGACCTCGACATCCGAACTCGGGTACTTCTTCCAGCTCCAAGCGATAACATCCGAGCCACTTTTGTCACGGCCCAAGACCCGGTTTGACCCGTTTCAGGAGCCGCGGCAGAAATTACTGTGGTATTGATTTAATTGAATTTAACAGCGGAAACAGGATCGTTTAAAGCTAAAATTTTTCCCCGATTATTTTATTTCATAATTCGGGATAAAACCCCGATAATTTACAATAGTATATTTTTACTATAAAAGCGTGATATTACAAAAGCATTTCTTTATTTTATATTGAGCCACTATCTTAAGCTTGAAATGCTCCCCAGCACTTTTCCTGAATTACAACAGATCACCTGAAACATGTTTGAAAAAGGTTTTGTCAGCGGGAAATACTGAGTGAATCATTCTATTTACTAAAATGACACATTTGTTATAATTTACAGTATTAAGAGCGATTACAATGTTTCTGATATCAATCCAACTACCCACAGTATTTGTCACTCGACCCATTGGCCCATTCGTCCAATGGTGTCTGTGACCATGGTCATATCCCCCATTGGCTGCCCCAATGGTGACGATTATCAAGTAATGTATACAAAACCCCACATACCGGCTGTAACTTGGTGATTACAAAGACTTAATCCCCGTAATTATAACTTTGAAATAAACATGATTTTGTAAATAGATTTGATAAAAAGAGAGAATGACTCACAAACTGTGAGAAAAGAAGAATGACTCACAAACTGTGAGAAAAGTTTTATAAAGCAATTTGATAAAGAGAGAATGACTCACTTTGCAGATTTATACGGGCAGAGCCTAGCCTACTGATTAGCCTTTTATCCTAATTTCAATAACAAGCATACAATTTGGAATTAGTAATCAATCCAGCATTTATGATAACTCCCGAGATCAAATTCTCACAATGAATGACAAAATGCAATACTTTGCCCATCGAATTAACGATGATCCGTTGAATTAACAACGAACGACAAGGTATAATACTTTACCCATCGAATTAACGATGATCCGTTGAATTAACAACGAACGATAAAGTATAATACTTTACCTATCGAATTAACGACAATCCGTCAAATTAATGACGAACGATAAAGTATAACCCTAATGTGGGCGGCACTTAAACATTCATTATATATTTGAATCAATCGGACAATGAATCGTAGCAGCGATTGTGCTAATACCCTGATTGCAGCTTTAATTAGAGACCTGTGTGTGTTAATTGAAGTGTACAGCAGAAAACTCGATGTATAATTGAGAATTCTTTCGACGTAAAGTGTCCAGATTTCGAATGCCAATGCCTGCTATTTATAGCTGAAATTTGGTCACCCATACGCATCGTAGGCCTAACATACCCTACGCATCGTATGGTAAGCATACGCACCGTAGGCCTTACTTCTCTACGCATCGTATGCGTTTTAACTAGCCTGCGCATCGTAGGCCATACTTTGATACGATGCGTAAGAGGTTGAAAGTCGGTTATAGAGTAGCCACGTGTGGGACTAGGCCTGATGACTTGACAAACTCGAATTCTCATATGTTGACAGCAATTTAAGTGGATAATCATCCACTGGGGTTTACCCCCCCTGAGTTTTAGGGGTCCTAATCCTGATTCTGAAAATTATGAAAATCTTAGGGTTTGCACAGAATCACTTGGATGTCTCAATTAAGGTTTCCTATTGGTCAAATTAATTTAATAATTATGACTTTTAATGAGAGTCGTTACATTCTCCCCAACTTAATAAAAATCTCGTCCTCGAGATTTACTGGAATAATTGAGAATACTTTCTTTCCTTTTTGATTCCAGTTTCCAAGTATATTAGGATCCTGTCTTTGAATCCTACTTTACTTAAACTAACATTATTTGTTTACCTTTATATCTTGGAAATATATTACCAAAGATTTATTTGATAGACATTTCTTGGATACATGAAATGTATCAGGTATTCCAACTAACCTTCTTGGTAGTTGTAAATTATAAGTAACTGATCCAATATGTTGAATTTACTGGAAATGATCCTACCTACTTTTGAACTTAGTTTTCCTGTCTTACTTCTTTCCAAGGAGATACTTCCAATTATATTTTGTCTCCAACTCGAACTCCAACGGCTTTTATCTATTATCTGCATAATCTTTATGACTATTTCTTGCCGTTTTCAGATTTTCCTTTGTGATACTAAATATCACAGTCGTAGTCACTTAGGATTTTCATTCATCTCCTTTGCCTCAAATTCTTTTTGCCCATAAATATTTATCTTAACTTCTTATAATCTGTATAGATAGTATCCTTACTTCCATACAGATAATATCTTCAAATCTTAAGGCAAAAATTATGGTTCTTAATTCTAACTCATGAGTTGATATAGTTTTCTTCGGACTTTTTCAATTTGGCTTGAGGCCTACGCAATTACCTTTTTGCGTTGCATTAAGGAATATCCAAATCCTAGTTTTGAAGCATTACCATATACTTCAAAATCTTCAATTCCTTCTGGTAAGGCTAGAATTTATAGTATTGGTTAACTTAGTTAATGGTATAGCTATTTTGAAAACTTTCCTTAATAAATTGTCTGTAGTATCAGACTAAAATTCTAATTCCCATTGTGAATTAGGTAATCTTCCATTTGGTAATTGCTGCTATCTTAGCAGAATTTATGTGAATATCTTCATGATTCACCATATGACCTAAAAATTGCACTTCTGATAGCCGAAATTCATACTTCGAAAATTTGGCGTAAAGCTTTTCTTTTCTTAACAAAGTTAAGAATACGTTTTTTGGAATAAATAAGTATATCGTCATTTGAAGACATTTACCAATTTATCCAAATAGGGTTTACAGATCCTATTTATCATGTCCCTAAATGCTACAGTTGCATTCTTTAATCCGAAGGGCATGACTGTAAACTAGTAATGACTATTGCTAGTTCTGAAAACAGTCTTAGGTATATCTTCCTTTGATACTTTTAATTAATAATATCCGGAACATAAGTTGATCTTAGAAAATTATCTATCTTCCTGAAATTGATCGAATAGATCATTAATGCTAAGTAATGAGTATTGATTCTTAATTATAACCTTATTCAATTTCCTATAATCAATACACATTCTTATCGAAATTTTCTTTTTCTTAAATAACCAATATTGTACTAACCGATAAGGTTTCCTGGCTTATCGGTAAAATTCCTGGAATTGATAAATCCTAAATTCTATCTTCATATCTGATAGTAATCCAGATAACTTTTCTGGGAAAAATATCTGGGTATTCTGAAATTTACAGAATTTCCTTAAATTCTGTATCTTTAGTATTAATGATTACTAAAATCATATATACTATTCCTTTGCTTTCGTTCATAATTAGTAATTTCCATTACTGATATGAACTTCATAGGCTTATATGGTTTATCTCCTGTAATCATAATTTCTCTTCCGATGGTTGATTGAATTTCTAAGAAATTCTGATCACAGATAATGATCACAACATCGAATTCAACTAATTTCATAGATAATAGGGTTGCAGAAAACTTATAACTTATTTCTATGTTCTGCATAACCTTATTTATTCTAACTGAATTCCCATCTGCCATTTCTAATATAGAAATTTATCTAATGCTGGTTAACGGTAAGTTAAGGGTTTGGCAGAGTAAAGTATTTATAAAACTTTGGTTTGCACCAGAGTCAAATAATACTTTTATGTAAACGTTGTAAGCTAAAACATACCGACTATCACATCTGGAATTATCTTGGCTTCATGAGTAGTCAACTGAAAGGCTTTCGCAATCCTTTTTGCTCCTTCTGCTGGTTTGACTTGATTGTCAAATGATTTATTCAGTTTTGGACAATCTGGCCTAAGATGTCCAGTTTCTCTACAGTTGTAACAAACTGAAAATTTCTTCCTCCTACAGTCTTCTTCTTGATGCCCCGGAATCTTGCAAAAATTGCAATATCCTTTGCATCTTCCAAAATGCTTCCTTTTGCAAAAATTGCAAAATGGACCAGTAGAAGATTGCCCATTCCCTCCTTTCTTGAAATGGTTATGGTTACCCGAACTGAATTCTTGGGTAATCTTTTGGGCTACTTCCTTCCTTTTATTTTCTTCTTTTGTCCGTATTAGCTCATCAGTCATAGTATTGGCTAATTCTACTGCATCATCAATCGTGCGAGGTTTCACAGTTTTGATGATATTACGAATCTCAGAAATTAATCCCCAAATATAACGAGAAATAAGTACCGGTTCTGGCGAAGCCAGGGTTGGTACCACTCTAGCATATTCGAAGAATGTCGTAGTATATCCTCGACAATCTACATCTACCATCCTATGGGTTAGAAACTTATTTGCCATTTGTTCCTTTTCATACTCGGGACAGAATTTTCTTTCTACAAGACTCTTAAATTCTTCCCAGTTCATAGCATACGCCATCCTTCTTCCTTTTGCTTGTAACATCATTTTCCACCATTCTAGCGCTACTTCTTTGAAAAGGTTTGAAGCGTACATAACCTGATCATCCTGAGCACATTTACTTATAGCAATTACTGCCTCGGTTTTCTCTAACCAACGCAGTGCTGCAGTCGCTCCTTCATTGCCTGCAAACTCAGTGGGTTTACAAGCAAGAAATTCTTTGTAAGTGCAACCAGGCGTTGCAACTTTCCTTTTCTTAGGGAGCGGAGCTTGCCGTGGTTCATTATCATGATTAACATGATTACTACCTCCATTTACGCTATTACTGAAATTATTTTCAGAAATACGTTTGCTAGGAACAACTTGTTGCGGTTCGATTGGATTTTTTAACAGCAGCAATGATTGCTGGTATAGCATTGGCTATCCCTTGAGCAACTATTCCTGGGATAGTGTTGGCTATCTCTTGAGCAATGATATTTTCTATATCTTTCCTAGTCACATATTGATCCCCTAGTTGGTGTTCAGATTGATTACTCTCATTAACTGGTTCATTATTAGCGTTTTCCATCTGATATCTAATTTATAGATACATAATTAGTATAAAGGAAATAATCCAATGTCACAATTTAGTTGCACATAATCACATAATCGAATATACAAACAAAATTGTAACTTTTCTAATATTTTCTTATATTATGCTTCTATATACACCCGTTTTATTATTTATTTTACATATACTGATTTTACTATTACTATTACACAACCACCGTTTCATAATCCCCTATCCTTTATCAGATGATGTTCTAATAACGGCGTTTCTTCTCATCGTATTTCCAGGAGATTTGTCCCAAAGTCTCTTGGATCCTATTCCCAGCATCCATGTTGTCAAAATGATGGAGTTCAGTCCTATTCTCATTACTTATTGGTAAATTTGATAAAGGTTCTGGATTGTACTTAGGAAAAAGCCTATAGGGATGGTTTTGTAACAGTATTTCATTATCTAACCATTCGTCTATATTCCAGTGATTAGAAGAGTTTGGAATAGATGGTTCTATAAAATTATTTTCATTAACAGGCTCAATAGTATCATCGGTTGCCATTATAAAATCTAGTTCTTCTTGAGATGGTAATTCCTCCATTTGCCTAGAACTTTCCCCAATTTCCATTTTCTTAGGCTTAGGTTTCTCGAAAGGTAAAGCGTTAAATTCTATAGGTTCTTCTATGTCTGGTATATACCTATTGAAATCTCTGGAAACTTCGATTCTTACTGGATAGAGATTTAAATTCTGAAGGGCTTCCGACAATTCACTCATGCTGTTTAGTAACATACACACAATTACTAAGTCATAACAAAATTTTATAGAACAACTTTTTAAATAGTATTTCATACTACCCAAAACAAATACAAATTAAAACATACTAGGTTTTATTTGTAATTTATTTATAATTTTCTTGATTGTAGATAATAAAAATACTAAACTTTAAATCAGAATATTTAAAGATTATTTACTATTACAGTAGTTAATATATAAAAATTTATATACTAAATAAGTATGATGACTTAATTTATATATATTAACTAGTCATTATCATGGTGGATATTGGTTAGTGCTGCCTTGTTTAAGCATAGGTGATCAGTCCATGCCTAACTAAGGCTAGGTTATCCAATATCTGCCTTTGATAATAATCTTAGTATTTAAAAATAATCTTAATACTACTACTATTAATATATTAAAATTATTAACAATAATTTTAAATAAGAGTATACTTCAAACATAAAATATTATTTCTTTACCACAATATAGTAATACTATATTAGGTAATTCCATATATTAGTCAAATAAATTTATATATAATATTTTTCGATTAACAATGATAGAGCAACAAAAATTACAATATATATAAAAATATGCCCATATTAAATTAACAAATAGCCAGTTAATAAAACACATAATCATATAATAGTAATCAGGAAAAAATTAAGTATTTCTAAATACTTAATTAGCTTAACCCAGTGGCTCTGATACCACCTTTTTCTGTCACGGCCCAAGACCCGGTTTGACCCGTTTCAGGAGCCGCGGCAGAAATTACTGCGGTATTGATTTAATTGAATTTAACAGCGGAAACAGGATCGTTTAAAGCTAAAATTTTTCCCCGATTATTTTATTTCATAATTCGGGATAAAACCCCGATAATTTACAATAGTATATTTTTACTATAAAAGCGTGATATTACAAAAGCATTTCTTTATTTTATATTGAGCCACTATCTTAAGCTTGAAATGCTCCCCAACACTTTTCCTGAATTACAACAGATCACCTGAAACATGTTTGAAAAAGGTTTTGTCAGCGGGAAATACTGAGTGAATCATTCTATTTACTAAAATGACACATTTGTTATAATTTACAGTATTAAGAGCGATTACAATGTTTCTGATATCAATCCAACTACCCACAGTATTTGTCACTCGACCCATTGGCCCATTCGTCCAATGGTGTCTGTGACCATGGTCATATCCCCCATTGGTTGCCCCAATGGTGACGATTATCAAGTAATGTATACAAAACCCCACATACCGGCTGTAACTTGGTGATTACAAAGACTTAATCCCCGTAATTATAACTTTGAAATAAACATGATTTTGTAAATAGATTTGATAAAAAGAGAGAATGACTCACAAACTGTGAGAAAAGAAGAATGACTCACAAACTGTGAGAAAAGTTTTATAAAGCAATTTGATAAAGAGAGAATGACTCACTTTGCAGATTTATACGGGCAGAGCCTAGCCTACTGATTAGCCTTTTATCCTAATTTCAATAACAAGCATACAATTTGGAATTAGTAATCAATCCAGCATTTATGATAACTCCCGAGATCAAATTCTCACAATGAATGACAAAATGCAATACTTTGCCCATCGAATTAACGATGATCCGTTGAATTAACAACGAACGACAAGGTATAATACTTTACCCATCGAATTAACGATGATCCGTTGAATTAACAACGAACGATAAAGTATAATACTTTACCTATCGAATTAACGACAATCCGTCAAATTAATGACGAACGATAAAGTATAACCCTAATGTGGGCGGCACTTAAACATTCATTATATATTTGAATCAATCGGACAATGAATCGTAGCAGCGATTGTGCTAATACCCTGATTGCAGCTTTAATTAGAGACCTGTGTGTGTTAATTGAAGTGTACAGCAGAAAACTCGATGTATAATTGAGAATTCTTTCGACGTAAAGTGTCCAGATTTCGAATGCCAATGCCTGCTATTTATAGCTGAAATTTGGTCACCCATACGCATCGTAGGCCTAACATACCCTACGCATCGTATGGTAAGCATACGCACCGTAGGCCTTACTTCTCTACGCATCGTATGCGTTTTAACTAGCCTGCGCATCGTAGGCCATACTTTGATACGATGCGTAAGAGGTTGAAAGTCGGTTATAGAGTAGCCACGTGTGGGACTAGGCCTGATGACTTGACAAACTCGAATTCTCATATGTTGACAGCAATTTAAGTGGATAATCATCCACTGGGGTTTACCCCCCCTGAGTTTTAGGGGTCCTAATCCTGATTCTGAAAATTATGAAAATCTTAGGGTTTGCACAGAATCACTTGGGTGTCTCAATTAAGGTTTCCTATTGGTCAAATTAATTTAATAATTATGACTTTTAATGAGAGTTGTTACAACTTTGTAAACCAATCCTTTCAGAAACTGTGCACCATTTATTTCTTTCTTTCAAGGCAAAATAAAGCCGAAAATAAAATCTTTAGTGGTTGACTTGAAATCCATGGATCAATCCAAAACTTAACTTTATTTCCATTTGTTGGTGCATCCGTCTGTTGTCTATGTCTTGTATTGAGTCTTGAATAGAATAGGTTAGAACAGGGCACGAAATTCAAGTAACTAGATTTAAAGGTGATTCCGCCCCAAATGACATATGTTCATTTGGAGCGAAATCCCATTGGGTCTGATTCCGCTTGAAGTGATGTAATTGTCTGATTGGGCTCCCAGATAACATGCTGATTCCGCTCGAAATGACTCAGTGTCATTTGGAGCGAAATTAGAAAGCCTATATATAGGACATTCAGGAGCGAAATCAAGTAGAGTTGTATGTGTTGTCTTCCGGTGAGCCACGAAGTGCTGCCGAAGTGTTGTATCGATTGTAAACGTCATCTAAATCAATAGAATCAACATTTTAAAATGAATACTCGATGAATTGAACCTGATTTGTCTGTTTCCGCCATTCAAATCAGGAATAGTTCTTCTGTTAGACTCAATTGGGTCTGAATTCGATCCTACAAGTGGTATCAGAGCTAAGGAGGAAGAGCTCTTACCAATTCAGCTGAAATTTCTGTTTCTACACCATTTTTTTTCAAAAATCAAAACTTTTCACGGTCAGAATTAGCTCATATTTTCACAGTGTGCTCGGAATTAGTATCTAACAAAGCCTTAGAAGTTTCAGCTTTAAATTCAAACTAAAACTTGACAAAATAGTGTTTCCGCTCGAAAACGATCGAAAGAATGATGACATCAGCTTGATTTCGCTCGAGATTTGATCTTGATTCCGCTCCAGATCAGCTTTAATTGGTTGATTCCGCTCCAGAATACAAGTTCTGTGTGTTTCCGCTCCAAAGTTATTACTGATTCCGCTCCAGACTGCAAAACTGTTGATTTCGCTCCAACTACATTGCTGATTTCGCTCCAGAATACTTCTGATTTCGCTCCAGGCTGTTTGTGGTGATTTCGCTCCAAAATTTCAAAGTCTAATTTCGCTCCATAGAAAGTGAAGTTCTGATTTCGCTCCAGGATAGTTCTTGAATCCGCTCCTGATCACTTTGAGATTCCGCTTCTGGTTACTTGTTGATCCCACTCCAAACAGTGATCACACTTAAATAGTTGATTTCGCTCGAAAGGACTGTTGTGATAATTTAAAAAAAAAAATCTGAAAAATGGACGACGAATTTTATAACGCATTCGCTACACCGGTTACCCCGATGAGTATTGCACAGAACACGATGTTGGAAAACGAAACGGGAACTATGCAAAAACCGCCCAAACTAATGAACATCGAAGAATATAAGGGTTGGGAAGGTCGTTTCGAGAACTGGGTACAAGCAAACTATCTTGATGCATGGGAATGTGTCAAGACGAAATACATTCGACCGACGAATGATGATGAAGAGGTGGTTCCTATAAAAGATCTGAGTGCTGATGCTAGAAAGAAGTACAAAGATGAAAAAATGATGCTGAGTTTATTGCAACAAGCTGTGAAAGAAGACATCTTGGTGTTATTACAACATAATGGAACTTCATATTCGATTTGGAAAGCATTAAGATCGAAGTTTCATGGAAGTCAAGAGATGGTTAAGAACAAGAAATCACTTTTGAAGAAAGAGTTCGATCTGTTTCATGGGTTGAAGAATGAAAGCACTAGACAAATTATTGAAAGATACTGCAATTTGCTAGCTAACATGAAGAGATTGAGCATCGAAAAAGACAATGAAGAGTTGATTGAGAAGCTTGCTGATGCTTTACCACACGAGACTTGGGGTACATATTTGATGATGTTCAGAAACAAGAAAGGATTTAACACACTTACTTTGAGTAAATTCATTGAGAAGTTAGAAGCTCAAGAGATGGAGCAACGAAAGATTGTTCGAATGAAAGACTTTGATGGTGAACAAGATATCGGTTTGTATTACAAAACAGGGTTGAATGAGAAAACAACCAACTTATCACCGAAAGTTGAATCTGCTTACAATGCTAAAGGTTCATCAGGAAGTTCATCAAAAGGATCAAGCAGCAATACAAGTTTCTCATCATTTCCATCATTTGATCCAAATATTTCAGCAACAAAGAATGGAAGAAAACTTCAATGCAATATTGTATTAAATCTTGAGAATGATCAAGATTACTCAGAAGAAATTGCTAAGAATCATATGTCCTTTTTGGGAATGGTTTTAGAATCTTACAGTAGTTTTGTGACTGGAAAGATTGGGAATCCTATGCTTACTAAAGAGGATTACGATCAGATCGATGCTGAGGAGATGGAGCTTATGGATATTAAGTGGTGTTTGGCCAGTGTGTTGAGGAGAGCTGAGAAATTCAAACAGATCACATGAAGAAATGATCTTCGTGAGGCTAATATTTCTACTTTAGGTTTTGATAAATCTAAAGTTACTTGTTTTCGTTGCAGGGAGAAATGTCACTTCAAGAGAGAATGCACCAATCGTGAAGCAAGTGGAGCTCAGAATCCTTTCAACAACAACAATGATTACTATCGAAAGGCCATCTACCATCAAGTTTCTCAACAACCACCTCAACAACATCAACATCAAGCACAAACTGCACATGGAAGAAATGTGATTGAAGATTCTGGAAAAAGAGCGTGTGTAGTTAATCAAGAGGAAAAGAAATCATCAACAGGTTTCAACTGGGATAAGTATATTTCATCTGATGCAAAAGCCTGTGTGATTGATCAAGATGATGAAAAGATGCCTGAAGGGTTTAGCTGGGAAAATTTTACATGGGATGATTATATTTCAGATCAAACTCCAGTTCACACAGCTTTTGTTGCTAGGATTGAAGAAGATAGTGATGATGATCGTGAGTATTGGTCAAAGAAAATGGCAGATCATTTGAAAATAATGGCTGAGAGTGACAGTGAAGATGAGAAAGCTAAAAAGAAAAAGAAAAAAGGTCAAGACTCCAGTTAGCAGTGATGACGAAGAAGTTCCAGTGATCAAAAGGAAAGTAAAGATTGAAGTTCCAAAGTTCAAAGTTGTTGAAGAAGTTGATGCTAAAAAGATTCCTGTAAAGTGTGACACTTGTGAAGATATAAAGAAGCAAAACAACACATTGATTTATAACTTGAACAGTTTGAAGGAATCTTATGATGTCCTGAACAAAGCTATGAATCAATACAATCATACAAGTGAAGAGCAAGCAACTGCAATGAAGACACTTCAGGGAGCGTTTATGATAAAGCAAAAAGTTGTGAATAACTACATTGAAAAGTGTGCTGCCCTTGAACAGAAGCTAGAGTTACAAAGAATTGAAACTGAAAGAGTAAATCATTTGTTGAAAAGTTATTCATGTACTTCTTATGTCATTGACAGGATTTATCCAACTGTTGAAGGCATGAAGGCATTTGAAGAGGATGAAGTAACTGAAGAAAAGAATGATGATGGAAAAGTGGCTGAAGAAAAGACTCCAGAAAAGAAGAACAAGAAGAAGAGTGACACAAAGAAAAAGACTGACAAGAAGGATTCTGGTAAGAAACAAGATGTTGGTTATAACAAATGTCCACCTCCGCTAAAAAATGGATATTTGCCCAGAAATCGAAATGATGAAAGAGTCAAAAAGGCTACAAATTTACAGTGGGAGTCGGAGTCCTTAGTCAATTTGCCAGAAAATATAGATGTCACGTTTACATCATCTGACACTGATCATGAGTCCGAGTTAATAAAGAAAGTTGTCGATCAGGTGTTGGATAAAGATGAAACCGAGGAGTCAAAGTTGGAGTATAACTCAGAGTCAAAGTCAGAGTCAGAGTCAAAGTCTGGTTCTGAAAGTTCGAGTTCGACAGTCAATAGTCCAAAGTTTTCAGTTAAAAGGGTTTACAACAAAGAATTCCTGTTATCAAAGTCTAATTTGAATGACGAAACGTTTAAAGTTGCATATACTTTGAATGATTCTGACAAATTATATTTTGATGAGGAATTTCCAATAAGAGGTGTAAAACCGAGATGATAAAAAAAGTTTTCAAACTTACAGAAATTAACATTTATGAAATAAAAGATTTAAATCTTACTGATAAACCTAAAAAATACACCTCAAGAGTATAACAAAGATTAAACAAGAAAAAAGGTTACAGTTCTGGTTCTGGTTTTCACAAGAAACCAAACCCTAACCGTAATTTCAAAAAGAAAGGTCTTGGTTTTACTCCAACAGAAAAACAGAAAAATGAAAAATATGTTCGTGATTTTAAAGCAAAAATGACATTTGTTTCAGGAACTAGCTCTGAAGAGGAAGAAAAGAAAGAATTCTGGAGGCAGTCAAACAGTGATTTCCTTGCAAAGAAGCAAGATGACATGAAGAAGATGGCTGAGCAGAAGAAAGATACGAGAACCTGTTTCCAATGCAACAAAGTTGGACATATTGCCAGGGAGTGTTCAAAGGCAATACAATCAAAACAGGGAGTATCACGTAAACTAAAAGAAAAAGTGGTTGAGTTTGAACCACCAATTGACATAACTAAATTGTTTAAAAATTCAAAATTTGAAATTGGTGAATGTTCAAACAAGTTTTACAAGAAAAGAGCTAAATCTGACAACCAGAAATGGGTTGTTAAAAGGTCTGGTGATAGCTCTAGCGATGATTCTGATAGGTCGAAATCAGAGGAGCTATCTTCTGGCGATGAGTCTGATTCCACAAAATCAGAGAAGCCACAGGTTGTTTCTAAAAGTGAAGAATCAGTTCCGATTGTGGATGATGATAATTTTCCACCACTTCGGGCTGAAAATTTTAAAAAGAAAATTGGTAAAGTTGAGATATCAAACCAATTTTATGATGATAAAAAGGTTTTTGATGTTGAAAAAGCTTTTAACCCCACTGTAAAACATATTTTTGGAAAAATGATTGATCGAAAAGTCAAAGGGGTTAAAGAGTTCTATGAGAAGAAGACGAAGAAAGATAAGGTTGAACCATCCCTGGTTTGTGACTGGGATGGTACATATTACGAACAGTAATTATCTGGACTTACCGGAGCTCTCAGGTTTGTAAGAGTGGAGCAGGAACCAGCATCTATCTTTCTTGGTTGGTAATTTTACAAGTGGTACAATTGGTAAAGAACAGGTGATATCATTTAAATTGTTAGTTTTCTACAAATAGCATGAGTGGTAGGAAAACCTACAAGAGGTTGAAGAAGGTTTACACTTACAAGTGGTAAAATCAAGGACATTAAGTTGTACTTGCATTTTCCTACAAGTGGTTAATCAAGGTCATTAGTTTGAACTTGATTCGGCCATACATTCATGTGATATTTGATGATAATGTGATGAATCAAACCCCAACTTTACAAGTGGTAAAATCAAACTAATTTTCCGGAAAAACCATTTGATTAAAACAAACTTAAGTGTTTTGAAATCAATGGGAAAATAGTTTGTTGTGAGGGGGAGTTCTGATTGTTTATGCTTAGTGGATGGCGAATTGAAGTGATTCGATATCAGTTGTCACATTATTGTACAGTTTATTTTCAAATTGTTCTTACTAAGTGGGTCAAGAGCTCATTGGTTTTCAAATTTCCTGAAATGTGTTTGCATTTTAGGGGGAGTAAATTTCAGAAAATCCAAAAACATTTGAAAATTTTGAAAAAGACAAAAACATGATAAAATGAAAAATGAGTTTTGTGTCAAAGAAGAGGAAATGATAGTACATCAGTGGACTATCACAGCATGCTAAAGAAATGGAAAGTAAAAATGTGATAAACGGTCTCACTGATGATGTGTCAGTAGGTTTTTGCACATTTAGTAGATTGTGACGAGATACAAACCTAAAATTCAAACTTGCTTATATCGTGGGGAAACATCTCTCGGATATATGGGTAACCCCCGAAATCTTGTTTGAAAGGTCCCTCTTTCTGAGATACTAGGTCTTTATACTCAGTGATATCTGGGGTATTATCCCGGGACTTCTGATTTTGCGGAAGCAATGGCCTAGTCCCCGGAGAATACTTTCTGCTTGCTTGAAATATAGCGCTGCCCTCAGCAAATTGATGAAACAATAAAATTGATAGTCATTGCTGTTGTAACAAAAGATCCTCTAAAGGGGACACACCAAAAGTCAAAGCCGTCATCTCTCTGCGTATACGGAAGTATCGACCTGAGCTCTCACGGCCCTCGCATTATAACCCCTTACAGATATCATCTGTGGTATACTCACCTGTAAGACTGAATATTGGGATCTGGATACGGGAGTATATTCTGAGGTGGGACACGCGATTAAGTTTAAGTGCTTAAGACATTAATATCGTATCTCGAAGCAGTTGAACTTTGTGTGAGAATTTAAGTGGAAAAGTATACTGACAATCTAAGTGAATCGTTTAGAACTTAAAATGTTTAAAGCTTAACGGTGTTAGTGATTTGTCTCAACAACTGATATGATCCTCTTATACAAACTCACAAAAATATTGTATGTAAATATTTCTTTACTGCATTTCATTCTATTAAAAAAAAAAATTCAGTGTGTTTTAGCATAAATTTTGTAAAATACAAAAAGATTTTCGATAACTGGTGTTGGAGAGCTGATTTTCAAAATTCCAAGTGCTAAACATGATGAACAGATGGTTTGGGAGAGTGTGTTGTTTTTGAACATAAAAGTGATATATCTTCAAGTGGTTCATCAATGATTAACATGGTAAAATCATTCTTTGATTGTATTATTCCTGCAAGAGGTTCATTAGATGGTGAGATTGTTTTACAAGTTATCATCAGAAAATTTATTTTTGGGTAGAGAATGTGCAGGTTATTTGAATGATAGAGAGTCAGGTTCGGATACCTGAGGACTGTGTGATTTCAACATGCCCGACTGCGATCCCAATATATTGAAAGGGGGAGTCTGAAGACATCCGAGTAGAGATTGTTCGTGAGGAGTTTGTTGATGATAGAGAAAAGAAAAGATAAAGATTGAAGGATACTTACAGCGTCAAACATTTCAAAGAAAAGAAGCCCAAAGGCTGATAAAGACTTAAGATGTGAAGACTCGACACTGAAGACTCCGTCAACATCCGAGGGGAGTTTGTTGGTGCATCCATCTGTTGTCTATGTCTTGTATCAAGTCTTGAATAGAATAGGTTAGAACAGGGCACGGAATTCAAGTAACTAGATTTAAAGGTGATTCCGCCCCAAATGACATATGTTCATTTGGAGCGAAATCCCATTGGGTCTGATTCCGCTCGAAGTGATGTAATTGTCTGATTCCGCTCCCAGATAACATGCTGATTCCGCCCGAAATGACTCAGTGTCATTTGGAGCGAAATCAGAAAGCCTATATATAGGACATTCAGGAGCGAAATCAAGTAGAGTTGTATGTGTTGTCTTCCGGTGAGCCACGACGTGCTGCCGAAGTGTTGTATCGATTGTAAACGTCATCCAAATCAATAGAATCAACATTTTAAAATGAATACTCGGTGAATTGAACCTGATTTGCCTGTTTCCGCCATTCAAATCAGGAATAGTTCTTTTGTTAGACTCAATTGGGTCTGAATTCGATCCTACACCATTACCCACCACTCCCCGGATCATGTTAATAAACGAAACGCCATTCACCCTCAACCGATAACCAGTCCTAACGATTTGGTTCCATGTGCCCACCCCCTTCTTGTTAGACGGGTATTCATCCCATCTTCTAGCCGAGGAGTGAATCGCATCTATAACTTTTCTCCAAAGGGCCTCAATTTCAGTTCGATATCTCCACAACCACTTCAATAAGAGCGCATTGTTACTAGTAGCTAACTTATTTAAACCCAACCCACCTTCGTTTTTCTTCTTAGTAACTTTCTCCCAAGAAACCCAATGAACTTTTTTAACTTCCTCGTCCCCACCCCAAAGGAAACGTTTAATTATGGACTCCAATTTACTCATCACCACCACCGGAGCTTTATACAAAGAAAAATAATATGTTGGTAAGCTTTCTAACACGGACTTGATGAGAACCACCCTTCCTCCTATAGATAACACATTAGCCTTCCACCTCGACAATCTTTTTTTAAACACATTAACCACCGGCTCCCAATTGACTATACGGTTCATATTCGCTCCCACTTGAATTCCCAAATACTTGAACGGAGTATCACCCGGTTTACAACCCAACCCACTCGCCTCAATCGACACCTCTTCGAAACTCTTCCCAACCTCAAAAATAATCGATTTTTGAATGTTTATTCGAAGACCCGAGCATAAGTGAAATATCCACAATAATCTCCTTAACGACCGAAAATTAAATTTCGACCATTCACCCATAACCATAGCATCATCCGCATATAAAAGATGTGAAATCAGAGGACCATCTTCTTTAATCTTTACCCCATCAAAGGAGCCAATACGACACGCCTTCCGAATAACACTCGAAAAAGCCTCCATGATAATAATAAATAAAAATGGGGATATCGGATCACCTTGTCGAAGACCTTTCTCACAACCAAACTCGAACGTAGGAGACCCATTCACGAGCACCGAAGAGCGAGCCAAAGATAAAGTACCATTAATCCATTTGCACCATAAATCAGGAAATTTCATTTGACGCATCACAGACAATAAAAATTCCCAATGAATTGTCACACCCTGACTTTTTGCGGAAGCGTGATTTGGTGTGACTTGCTTAATATCATTACATTCAATCATAACATCAACTATATGATATAAACCGAAGGTGATCGTCCATTAATTTAATTTAAAACATAACAACGTTTTTGAGACATAGACATCAAATTCGAGTACAAACCATGCAGCTTGTTTTTAGAGTTCACAAGGACTCGACAAAAGACATTTATTTAAAAACCGGGCTTTGGAAGTTGTGCCTTATCTAGGATAAGACACACAATCCAAACCCTCAGACATAAGACGACACCTTTTATTCTCAACTTCACTTGAAACATCCAAACGCCTGCCAGATCCATACTTAATTACCTGAAATACATGTATTTTGAAAACATCAAAAAAAGTTGAGCGAGTTCATGTGATTTGTATGTGTGCATGAATAATCCTTGGAAACATTTGTAAGTATGTATGTATGTATGTATGTATTTGTAAACTGGTATGAAGCAACAAGGAACATATCAATTAATGTGTAGCTAATACATTAACATGTGTGAAACGGCGTAGGAAGGCTCAAACCTAGCAAATTTGTACCGGGCCTCCGGCTGTAAGACATAGTTACCTCATGGGCCAAAACCCCGGTCCACATGGGCGTGGGCTCGCTACACCCAGATAGATCTATCACTCATGTCCCTCGGTCCTAAAACGAGGATTAATGGTCTTAAGAGTGCGCCTACCCTTTCACATGATCTAATAGTATTTTCCTTAGCTAACCATACCTTTTGTATTTGTCTGTAAACATTTAGTAACATGTACTTCACCCCCGAAGTTATAAAACCGAAAACAGTTAAAAGAAAAGGGGGACATGAACTTACAGTCTTGCGTCTTCAACCAACGTAACTCAAGCTCCTTCGGTAAACACGACTACCTACAACGTACTAATGTCTATTAGACGAATGGGCCGTGCCTTGATTTAGTATTTGTTAGTGTCTTTGAGCTACGTTTCTTTTGTGTCTTCGATATTATTCCAGGTTATATAATTATTTGTTAAAATAATTAATATTTTAACTTGAATTATATCTATTAAATTTTGGAATAATTGTTAAACCAATATTATTGTAACTTAATACTTCCCAAGCATTCATGCTTGTATATCCCTCCCAAGGATGGGGGTATTTGTATTCGTATTCCTATACTTGTATATTTTTGCTATGTATTAGGGTCGTATTCCGGTGTGTATTTATACGTACGAGAATACATATTTTTATTGTATTCATTAAGTATTCTTATACTTAATTTCGTATTAATTTTTCCAGAATATTATCTTTAATAAAAGTCCATCAATATATATTTCCAAAATATATATATGTTGTAATGAATATTATTTAGAAAAATTATTTATAATTTTTCTTTTGGCAAAAATATTTGTATTTTCTTATAAGTCTCAAGAATAATATATTTTCATGTCTTAACTTTGAAAATATATATATAAACTCATTTTTCTCCAAAAAATGATATATTTCATATTTATTCGAGAAAATATATCTTTCACCTCAAAATATTGTATTTCGTGTTTGTGTAAGAGAATATATATTTCTTAAAAATATATATTTTCTAAAAATCTCAAGAAAAATATATATTCATACCTGCCAAAAATAATATATTTTTCCTTTGTCAAATTATGATATATTCTCGTAGTAATGGTAAAAATCATATTTTCATTTTCTTGGTGTCCAAAATATTATTTACCAAAATATACTTTGTGAATAATTTCCGGAATATTTTGTAAGTCTTATTCCATAGTTCGGTTTCACCAATATTTTGTGTATAACTTGTATATTTATTTCTTGGAATTTTGGTAATATTTTGGATTGAAATCCTTGGTATTTTGATGTGTTATATTATTTTATGTCCTAAAATAATATAACTAATATATAAAATATACAAATAATCACACACATGGTGTCTTCTAAATATATATTTCCTAAATACATATTTAGTCACTTTTATTTATGAAAACCAATCTCCAATATTTATATCTTTGTAACCAAAAATTATGGCAAGGTTTATATATCAATTTATGATTGAAAATACACTTGTAAGTGCATGTTTATAAATATTTTTCTAAGTGTTTAAATTTTTAGAAAATTTTGCCATAGTTTCCCCTAAAAATGGAGGTTTTTATGCTTTCAAGCATATCATTTTCTTTTGTAAAAATCATCACAATCAATCCACAATCAACAATAAACAACCTTTACTTACCAATTTTGCCAAAACCATGCATATTCTACTACTTCATGAACTTGAATATTTGTAAAAGTTTGTAGTAACTTACTAGTGTTATTAGTAAGCCTTGTTACCTTCTAAAGTGTGATTAGTTCTTTAAAAACTTCATTTTTAAAGAATATGGATCTTTACAACTTGTGATCATCACTTCTAAAAATGTTTCTTTATGAAATCTTCTTGTTACACAACCACAAAAAATAATGTTTGTTTATGTAAGAGCTAAGATTTAGTAAAACTTATATTTTTAACTTGGTTTCTTTGAAAACTCATCCATAAATCTTTGGATCTACAAGTATTACTACTCACTTTGATCCTTATTTTACAAGAAATCCATGTATTCTTTCAAGTTCATGATCTTTGTGTGGATGATCTATCATCCTTCAACACTTC
This sequence comes from Helianthus tuberosus, assembly GCA_030545235.1. Taxonomy (NCBI): domain Eukaryota; kingdom Viridiplantae; phylum Streptophyta; class Magnoliopsida; order Asterales; family Asteraceae; genus Helianthus; species Helianthus tuberosus. Next base: position 159,075,793 of record CM060418.1, on the reverse strand, counting down.
TACTTTCTCATCTTGCTAGATTATGTTTTTAATCATGATCTACATCATATACATGAACAAACAATAATCATCAAGCAAATCAACACATAAACAACTTAGTTTCTTTATTATTCATGCTTATGTTCAAGTTTACTTCTTATGATCTTTAGTGTTCTTCAGGATTATAAGTATGATTCTTCTTTTAACCACTTAAAATAGAAGTAAACTAGCAAGATCAAGACTCTTACCACTAGCACAAGGCTAGGGATGATCAAGTGAGGAAATCAAGTGGATAAAAGCAAATGAAAGAGGTTCTTGCACTTCCGAAAGCTCCTAGCTTCTTTATATGATCTCTAACACCTTTGTATATGCTTGATTTGTATGAGAAAGGTTGAATGATGGTGAGTGTGTGTGTGGTGAGTTTCGGCCGAGAGCACCAAGGGGAAGGGAGTTTGTGTGTGTTTCAAGTGTGTGAAATGAACTCATGGTTGTTGGGATTAAACCCTACCAAAGGAACAGTTGATTAAAGCCAAAACTGGATCAGAGCAGTGGATCCAAAATAAGCAGATGTTGTACTCAAACTTTCCCCTTGAAAGTGTTTCTAACAACTGATGACCTGCATCCACTGATCCTTTACAACAACTGTGTAGGATCGTATTTGTCGACCGAATGAGTCAGTCTGAGTGTGTTTACACTATTTAGATGGCGGAAACATCTAAACAGATTAGAATCAGATAGAAAGGAGTAGAAAACAGAATAGATTCACTTTAAATACTTGTTCTCGGTTATATATTGACTTGAAAAACTGGCAGCACTTCGTTACAACTTCTCGGAATGCGTACCCAAATGAGAACTACACTAGCCTATTTATAGGCTGAGGATTTCGCTTCAACATACTTCAAGCGAAATCTCATCACACGATTTCGCTTGAGGCTTACATTATGACCCTGAAGCGAAACCCTAATAATACTAACTTAAACTTACATTCAGACCCCTACACTTAACATACTTGACATATTTAGACCCTAGACTTATGACGTAGGCTTTAGACATCATGTATCAACAAACTCCCCCTTGGATAAAGCCGGAGTCTTCAGTCTAGCTCTTCACATGGACTTGAACTTTTCTTCTCTAGGCTTAGGTTTCCTTGACAACATCTTCCTAAGCTTTTCATTATCATCAGCTCTTTTCTTTTCTTCAGCAGCTTGCCTTTGAGCAAATGTCTCCCGAAGATATCTATCTTTTTCTTCACGAGCTTTACGTTCCTTTTCAGCTTTCCTTTTGACTTTCTTCTCCAACGCCCACCAAGATGACTTCCATTTTGTTTCAGAATTGATATTCTTTTGAAAACACACATTCACAACTCTCTGAAACTGCATTGCTTGATCTCTATCTTTTGGCGAATGATGAATCTTGTTGATGAACAAGCATTCTATATCTTTTGCCGAGCAATTAACCAGCCACATTGGATCAAACACACGAACTTCTCTAAGTTCACCTCCTGCTCGATACGTGATCACTGCTTCAGTAGATAGACAACTATATACCCAATGTATAAATCCTTTATAGAATTCTTGTTCCATTGGAGGTACTGGTATAATCTTCATTGTCTTTGGCTTCTTAATATTAAGAATCCTTTCTACAGCACCAGTATCAGGATTAACTCTTGGAATAATCTTTGGACGATGAGGCTTCCAGAATCTGAATCCCTTAAAAGATTGAAATCTGATAAACCCCCACATTTGTATGTCATTCTTCCTCACAGGATATTCCAAAGCTTTGACCTGTGATAACTCCTCAACATCCCACCATGGGAGTGACATAAGATCATATAACTTTTCGAAATACTGAACACCACATTCTCTTCTGACTGCATAAGCATTCACGTGTGGTAGAAAACCCCAACTAATAATATCTCCCAAAGAAATACTTCGATCCCGTTGATAAAACTTCAATGGTCTTTTGAACTTTCTGTCATGATCAACCTTAAACCATTTCTTCTTCTCTTCTTTCTCTAAGTCTTTCTTTGTACCATCAGGATTAAAGTTTTTAATAACTTCAGCAACTTTTCTCCTCAACTCGTCCCGATTCTCTTCAGTGAAAAATTCCATCAGTGTAGGCAACTGAGAAGTGTCTTCATGAACACTTTCATCATCTTCCCAGTCTTCAACTTCTACTCTGTCATACAGATCAGCATCTTCAACATAACGATATTCATAATCATCATAATGATCAGCATCAAACTCATTAAGCTCTCTTTCTAAATCAGAATTCATTTCTTCTTCAAAATCAAATTTGAACTCTGGATGATCTCTTCGAGTCATTTCTTTTATAATTTCCAGCGAATAGCTATGAAAATGCTCTCCTTCTTCCCGATATGTATCCAATCTAAGAATCAACTTTTCAGTTTGATCAACATTTTGATCATCACCATGCTCCCCCTCACTTGTTGCACTATCATGTTCAACATTTGCATCATCTTGTAATAAATCATCAATTGCTTCTTCAGTTGTTTTCTCAGAAATTTTCAGACCAAAAGCACCTTGATCTTGATCATCATCTCCATCATCATCATCATCATCACTACTACTTGTAGAGATCACATCATCATCTGCATCTTCTTCTTCATCTTCGTCATCATCCTCTTCATTCTCTTCAGTAAGAAGATCATCAATTTCAACATCAGCATCAAAAATACCAGAAATTGCTGTAAGAGGACGAACATTCAGAATATCATCAGAAACATCTACTGGAATAATAGCTTTTTCTTCAATTTCAAGACCCTTTCCTTTATCCTTCATTTGCTTATCAATTTCAGCCTGTTTCTTAGCTTTCTCTTCATCACGAACAAATTCATTGTATTTCAACTCTAGAGATGTACCCACCAACTTTTCCAACACTTTCTTCATCATTTTGCTTTCATGTTCATTTCGTGCTTTCATTTCCTCCAACTCTTGATTTTTCAACTCATAGTACTTGAGATGTTCATCCCTATTCTTCTTTTCTTCCAACAATTCTGCAATCTGAACTTTCATAATATCCATCTCTGCTTCATTTGATTCCAATTTCTTCAGCAAAGACTTGTTTTCAGCTTCAGTTGCCTTTAATCTCAAATCACGGATTTTCTCACGATTCTCCAACTTTTTACACTCAGCTACTAACTTCTTGTTTTCATCAGCTATGACATCAATTCTCTTTTCAACATGTATAATCTGTTCATCTGTTGCAAAAGTAATATTTCCAATATCATCAAGAGAAATATTTTCAGGAATACCAGCAAAAGTTTTATAACTAGAAGAACCAGGTGTAGTTTGAAGGATAGGTTGTGAAGAAGGTGGTGTTTGGATATTAACTTGTGGAGTAGAAATAGGTTCATGTGGTGGTGAGATATTTGGTGGTGAAGTTTGATGTGGTGGTGAATGATGTGTAATAGGTTCAGATGGTGGTATAGATTGATTGGTTCCTTTAGCTGTTTTCTTCTTCAAGACAATTTTTGGAATCTTGATTGTTGGACTAATAACTTGAGTCTTCTTCTGAGCAACTTTCTTTCGAGCTCCTCTCTTCTTTTTACCACTATCCGGAGTTTGAGATTCAGATACATGTTCCGGTGAAGGTTCATAAACATCATCATCCTTTTCTAGTCTCTTTCTCTTTTTTAACAACTTTTCTTTTTCAGTTGCTTCTTTAATTCTTCTTTGACGTGCAATTTCATCAATGGTTTCATCAGAAGAACTAGAAGAACTTTCATCAACGTCTTCAATCACTACATTGTCAGCCGCTTTACTTTGTTCAGGAACAAATTCAGAAATCCCTTTAAAAAACTCTGTAGATCTTGGAGAAAAACGAATATCTCCTTCAACATTTGTTTCAATTTCTGTTTCAGCTTCAATGTTGATTTCAGCTTCAGTTTCAACATTAGTTTCTGCTACAGCTTCAACTGCTACTTCATCTTCAGGTTCATCAACCAATAGCGTTTTAGCAACCTTCTTACGTCGTTTCTTTGGTTGTGAAGACGAACCTTCTTCAGCTTGCACTTTAGGGGTTGCTTTCTGACTCCTCTTCTTTTGTTCTTTTACAAATCACACACTTCTTGAAAGTTTAAACTTTTCCAACTTCTTCAACTCATCAGCATAACCAGTTTCAGTTCTTTCATCTTCATTCCTCCAGTGTTCATGATTTACTGGATCAGGATCTTGATAATCTGGATTGCTGATGAAACCAAACAATGCAACTTCCTTCTCTGGTTCAGGATGGTTTGTATGATATCTTGCTAATTGAACAATAGAATCATTGTTCATATGAGCCAGAACCAACAAGTCATTCTCCATATCTCGAACAATTCCTGGATAAGCATGATCAATCATCATTTGAATGAATCTAGGATATATCCAGCTTTTCCTTTTTGATGTCACCTCTTCAACAAGATAATGAAATACAATATGTGAGAAATTGTATTTCTTGTTCAAAACAAGAGCAACTACCATGTTCATGTGATAATCACGCATAGCATCGTAACTACCCTTTTGATGACTTAAAGCAATCAATACTGAATGAATAAAGAATTTGAAAGGCTTTGTAAACTTTGATTTCAAAACATTAGCAGCGTTCACATCTCCAATGTATCCCATTCTGAGCAAACATCCTTTCACCATCCTTTCAGGAAATGCCATTTGTGACTTTTCAGAATCAGGAAAATCTAGAATCTCACGAACATATGCCTCTGTTATCAGAATTTTTTTCTTTTCATCAGCAACCTTAACAAGTGAAGTAATTACTTTGTTTTTCTCATCATATACAGCATGCTTCCAAAAGCGTTTGATGTGTGACTTATACACCATTCTCCTATCTGTTAAAGCTTTTTGAATCGGCAATCTTCTCATGAATTCCAGAATGCTAGAGAACTCAGACAACTTTGAACTCCTTGTCACATCAAGATCACAACAAAAGTTGTGAAGAGCTTTGAATAGAATATTTGAAGGCTGCACATCAAATACCACAAAAATTCAAACACATTAGACAAGTTTTATAAAATATCAAAATTTACTCATCATTTCAAGCAATATCTATGATTTCGCTTAAAACTCATCTGAGCAAATAAAAACTGTTCAAGCGAAATTGATATATGAACATTTTCCTTGAAGCGACACTAACAAAACCTTTGAAGCGACACTGACAACAAAAAAAACTTGAAGCGACACTGACAAACACATCAAAAATTTTTACAACATATGATCAAATTGGTTACACAGTTCTGTTCTACTATCAATTCCAAACAACATGATATGAATTTCATATATTTTAACCCATCCATCTGTTCTAGATCTACGATTGAAATTCTGTTCATCCGTCAAACTCTCAAACACTCAGATCTGAAACAATCAAACAACAAACAACACTCTACACATGATTCCGACTACACACGTATGTTTTGATTTGATTTTATCTAGTTAAAAACCCTAAATCTATGTGTTCTAACCCTAACAGACGCTGACACAACAAGAATCAACGAAAATCAGTACAAATCTTAGAAAATACTCACATTCACCATGATTATAGTTGAGTTTGCCAACTAAAATCACAAGATCTTGGTGAAAATTGGACAGAATAACAGTAGAAAACGAAGGTTCAGATGAATTCGCTTGAGGTCGCTCTGACAGACCTTGAAGCGAAGTAAATGAGAAAATAATGACTGAAGCGACCACCTTAACCTTTTTATACTTCTGAAAATTTCGCTTGAAGCTTAATTAAAAACCTCTTGAAGCGAAATCGTTAACCTGAAGGTATCGCTTGAAACAAATTTCAGCACAAATTAATTTCTTGAAGCGAAATCCTTTTGAAAAAAGTTTTAACTTTTTAATTTTTCAGATTTTAATGTCACACCCAGTTAACCAAGTCCAAGTTAATAACCTTGGTCAACTGACTAGTCTGCCAAGTCCAATTCAATGACCTTGGCTGACCAAACTATGAAAATACCGGATTTCTTGAAAAAATTAAGTTCAAATTAATGAACTTTTAAAACATTTTAAACTTTCAATCTCAGTTTAATCAACAAACACTCTTACCAAACATTGTACTTCATCACAAGCTTACCCAGTCCTCATCAATCTCAGACATGATCTGCACTAGACTTTGAACTTTCGATTCCCAATGTCAGTTGTCGAAAATAAAATGAAAACTAAAATCTTTTTGAATTTTAAACTGAATAAACTGAAACTATGTACACACAATCTTTTTGTGAGCGTGTCAAGGGATCATATCAGCTGCCAACAAGATACAAGTACCGTTAAGCTGTTATTTCATTTTAAGCATTAAACAATTCACATAGATTGCCGATATACTGATCCTCTTAAATTCTCACAAAATTTTCAATCTGTTCGGGATACAGAATTAATGTTTTAGGACTTAAAACATCTACATGTGTCCCACCTCAGTATATACTCCCGTATCCAGACCCCAGTATTCAGTCTTACAGGTGAGTATACCTAGATGATATCTGTAAAGGGTTAATTGCGAGGGCCGTGAGAGCTCAGGTCGATCTTTCGATACGCAGAGAGATGACGGCTTCGACTTTTGGTGGGTCCCCTTTGGGGATCTTCTTTACAACAGCACATGATTAACAATTTTGCAATGTGTTATCATTTTTTATGCTGAGGGGAGGCTTATATTTCAAAGCAGCGTAAAGTATTCTCCGGGGACTAGGTCAGAAATTCCTTTCAGCAGAAGTCCCGGGATAATACCCCAGATATCACTAAGCATAAAGACCTAGTATCTCAGAATACGGGACCCTTCAAACAGGATTTCAGGGGTTACCTATATATCCTGGAGGTGTTCCCCACGTAAACGCAAGTAAAATTTATGTTTATATCCCAAACTAATCTACTAATTTTGTAAAAACCTATCGGCACATCTTTAGTGAGACTGCTTAATTGCATTTTATACATTCCAATTCTTTAGCGTACTGCACCTGTCTAGCTGATGTACTATCATTTCCCTTTTATACACAAACTCATTTTTACTTTTTCAAATGTTTTTGGTTTTTATAGATTTTATCATGTTTTTGTATTTTTCTGCAAACTTTCTCCCCCTAAAAATAAAAACATATTTTTGTGTTTTTGTTTTTAACGAAAAGCAGAAAATAAACTGTACAAACAAAATTGACAACACGACAAAAGTTCACGTCAGATCGCCGTCCAATTCGGCATCACATTCAACAACCCTCCCAGATTGCAGATTTTTCATTCCATTCAATTTTAAAAGATAATAAAACCTCTTTTTATCAAATGGTTTGGTATAGAAATCCGCTTTCTGTTCATCGGTGTGCACATATTCAATCCGAATTAATTTTTTCTCATTACAATCTCGAATAAAATGGTGACGGATTTCAATGTGTTTTGTTTTTGAATGGTGAACCGGATTTTTAGTAATATTAATGGCTGCTTCATTGTCCACAAAAATTTGAGTATCTAAGAATTGCAAACCAAAGTCACGCATTTGCTGTTGGATCCAAAGGATCTGCGAACAGCAGCTGGAAGCTGAAACATATTCAGCTTCACAAGTAGAAAGCGCTACAGTGGTTTGTTTCTTACACTGCCAGGTAACAAGTCGAGTTCCTAAGAACTGACACCCGGCAGTTGTGGACTTTGCGTTCTGTTTGCAGCTTCCGAAATCTGAATCAGCGAAACCGGATAAAGTAAAGTCACCTAATCTAGGATACCACAAACCAATGTTTGGGCAGCCTTTCAAATACCGTAGTATTCGTTTCACGATTGTCAGGTGTGACTGTTTCGGATTCGATTGATATCTGGCACATAAGCATGTCGGATACATGATGTCCGGACGAGAAGCTGTGAGATACATCAAGGAACCAATTATTGATCGGTACAATGTTTCATCCATCTTCACTCCATTTTCATCAGGACAAATCCCATGATTTTGTGCAAGGGGAGTGGATGCTGGACTGCAATCTGCCATATCAAACTTGTCTAGCACATCTTTCACATACTTTGACTGATGAATAAAGATTCCATCGGGCATTTGTTCTACCTGCAACCCGAGGAAAAACTTCATTTCGCCCATTGAGCTCATTTCAAACTTTTTCTTCATCACTAGCTCAAACTCTTTGCACATATCGTCGTTGGTGGATCCAAAAATGATATCATCCACGTAAATCTGCACAATCAACAAATGGTTTTCTTTTTCTTTAATAAACAAAGTGCTATCTACTGTACCTCTTGTGAACCCGTTGTCCAACAAGTATGTCGATAGCGTTTCATACCAGGCTCTCGGGGCCTGGTGAAGTCCGTATAACGCCTTGTCCAGTAGAAACACCTTGTTTTTGTGCTGTGGGTCTGTGAAACCTGGCGGTTGCCCCACATACACTTCCTCTTTGATAGTTCCATAGAGAAAAGCAGATTTCACGTCAAGTTGATATACTTTAAAGTTCTTCCATGATGCAAAGGCCAGAAAAATCCGAATTGCCTCTAGCCTTGCAACTGGTGCGTAGACTTCATCATAATCAATTCCTTCTTGTTGACTGAATCCTTGTACTACCAGTCTTGCTTTGTTTCTCACCACGACTCCTCTATCATCTCGTTTACATTTGAAAACCCACTTTGTCTTGATTAACTTTTGATTTGGTGGAAGATCAACAAGCTCCCAGACACCCAACTTTTGAAACTGTTGTAGCTCCTCCTGCATTGCATTAACCCAGCTCTCCTCGGTCAATGCTTCTTTGTATGTCTTGGGCTCTATCTGCGAGATAAAACATTTTAAAGAAACTTCTTTCTGCATGTCAGCAATAGATGAGTAAAAACAAATAAGAGCTTGATCTATTTGGTGTCGAGTTTTAACACCACTTTGCAAGTCGCCAATGATCTGTTCTGAGGGATGATAGGATAACGTTCGTGGCATTGCACTGTCAGGCACTACAACTTCCGATTCCAGATTTGAAATGTCAAGATCAACGATTTGGTCAACAGTCTCTTCTGTTGTCTCATTTGGTTCCTCGTCAAAGGTAGGAGCGGGTTCCTCCTCTGAGTCGTCAGAAACGTCAAATGACGGAGCTGGTTCCTCTGGTTCCTCTGGTGGTATATGAACAGTTCCACTTGGTCCGGCTTCATCATCATGAGTACCCACGGTGGGCGTAGGAACATCTAGCGGTCTAGATTCTGGCTCTGACAATTGACTTTGTTGATACAAATACATTAGAGCGACTTCCTCCTCACTCGGCTCGGATGGCATATGAAACGATTCCCAGAGTTTATCGTAGTCAAATAGGAATTTTTGTCCGGGAAGTTGTGGTGACGGAGTATGCTTCTGACAATCCACATGAAGCACCTGAATCACCTTGCTCAGACATGGTATGAACACCCTTTTTAGTGGGCTGGCGTAACCTACAAAGAAACCTTCATTTGATTTTGCCCCAAACTTTCCGTCTTCATCAATAAACGTACACGGTGATCCGAAAGGTTCCAAGAACTCAAGATTCGGCTTGTAACGATGCAGCAACTCAAAACATGTCTTTCCATATTTCTTGACAGTAAGAACTCTGTTCAGTGTATAGCATGCTGCAGATACTGCTTCACTCCAGAAGAAAATAGGTAGTTTGGAATCTGCTAACATTGTATGTGCTGTCTCGATTAGGGTTCTATTCTTTCTTTCAGCTACGCCGTTTTGCTGTGGAGTATACGGCGCACTAAATTCATGAAGAATTCCCTTTTCATTGCAAAACTCGTACATTCTGTTGTTTTTAAATTCAGTTCCATTGTCGCTTCTAATTCTTCGGATAGGCAGTTTGTATACTGTTTCCATCTTCTTGAAAAGTATCATCAAAGACTCAAATGTTTGATCTTTCCGTTCTAAGCACACAACCCAAGAAAATCTTGAAAAATCATCTGTAACCACCAAGCAGTACAAATCCCGACTGATACTCTTAACATTGACAGGCCCGAAGAGATCCATGTGCAATCTCTCAAGAGGTAACCTGACTGAATTCATGACCTTCAAAGGATGTGACTTTCGAACCTGCTTACCTTTCTTGCATGCAATACAATCATCATTTAAATGAAAATTTTTAAAGTTCACACCTTCAACTAAATCATTATGAACCAAAAAATTCATTTTGCGAACATGAATGTGGCCCATCTTACGATGCCACATGATTGAATCCTTTTCTGTTGCTTTGTTTTTAGATACAAAACACTGTTTCTGATGAGATGTTGGCGTTGCTGTGCTCATATCAAGATAATAAAGATCATACTCACGTGGAGCACGCAACAACACCATCTCATCAGGGATTTTAAACCCTGGTTTCAAAACCACACATTCAGTTTTTGTAAAATGTACACTGAAATCTTTATCACAAATCTGTGAAATACTGAGTAGATTGTTAGTCAACTCCACTATGTAGTTTACTTTGTCAAAAGATATTACGCCATTTGTCAAAGTTCCTTGACCAACAATTCTTCCACCTTGACTCCCAGCAAACCCTACATGACCTCCATTGATGGATTTTACATCATAGAGCAAAGCAAGCGTCCCAGTCATGTGCCTTGACGCACCACTATCCATGATCCATTTTGATAAAATTGACTTGGGCAGCCCCTGCACATATCATATCCAATTCATTCAAACAATGAACTCCATGACTTTTTAACTTCTGAAACACTTCCAAACACTACATCACACTTTTCATCAATCTTAGGAAAGTCAAATGTGACGTTTGGAACAACAGTTTCTACTTTTGATTTTAACACATTTTCTTTGATAGGAGGAAACTCTGCAAGAAACTTATCAAGCTCAGATTCAAATTTATGATTATCATTAACACCCATCTTTGATTCATAAAATTCCTTTACTCCTTTTACTTTTCTGTCAACCATTTTTCCGAAAATCTTTTGAACAGTGGGATTAAAAGCTTTTGAATCAAACTTTAACTCATTTTCCATTTTCTTTACCTCAACTGATTGTGATTTGGTTTCACCAACTTTTGTTTCATTTTTCAAAATGTTTTCCATCTTTTTCTCCTCGACAGATGGTTTTGATTTTACAACCCAAAATTGATTCTCAAAAGTTTTCATTTTTGGATAAATCTTTGAAGTCATTTGGGACTTTGAAGATTCGCCAATCTCAAATGTTGATTTCAGCTTATCTTCTGACTTCAATGATTCACCCCTTTTCAAGATTCGAATTGGTGAAACCATCGGTTTTTTGCCCTTTGTATTAACTGGTGACTTAGGTTGAGATTTTTTAACAAATGGTTTAATGACAGGTTTTTCAAAAATTTTCTTGCATTGTTTTGCCATATGTCCGATTTCGTTGCAACGATAACAAATTCTTTTGTCATACTCGACAAAAGTTGACTTGAACGACTCTTCTTTCATTTTCTTAGCCATATTGAAATCATCAACTGCTTTTTGACTGAAAATGTATTCCTTCTCATCATCTACACTTGGACCAACAACAAAAACATCATTCATTTTATCTTTTGGCTTGACAACCTTCTTAGCCATCTTTTTCTCAAAACCAACTCCTTTGTTTTTAAAGTTGTTACCATTTTTCTTGTTACCATTACCATCCCATTCCTTTTTCCCAAAGTTGTTGACATGTGTTGTAACAAATGATTTTTTAGGTTTTGAAAAGAATTCTTTGTTATTGACCTCATCAATGTTCATTTCAACCAATTTGAAAACTTTCTCAACATTCTCAATTTTCACATTCTGAAGAGGATACTCGAAATCGGAATAAAGTTTGTCTGTTCCAACCATAGTGTATACTACCATAATCGGATCATCATTCGCACTCTTATCCGATTTTGGTATGAACCGTTCCAAGAAATTACCCTCATCTTCACATTCAGAACTGGAACTTTCCAAATGTGTTTTCACAGTTTCAAAATCTGAGTTATCACTCTCTTCATCTAACACTTTGTCAACAACAGTCTTTATAACCTGTGACTCATTGTCAGTGTCGGACGGAGAGAATGTAACATCAATGCTCTCAGGCAATTCATTCTCAATTGTTTTCAACTTGAGATTCAATGCAGATTCCACCCCATCTGGATACTTCTGAGTGTAATGATTCCACATTGGGGGTGGAACACTGTTAAAGACCGGATCATCATATAGTTGCTGTGGCACAATCTGTTCAAGGACATATGATGAAGCCACATAACTCATCAATTTTTTATCAATTCGCTCATTTTCAATTTTAGTCAATTCCAATTCCCTTTTTAATGATGCGATTGTGTCAAGATGAAAATTAACTTCCACTTGTTTATCAAAAAGTGTTGCTTTTGCAAGTTTGGTGGCTTTATCATTTTCAACACTTTCTTCTTTAATCATTTTGATTGATCTAGTTAGTGTATCATATGCTTCTTTAAGTTGTCCTAAATCGAATTTTAACATGTCAGCATGTTCTTTCAATTCCTGAAACTTAGTGTCCTTTTCAAGACACTCCATGCACGGTTATAAACACAGTTGGCATGGTGTTTCAGATATTGAATCCACTATCTCATCACATTCTGCTTCATGAACAGTTTCTAATTCTAGTTTACCGACATCTTTTGACTCTGACTCAGACAATTCGACTGATTCGTTTCCCTGAACTCCAGATTCCTCTTGTTTGACAGACTCACTACTGACAGACTTAGACTCCTCGGATTCTGAGTCTACCTCTCTCAGTTTCGCCATGAGAGCCTTGTCAGCAATTTCTTTTAAAGTATCTTCATTCATTTCCTTTGTTACATCAATCATTTCTTCTACAAATTCTTTCTTTTCATCATATCTTGGACACAATCCAGTCCTTGGTTCTTCAAAGAAACCTGCAAAAGATTCAAAAATTTTAGGAGGCATGATAGATTTCAAAGAACTAGCTAATACCTCCTGCTCAGATTGAGATTGATGAACTTCAGCAATTATTTCTTCAACATTGTTTGTATTTTCAGCAGAAACCTCTTCAGCAACTACAGAAACATCTTCAGTAACAATTTCCGGTTCAGACACTTTCTCAGAAATTTCCACAACTTCAGCCATCATTGCCTGTCCATCGCTACCGGGAATATATTTATCCCAGCTAAACCCTGCAGCTACCTTTTCATCGTCTTGATTCACGATCATTGCCTTTTCCGGTTTATTCTCAATTTGTGGCCTTTGAACAATTTGTTGTTGATTTGGTCGATGATAAATTGCTTGCTTGTAATAGTCTTTGGTGAATGGATTCTGATGGTTGTTCACTTCACGATTTGGACACTCTCTCTTGAAATGACCACGTTCCTTACACTTGAAACACGTAACTTTCGATTTATCAAACCCTAATTTCTGATCAGGACCTGAGAGACTGTTTCTACCAGTAATCTCCATAAACCGTTGTGCTCTTCTAACCAAACTCGCCATGCCCCATTTTATATCAATCAGTTCAAGCTCCTCCGGGTCAATCTGGTCGTAATCCTCTTTGGTCATATCAGGATTACCAATCCTACCCGCCACTAATCCTTCATACGCCTCAAGAACGGAAGCAAGTAATGCAATGTGTTGTTTCGCGGCTGTTTCAGTAATTTCATTTCCATTCTTAATATTCACCGCGATGTTGCAATGCACCCCAGAAACATAAGCCTGATTATTTGAACTTGTAGAGCTTTGAGGTGAAGACTGCTCTTGAGCTTTGAAATTTGGATCATAGTTCACAAATGGTGAAGAGTTTCCAGATTGTGGAGTGTTTGAAGAAACATTTGAAGTGTTATCAGCAATGAACCCTGTTTGTATTTTTGGACTTTGATTGGTTGAAACTGAAGGGTTGCCTTTGTAATACAACGATACATCTTGCTGCACACTTGCTGCATTCATTTTCTTAATTTTCATCAATTCCAACTCGTGAGCTTCAATCTTTTCTATGAACAAACTAAGATTGTAATTGGCAAAATCTGAATTGTTCTTTAACATCATCAGATATGTACCCCACTCGTCATAAGGTAATGCATCAGCCAATTTGTCAATCCATTCTTCATCTGTCTTTTCAATCTTTAATCTATTCATCTCAAGCACCAGATGACAATATCTCTTAATTAGTTGCCTTGTAGTTTCACCCTTCATACTGGTAAAAATATCAAACTCTTTCTTGAACAATGCCTTCTTATTTTTAATCATGGAAGCACTACCTTCAAACTTTGCTTTCAATGCAAACCACATAGATTGAGCATTATCTTCATATTGCAACAATACTAGAATGTCTTCTTTGACAGCCTGCTGGAGAATACTAATCATCTTTTTCTCTGCTTTGAAATCATTCTGTTCTGATTCTGTCAGGCTCTGAATATTCTTCTTGTTGTTTAAACCATCAACTGGTGGAACATACTGTTTCTCTATTTTCATCCAACATTCAAAATGATTAGCCTGAACCCAGTTCTTAAATCTGCCTGACCATCCCGCATATTCATCTATGTTCATCAGTTTGGGAGGCTTTTGCATTGTTCCCAATTCATTCTCCATGTTGACGTTTTGCATAACACTACCCGAGGTTTGTCCGGCTACCATACCACTTCCCGAGAAGAAGTTATAAAACTCTTGGTTTTCCATTTTTAGAAATTTACCGAGTATTTTTAGTTTTAAAATATTCACACACACTTTTCACAAAATCAGACTATCGAACAAGTTCACGAACACTATGGACTTTACAGAATCTCAAGCGAAATCAAACAAACACTTCAAGCGAAATCTTAGAAAATCAAACAAAATATGATTTCTCTTCAATCAGCAAAATCTCAAGCGAAATCTATGGTTTCGCTTCAACCCAACTTTTTATCCAAAAACAGAATTTTTCAAGCGAAATCTACAATTTCGCTTCAAGCAGTCAAAATGTCTCAAGCGAAATCTATGGTTTCGCTTCACAAAACCAACAAACAAACTACTCGCTCAAGCGAAACCTGGTTTTCAAGTCATTTTTGTCAGTTTTAGTCCGAGTTTTAATCTGAGATTCTCAAGGCTTTGTTAAAACACACTTTTACACACACTGTGAAAAATTTAGTCCATTTTGTCCGTGTTTTCGTCCAGAAATCAGTTTTTGTGAGTAAAAACCTACTGATTCAAGTGAACACACTCATACTTGGCTCTGATACCAATTGTAGGATCGTATTTGTCGACCGAATGAGTCAGTCTGAGTGTGTTTACACTATTTAGATGGCGGAAACATCTAAACAGATTAGAATCAGATAGAAAGGAGTAGAAAACAGAATAGATTCACTTTAAACACTTGTTCTCGGTTATATATTGACTTGAAAAACTGGCAGCACTTCGTTACAACTTCTCGGAATGCGTACCCAAATGAGAACTACACTAGCCTATTTATAGGCTGAGGATTTCGCTTCAACATACTTCAAGCGAAATCTCATCACACGATTTCGCTTGAGGCTTACATTATGACCCTGAAGCGAAACCCTAATAATACTAACTTAAACTTACATTCAGACCCCTACACTTAACATACTTGACATATTTAGACCCTAGACTTATGACGTAGGCTTTAGACATCATGTATCAACAAACTGTTCTACTACAACAACTGATCAAGCCTAAAAACTGATGAAGACTAAAGTCCTGTTCCTCAATCTACTGATCTGGGTCAAACACTGCTGAAGACATAAAGTACTGCTGAAGTCACAACAGTGGAAGGAGAAAGCAGTAGTTTAGTCTATTCCTTTGTATTATAATGTAATCAGTAGTTTGATAGCAGTAGTTGTATTAGATCAGTAGTTACAGGTTGTTAGGAGGTTATATGTCACTTTCATGGTGACGTCAGCCAAGATGCTTCAGTGGTTTACTCGTGCCTCTAAATAGAACAGTACCCTGTATTGTTCTATTAGCTCTTTCATCACTTGTCTTCCTGCATGAACAATTCATTATGAGCTCAGGCTGAGGGTGAGTTTGTAATACATGCATGCAAAGTTGTAATTGAAGTTTGAAATAAATTCAATCATTCGGTTCAATGTTAAATCATGTGTGTTGAAAGCAATTCTCCTATTTGATTGTGTGTGAAAGTTTGTTTCCATTTAGTTTCCGCTGCAATTACTTGTTCATCTTCATTAATTCTCAAACAAAAACACAATCAATTGAAACTCAGATCCTAACAATTGGTATCAGAGCTCGGACAGTCAAATTTGATCTAACAGTCATTTTGACATAAATAATTCAGCTTATAATCGTTGATACTGTTAAATTGTTCGTTTCGTTGAAAAATAGAGTAAGGGTTAATTACGATCAAAGTTGATTAACCAGTGTCTGTAAAACAACCAGGATGACATCACAATCACAAGATATGAACAATAACATCGGATCTCTCTTTAAACCACCCATGTTGAAACGAAATGAGTACAACATCTGTGTCACACCCCGATATTTCCACGTTTGACCGGTGGGCCCGGTGGGGGAGTATCGTGACGTGGTTGGCAACATTACAGTCAAACAACACAATATTTAATATGCACAGCGGAAGCAAATGAAAGATGTATTTCAACCAAATTTAATTGTAATATCATGTATCACAACAGTTGAAAGTTTATCCACGGTAGGATCAAAAATAAATAGGAAACAATAGTTCAACAGACGTTAGGCATCTTAAGCTTGCGAGACTCTTTATTGATGCTAAGGAGAAATCCAGCCTATTACGAGTAGTACCTGCATTTAATCTTTTTGGGAAAATACGTCAGTTTACACTGGTAAATACAATTAAACGACTCATTTTAAAAATGATTAAAACTTGATTTGGATGCACATGGCACAAACATTTTATAACTTGGGATAATTATTTAAATATATAAAATTGTAAAAGAATTACATGTTCCTTATGCGTTCAGTAGCCCGGATCGTGCCGGGTTAAAGATCAATAGACACACCCCATTATTTATTTATGCACTGACGAGTGTACGCCGACACCCCGCGCTTAGGTCGTGGCCATTTCGTAAAATGATGCCAAGGATATCCGGGACATGGTCATTAACCCCCCCAAAGGCGTTAAGTAAACAAAACATAATTTTAAACGGGTCATCTCGATAATACTTAACCACCAAACGATTAAGGTCGAATGCCCGACCAAGCGGTATTTTATATACCGGACCCCAAGCCCGTATAAGGGAAAATAAGTTAAAAGTATTTACCTTTGCAAGTATAATTCACAAATATCAAATGCGGGTAGCTTTTATCGATTCTCCTATTCTGGAACAAAGGTTAATAATAACCTATTAGAATCCTAACGGTCTTTAGTTAAGCTTAAGCTTAGACCGGTTAGTTTTAAGGAATGATACGGTTTGAACGCGTGATTAAGCGAAGACCGGAATAGAATGTGATTTAGACCCGACAAGTTTGAAGACTTGTCTTATATGGGTAATCTAAACACATTCTGGATTTTGAGATAAAACCGATAAGGTTTGACCCGTTTCGGCTAATTTATGCAAACTAGTTACATAAACCGAACCGAACGCGCAAGAGGCGTAACGGGTAATCATTAGAGCCATATACAGGTTTCCTAAGTTAATATGCCTTAAATATGTTGTGACATCAGTAAGATATCTTTTATTATGCCCGAAACGAATTTAAACACACACTATGCCCCGTAGGGGCATTTTGGTCATTTACAAGGTTATAAAAGAGTTTAAGTATTATCCTGAGTTACAGGTCTGATGTAAACAGCAAAAATACTTAATTTGATAAGTTATAACAATAGGGTATTGCATATATGTGAAATTTATCCATTATAACCAAACTATGCACTGTAGGGGCATTTTGGTAATTTCACATAAGCCGAAGAGCTCAAAATTGAAGTCTGAGTTAAACAACTTTTGCTTACTGTTAAAATATTATAATTTACCTAAAATATCAGTAGGTATCAACCCTTGTATGCTTAAAATAGTTTTAGTACATACTATGCGTTAAAAACGCTTAAAAAGGCGATTAGAAGCCATTTCCAGGTTCTATAAATAAAGCTGATATTTTTATTATTCCAGAAGGTCTAAAATAATTTATTTATCATATAAAATCAGTAGCAAAAGGTTTGGAGTCAAATAGATATGTAAAACTCATTTTATAGCCCGAAAGGGCAAAACCGACAATTACCGAATTAAGCTTATAACTCTAAGTTATGCTCAGCCTAAAATTAATTAAAAATATTCAAAAATCCAAAATAATATATTACATTAGTGGGTAAAAAGGTTGATATCAAAAACTAGGTTTAAATAGGCTATACGCTAATTATGCCGTTTAATCGCTAAAAAGCTTTATAATTACGCTAATGAGCATAACTCTCAATCTACACCTCAAACTGATGTCAAATTTTGGGTACAAGTTTATATATCAATAACTAAGGTTTCTACTCTTTTACATTTTCAAAAATCACGTTTTATGGTGAAAAGGGCATAATGGTCAACATATAGGCAATTAACGGAATCATGCATATTAATTGGATAACTAATGAACCAAGGTGTATAATCATAGAGGGTTATACTAGTATGTAACCTGGTCCTAAGGAAGCTCTAAGGCATTCCTAAAAAAGCTTAAATGGGTCAGAACTGAAAGTCAAAGCAAAAGTCAAATTATGCGACTTTCGGTTCCGAACCGGGTCTTTACTGAAAATTGTCTGGTTGAACATGTTTAGACATGTTCTTACACTAATTACCAAGTTATATTAATGATCAAACAGGTTGTATGGGTTCTACATTGCTAATTATGCATAAAATGGAAAATAAGCATTCTGTTGACTTTTTAATAACAAGTTTGACCCGACATTTGACCTAGTTAGAGTGGGAATCAGAGGGTGCCCTTTTAAGGGTTTATTGCCCACATAATTACCAACTTATAACTACTTTCAATTCGACTAATCACTTGACCATTAGTGATTAATCGTGAAGTCAACCGTTAATTACGACGGTTTGACTTTTAAGCTATAACTAAGCAAAAACTCAACTAAGAAAGGTTAAGCATTCTTACTGAAGTCCTATGCACGATTAGGAAAGACTTGGGTCTGCTCTTAAGCTCCAGGAAGCTCCAGAAATGCAGAAATGAGGTGTGATTGCAAAGTTGCAACATAAGGCCTTTATATAGTGCTCAATCTCACTTAGATCATTGACAACAAGTGCTAGCAATGGCCATGGATCATCAACAGATGTCCCTAAGGGCCTAGGGGTTGTTTAGGGGTCGCCCATGTAGTAAAAATATCTGTTTTGGGTCGGTTATGCGCATATACAGGATGCTGTCTAAAGTTTCTGCATATGGGCATCTGACGCGGCCCGCGTAAAGTCCTGTTAAGCTTTACGCGGCCCGCCTGAATCCTGTTGTCAGATTTCAAATCTTTCCATTATTGCATCTTGGCTCTTGGCTCTTTCGAAGGGTCATGCATTGTATAAATTGCATTATGAGCCCTCCAAATTGACATATAAGGGCTCCAAGACTTATACCTACTTTGTTAAGTCCTTGGTCACTTTGTTACTTCCCGAAAAGTCATAATTTTCAACGTTTACGCTTTAACCCCTTGTATACGAATTTGATCATAACTTTCTCATACAATAACGAAACTTTATGAAATTTTTATCATGTATTCTAGTGAGCATAATTAACCGTTACAAAGCTTCGGGTTTGCTAAAAGGTCACTCAGAGGTATATTTTAAACATGTTGACACATTTAACCCCTGTAGTTTGTAATCTCTCACTTTATTTCATATTTAGCTTCGTATGATCCATGATTTATTCGTTTGAAGATATGAGCATTATGAAGGGTTACTGTAAAGTATAATTATTCACTGTTGACATTTTGAACCCTTAAATTCACACACTTTCCATGTTTGTCAACTTTAGTCCTTCAAGAACATTCTTTCACACGTTCAAACTTATGACACGTGTCAATACATTATAGGACGTGAATTTTTCGAGGTGTTACATCCTTACCCCCTTAAAAGAAATCTCGACCTCGAGATTTACTGAAATAAATAAGGGTACTTTTCTTTCATTGTGGATTCAACCTACCACGTGTATTCGGGACCTCTACGGGCATCCCATTTTACCTTTACAATAGGCACATGCTTCCTTCGAAGCTTCTTAACCTGTCGATCTTCAATCGACAATGGTTTTTCCACAAATTTCAAGCTCTCATCTATATGCACATCCGTATGCGGTATGATTAGTGATTCATCAGCAAACACTTCTTCAGATTGCAGATGTGGAATACGTTATGAATACCACTGAGCTCTTCAGGTAAGTTTAACTTGTAAGCCATTGACCCAACACATTCGATAATCTCGAATGGTCCTATATACCTCGGGCTTAACTTACCTTTCTTACCAAACCACATCACTCCCTTCCAGGGTGATACTTTAAGTAAAACTTTATCACCAACCTCAAACTTTAGAGGTTTACGTTTTGGATCTGCATAGCTTTTCTGCCTACCTCTGGCAGCTTTCAGGCGATCACGAATCTGGACAATCTTGTCAGTCGTTTCAAATACTATTTCAGGTCCTGACAGTTGAACATCTCCAACTTCCGCCCAACAAACGGGGGTTCTACACTTTCTACCGTATAAGGCCTCGAAAGGCGCAGCCTTGATGCTGGTATGGTAGCTATTGTTATACGAGAACTCGACTAATGGTAGGTGGTTATCCCAACTACCACCTAAGTTGATCACACATGCACGAAGCATGTCTTCCAATGTTTGGATAGTACGCTCACTCTGTCCGTCCGTCTGAGGATGGTAAGCCGTACTGAAATTTAAGCGCGTGCCCAAAGATTGTTGGAAACTTTTCCAAAAATGGGATGTGTATCTAGTATCTCTATCAGAGATAATAGACACTGGTATGCCATGTAAAGCTACAATCTTATCTACGTACAATTGGGCTAACATGTCGGAGCTATAAGTCTCCTTAATGGGTAGGAAATGTGCTGACTTAGTCAGTCTGTCTACGATCACCCATATGGTATCATTTCCTTTCCTTGTCTTAGGTAACTTTGTGATAAAATCCATAGTTACCATTTCCCACTTCCAAGTGGGAAGTTCAGGCTGTTGTAGCAACCCTGACGGTTTCTGATGTTCTGCTTTGACTTGCGCACACGTCAAGCATTTAGCTACATAGGTAGCTACAGACTTCTTCAAGCCTATCCACCAATAGTTTGCCCTTAGATCCTGGTACATCTTATCGGCTCCAGGATGAACGGAGTATTTAGAACTGTGGGCTTCCTGGAGGATGACATCTCGAAGTCCTCCATACACTGGAACCCATATTCGTCCATTTAATCTTAGAATTCCGTCCTTGCCAAGAAATAACTGTTCTTCAGTTACTCCAAGCTTTTCATTTGGATAGTTAGCTTCCAACACAGCTTCCTTCTGTGCAGCTAACAACCTTTCATTCAAACTATTCTTTATTTCAATGCTCTTGGCATTGATTCGGATGGGTTTCACCCTTTCCTTTCGACTCAAGGCATCGGCGACTGCATTCGCTTTGCCAGGATGGTATCTTATTTCACAATTATAATCATTTAAGGTTTCCATCCAATGTCGTTGCCTCATGTTCAAATCCTTTTGGTTAAACAGGTGCTGGAGGCTCTTATGGTCAGAATAGATCACACACTTGATACCATATAAATAGTGCCTCCATAGCTTTAGTGCAAATACAACGGCACCCAACTCTAAGTCATGGGTGGTGTAATTCTTCTCGTGCACTTTCAACTGTCGTGAAGCATAGGCAATAACTTTGCCTTTCAGCATAAGCACACATCCCATCCCGGTGTGTGATGCATCACAATATACCACAAACTCTTCTATTCCATCAGGCAATGTCAATACAGGTGCATTGCTCAGCTTCTATTTGAGAATATCGAAGGATTCCTATTGCTCAAGACCCCAATCGAACTTTACCTTTTTACGAGTCAATGAAGTTAGGGGTGCAGCAATCCTTGAAATTTTTTCAATGAAATGCCTATAATATCCTGCTAAGCCTAGGAAGCTACGAATCTCTGTAGGCGTCTTTGGCTCTTGCCAGTTCATGATAGCTTCAACCTTAGCGGGATCCACTTGGATACCACGCTCACTAACCACATGTCCAAGGAATTGGACTTCTCGAAGCCAGAATTCACACTTGGAGAATTTGGCATAGAGCTTCTCCTGCTGAAGTAGTGAAAGAATACATCGAAGATGCTTCTCATGATCAGCTTGGTCCTTCGAGTAGATGAGAATGTCGTCGATGAAAACGATGACGAATTTATCTAAGTGAGGCTTGCAGATGCGATTCATGAGATCCATGAATGCGGCAGGTGCATTAGTGAGCCCAAAAGGCATCACTAGGAACTCGTAATGACCATAACGAGTCCTAAATGCAGTCTTGTGTACATCTTCCTCTTTAACCTTCAATTGATGATAGCCTGACCTCAGATCGATCTTAGAGAAATAGCTTGCCCCTTGCAATTGATCGAACAGATCGTCGATCCTGGGCAAAGGATACCTATTCTTGATAGTGACTTTATTAAGCTCACGATAATCGATGCACAGACGCATCGATCCATCCTTCTTCTTGACAAACAAGATTGGCGCTCCCCATGGAGACGAACTAGGTCTAATGAAACCTTTAGCTAGCAAATCATCTAACTGCGTCCTCAACTCCTTCATCTCTGTTGGTGCCAACCTATAAGGCGCCCTTGCTATTGGTGCTGCTCCAGGGATGATGTCAATTCTGAATTCTACTTGCCTATCTGATGGTAAGCCAGGTAGATCTTCAGGAAACACTTCAGGGTATTCAGAAATGACGGGGATATCCTCAATCTTGGGTTTCGGCTCATCAATAGTCACTTGTGCCATGTAGATGACACAACCCTTCTTCAAACACTTAGAGGCCTTGAGCATAGTCACTTGCTCAGGCAGTCCATACCGGGTATCTCCCTGAATGGTAAGTGATTCGCCAAACGGAGTTTTGATCACCACCTGCTTTTTATTGCAGACAATCTGGGCCTGGTTACGGGATAACCAGTCCATGCCTAAAACGATGTCAAAACCAGCTAACTTCAAAGGAAGTAGGGACAAAGGAAAAGAGTGGTTCTTAATGGATATGAAACATCCATCTAATATGGTTGAGGCGGTTTCTAAGGTGCCATCTGCTAACTCCACCTCATATTTCACTCTTAGGGTTTTAACAGGTAAATTCAGCAATTTGCAAAACTTATTATCTACAAATGATTTATCAGCTCCTGAATCAAAAAGCACTCTTGCATAAACGTCATTTATAAGGAATGTACCTGTTATCACATTGTCATCCTGTACTGCTTCCTTTGCATTCATTCTGAAGACTCTAGCATTGGTCTTCTTTCCTTCATCAGCTTTCTTTGCGTATTTTGGGCAATTGGTCTTGATATGCCCCTTCTCATTACAACTGTAGCAGGTTGCATCCTTCAACTTTTTGCAATCCAAGGTCTTGTGTTCCTTGGACTTGCATATACCACAAGCAAAAGTCCTTGACTGAGCCTGTGAGTTCGATTCAAATTTGCACTTCTCGAAGTGCTGTTTCTTGCAGACTTTGCACTTGGGCTTATCACCAGATTGATGCCCATCCTTCTTTGACTCAGACCCCTTCTTGTTGTCACCGTTTCCTCGGTGCTTCTTGTTTGACCTCCGTGAATTGTCATCTTCACGTTTCCTTTTCTCAGCATCCTTGTTCCTCAACGATCTTTGTCTGACCGCGTCCAGTGTGAGGGACAAAGATATATCAGCCACCGATCTGAATGTAGTTGGTCGAGAGGCCTTCACGCTTGCCTTTATCTCTGGGGCTAAACCCCCAATGAAGCGAGCTATTCTTTTGGGTTCCGGGGTCACCAGATACGGAACCAACCTCGACATTGTATTAAAGCTCGTGAGGTAAGCTTGGCAATCTAGATTGGTCATTACCAACGAAAGAAAATCTGACTCAATCTTTTCGACCTCGTGCTGAGGATAGTAGTTCTCCCTGATGAGGGCAACGAATTGTTCCCATGACATATTGTACAGTGGAATCTTCCCAGTAGCTTGGATCAACGATCTCCACCAGGCTAAGGCCTCACCCTTGAAAGATTGAGACACAAACTTGACTATATCCCTCTCAGCGCATCCGCTGATATCCACTGCTGTGTCCATCTCATCTAACCACGTCATGCAGTCAATGGCTCCTTTTTCCCCAGTGAAATCCCTGGGTTTGCATGAAACAAAGTATTTATAGGAGCAACCCTTATTACGGGGTTCTTGATTTAGTACAATCTGTTGAGATGGAGCACTGTGGTGGTTTGAGGAGAGTCGATCATCATCTTTCTTTGGTTCTTCCTTCTTGGAGGGAGGCTTGCTGTGAGCCTCAGAATGAGTCTTTGGCTTTGAAGGCGGCGCAGATAGGGTCCTACTTCGAGTCCCACTATAATCTTCATACTGCCGCTCTAAGGCCTTTGTAACAGCGTCGTCTACTAACGCTTTCAGTTCAGCACCCGTTATATTAATTCGGGCGTTATCATTATTCTCTCTTGGGTGACTATTAATTTCATCCGAGTCAGCCATTTTAAATTTGAACTGTTGCATAAGACAATGACAATAGTTTATTTGAGAGTTTATTATGGAATTGCCCCTTAGGGTAAATTCATTAACCATGGTAAACATAGACCATATTTGGTTAATTTGTTACTCACATTTATTTAGGATTTCTATTATAATTTATCCTAATTATAAACAATAACGGTATTATTAGCACACAAGGCCTAGTCACAGAGACATTTTAAATTATAAGCCATGATTTCAGAGAATCAAGGCATGAAGGATTGAACATAGTTCATTACCTTTTTCTGACAGAGAGTCGTAGACTACTACTGTCTCTTGTCTCATATAAAAATGAGAAGGGCCCGTAGGCATCGTATTACCAATGTATGGTCAAAATATGATCATCTTAATTGATGATTTAAACCCATGATTCAGAGATCATTAAGTTGGGTTAGGAATCCTTTGAAGAATCCTTATATAAATGACGTGTGTGATTTTAACGAATCACGCCTGCCAGGAGCGTTAACATGTTTTCAGATGTTAACAGGGATTTGAATCTTTTTAACAGGTTTTACCATCTTGGCCAGGTCTTATAATGACATGCAGGCTAGGTTATACCTTTAAGATCCTTAGTTAATATTTAAATAGGCAGATTATTTTAAAAAGGAACGATTTTGATTTATTTATTTCATGTATAATATATTTATGCACATAGTGTCAACAATGAATTTAAAATCTTAACATTCCATTAACATTTAAAAAGTACACTTTGCCCTAAACGGGTCTTTTACATAAACAACTTACCCACGCAGGGGTCAAACTGAAATACTAGTCCATGTAGGGACTTAAACAAACAACATACCCTCGTAGGGGTTAACAGAAAGATAGGCCCACGCAGGGGCTCAAAAGACAACCATACCCACGCAGGGGTCAAAACAACAAGACAGACCCACGCAGGGGCTCAACTGAAAACAAGGAAGAATACAATCAATAATTGAAGGATTCAATGGTCCTTCTTGCTCTTCCCTTTTATTAAACTTGTCAATCCCTGGAAGAAACTTTGCCGCTCCCTACGATCTCTGTGAAAATCTCGCTCGACCTGGTCTAATCTTTGAAGAATTTCTTCCCTTTCAGGTGGGGAAAATCGTGGCGGTTGCGATTGTTGCCGAATTATAGGTCTAGCAGGTATTTGGTACCCATGAGTTGGGTACCCTACTCCCCAAGGAGCTCCATACGGTCCTTCAGGAGGAAGGGCGTTATAGTTGGCCGCTACCAAGTATGGGTCGGCTTCTGCATAATTATAGTTGGTGTGAGCCGGCTGCTCAAACGGGTTGTACGCCATCGAACCAGTGTAGGCAGGAATCGGGTTATCAAAACCCATCGGTGGTGGCTGCGGTGCAACTGGGTTTGAAGGTCCACCCATTTGCGGGTCTTCCTGTAGTGGCGGATAATGACTGCCACTTGAGTGACGAGGAGAGCTAAAGTGAAAGTCTCCTCCTCGCGCGGACATCCGTGCGCCTGTCCTCCTACGCCTTGGCGGTTCTGGAGGTGCTTGATGAACTGGCGGCGGTGGAGGCGGTGGCGTGACTGCCACGAATCGTGAATCCCCAGAGGGATCCTGCTGCTGCTGCTGCTGGTGAGGTGACGAATGATGCGAGGGTGTAAAATACCGCTCGTACTGGTTAAACCGTGCCTGGTAACTGTCTGGACCATGGTAGGGTGATCCATGAAAAGACGAACCATCAGAGACCTCGATAGGATGGTTGGGGGTCCCGGTTGCAGGCTCGACGGGATCCGTGTCTTCGTCCTTGTCCTCTGCATGATCGCCGGAGAAATGATCCTCTGGCCCCAATGGGTTAAAACCCACTGGTTCTTGTATGTAGTTTGCCGGGTTAAACCGGCCCTGAAAGACAGGTGTGGGGTTACCAAAGGAATTATGCGATAGGGATCGCTGAAGAGGTATGTAAGAAGGTTGTGGGTTATTGGGCTCGTTTTCCGACTGTGGCCCATAAGAGTTATGATAGGGAGGCGTTGAACTGTGCGAGACAGATCGTCTAGCAGGTTCAAAAAGGTTCCTCCGGTTTTCTCGAGGATCGGCACTCGCGGTGGTAGAAGGAGCTCGCCTTTGCGAAGGCCCGGCCTCGTGATCATTGGGGGCGGTGATTGGCCCCTTGCCTCGTCCTCTTCGTCTGAAAAATCTTGGGGGCATATTTAGACCTGTCAAAATAACACAAGATAACAACGAAATATAAAGGGCAAAGTTAAGAATAAAACAAAACAGAATTTGGATTATTCCTATGTTCTTTGTCTAGACTCGAAAATTTAGGAATGTGCAATTGTGTCATTGAGATTAAACACAAAAAGGCTAGCGTTTAATTCACTCAATGTTGGCTCTGATACCAACCTGTCACACCCCGATATTTCCACGTTTGACCGGTGGGCCCGGTGGGGGAGTATCGTGACGTGGTTGGCAACATTACAGTCAAACAACACAATATTTAATATGCACAGCGGAAGCAAATGAAAGATGTATTTCAACCAAATTTAATTGTAATATCATGTATCACAACAGTTGAAAGTTTATCCATGGTAGGATCAAAAATAAATAGGAAACAGTAGTTCAACAGACGTTAGGCATCTTAAGCTTGCGAGACTCTTTATTGATGCTAAGGAGAAATCCAACCTATTACGAGTAGTACCTGCATTTAATCTTTTTGGGAAAATACATCAGTTTACACTGGTAAATACATTTAACCGACTCATTTTAAAAATGATTAAAAATTGATTTGGATGCACATGGCACAAACATTTTATAACTTGGGATAATTATTTAAATATATAAACTTGTAAAAGAATTACATGTTCCTTATGCGTTCAGTAGCCCGGATCGTGTCGGGTTAAAGATCAATAGACACACCACATTATTTATTTATGCACTGATGAGTGTACGCCTACACCCCGCGCTTAGGTCGTGGCCATTTCGTAAAATGATGCCAAGGATATCCGGGACATGGTCATTAACCCCCCCCCCCAAAGGCGTTAAGTAAACAAAACATATTTTTAAACGGGTCATCTCGATAATACTTAACCACCAAACGATTAAGGTCGAATGCCCGACCAAGCGGTATTTTATATACCGTACCCCAAGCCCGTATAAGGGAAAATAAGTTAAAAGTATTTACCTTTGCAAGTAAAATTCACAAATATCAGATGCGGGTAGCTTTTACCGATTCTCCTATTCTGGAACAAAGGTTAATAATAACCTATTAGAATCCTAACGGTCTTTAGTTAAGCTTAAGCTTAGACCGGTTAGTTTTAAGGAATGATACGGTTCGAACGCCTGATTAAGCGAAGACCGGAATAGAATGTGATTTAGACCCGACAAGTTTGAAGACTTGTCTTATATGGGTAATCTAAACACATTCTGGATTTTGAGATAAAACCGATAAGGTTTGACCCGTTTCGGCTAATTTATGCAAACTAGTTACATAAACCGAACCGAACACGCAAGAGGCGTAACGGGTAATCATTAGAGCAATATACAGGTTTCCTAAGTTAATATGCCTTAAATATGTTGTGACATCAGTAAGATATCTTTTATTATGCCCGAAACGAATTTAAACACACACTATGCCCCGTAGGGGCATTTTGGTCATTTACAAGGTTATAAAAGAGTTTAAGTATTATCCTGAGTTACAGGTCTGATGTAAACAGCAAAAATACTTAATTTGATAAGTTATCATAGTAGGGTATTGCATATATGTGAAATTTATCCATTATAACCAAACTATGCACCGTAGGGGCATTTTGGTAATTTCACATAAGCCGAAGAGCTCAAAACTGAAGTCTGAGTTAAACAAATTTTGCTTACTGTTAAAATATTATAATTTACCTAAAATATCAGTAGGTATCAACCCTTGTATGCTTAAAATAGTTTTAGTACATACTATGCGTTAAAAACGCTTAAAAAGGCGATTAGAAGCCATTTCCAGGTTCTATAAATAAAGCTGATATTTTTATTATTCCAAAAAGTCTAAAATAATTTATTTATCATATAAAATTAGTAGCAAAAGGTTTGGAGTCAAATAGATATGTAAAACTCATTTTATAGCCCGAAAGGGCAAAACCGACAATTACCGAATTAAGCTTATAACTCCAAGTTATGCTCAGCCTAAAATTAATTAAAAATCTTCAAAAATCCCAAAATAATATATTACATCTGTGGGTAAAAAGTTTGATATCAAAAAGTAGGTTTAAATAGGCTATACGCTAATTATGCCGTTTAATCGCTAAAAAGCTTTCTAATTACGCTAATGAGCATAACTCTCAATCTACACCTCAAACTGATGTCAAATTTTGGGTACACGTTTATATATCAATAACTAAGGTTTCTACTCTTTTACATTTTCAAAAATCACGTTTTATGGTGAAAAGGGCATAATGGTCAACATATAGGCAATTAACGGAATCATGCATATTAATTGGATAACTAATGAACCAAGGTGTATAATCACAGAGGGTTATACTAGTATGTAACCTGGTCCTAAGGAAGCTCTAAGGCATTCCTAAAACATGCTTAAACGGGTCAGAACTGAAAGTCAAAGCAAAAGTCAAATTATGCGACTTACGGTTCCGAACCGGGTCTTTACTGAAAATTGTTGGGTTGAACATGTTTAGACATGTTCTTACACTAATTACCAAGTTATATTAATGATCAAACAGGTTGTATGGGTTCTACATTGCTAATTATGCATAAAATGGAAAATAAGCATTCTGTTGACTTTTTAATAACAAGTTTGACCCGACATTTGACCTAGTTAGAGTGGGAATCATAGGGTGCCATTTTAAGGGTTTATTGCCCACATAATTACCAACTTATAACTACTTTCAATTTGACTAATCACTTGACCATTAGTGATTAATCATGAAGTCAACCGTTAATTACGACGGTTTGACTTTTAAGCTATAACTAAGTAAAAACTCAACTAAGAAAGGTTAAGCATACTTACTTAAGTCCTATGCACGATTAGGAAAGACTTGGGTCTGTTCTTAAGCTCCAGGTAGCTCCAGAAATGCAGAAATGAGGTGTGATTGCAAAGTTGCAACATAAGGCCTTTATAGAGTGCTCAATCTCACTTAGATCATTGACAACAAGTGCTAGCAATGGCCATGGATCATCAACAGATGTCCCTAAGGGCCTAGGGGTTGTTTAGGGGTCACCCATGTAGTGAAAATATCTGTTTTGGGTCGGTTATGCGCATATACAGGCTGCTGTCTAAAGTTTCTGCATCTGGGCGTCTGACGTGGCCTGCGTAAAGTCCTGTTAAGCTTTACGCGGCCCACCTGAATCCTGTTGTCAGATTTCAAATCTTTCCATTATTGCATCTTGGCTCTTGGAACTTTCGAAGGGTCATGCATTGTATAAATTGCATTATGAGCCCTCCAAATTGACATATAAGGGCTCCAAGACTTATACCTACTTTGTTAAGTCCTTGGTCACTTTGTTACTTCCCGAAAAGTCATAATTTTCAACGTTTACGCTTTAACCCCTTGTATACGAATTTGATCATAACTTTCTCATACGATAACGAAACTTTATGAAATTTTCATCATGTATTCTAGTGAGCATAATTAACCGTTACAAAGCTTCAGGTTTGCTAAAAGGTCACTCAGAGGTATATTTTAAACATGTTGACACATTTAACCCCTGTAGTTTGTAATCTCTCACTTTCTTTCATATTTAGCTTCGTATGATCCATGATTTATTCGTTTGAAGATATGAGCATTATGTAGGGTTACTGTAAAGTATAATTATTCACTGTTGACATTTTGAACCCTTAAATTCACACACTTTCCATGTTTGTCAACTTTAGTCCTTCAAGAACATTCTTTCACACGTTCAAACTAATGACACGTGTCAATACATTATAGGACGTGAATTTTTCGAGGTGTTACAATCTGACAGAGAAGGATGGGACACATCCTTACTCAACAAAATACTGGATGTTGGAAGTCGGTTATCTTTGGACCATATGTTCCAATGGTGCCGAGTGATGAGGATCTAGGAAAGTATGAACCTAAGAAGGTTGAAAACTATACTGAATTGGATTTTCAGAAATTTGAATTGGATGCCAAGGCATTTAGCATCGTTGCTTCTGCATTACCCAATGAAATCTATGCTGGACTGTTACACTGTAACAGTGCCAAGGAATTATGGGATGCATTGAAGGAACAGTTTGGGGGAACTGAAGAAGTTATTGAAAACAACAGGGAAATTTTGAACCAACAGTATGAAACCTTTTGTCACGTCAAGGGTGAAACATTAACACAACAGTTTGAGCGATTCAGTTGTCTCATAAGTGAACTAAAACTTGTTAAAACTGAATTTCCAAAATCAGCCCATTAATAACAGGTTTTTAAGATCACTTCCTGATAAATGGGACACCATTGCATTTGTGACCAGAAACTCTGTTGAGTTCAAAGATCTGACACTGACCCAACTTCATGGTAGACTCCTGACCTATGAAAGGGAGTTAAACCAGAAAAAGAAGTTGCAAGAGTCTGGCAAAGTTGCAGATGACTACACATTTGGTAACACAGCTCTTCTGGGTCAGGAAGAGTCTGGCAGCAGTAAGGATCAGAGTTATGATCATTTTATTGACATAACTGCTGGTGCAAACTTCAACTCTGATCCTCACTCATCAAACTTTGCTTTCACAGCAAATTGAGAAAGCCAGATCTCTGATAATCTGTGTTTTGAACTCAATGACTTACAGCATTTTGATCCAGCTGACCTTGAAGAAATGGACATTTTGCATCAATTGGCATTGCTAAGTGTAAGAACTAGCAAATTTTACAAAAGGACAGGGTGAAAATTCCCAGGGTTACATGGGAATCTTAAAGTGGGGTTGGATAAGTCCAAGATCAAGTGCTATAAGTGCAATAGGCTAGGTCATTTTGCTAGGGAATGCAGGAGTCAAACCACTAGTCCAATTATTACTCATCCCAGCTCAAACCCTAGACCACAAAACCAAAGCACTGTGCACTATGCCCAATATACCTCTGCAACACATGTTAACACTGCTCACTATGCACATGTTGCAACCCCTGCTCATGTGCATTATGTTCAAACCACTGTTCCCCAAATTCAGTATGTTCAAGCCCCTACTCCCCAGGTTCAGTTGCAACAAGTTACACCTTAACAAACTGCACCAATAGTGGTTCAACCAGACTAACAAAGCTTTTTCACACAAGGGCTGGTTGACTGGAGCAGTTTACCTGAGGAGTTAGGAGATGAAAATTTTGTACTGTATGCTCAAAGCACTGCTTCTAGTAATGATGTTTGTTTTGTAGCTTTGGAGACCATACAGGAGGGGTTGGAAGCTGAAGAAGAACAGTGAAGGGATGAAACAGTGAACAAAATTGTTGAAGCAGTGGTTACTACTGTTGCTGATGAAGTACTGTTGGGAGAAAGTTCAAAACCCCTGTTGGAACCACTGTCAAACCCCTGGTCCAAAGAGGAAGAAGAAAAAGAAAAGAAAGAAGGTGAAAAGGAAGAGAGAGCTGATGAAGAAAATGATCATCCATGTGATTGTGCAATGATGGCTGCATCCAAGGTATCACCACAAGTTCTTCAAAACTTGTGTTCAGACAAATGCATCATAACATTTGCTAATATTTACATCGGGAGTTAAAACACTTAAAACGGGGCCTGGCATTATTATTATTATGGGGTAAATACTAAATATTTACATAGAGATATAGATGGTCGACAAGGGTATTTAGAAAGAAAGAAAGTTGGAACAAGTGAATGGTTTGGTTGATGTCTCTATTTATACCCAATTTAGAAGCTTTGAGATCACGCAAAACATGCATAGTCATATATACACGTACACATTTTATGATTATTCTTCTTTTCAAATGAATACACGTAGCTTTCATGCATACTCATATATTTTGTTGAATTTTATTATTACATATCTTAAGTGATAAGTTTTCTTTTTATTATTTTATTTTCTTTCTAACTCTCGATCATATGTATACAATCTTAATTGAATTGTTAAATTTTATATTTATTTTATTCTTATAATTAATTCACCTGCTTCACTTATTTGGCGCGTATAATTTCTAAAATATGACGTTCTAGAAAATAATAAATATGTTTTTAGAACGAGTATAATTTTTTCTACATTTGGGTCTAAGATTTATTAAAAATAGAGTAGGTTCAAAATACAATGTATTTTTATAATTTAATTATTATACGGTTCCTAGGCCCGTCTAAGAACTTCATATTTCTAATTGTCAACTTACCCGCAATATACTTGTCTAATAATATAAGTTTTATAGACTTTTATTTTATTAGAAAGGTCAACCCATATACAGGCCAATTAATATAATATTTTAACCAACTATATAAAATAGTGTTGAAAACTATTTGGGTTGAATAAAAATAACTAGTTACTAGTTACTAGTTGCTAGTGGTTAACCTATAATTCTTATATGATAAAAATAGGGATGTTACAATAGCATAACAAAGGACCAACTCCAAACAATGATAGAAAAATATCAGTTTTGCAAAAAGGAGTTGGAATCCACCCAGAACACTTGTGAAAAATGGGTGGAATCCTGTAAAGGTTATGAGATTATGCTTGAAAAACAGCTTGAAAGTAATGTAAAATTTGGCACTGGGTTTAGAAAAAATGACCAAGTTGAAAACAATGCTGCAAATCAAGCTGGTTCTGTTGAAATCATTCCAACCAACAAGAATGGCCAAGAAGTTAAAATAACTAACAAACTTGGTAACAAAATCACTCTAGAAAGATCTGTGGGGTCCTCTACTTTTGAGGAACTTGAGAAGTACCAATTTAAACCCACATGGTCTGATGAGTGTGACATTATTGAAAACTTCAAGCCCATGGACTTCACAACCACTGATGGTGTAAAGGCTCCTAAAGCAAAAGTCATTCCTTTTAAGGACATCCCAACAGTAGTTCAAAACGCTGTTGCAAAGGAGTCTGAGAAGAAGAAAAGAAAAAGTTAAAAACCTGTTTTATGATTTATGTGAAAAGAAGAATCATCTAACAAAAGACTGTTTTCATCTAAAAGCATATGATATCAACAAAACAAGTGTTATTGTACCTGCTGAGAGCTGCACCATTTGTGGTAAATCAAACCACAAAACTCAGGAATGTGTGTATCTCAAATCCTTTGATGTAAAAAGGAATGAGTACACTGCAAAAACATCCTTGAGTTCATCAAACCCATCTATCAAATTCACCAAGAATCAACCACTGTTTGTGCCAGTTCAAACAGCTGTTACAAAACAGCTGAACCAAACCTCTATTAAAAGAGATGTTCAGGTGACTGATGCACCCCCTGCAAACCAATACCGAAGAGGTAAAGGACAACCACCATACCAAAGGATCCCACATGTTTATGAGGTTTACAAAAAGCCTTCTAAACCAAGAGTGAATAGGCATCCTTTTGGGTATCAGCAGATAATTGGGCAAGACCCCCAACAGTGGTTAGAGAAAAACAGTTCCAAAACTGTCTAAACCCCTGAGCTAACCACTGTCCATCCACCTGAACTTAACCTAGACACTGTTGAGACCCCATCCAAAGCCTTATTGGCTTTGGAGACCCTAATGAACTAACCTTTTACTTGATGTGCAGGGAGCTTCTGCATGCTGATAGTCTTTGGTATGTAGATAGTGGAGGCTCGAGGCACATGACAGGATGTAGAGCCCTACTCAAGGATTTCAAAACTCATGGAGGGGGTGATATATCTTTTGGTAATAATAGTAAAGGAAAGGTTATGGGGTCTGGTACAGTTCAGTCTGGTAATGTTAAGTTTGAAAATGTTAATCTAATAGACAATCTAAAATTCAACCTCCTAAGTGTCTCACAAATGAGTGATAAGGGCTATGGCTCATTCTTTACAAAGGAGTGTTGTAGGATTGTTGGACCAGAAATGGTTGAAAAGATTGAAGAAATAATAAAAAATGGAAAAACCCAACTTGTTGCTCAAAGGAGTGGCAATGTTTATGTAGTGGATATGTCAAAAGAGAGCCCCAGGACTGATGCCTGTCTGTTCTCAGCTGCCTCTAACAAAGAGACAGAATTATGGCACAGGAGATTGGGGCACACAAATCTCAAGACAATCACTGCTATATCCAAACAGGGGTTAGTAAGAGGTTTACCTCAAAAACTGTTCACCTGTCTTGAGCATTGTGTTTCCTGCCTAAAAGGAAAACAACATAAAAGCTCATATAAATCCATTGAAGAGTCCAAAATAACCAAGTGCTTGCAAATGCTTCACATGGATTTGTTTGGCCCAGTTAAAGGCATGAGTCTTAGGAAGAAAAGATATTGTTTTGTTATTGTTGATGACTTTTCTAGGTTTACATGGACTTATTTCTTACATTCCAAAGATGAGACTGCAGGAATTTTGCAAGACTTTGTTACACAGGTTGAAAAGCAGTTTGACCTCCCAGTAAAAATCTTTAGGAGTGACAATGGCACAGAGTTCAGAAATAAGGAGTTGGATGATTTCTGTGTGTGAAAAGGAATTGTAAGGCAGTACAGTATTCCAAGAACACCAGAGCAAAATGGGGTTATTGAGAGAAAGAACAGGACCTTGATTGAGGCTGCCAGAACCATGCTTACTGATTCAGGTTTGCCATTAACTTTCTAGGCAGAGGCAGTAAACACTGCTTGCTATGTCCAGAACAGAGTTTTAATCAACCCTAGACATCAAAAGACTGCTTATGAACTGTTGTATAAAATAAAGCCATTGATTTCATATTTCAAAGTTTTTGGCTGCCCATGCTTCATTTTAAACTTAAAAGATTCTATCTCAAAGTCTGCAGCCAAAATTGATCGTGGTTATCATCTGGGATACTCAACCACTACTAAGGCTTACAAAGTGTTTAACACAAGGACTAAGAAAGTGGAAGAGACTTTGAATGTGAAGTTCAATGAACTTTCATCAATGAAAATCCCAGCAAACCCTGCAGAATTATTTGATCTTGATAAATTCACATTTGAAAGTGTTGCTGTCAAGACTAACAATACAGGTCCATCAGAAAATCCTCCATCAGACTATGGATATGAAGTCATCATTCCTCAACAAAAGTCTGCTTCAATGGGAAGAGCAACATATGTTCAAAACAGCTGTCAAAGCTCATCCACTGCTACCTCAACAGTTGTTGACCAAAGTAGCCCATCCTCATCAACCACTGTTGACAAAAGCCATCAAACAGTGGATAAAAGTCAACATGTTTTCACACCTGTTCCTCCTATTCCTTCACCTCCATTTGGCCACTGCTGGATCATCAAAGTCACCAGCAGTGGTTAGCTCAGATGATTCACATCTGCAGCCTTCACCATTAAATGCCATTGTTCCATACAAAGGAGATCTAATCTTCTTGAAGTCTCATCCACCTGACCAAATCATTGGCAACATCAGTGAAGGGGTGCTCACAAGAAGTCAATCCCAAAACATCTGTTTTTTTTGCTGGTTTCCTATCTCTCCATCAGCCAGTCAAGTACCAAGAGGCACTAAAAGACAATAGTTGGGTAGAAGCCATGCAAGAGGAGCTCCAACAGTTTAGAAGAGAACAAGTTTGGGAGCTTGTACCACTGCCAGAGGGTGTGAGTCCTATTGGTACAAAGTGGGTCTTTAAAACTAAAACTGATGAAAGGGGTATTGTTGTCAAGAATAAAGCTAGGCTTGTGGTTCAAGGGTTTAGACAGGAAGAGGGCATTGACTATGATGAAACATTTGCCCCTGTAGCAAGATTAGAAGCTATCAGACTATTCCTGGCCTTTGCTGTCAACCACAACATTTAGGTGTATCAAATGGATATCAAATGTGCATTCCTCTATGGTAAGATTCAAGAAGAGGTTTATGTATGTCAACCTCCAGGCTTTGTGGATCCATTTAATCCAAATTATGTCTACAAGCTAAATAAAGCTTTGTATGGTCTGAAACAAGCACCAAGAACCTGGTATGAAACTCTTTCCACTTTCCATTGGTTTCACAAGAGGTAAAATAGATAAAACACTATTTTTAAAATGGAGAGGAAAAGACTTGATGATTGTCCAGATTTATGTGGATGACATCATTTTTGGAAGCACATGTAATAAAATGTATGAAGAGTTTAGGCAACTCATGACAGCTGAGTTTGAGATGAGTGCAATGGGTGAACTCCATTGCTTTCTTGGTCTCCAAGTAAGGCAACTGCAAAATGGCACTTTCATCCATCAAGGCAAATATGCCAAAGAACTTTTAAAGAAATTTGAGATGGATGATTGTAAACCATGCAGTACACCCATTGCAACCAATAAAATAGTCATGTCTGATGAAAAGGATGATTTGGTTGATCAAACTTTATATAGAAGCATGATTGGGTTTTTATTGTACCTAACTGCATCTAGGCCAAACATCATGTTTGCAACATGTGTTTGTGCAAGATCCCAATCAGCCCCTAGAAAGTCA
The DNA here is from genome assembly GCA_030545235.1 of Helianthus tuberosus. Lineage (NCBI taxonomy): Eukaryota > Viridiplantae > Streptophyta > Magnoliopsida > Asterales > Asteraceae > Helianthus > Helianthus tuberosus. The sequence goes on along the minus strand of CM060418.1, from coordinate 159,038,808 downwards.
AATCTTATTGTTGTAAAAAGGATATTCAGATACCTAAAAGGTGCTCCCACACTTGGTATCTGGTATCCACCTGATGGAAATATCAAGCTTTCAGGTTTCTCAGATAGTGACTCTGCTGGATGTGAAAAGACAAGGAAGTCCACTTCAGGAGGGTGCCAATTCCTAGGCAGTTGCTTAGTGTCTTGGCAAAGCAAAAAGCAAGCAGTTGTTTCCACATCCACTGTTGAGGCAGAGTATATAGCTGCTGCAAGCTGTACAACCCAACTGTTATGGCTTCAAAATCAATTGCTAGATTTTGGTATCACTGCCCTAAAGAAACCTCTCATGTTGGACAGTCAGGCAGCAGAAAATATCATCAAAAATCCAGTATCCCATTCAACCACCAAGCACATTGATATCAGACATCACTTTGTGAGGGATTGCTATGAAAAAGGTTTGATTTCTCTACACCATGTTCCAACTAAAGATCAGCTGGCAGATGTGCTAACAAAAGCATTAGACACATCCACCTTTGAAAGCTTGATCTCTAGGATTGGCATGCTGAAAATGGAATAACAAGCAAAATCTTGTTTTTCTATGAATAAAAGCATTAAAATGTTTTCAGAAAATCAAAATTCCATCCTTAAAAATAGCTAAAAATGAAATTTTCATTAAATCTTTAAAAGTCTGCCATAACCACTGATTTGGTTCAAACATCTGCTTTGATAAATTTGACCACTGCTGAAAGTCAACCACTGTTTTTCTCATTTCCTTGTTAATCACTGTTGTTCGAAATTAGTGTTTTAACCCACTGATAGTTGATAAATCAGCCACTGTTCTTATTATAACCGTTGCAACCACTGATACTTGTTCCATCAGTGGTTTCCTTAACAACTGTCTTCCATTATTCAGCAGTGGTTGACACGTGGTCAGTACTTGTCGGTCAGGTCTTTTGTAACCGCTGCCACATCAGCATTCACTTTTTCCTTTTATAAAACCCTGATCAAAACCCCAAACAGGGTTTTCACTGTCGAATCGAATTCAAAATTCCTTTCTCAAAGCAGTTATCATCTATTTCTCTCAAATCACTCATCTTCTTCTTCCTCTCGCACACATACTCAAATCACCGTCTTCATCCTCTCACAAATTCACTCAAATGGCCACAGAAATTCCATACAAAGCTCCCCACAATTACTTGGGTCTATTGACAAAACCAAGTCATACCGAAACCTTCGATTCCAACATAGATGCTCTTTCATCTTCAAAGTACAAAACTTTGTTGACTGCTGATGCTCTGATTTACCTGACAACCCATAGAGAATTTTGGAAGAATGACACACTTGAATCTCAAGATAAAACGGCCATAGCCATCAATTCCTCGATAAAGGGTGTACCAGTTAAAATCACACCACAAACTCTATCCGAAGTTTTTGAACTGAATGGTCTTCAAGGTAAAAGTTCTTTTTTTCTAAAATAGAGTATCAAACAGATTTTATAGAAATAGGGTATGCTGAGAAAATGAAAAAGGATACCTTATAAAAAGGTAGTTTTCCTCCTGCAACAAGATTTTTATTTCATACCCTGTTAATGTGTGTTTCCAATAAGACCACTGCTTTCAATGAAATTCCATTGAAGATCCAATACATGGGTTATGCTATCTTACATGGAGAAAATTTTAACTACTCCCAGGAGATCTTTGATGATTTGGTCAAAAATGTTGATAAAAAATCATTTTTACTGTTTCCAAGGTTCTTAAGCTTCTATTTTCAAAAGAAATTTTCAAAGTATAATGCTCATGTGCTTATCTAGGGTGAACCTTTTCAAATAAATGGCCTAACACCTGAAACATTTACAAGGCTATCAAAAGTTTCCAAAACAAAAGCAGAGGCTCCTGAGCAGAATTTAGCAGCTACCACTGCTCCTCAGGCACCTGCTGCTGAGCCCACTGCTCTAGGTGATCACAGCAGCAAAACAACTGCTGTGAAACCCACACCTAAATCCACCAAAAGACCAAAACAAAAGAAAACACAATAGCCCCCCAAACCTACAAAAAAGGCAACTCTGGAAGATGAGATCCCAGAGCAACTGCCAGTGACAACACAAAAGTCTCCAGAAACCACTGCTACTACTTCCTCACAGCAGTTGGAAGAAAGATCTCAACCAGAGCCTCAAACTCCTCCTGCTTCTTCTAAAAAAGAACAAGTTGTAAGGACAGGGACACCAAATTATGATGCTCTAGAATCACTTGATTCTATTATCCACAGCCCGCTGCCCTGGGCAAATTCTCTTTCCACCCCAATACTCACTGCCACAATTCCACCACAAACAAAACTTTTGTTGGATGCACTTGATATAGCTCAAACAGAAATCAATTCCTCTCAAGCAACTATCACTGAGAGTATGCCACCACAAGTGACTGAGTCTGAGCTCCCTATCTTTGCTAACCCACCAACAACTGAGGAGGTTACACCCCTTGAGTTACATGTAACTCTTGGTGGTAGTTCAAGTGAAGCAGCTACTACAAGTGCTAAACCCACTGGTTTGCACTTGGACAGTAGTTACATCAATCAGACTTCCTTGAAGGCAATTTCTTCTTTGGGAACCAGGGTGTATCCAGTATTCACTGGTTCACTAAAACTGGTCACCCCAGCTGAAGGAAGAAGTCCCCAGTACCAAGACAAAGGGGCATCATTGGATGATTTTTGGGATACATTCCCTAAGTCAACCACTGTTATAACCACTGAAAGTGGGAAATCAGATGATCCCATTAAGTTGGGTGATGGTTTAATGTACCGAGAATTGATGGATAGAGTTGACAAACTGGATACATCTGTTGCAGAAATCAAAGACATGCTGCAACAGTTGTTGAAAGCACAAAAGGTACCATCCACTGCTGCACCAACTCCAACAGCTGCTCCATCATCTGCTCCTACTCCAAATGAGCTGTGGAGTTTGTTTCAACCATAGTTGTTAAAAGCCATCGCCTCTTGCCCCTAGGCCCATTTTCTAGGCGAGACGAGGCAATTGCGCTTTAAATCAAGGCAAATGCGCTTTAATTCTTTAGGTGATGGTTCAGGCGCACATTCCGGTGAGATTCCTAGATTCTGGAGTGTTTCTGGACAAATTCTCTAAATTCTTGCAAGATTCTAGCAAGATTTTTACTTTTATCTAAGGAAAACTACTTCTCTACACTAATATTTAGAACTTTTGGTAAAAAAAATAGATGATATTATTGTGCGCCTATTTTTTCTCAGGCCCTCGCTTTTTTTTGCGCTTTGCGCCTAGGCCCCAGGCAAGGTCTAGGCTCCTTGAGTGCGCCTAGCGCCTTTAATAACTATGGTTTCAACCTTTGCTCATCCAACAAAGAGAATATGCTGATCAGCAACATGAGATACAAGTTCAAAAGACCAGAAATATTATGGAAGCAAGGTTTAAAGACACACAAGCAGATATAAAGGCAATCAAGGCCCATTTATTGAACACCACTGGCACTGCTCCCCCCTCTATCATCTTTGTGGACAACCCACCATCAGCTGATGCCAAAAAGGGGGAGAGGATGAAGCAGTTGAAGAAAAAGGGATATGAAGATGGGTTGTACATTGCACCAGACAAGGCTAGTATGCTTGCAGACATCCCTAAGCCAGATGGTTCTAAAAAGATTGATGTAACCATAAATGCCATTGCTGATGCAAAAGCAAGAGTGAAAAAGGATATGGAGGCAAAGGATAAAGCTAGGTTTGAACAAGAGAAAAGAGTTTTTATGGAGATGAATGAGCAGGGTACTTCTGAGCCAAAGGATGAAGAAAATCCTGAGCCTAAAAGAAAGCAGCCCATTAGAAAAGTGAGGCAACCCAAATCCATACCATCCAGATCCACAAAACTTACTCCAAAACTTCCAAAAGCTCCACACATCAATCTTTCAAACCAACAGCTGTTGTAACACCTGCTGTATCAACAACTGTTGGTACTTCTATGGTTTCAGCAGTTGTTAACCCAACAACCACCACTTCAACACACACTACAACCACTGCTCCCACTTCAACCACTGCCTCACCAAAAATCACCTCTCCACCAAAAACAACTTCATTACCACCAACACCTCCTGCCAAAAAGCAGAAGACATCAGGTGACATATCACCTGTTGTAATGAAAACAGTGGTTGAAACACCAATTGTTTCAACAACTGTTAGTCAGCCACCTTCCACTACAATAACCACCACTCAAATCATCACCACTGAACCAACCAAAACACCACCAACCTTTCCTAAACCAAAAAGGAGAAGGGTAATTTTGGAAGATGATGATTCTCCACCACCACCAACATCTTCACAACCATTGTCACTTGCTATAATTCCAAACCCTGTTCCACTCTCTTCAGCACAAGCCTTTAACCCAAACACTGCCATTACTCCTGCAGATGTCCAGTATCCTTTAGAGCTTATTGCAGTTAGAGAGGAGATCAAATCCTTCTACTCTGAAGATGACCCTTCTAAAAGGAACTTGCTATCTCTTCAAGGATATCCTAGGCCTAACAATATAGAAGAATATTTGAAGCTAAAGGCTCAACAGGCAGAGGATATTTCTAAAAGAAACTCACAAGGAAAATCTAACAAAGAAATTCAACGATACTATCTGTAACACCCCGTGTTTCTGAAGTCAAAGTCAAAGTCAAGATTGAAGTCAAAGGAAGACAAGATTGCTAATTGCGATCTGTCTCTCCTTGCTCAATTCCTGTTTTGACTTCTTTGACTTGTAATTAGTCTATTTTATTTTCGCTTTAAGTTGTGTTATGTGGAGTATCTATTAATAATCGCATGGTAATCGCTATTTATCGCATGTTTAATCACTTATCGCTATCGCAATCGCACTCGCAACTCGAAATACGCATTTTGGTTATTGTTATACGTGTGCGTGTGCCTTATGTGTTACTTGTGCATGCTTAAATTATGTTATGCGTGGTAATCAATCGAATCGCAATCGAAAAGGTATGATAATTGGTAGAGAAGAGACAGTGCAAGATATGAGTAGTTGGGATTAAAAGTAATTTGACTAGGAAAATCTATCGCATCGCAACGCTCGCAATCGCAATCGAAACATCAAAAATCGTCGCGCCGAGTACTCGAGCCAGATGCCAGCCGATCGAACAGCCACCCGGCCGGACAGCCACCCGAGCGAGGTGCCATCCGACCGAGGTGCCACTCGGCCGGGCTGCCACCAGGGCGAGATGCCATCCGACCGACCAGCCCTTTCCACTTTGGGCATCCTATAAATACCCCTTGTCACTTTCAAACTTTCTACTTTTGGCAAGTGACGTTCGACCAGCTCGTTTTCCTCACTTTTCTTCAGATTTCTCGTGATTCCGGTAAGATCTTGTCCTAATTCTTGTACTTCCTTAATCTACACGCACTCCTACACCTTTCTATCTTTTAAATCTTAACTTTTAACCGTGAAATCATCAAGATTCAAGGTGTTCTAGGATGATGTCATCATGTGTTCTTGAAGAACTTCATGTTTTGGCCTCAACCCACCAAGAACAACTTATATCTAACCGATTTCCACATAAACAAAGAAAGATCTTTCATAGATCTAAACATATTCACAAGAAAAAGGATTGAAAGATGGTTTTCCAACTTTCTTTCAAATCTTTTACACTCAATGCATTCAAAACCGATAGAATCGGAACTTGTGCCGGCTTACTACTCATTATTGTGGTTGTGTTGATTCAAGATCCGTATTCCATCCACGAGATTATCGATTCCGGGTTAAACGTGGAACATCGTCTCGAACCGTCCACTGATCGGGTTTGGGTGATTCCTGTCCGACCAGGAGCACCAAGTATTGACGAGGTTTCTGTTGCTTAACACGTTATCAAAATATCTCGATAAAATGACAAACTATAAAAAACAACCAAGTGTAAGACGAACAGGTTAACCAGGACGGATTACCGTCCAAACGGACTGTTGTCCGAACGGACAGCCACCCGACCGACTTGCCACCCGAACGACTTGCACCTTGGTCCCACACTTAACCATTTTTGTCAACACTTGGAGTCTGAATGTTGAACGAATTGCTGTCCGATCAGACTACCATCCGATCGAGCTGCCATCTGAATCAAGAGACTTTTGAACTTCAACACTTAAACAGTTTTCAACATGTTCAATGCACCAAGGATGCCACCCAGTCGAACAACCGTCCGATCGAGTGGCACCCTGCTGTGAACTTGTTCTCACTGAAGTGCCCAACCGAACGAGTTGCCGTCCGATCGAACGACCGTCCGATCGACCGACCTGAAAGGTAGAGATACTTCAATGTTTTCAAAATGCTACAACGAAAACTTCAAAAGTTAAGCCATCAGACACAAACACATCCTTCTCAAAGGAAGAAACAATCCACTCGAACAGTCATCCGACCGGATGACCGTCCGAACAGGTCAACATCCGCATGAATGGCCGTCCGAACGGATCACCATCTGACCGGATCACCGTTCTGCACATGGTGACTTTTCTCGTTTTACGCGTTGCTTATTCTTTTATGCTATCGTTAACTGTTCAGGCTAACCTCGCTCTACGCGCTCCCTTCAATCCATCAACGCTGTGAGTATACTCGATCCCTTTTTGCTTTACGCACTTTTGGGTGTTACATACGTTACTTATACAAAATCACATCGAACACACTACGCCATACTTTAAACGCTAACCGTTATCGCATGTATTACGTGACTAAATGAATGCTTGTTTGTTATGTTTACACATGGAATGCTGTCTACCTGCCTTAGCAACGGTAGTACTATTAGTTTGGACTCAGCGCCCGTTCACTCGGGGGTTAAGGACAATTACTTACATGGCTCACAGTGGTGAGAATGTATTGCGAACTGCCTTGGGCAGTCAACCCGCAGTCATTGGTATCGATAGGTTCATGTCGATAACTAACATGCCTCATTTCACTCTGTGTACGTGCTGGTTATGCGTAACGCTTTCGAACTCTATATGCTATTATCAAACTTGTATGCTCACCTTTACACTATGTGTATTGACTTTATTTTAACGTATGTGACAGGTGCTTAGGATGCTTATCTGCTAGGAAATCGAGGCTAGAATAAGGTCTTAGAGGCCAACAAATAGTTGTCTGTACAAATGAAATCTGAGTTGTCGGAACAGAACTATTTGCCTAGATTTTATCTGTAATAATTGTATTATCTTTTAAGACATGGTATGGGACATGTTACTTTAAATTAATTGGTAATGATAATTGTTATGGAAACTTCTGGACAATCTGTTTCGCTCAGTGCCATGCCCCGATGTTTCCGCCATCGATTGGGGTGTGACAGATTGGTATCAGAGCCATAACTATAGGGAATTAGGCAAGACTCGACTTAGTCCGGGTCGATGTCTTAGAGACCTAGTCTATAGTTAGGAACCAACAGACCGACCCGTGCATGTCCAGTAGGGATTTTGTATGAGCTTACTACTATTTCTCGCTATTCTCGCCTACACTACATTATCTCTGCACTAGAATTTTCAAATAGGAACGAGCGATTAAGTCGAGATTAGGTGTGAAAACCGCAAACTCTCGACTAAATTGCTTGTTCAACCCACATTTCATTTATAAACACAAGAATTTGCGTCAAATCAGGAGTGAAATCCATACTTTGACGCATAATTCTCTTATTTTATCAAAACGGGAACGAAGTTGTTAAGCTAGGGGTGAAACCCTAACCTTGACGACTTGTTCCGACTTTTACTTGGTTTTACAAAACTCTCACCAAAGTCTCGACGGACTCCAACGACCTGAAGTCACGATATGACTAACGGGATGTGTGCCAAACGCCCAAGAATCGAGGCAAAGGCACAACCCTGAAGGTCAAAATGTGTACAACAAGTCCTTGTAAATAGTCGAATCACTTTGGGTAGTCGAAGTCTAATAGCCGCAGACGATCTATTTCTCAATTTTTATGTGTTTCGATTCTGAGCCCACAACTGCTGACTCTGATGATTCGTCGATTTTATGTGTTTATATGTGTGTTTATCTGCTTATGTGTTTAATTTTGGAGACTTATTTGATTTTTGTCTTCACTTCGGTCGACACGCACGACTCGCACTGCATTTCTATCTCAAAACACTGACAAATAGCTAAATTGTGGACGACCTTATGCTATGTTATACGCTTATACTATACTACTCGACAAGTTATTCGCGATTGCTATATTCGAACACTCGCGAACTGTGAATGATAGGTTTCTGTATTCTGACCGCCTCTGTGCGCAACTAGACAAGTTACACGCCTATATGTTTCCAGGTGATGTGTCCTACGTGCTTATGTGCTTCTGTGATTCTGTGCCCTACGTGATTATGTGCTTATATGTTTATGTGAATCTGTGATTATGTGCCTACGTGTTTATGTGATACATGCTTCACTGTGTTCCTGAGCTTTAGTAAGTATTAGACGTGTGAGGTGAGATTCGATTATGATGTGTCTGAGACCTATGACAATGTCTGTTGCAGACAATGTCAACGGGACCATCATCAGGATCCTGTCACCCACGACTCTCTCGTCAAGAACAGAGGGACAAACGCCTTGCTGCCATCCTCGCGAAACAAGTGGCAAAGGTTGTGCCCCAGATCGAGAGTGAAATTTACGAGAATGTTAGCAAATCGTCTGAGGAGTCTAGAACCGAAGCTCCTAAAGCTGCTACTAGGGCTGCTTTCAGCTTTAAGCAATTCAAGGCATGCGGTCCGAAGGAATTCACTAGAGAAGATGGCCCGATGGCTATGTTTCAATGGTTCGATTCCATCGAAGTCACTCTGCGCCAGAGTGGATGTCCGGAAAATCTCCGCACTCTAAACGCTACCGGCGTCTTTCAGACCCGCGCATTAGACTAGTGGACGGCCGAGAGGAACAAACGCGGGAATGACGCAGCTTATGAGCTGACGTGGGAAGACTTGAAGGCCATCATGATGGATGATTTATGTCCTCTCCATGAACGCCAAAAGCTGGAGGACGAATTCTGGAACATTAAGCAGAAAGAAGGTGACAACGTTGCCCTGACTGCTCGCTTTAAGTAGCTCAGCATCATCTGTCCTGATCAAGTGAAGACGCCTGACATGGCAATCAAGAAGTACATCCGAGCTCTACCCGACTGTGTTGCGGATTTTGTGCATGCCGCAAAGACAGCAACGATTGAAGAAACTTACTTGCTTGCCGCCGAAATCAATGACAAGCGGGTAAAATATGGTTTTTGGGATAAAGCTTCAAAGAACCTGCACCAAGTCACCGCCGCACCAACCGCTGAAACCGCCACCTCTCAACCGTCAAAGTCCTCACGGCGCAAGAAGAAGAACAACAACAGCAGCTCCAGCAACAAGAACTGTGCTGTCACCACCACTGCTGCTCCACTCCAAGCCATACCGGCTCAGCGGCAGCCCCATCACCGTCCAGCACCAGTTTCTTATGCACCGCCAGCAAAGCGTGCATACACAGGCCCCCACCCGGCTTGCCCAACATGCTCTTATCATCACCCGGTGGGTCTCGCCTGTCGTTTCTGCTCTCACTGAAACCTGTACGGCCACTTCACTGTCAAAATGCAACATATAAATTACATCAATTGTGGCATAAAACTAACCCTTTTTTAGTACTAATGTTGGAAAAAGTGTGTTTTTGTCTTCCTTTTGTATTTTCAGGATTAAATGAGCTCAAAGTAACAAAAGAAGCAAAAAGGGAGCTAAATCTAACATAAATACAAGAAAAGGAACAAACGTGGCATGTTCGACCTCCCCGACAACATCTTCCCAAGCAAAATAAGAGAACAAAAGGCTGAACACGCCCCGTGCTCAGTGAACACGGGGGCGTGCCCAAGTGCCAGCATAAAAGACAAAGCTATAGAAGCTTCTATCACCCACCACGGGGCCGTGCTCAATGGACACGGGGCCGTGGTCAACTATAAGATTCGCAGAATCCAGGCAAATCTTGATAGTACAGATATGCTTCTGCACACGGGGGCGTGCCCAGCGTACACGGGGGCGTGGTCACCTAATGCAGACAAACTACAATTAATGAAGACAGAGAAGAGGATGGACACGGGGCCGTGCCCGAGCTGCTGTTCAGGCTATAAATAGGGGTGCTTGGCTCATTTGCAAACCATCCCTTGGCACACCACCTCTCTCACACTTCACCCACCACCCACCACCATCACAACACCATCATCCACCACCATCATCCATTGTCCATCATAGAGTGTGTGAGTCGTCTCGGGATCCAAGATTGATTGTAAGAGTTCTTGACAATCAAAGACCATGTTTGCCTAAGTCTCTTACATCACTTGGTGAAGACAAGTGTCTAGTGTAATACTTTTTATTTTTAATATTTTCGCACTTTTTACTTGGTTATGTATTAATGACTTTAATAACTAGTTTCTTATGTTGAAGGTGATTCTTCCTTATCGTTTGTCCGTGGTGTCTTGGCATTATTTTACTGTCTATATAAAATAAAAGATTTTCACCATTCATATCTCCACGGTCTATATGGAGGTATGTTGGCTACCTGGTCGGGGGTTAAGGGAACGATTTGGTAAGAGTCTTGCCTTGTTCAGTGTATAGATCCTGCAAGGACCTGGGTCAAATTTAGTATGACCACCTTCAATACTTACCGGTATTGGATGGCGGGGGTCCAAACTCTTTGATCCCCTCATATGTAAGCTACTATTAATACTTTAACCTGGCTACTTAGGACTGTATCCCTGCTGACTCAGACTACTTAGCCGAGGGTAACGTCACCTTCAAAAGAGGGGCCTACCATAATATGCATTAATAACTTAATTAATTATCTTTCAATAATCCGACCCTTTAGGATTGTATCATTGCTGACTCAAACTACTGGGTTGAGGGTAACGTCACCTTCAAAAGAGGGGCCTACTACAATAACTAAGATAATCTCTTAAAAAGTGCAAAAGTGCGGAAATAATCAAATGTTATACTAAACACGAGTCGAAGCCAAGTGATTCATCTTGTCTATCTGTTTTTATTTTATTTTATTTTTCAGCATTTTAGTTAGCTTTTATTTTTCTTAGTTTAAAACATTTTTCTAAACTTTTGATTTGATTAGACGTTGAGGATAAACCGGTACTAAAAGCTCTTGTGTCCTTGGACGACCTCGGTATCTTGCCAACACTATACTACGCTCACGATGGGTGCACTTGCCCATATGTGTGTTTGGTGTTAGTAAAATATCGTGTTTTATAAATTTAAAACTTGGCTAAAAAGTGTTAAAAAGGGCTTAACATATACATTAAAAACTAACGACACTTCACACGCATCAAGCCCCAGCAGCAGCAACACCAGCAGCAACAGCATCAGCCGCAACAATAAGCCACACGTGCCAGAACTTTCAACATCAATGTGCACCAAGCCCAGGCTGACAACAACGTGGTCAATGGTATGTTCCTTGTGAATGGTATTTATGCTTCATGTTTGTTTGATACTGGAGCCGATAATTGCTTTGTGTCGTTCGAATTCGAGAAGCTTCTTAGTCGTAAACGCTCCCATCTCTCCTCGACGTTCGATGTTGAAGTCGCTACCGGAAGAACTGTCGCTGTTAATTCTGTTCTTCGTGATTGTACTCTTGAGCTCAACAATCACATCTTCCCAATCGACCTTATTACAATGCAACTCGGAAGTTTTGACGTCATAGTAGGCATGGACTTTCTTCGCGAAAACCATGCTGAAGTTGTGTGCTTTGATAAGATGATTCGATTCTCGCTCGCGAATGGTGATTTATTGTGTGTTTATGGCGAAACTGCTTCGAAGGGCCTCAAACTCATGTCATGTGTCCAAGCTAGCAAGTATATCCGCAAGGAATACAGAGCTTTCTTGGCTAACATTGTAGTAGCGGAGAAGGAAAAGAATGGAAAGACATAAGTGAAAGACGTTCCCGTGGTTCGTGAATTTCCTAATGTGTTCCCTGATGATCTCCCAGGACTCCCGCCAAGTCGTGATATCGACTTTCGTATCGACCTCATTCGTGGAGCCAACCCTATTGCCAAAGCTCCTTACCGACTCGCACCGTCCGAAATGCGTGAACTATCGAACCAACTCCAGGAATTACTTGAGAAAGGCTTTATTCGCCCGAGCACCTCTCCTTGGGGCGCGCCAGTCCTTTTCGTCAAAAAGAAGGATGGGTCGTTCAGGGTGTGCATCGACTATCGGAAATTGAATAAGTTAACTATCAAGAACCGCTATCCCCTGCCTCGCATTGATTATTTGTTTGATCAGCCACAAGGTGCTACGTGTTTCTCGAAGATCGATCTACGCTCAGGCTATCACCAACTACGCAGTCAAGAGGAGGACATACCCAAAACCGCTTTCCGCACTCGTTATGGCCATTACGAATTCGTTGTTTATCCTTTTGGTTTAACCAACGCACCCGCGGTTTTCATGGATCTGATGAATCGCGTGTGTAAACCATATCTCGACCGTTTCGTCATCGTGTTCATCGACGATGTCTTGATCTATTCCAAGTCGAAGACCGAACATGCGCAACTTCTACGTTTGGTTCTCGAGCTACTCCAGGGGAATCGACTTTATGCCAAGTTCTCCAAGTGCGAATTCTGGCTAGAGGAGGTTCAGTTTCTGGTTCACATTCTCAATAGTCAAGGTATTCACGTCGATCATGCGAAGATTGAAGCCGTTAAGAGTTGGATTACACCTAAGACCCGTCTGAAGTCCGTTCTTTTCTCGGACTAGCGGGATATTATCGACGATTTATCGAAGTATTCTCAAAGATCTCTGTGCCACTTACTGCTCTCACGCATAAAGACAAGCCTTTTGTTTGGGGAACCAAACAAGAGTCTGCTTTCCAAACACTCAAGCACATGCTTTGCAATGCTCCTGTTCTCACATTGCCCGACGGAAACGATGACTTCATTGTCTATTGTGATGCTTCCAACCTTGGTCTTGGTTGTGTCCTTATGCAGCGGGACAAGGTTATAGCTTACGCATCTCGTCAGCTCAAAATCCACGAGAAGAACTATACAACCCATGATCTCGAGCTAGGCGCAGTTGTTTTTGCGTTAAAGATTTGGCGACACTACCTGTATGGTACAAAGTGTACGATCTTCACTGATCATAGGAGCCTACAACATATCTTTAATCAGAAAGAACTTAATATGCGTTAATGCCGATGGGTAGAACTTCTCAACGATTATGACTGTGAGATTCGTTATCACCCAGGCAAGGCGAATGTCGTTGCCGACGCTCTCAGCAGACGGAGCTATCTGCTCAGCATTCGTGATGTCCAAGCCCAATACGACCTCGAAACCCTCATCCGCGAAGCCCAGCATGCATGTTTTAATGAACGCACTCTGAATAAGGAACGGATCTATCATGATGGAACTCATCTTGTGAATAAACCGAATGGGATATTCCACTATCTGGACCGAATTTGGAACCCTAAACGGACCGAATTGCGAAAGATTTTGATGGACGAAGCCCACAAATCTCGGTATTCTATTCATCCCGGTGCCGATAAAATGTACCAGGACCTTCGCTACAAGTACTGGTGGCCGGGCATGAAAAGTTTCACGGCCCATGGCCCCGGTTTGAAGGTTCTTACATTCCTTTTTGCTCCTTCTGCAGATTTAGCTTTATTTTCAGATGGTTTGTTTAGTTTTGGACAATCTGGCCTAAGATGTCCAGCTTCTCCACAGTTGTAGCAGACTGAAAATTTCTTCCTCCTGCAATCTTCTTCTTGATGTCTCGGAATTTTGCAAAAATTGGAATATCCTTTGCATCTTCCAAAATGCTTCCTTTTGCAAAAATTGCAAAATGGACTAGTGGTAGATTGCCCATTCCCTCATTTCTTGAAATTGTTATGGTTACCCGAACGGAATTCTTGGGTAATCTTTTGGGCTACTTCCTTCCTTCTATTTTCTTCTCTTGTCCGTACTAGTTCGTCAGTCAGAGTATTGGCTAATTCCACCGCATCATCAATCGTGCGAGCTTTTGCAGCCTTGACGATATTACGGATTTCGGAAATCAATCCCCAAATATAACGAGAAATAAGTACCGGCTCTGGCGAAGCCAGTGTTGGTACCATCCTAGCATATTCGAAGAATGTCGTAGTATACCCTCGACAATCTACATCCACCATCCGGTGGGTTAGAAACTTATTTGTCATTTGTTCCTTTTCATACTCGGGACAGAATTTTCTTTCTACAAAGCTCTTAAATTCTTCCCAGTTCATAGCATATGCCATCCTTCATCCTTTTGCTTGTAACACCGTATTCCACCATTCTAGCGTGATGTGTGTAAAATGCAACATATAAATTACATCAAATGAGGCATAAAACTAACCCTTTTTGAGTACTAATATTGGAAAAAGAGTGTTTTTGTCTTCCTTTTGTATTTTCAGGATTAAATGAGCTCAAAAACGCAAAAGAAGCAAAAAGACAGCTAAATCCAACAAAAATACAAGAAAAGGAATATTAGTGGACTGCCCGACCCCTCAACGGCACCTTACAAAGCAAAATAGAGAAATCAGAAGACTGAACACGCCCCGTGCTCAGCCAGCACGGGGCCGTGCCCAAGAAGCAGCAGAAAAGACAAATCCATAGAAGCTTCTATCGCCCACCACGGGCCGTGCTCAGCGGACACGGGGGCGTGTCGAAAGTACAGCAGGCGCATTTATTGTTATTGCGAATTACAATTAATGAGGAGAGAGATTTTCAGACAGACACGGGGCCGTGCCCAGCGGACACGGGGCCGTGTCCAGCCTTCTGTTCAGCCTATAAATAGGAGTGCTTGGTTTCATTTCAACTCATCCCTTGGCACACCACCTCTCTCACACTTCATCCACCACCCACCACCATCACAACACCCTCATCCACCACCATCATCCATTGTCCATCGTAGAGTGTGTGAGTCGTCTCGGGATCCAAGATTGATCGTAAGAGTTCTTGACAATCAAGGCCATGTTTGCCTAAGTCTCTTACATCACTTGGTGAAGACAAAGTGTCTAGTATAATACTTTTTATTTCTAATCTTTTGCACTTTTTATTTGGTTTTGTATTAATGACTTTAATAACTAGTTACTTATGTTGAAGGTGATCTTTCCTTATCGTTTGTCCGTGGTGTCTTGGCATTATTTTACTGTCTATATAAAATAAAGGATTTTCACCATTCATATCTCCACGGTCTATATGGAGGTATGTTGGCTACCTGGTCGGGGGTTAAGGGAACGGTTTGGTAAAGGTCTTGCCATTGTTCAGCGTTTAGAGGTCCTGCAATGGACCTGGGTCAAATTTAGTAGGACCTCCTTCAATACTTCACGGTATTGGATGGCGGGGGTCCAAACTCTTTGATCCCCTCATAAGTTAACTACTATTAATACTATAACCCGGCTATTTAGGACTGTATCCCTGCTGACTCAGACTACTTAGCCGAGGGTAACGTCACCGCCAAAAGCGGGGCCTACCACAATACTGCATTAATAACTTAATTCATTATCTTCCAATAATCCACCCTTTTAGGATTGTATCCCTGCTGACTCAAACTACTGGGGTGAGGGTAACGTCACCTTTAAAAGAGGGGCCTACTACAATAACTAAGATAATCTCTTAATTATGTGCAAAAGTGCGGAAATAATCAAAGGTTATACTAGATACGAGTCGGAACCAAGTGATTCATCTTGTCTATCTGTTTTTCTTTTATTTTTATTTTCAGTATTTTAGTTAGTTTTTAATTTTCTTAGTTTAAAACATTTTTCTAAAACTTTTATTTTGGTTAGACGTTGAGGATAAACCGGTACTAAAAGCTCTTGTGTCCTTGGACGACCTCGGTATCTTACCAACGCTATACTACACTCAACGATGGGTGCACTTGCCCATATGTGTGTTTAGTGTTAGTGAAATATCGTGTTTTATAAATTTAAAACTTGGCTAAAATAAGTGTTAAAAAGGGCTTAAAATATACACCTAAAATAAGTAACACTTCGCACGCATCAAGTTTTTGGCGCCGTTGCCGGGGACACAAGGATTTTAAGAAAGCTTAAAATCAACGGCCTAACCAGTTTTTCAAAACCTTTTCAAACGCGCGCACATTTTTCTGCATTTTAGTTTAGTTTGCATTTACAGTAGCCTGAACACGGGGCCGTGCTCACTGAACACGCCCCCGTGCTGCATATTTTTAGTTAGATACCCAGATACAGAGTCTGAACACGGGGCCGTGCTCTCTGAACACGCCCCCGTGCTCAACGTGACCAGTAACTTTAATTAAAACGCCCAGATACAGATCCTGTACACGGGGCCGTGTTCACCAGACACGGGGCCGTGTCCAGCCTTCTGTTTCAGTCTTTGTTTTCGTTTTCTGGTCCCGAGACTCAGTTGTGGTCTGCTGAGTGATTCTTATGGATCAATACTCAGGAGGTTACAACTACACCTATGATGAGGATGATTATAGGGGTAATTATTGCACTAATTGTCGTAATACACGTTCAATTCAAAATAATCACTCGTATCAACCATCCAATTCATACGCTTACTATGAGGAGCCCAGGTACGAGCCATCAACTTCATACACATCCTATGAAGACCAAAGGTATGAACCTCCTCCCTCATACTCATATTTTGATGAACCAAGGTATGAGCCTTCTTACTCACACTTTGAGGAACCAAGGTATGAGCAACCACCTTCATATGCTTATTATGAGGAACCTTGGCGTGAACAACCCACCTCATATGAGTATTATGAAGAACAAAATTACGAACCTTATCCATCATATGCTTACAATGAAGAACAATGGTGTGAACCATCAACTTCATATGGGTATTATGAGGAACAAAGGGTCGAACAACCGGATTCAAGCTTAGAAAATAATGATTCTTTTTCTATAACCGAAGTGACCGATAGGATATTAGAACACATTAGAGTTATCGATCGATGTATAAAAGAAGCTCGCGCAAGGGAAGAGGAGTCCCGCACAAGAGAAGAATTAAAAAAGGAAGAGATAACTGAAAATGTAAAAATGGAAGAACAAATAAGTGAAAAACCGACACATGAGTTAAACAACGAAAAAGGTGAGTCCGATAACGTTAAAATCCAAGAAGAGTCTAATTTTGAAAAAATTAATCTCTTGACACCTTCTTTCGAAAATCATTGTTTAGTACCCACTCATGCTAAGTTTTTAAAAGAGTTAAACACTAACACTAAAATTGACGAAACGGTAAGTGTTAAGTTAACTAATGATCAAACTTCGCTAATAAAAGAAGACCCATTTGAAATTAACATTACACCGGTTCCATGTTTCTTTCAAAATTCGTTTATTAGTAATGTCACAATCGATAAAGATCTTTGTGTTAACATAATGCCTAACTACATTTTCGAAAAATTAAGTATTAGTGATTTTTCTCCACTTCAAATACCCATGTTTCTATCCAATCGGAAAGTAATAAAATCAATCGGTATAGTTGAAGATGTCTTGATTCAAACAAATCAAATGGTAATCCCAACCGACTTTGTCATCCTCAATGACGCTCCTCTAGTGTTGGGACGACCATTTGTAAAAACTCACGAAGCTTTGAAAAACCGGAAGTTCAACAATTTACCTCTTCAATTAGGGACATTTAAAAGAAGTGTCGATCTCGAGCGATCAATGAAATATCCATTCGGCAATAATGACCCCCTAATTGAAGATGAAGATGAACCACCCGATACAAGTGAAGAGATTGACCACTTTGTTGAAGAAGAGGTCGCCATAGAACAAACTTTTAAAGTTCTTGATCGGAACGAGCAACCAAATAAGGAGTCTCCTAAAGACCCACCACTTGAGCTCAAAGAACTTCCAAAAGGTTTGGAATATGCTTTTCTAGACAAAGATGGTAAGTTACCTGTAATTATTTCGTCTAAATTAGATAACTTAGAAAAAGAAAAACTAATTAATCTTTTGAAAAAACACAAAAATGCAATAGCTTGGAAACTTGTTGACATAAAAGGAATTAGTCCTTCTATGTGCACACACAAAATTTTGATGAATGATGACTACAAATCGGTCATACAACCACAACGTCGAGTAAATCCAAATGTTCAAGAAGTGGTTAAAAACGAAGTCATCAAGTTACTTGACGCCGGACTTATCTATCCTATTTCCGATAGTCCTTGGGTAAGTCCCGTCCAAGTAGTTCCAAAGAAAGGAGGTATGACGGTAATTACTAACGAAAAGAATGAACTAATACCAACGAGAACCATCACAGGATGGAGAGTATGTATAGATTATAGACGATTAAATGAAGCAACAAGAAAGGATCATTTTCCTTTACCCTTCATTGATCAAATGTTAGAAAGATTATCCGGTCATAAATTTTACTGTTTCTTGGATGGTTTTTCAGGTTACTTTCAAATCCCGATAGCACCCGAAGACCAAGAAAAGACAACTTTCACATGTCCCTATGGAACTTTTGCTTATCGACGCATGCCATTTGGTCTATGTAATGCCCCCGCAACATTCCAACGTTGCATGGTAGCCATTTTCCATGACATGATAGAAAAGACCATGGAAGTCTTCATGGACGACTTTTCTATCTTTGGGGATTCATACGACCAATGCCTCGATAACCTTGAACGAATGCTATCCCGATGTGAGGAAACTAACCTCGCCCTTAATTGGGAAAAATGCCATTTCATGGTAACGGAGGGAATAGTACTCGGTCACAAAATCTCAAGCGAAGGAATGGAGGTGGATCGAGCCAAAATAGATACCATTTCTAGATTACCACCTCCATCCTCCGTAAGAGCTATTAGAAGTTTCCTAGGGCATGCCGGATTTTATAGGCGGTTTATCAAAGACTTTTCAAAGATCTCAAGGCCTCTAACAAAATTACTTGAAAAAGATGCTCCTTTCATCTTTGACAAGGATTGCAATCAAGCATTTCTAACCCTAAAGGAAATGCTAGTCAATGCACCTATCATGATAGCACCTGATTGGAAATTTCCTTTCGAAATCATGTGTGATGCTAGTGACTTTGCAGTTGGAGCTGTCTTGGGACAAAGAAAAGAAAAGCATTTCCACCCAATCTATTATGCTAGTAAAACACTTAACGATGCACAAGAAAATTACACAACAACTGAAAAAGAGTTACTAGCTGTGGTATTTGCTTTTGATAAATTTCGTTCTTATCTTGTTCTTTCTAAAACTATAGTCTATACAGACCATGCAGCCATTCGATATCTCTTTAAGAAGCAAGACGCAAAACCACGTTTGATTAGGTGGATTCTACTCCTCCAAGAATTTGACATTGAAATCAAGGACAAAAGAGGAGCAGAAAATACCGCAGCAGATCATCTTTCACGCTTAGAAGACCCAGCTTTGGAAGCAACCAGGGACGAGCAAATCAACGAAAAATTTCCAACTGAGTCCCTGGAAATGGTGGAATATAAGGAAGAACCATGGTACGCCGACTTTGCTAACTACCTAGCTAGCGGTATAGTCGCAAAAGGATGGCCACATCATCAAAGAAAAAAATTCTTTGCCAATGTGAAACACTACTTTTGGGAAGATCCATATCTTTTCAAAATGTGTGCCGACCAACTCGTCAGACGATGCGTACATGGTAGTGAAGCACGAAGAATTCTCCGCCATTGTCATGAAGGTCCATACGGAGGACATCATGGTGCTGCCAGTACCGCACGAAAGGTATTCGATTCAGGATTTTATTGGCCAACCATTTACAAAGATGCTCAAAATCTTGTAAAGACATGTGATGCTTGCCAAAGAACAGGTAATATTTCTTCCAAAAACGAAATGCCACAAAATGGCATTCTTGTTTGTGAAATTTTTGATGTATGGGGACTCGACTTTATGGGACCTTTCCCACCATCAAAAGGAAACAAATACATACTTGTGGCAGTAGATTACTTGTCTAAATGGGCCGAGGCCGAGGCACTTCCAACAAATGATGGAAGAGTAGTGGTAAGATTTCTGAAAAAATTATTCTCTCGTTTTGGCACACCTAAAGCTTTAATAAGTGATAGAGGTACCCATTTTTGCAACCATCAACTTGAAATTTTTTTAACAAGATATGGGGTCTATCACCGGGTTTCGACAGCATATCACCCTCAAACAAACGGACAAGCCGAAGTGACTAATAGAGGGTTAAAACGAATACTCGAAAAAACCGTAGGGTTAAATAGAAAGGAATGGGCTGACAAATTAGATGATGCTTTATGGGCTTTTCGAACTGCTTATAAAACAACAATAGGTACAACCCCCTATAAGCTAGTCTATGGAAAAAGTTGTCATTTGCCAGTAGAAATTGCACACAAAGCCTACTGGGCAATCAAAAATGTGAACTTAGATCTAGAATTTGCTGGTAAAAATCGATTTTGTCAAATAAATGAATTAGACGAGCTTAGGAATTATGCATACTCAAACTCCGAGATTTATACGGAAAGAATGAAAAATTTGCATGACAAACATATTAAACCTAATGAATTTCGGATAGGAGATTTAGTTCTTTTGTTTAATTCACGACTTCGATTGTTTCCTGGTAAATTAAAGTCTAGGTGGTCAGGACCTTTTTCCGTCACCCATATTTTTCCACACGGTGCAGTAGAAATTAAACCTCGAAATGGGCCACCATTTAAAGTCAATGGCCAACGGCTGAAACTCTATCAAGGATTTATTGAGGATGAGGAAGAAGAGATCTCGCTTCAAACCGTGGAAGAATAAAAACATCATGCCTGGTAAGTTACGAACGATTGAGACGACAAAATAAAGCGGTAAGTTTTCTAAACCATAGCTTATGGGAAAAAGGAGCACTCACACGCGCACAAAAAAAAAAAATTTGCTCGGCACGAGGCCGTGTCCGCTGGACACGGGGCCGTGTTCGCGCTGCAGACGGGATAAAACCCCTTTTTCAAAACAGTTTCTTCATTCCACACGCCCCGTTTCCCCACAAAAGCTCTGGTTCCAGGCGATTTTTCGCAAAATTTCGACGTCTCTTACCGATCTAACAACGTCAAGGTATGATTCTATCACTCTTAGTAGTTAGATTAGTTACTTGCATGTAGTTAAAACACCACAAATTTGGGGAAAAATCTAGGGTTCTTGATGTTCATCCGGATCGAACCTAAAATTTTTGCCTAAATCTGTTTGCATTTAGTTAGATTAGTGTTAAGGGAAGTAAATACACTTAGATTGTTCATAGATTCACCTGATTTCTTACAAAAACCCCAAACCCTTGTTCTTGAACCGAAGAAGATAAAATTGATAAGGTAAATGGGATGTTTTGGGAAAAACGCTGTTTAGGGTTTCATTTTCGGGGGAAACCGCACCTATTGGACCAAAAATTTTCAAGTTTTCGAAACCGGGTCGAAAAATGAAGTTTTTGAGTAACAGACCTCTGGACACGGGGCCGTGTCCGCTGGACACGGGGTCGTGTCCAGCCCGCTGTTTGCAGTTTTGTCCGAAAACATTTCTGTTTCGTGCTAATTTTTGGTGTATTCTTTCAGATGGCAAAGTTCACAAGGTTCAATGCAAGTGAGCTTGATGCAAGGGCAAGGTATGAGGTTCTTCAAACAAGACCCGAAGAGTACCCCAGGAGAGCTTGCACGGATTTGTTAACCTTGGTAAACCAGCTGAACCGATTCAACAACATCATTACGGGACCACTAGCTGTTGCATTAAACACTAGGCTTCGGCCGGTGCATCAATGCACCATGGAGTTCTACAGTACCTTCAACTTCAATTCAAGGTGTGACCCATTCGACAATGAAGGGGTTGTATTTCGGTGTGGAGGGACAATGTACTCGATCTCCATGGCACAGTTTGGAGCCATAATAGGTCTATACCAAGAGGAAGAATCGGGAAACGAAGAAAATACCGGAGGATTACGAGACTTGGAGGGAAATGAAAGACAAGCCGCATGGGCTCAAATCGGTGAAGGAATCTACGACCCTCGTAGCACCAAGAGTACGAAGCTAAGGGATCCGCTCTACCGCTACATTCACAGGATCCTCACCTACTCTCTAAACCAACGTCACGACAGTAACGGTGTTGTAGGGTTGAAAGATTTGGTTGTCCTCCACTGTATCCACAACCAAAAGCCTCTCGATGTTCCGTATCTCCTGTTAAGAAACATGCATCTCAACCGCCTTGCTCGAGCTCCAACGCCTATCTTCTTCGGAGGATGGGTGTACCGTCTTTTTAAGCATTACACGCAAATTCCAAGGGCCTTTGAAAGAAGCCCATGGTCGGGACGAGTTGACTACCACATTTGCCGAGCCATGAACTTACTTTATGAGGCGGAAGACGGAACAGTGAGTTTCCAAAGAACGTAAGGCTATGCATGGAACCCACAGGAGGTCCTAGTTCTTCACGCACCACCTCCCCACCACCAGTATCCACCCCATGGTGATCCGGGTCAATCCTCCTCACAAGGAGGCGGTTTTCCTAATTTTCAAAGCTTACATGATCTTATGCAGGAAAACCTCATGTGTACCAGGAACGCCTACAACCTCGCCAACAACACATACCACCGGGTCGGAGCTATTGAACGCAACATCAACGATATACAAGACGATATCAGCAGCATCCGGGAGTACATGGCGGGGCATGGGGATGGAGGTGATGAGAGCGATGAAGATATGGAGTAGAGGGTTTGAAGGAGCAGAAGCGGGTTGATGGCGAGCCCACAGGTTTAAGTCCCTTTATCTATCGAACGATTGGTGGCCTGCGTGCCAGAAGTTGAACAATTTACTTTCCTTAAACACTTTTATTTTCCGTTTTATTTTTCTTTTACTTTATGCTTGGAACAATTAACTGTGGTAATGTAGGATGTTTGTGTTGCTTGGTGTGGTATTAAGTGATGAAACAGGTACAAACCAAGGCTTGGGGTGCTAAGCCTCAGCACTTATAGGGCCAGGATGGAAAAACCGGAGGAAGAAACCTGTTTTTTCAGGCTTTCAGACTGTCCACACGGGGACGTGTCCAGCCAACACGCCCCCGTGCTCACCTCCCAGACCTGCTGTTTGGCTTCTGTTCTGCAGAATTTTATCAGACACGTGGCCGTGTCCAGTGGACACGGGGCCGTGTCCACCTTCTGTAAGTTCTTGTTACTGGAACCTGAACACGGGGTCGTGCCCACTCAACACGGGGCCGTGTTCAGTGCCCAGTAACACATTTTTTTGCTTTTTAAACACTATTTTACACATCTAATCAACCTAAAAATTTATTTTTGGGACACATTGAGGACAATGTGTAATTTAAGTGTGGGGGGGATGCTAAAACCTTGAACTTTGCAAGTCCTAAATACAAGCCTTACACAAAACTCTATTGGAACCGCTAATCACCCCAAATTTTTTTCAAAAAAATTCATTTTTTTTACTTGTCTAGGTTTAACTCGGGAAATTCAAGTTCTCAAAAAGGTTATATTTTCACAAATTTACAACCGATAGCGTAGTGATAAAAAGAACTAACATAAGAAAATTATGAAGAGGCATGACAAACTTATTTAAAATTTGATTATATATACTTGATCACATAAAAACCCATTCCACAAAAGTGAGTTTTGAGCCTTTATTGAGCACACAATTACATATCATTAGACTAAATGCTCATTTTTCGTTTCTTGTGTGAATAGCCGCTTGGTTCTTACGACTCTAGAACTTGCCATGATGATACATTCCCGGTCCTTATCAACTTAAACCCGAGTAAGTAAATGATGGAGGCATTAGGACTAACCCTTTTTATTTCTACACCATTATTTTTCTTTTTCTTTTACCACCTACCCAAAAAATCCCCCTAGTTAGCCCCTTTGAGCCTAAACCTTTTCGTTTCATCACCCAAACAAAAACCCTTTTACCCACCAAAACCTTTTGCATTTTTAACCCTTTATTTTAGTAACAAGTTCGGTTCTTCGTAAAAAAAAAAAAAAAAATTTGTGTGATAATGATGAAGCAAAAAGAAAATAAACAAACAAGTTAATCAAAAATAACTTGGTTTGAATAAAAGCTTCATCAAAATAAAAAAAAAAAAGTTGCAAAAATACGAAAACCGACACTTGTTACGCTTTTAGCCCTTTTTCTACTAACCACTAACCCAACCACCTACCTTTAACCCTAGCCTAACCCTTAACCCACAAAGTCCTCTTGATATCTACAAAGGTATAAAAGTTAAAAAGGAGGAGGATTGATTTCTTGGCAAGCCTATGGTAGGAATAAGTTCCATGCCGCTCTCGAGTGATTCACTAAAAATACACCTTTGGCCGAGTGTGAGTGACTTCTCCCGTGAGGTATGTGAACTTGTATATAAATGGAATTTTAAAAAGGCATGTTATGCCCAAATAAGTAATTTCTCCTATGAAAAGTTCTAAATAAATCATTACGAATAGGAGTGTAAATAAATAAAAATAAAACAAAAAAGATCTTGGAAATCCCGACACTCTACGACAAACCCAAAACCTTCTCTTCTACCTATTCCATTTGGGAGTGTAAGCCACATATTAAAGAGTTTTGCTTGAGGACAAGCAAAAGTTCAAGTGTGGGGGTATTTGATGTGTGTAAAATGCAACATATAAATTACATCAAATGAGGCATAAAACTAACCCTTTTTTAGTACTAATATTGGATAAAGAGTGTTTTTGTCTTCCTTTTGTATTTTCAGGATTAAATGAGCTCAAAAACGCAAAAGAAGCAAAAAGACAGCTAAATCCAACAAAAATACAAGAAAAGGAATATTAGTGGATTGCCCGACCCCTCAACGGCACATTCCAAAGCAAAATAGAGAAATCAGAAGACTGAACACGCCCCGTGCTCAGCCAGCACGGGGCCGTGCCCAAGAAGCAGCAGAAAAGACAAATCCATAGAAGCTTCTATCGCCCACCACGGGCCGTGCTCAGCGGACACGGGGGCGTGTCGAAAGTACAGCAGGCGCATTTATTGTAATTGCGAATTACAATTAATGAGGAGAGAGATTGTCAGACAGACACGGGGCCGTGCCCAGTGGACACGGGGCCGTGTCCAGTCTTCTGTTCAGCCTATAAATAGGAGTGCTTGGTTTCATTTCAACTCATCCCTTTGCACACCACCTCTCTCACACTTCATCCACCACCCACCACCATCACAACACCATCATCCACCACCATCATCCATTGTCCATCGTAGAGTGTGTGAGTCGTCTCAGGATCCAAGATTGATCGTAAGAGTTCTTGACAATCAAGGCCATGTTTGCCTAAGTCTCTTACATCACTTGGTGAAGACAAAGTGTCTAGTATAATACTTTTTATTTCTAATCTTTTGCACTTTTTATTTGGTTTTGTATTAATGACTTTAATAACTAGTTACTTATGTTGAAGGTGATCTTTCCTTATCGTTTGTCCGTGGTGTCTTGGCATTATTTTACTGTCTATATAAAATAAAGGATTTTCACCATTCATATCTCCACGGTCTATATGGAGGTATGTTGGCTACCTGGTCGGGGGTTAAGGGAACGGTTTGGTAAAGGTCTTGCCATTGTTTAGCGTTTAGAGGTCCTGCAATGGACCTGGGTCAAATTTAGTAGGACCTCCTTCAATACTTCACGGTATTGGATGGCGGGGGTCCAAACTCTTTGATCCCCTCATAAGTTAACTACTATTAATACTATAACCCGGCTATTTAAGACTGTATCCCTGCTGACTCAGACTACTTAGCCGAGGGTAACGTCACCGCCAAAAGCGGGGCCTACCACAATACTGCATTAATAACTTAATTCATTATCTTCCAATAATCCACCCTTTTAGGATTGTATCCCTGCTGACTCAAACTACTGGGGTGAGGGTAACGTCACCTTCAAAAGAGGGGCCTACTACAATAACTAAGATAATCTCTTAATTATGTGCAAAAGTGCGGAAATAATCAAAGGTTATACTAGATACGAGTCGGAACCAAGTGATTCATCTTGTCTATCTGTTTTTCTTTTATTTTTATTTTCAGCATTTTAGTTAGTTTTTAATTTTCTTAGTTTAAAACATTTTTCTAAAACTTTTATTTTGGTTAGACGTTGAGGATAAACCGGTACTAAAAGCTCTTGTGTCCTTGGACGACCTCGGTATCTTACCAACGCTATACTACACTCAACGATGGGTGCACTTGCCCATATGTGTGTTTAGTGTTAGTGAAATATCGTGTTTTATAAATTTAAAACTTGGCTAAAATAAGTGTTGAAAAGGGCTTAAAATATACACCTAAAATAAGTAACACTTCGCACGCATCATAGCGCTACTTCTTTGAAAAGATTTGACGCGTACATGACCTGATCATCCTGAGCACATTTACTTATGGCAATTACTGCCTCGGTTTTCTCTAACCAACGCAGTGCCGCAGTCGCTACTTCATTGCCTGCAAACTCAGTGGGTTTACAAGCAAGAAATTCTTTGTAAGTGCAACCAGGTGTTGCAGTTTTCCTTTTCTTAGGGAGCGGAGCTTGCCGTGGTTCATTATCATGATTAACATGATTATTGCCTCCGTTTACGCTATTACTGAAGTTATCTTCAGAAATACGTTTACTAGGAACGATTTGTTGCGGTTCGATTGGATTTTTAACAGCAGCAACGATTGCTGGAATAGCATTGGCTATCCCTTGGGCAACTATTTCTGGAATAGCGTTGGCTATCCCTTGAGCAACGATGTTTTCTATATCCTGCCTAGTCATAAATTGATTCCCCGATTGTTGCTCAGATTGATTAACCTCATTAGCTGGTTCATTATTAGTGTTTTCCATCTAATAACTAATTTATAGATAAATAATTAGTATAAAGGAAATAATCCTATGTCACAATTTAATTGCACATACTTACGTAAACGAATATACAAACACAATTGTAACTTTCTAAGATTTCCTTATATCATGCTTCTATATACACCAGTTTTATTATTTATTTTACACATACTGATTTTACTATTACTATTACACAACCATAGTTTCATAAATCCCCTATCCTTTGTCAGATGATATTCTAATAACGGCGTTCCTTCTCATCGTATTTCCAGGAGATCTGTCCCAAAATCTCTTGGATCCTATTCCCAGCATCTATTAATTCTTTACCAAAGTGGTGAAGTTCAACCATATTCTCGTTACTCATTGGTGGATTTGGTAAAGGTTCTGGTTTGAATTTAGGAAAAAACTTATAGGGATGGTTTTGTAACAGTATTTCATTATTTAACCATTCGTCTATTTGCCAGTGGATTGAAGGGTTTAGAATAGCTGGTTCTAAGTTTATTGGTAGTTGTGTTTCAAGAGAATGAATAAAATCATTTTCAATAGTATCATCGTTTGCTATTATAATATCTAGTTCTTCTTGAGATGGTAACCCCTCAATTTGCCTAGAACTTTCCCCAATTTCCATTTTCTTAGGCTTGGGTTTCTCGAGAGGTGAAGCGTTGAATTCTATAGGTTCTTCTATGTCTGGTATATACCTATTGAAATCTCTGGAAACCTCTATTCTTACTGGATAGAGATTTAAATTCTGAAGGGCATCAGACAAGTTACTCATGCTGTTTAGCAAAATACACACAATTACTAAATTAGAAATCATAACAAAATTTTATAGAAAAACTTTTAAATATTATTTCATGCTGGGTAACTACCCAAAATAACAGAAAATTAAAACACACTAAGGTTTACTTATTTATTTACTGGGTAAGATTTCTAGACTGTAGGTAATTCGATTGCTAAAACTTTGAGTCAAATTATTTTAAAGATTTGTATTTATTGCTACGGTGGCTAGCATATAGAAATCTGCCCATACTGTACACAATTAGTTAGATAATAAAACATGTTTTCACAGAATGGCAATTAAATTTCCTAAGTATCTCTCAATTACTTTAATAGGCTAAAATCAATAGTAAGCTTAAATCAGTGGCTCTGATACCACCTTTTCCTGTCACGGCCCATGGCCCCGGTTTGACCCGGTCCAGAGCCGCGAGGCAGGAAATCCGATGGTATCTAATTTAGTGACAGCGGAAGTCTTTTTAAACAGGATCGATTATTATTAAAACTGCTTGTTTTTATATAATATAGGGATAAATCCCATAATTTACAATAAGGTAATTTCACTGGGAAATCTTTATTTCTCAAAACATGTTTCTTTATTTATTTACATTGAGCCACTTCCTTGAGTTTGTAGTGCTTTATGGAACTTTTCATGGATCATAACAGATTACCTGAAACATGTTTGAAAAAGGTTTTGTCAGCGGGAAATACTGAGTGAATCATTCTATTTTGCATAATGATGCATAGTTATTAATTACAGCATAAGAGCGATTACAATGGCTTATATCTTATTTTTATCTGGCATTCTGTCACAATGGTGACGATGGTCATACCACTATTTAGATCAATGAACCCAAATAGTGATGATTATCCATGTAGGTCAATGAACCTAACAGTGATTATCCCAAGTAGGTCAATGAACCTAACTGGGAAAAATTAGTAATGTGCACAATACCCCACTAACCAGTAATTCAAGATATCCACGACTTAGTCCCTGTAATTATAACCTTGAAAATAATTTGAGGTATTGTAAAATAGTTGATAAAAAGAGAATGACTCACATTGTAGATTTAACGAGCAGAGTATAAGCCTACTGATTAGCCTTGATTAACCTAATTTAAATAATAATGCACACACCAACAGGTTAGTAACTTAATACAGCAGTTACGACAATTCACGAGATTAAACCCTCACAACGATTTACAAGTGCAATACTTAACAATTCAGCGGATTCACAACGAATGACAGAGTATAGTCCGAGTTCGAACAACACTCAAACATTCAAGTCGAAATCACGATGAATAACAAAGTATAAACTCAATTTGAGCGGCACTTAAACAATCGTTGGATAGTTATAATAGATCGGACGTTGAATCGTAATAGCGATCGAGTTAATACCCTGATTGCAGCATCAATTAGTGAACCGTGTGTGTTAATTGTGATAAACAGAGCTTATCTCAGTCTACGAAACGAATTTCTTCGTCGTTCAAGCGTCCAGAATCAAGTCCCAAAGTCGGCTATTGATACAAAAAATTTGGCTTAGCTTACGGACCGTAAGCATTAACCCTTACGGTCCGTAAGGGTCTTGAATTTAGCATAGGGTGGCCACGTGTGGGACTAGGCCTGCTGAATCGACGATTCTTGAATTTTTTATTCTGATAACGAATTAAGAGGATAATCGTCAAGTAGGAAATGCCCCCCTGAGTTTTAGGGGCCCTGATCCTGATTCTGATGATTCTGAAAATTTTAGGGTTTGCGCAGAATTACTTGGGTGTCTTAATTAGGGTTTCCTATTGGTCAAATTAATTTAATAATTATGACTTTTTGATGAGAGTTGTTACATTCTCCCCACCTTAATAAAAATCTCGTCCTCGAGATTTACTGGAATAAATGAGGATACCATCGCTTCTTTTCTAATTCCAGTTCCTAAGTGTATTCAGGTCCTCGTTTTGAATCCCACTTAACTTTAACTAGCACTAGTCGTTTGTGCTTGAGAAACTTCACTTTTCTGTCTTTTATCTGAAGAGGTTTCTCAATAAATTTTAACTTTTCGTTTACCTCTATATCTTGGAGATGTACTACTAAAGATTCGTCTGATAGACATTTCTTGAAGTTGGATACATGAAATACATCATGTACTTCAACTAATTCTTCTGGTAGTTGTAACCGATAAGCAACTAGTCCTATACGTTGGATTACTAGAAATGGTCCTACGTATCTTGGACTTAGCTTTTCTTTCTTACCGAATCGAACTACTCCTTTCCAAGGAGATACTTTCAATAACTTTTTGTCTCCAACTCGAACTCCAACGGCTTTTATCTATTATCTGTATAACTCTTCTGGCGATCTCTAGCTGTCTTCAGCTTTTCCTTCGTGATACTGAATATCACAGTCGTAGTCACTTAAGATTTTCATCCATCTCTTTTGTCTCATGTTTAATTCTTTTTGCCCAAATATATATGTCTTAAATTCTTATGATCCGTATAGACAGTATACAGATAATGTCTTAAATTTTAAGGGTAAAATTTATGGTTCCTTATTCTAAGTCATGAGTAATATAGTTTTCTTCGTGCTTTTTCAATTGTCTTGATGCATACACAATTACCTTCTTGCGTTGCATAAGCACATATCCAAACCCTAGCTTTGAAGCATCACCGTATACTTCAAAATCTTCAGTTCATAAGGCTAAGATTGGAGCATTTGGTTAATTTCTGCTTTAAGATCCTAAAGGCTTCTTCTTGTTTAGATCTCTAATCAAACTTAATTGTTTTACAAGTTAGCTTAGTTAATGGTATAGCTACCTTAGAAAAATCCTTAATAAACCGTCTATAGTATCCGACTAAACTTACAAAATTCCTAATTTCTATTGCTGATTGCGGAACCTTCCATTTGATAATTGCTGCTATCTTATCAGGATCTATGTGAATACCTTCATGATTCACCATATGACCTAGAAATTGCACTTCTGGCAGCCAAAATTCACACTTCGAGAATTTGGCGTAAAGCTTTTCTTTTCTTAACAAAGTTAAGAGTGCATGCAAGTGCTGACAATGTTCTTCCTGACTTTTGGAATAAATAAATATATCATCTATGAAAATAATTACAAATTTATCCAAATACGGTTTACAGATCCTATTCATCATGTCCATGAATGCAGCAGGTGCATTCGTTAACTCAAAGGGCATGACTGTAAACTCATAATGACCATACCTAGTTCTGAAAGCAGTTTTAGGTATGTCTTCCTCTTGTACTTTCAATTGATAATATCCGAAACGTAAGTCGATCTTTAGAAAAATATCTATCTCCCTGGAACTGATCAAACAGATCATCAATCCTAGGTAATGGATATTGATTCTTAATTGTAACCTTATTCAATTCCCTATAATCAATACACATTCTCATTAAACCATCTTTCTTTTTCATAAACAACACTGGTGCTCCCCAAGGGGATGAACTAGGTTGTATGAAACCTTTACTTAGTAATTCATCTAACTGCTTTTTCAATTCTAACATTTCGGTGGGTGCTAATCGATAAGGTGCCTTAGCTATTGGTGTAGTACCCGGAATTAGATGAATTCTAAACTCTACTTCTCTATCAGGTGGTAACCCAGGTAATTCTTCTGGAAAGATGTCTGGGTATTCTGAAACTACAGAAATTTCCTTAAATTCTTTATCTTTAGTATTGATGATTACTGAAATCATGTATACTATTCCTTGCTTTCATTCATAATTAGCAACTTTCATTACTGATATGAACTTTAGGGTTTTACATAGCTTATCTCCTGTAATCATTATTACTTTTCTAGTGGTTGCACAAATTTCTATGGAATTCTTATCATAGATAATTCGAGCATAGTTGTTTACTAATCAATTCATTCTTAACATAACATCGAATTCAACCAATATGGTTGCATAACATTTATGACTTAAAAGTTCTATTTCTACGTTTTGCAGAACCTTATTTATTTTAACTGAATTCTCATCTTCCGTTTCTATTGTAGAAATTTGCCTAATGCTGGTTAAAGGTAAGTTAAAAGTTTGGAAGAATGAAGTGTTTATAAAACTTTGGTTTGCACCAGAGTCAAATAATACTAAGAACGTACCGGCTATCACATCTGGAATGAGTTCTGCTTCCTTAGCAGTTAGTTGGAAGGTTCTTACATTCCTTTTTGCTCCTTCTGCAGATTTAGCTTTATTGTCAGATGGTTTGTTTAGTTTTGGACAATCTGGCCTAAGATGTCCAACTTCTCCACAGTTGTAGCAGACTGAAAATTTCTTCCTCCTGCAATCTTCTTCTTGATGTCCCGGAATTTTGCAAAAATTGCAATATCCTTTGCATCTTCCAAAATGCTTCCTTTTGCAAAAATTGCAAAATGGACTAGTGGTAGATTGCCCATTCCCTCCTTTCTTGAAATTGTTATGGTTACCCGAACGGAATTCTTGGGTAATCTTTTGGGCTACTTCCTTCCTTCTATTTTCTTCTCTTGTCCGTACTTGTTCGTCAGTCAGAGTATTGGCTAATTCCACCGCATCATCAATCGTGCGAGCTTTTGCAGCCTTGACGATATTACGGATTTCGGAAATCAATCCCCAAATATAACGAGAAATAAGTACCGGCTCTGGCGAAGCCAGTGTTGGTACCATCCTAGCATATTCGAAGAATGTCGTAGTATACCCTCGACAATCTACATCCACCATCCGATGGGTTAGAAACTTATTTGTCATTTGTTCCTTTTCATACTCGGGACAGAATTTTCTTTCTACAAAGCTCTTAAATTCTTCCCAATTCATAGAATATGCCATCCTTCTTCCTTTTGCTTGTAACACCGTATTCCACCATTCTAGCGCTACTTCTTTTAAAAGATTTGACGCGTACATGACCTGATCATCCTGAGCACATTTACTTATGGCAATTACTGCCTCGGTTTTCTCTAACCAACGCAGTGCCGCAGTCGCTCCTTCATTGCCTGCAAACTCAGTGGGTTTACAAGCAAGAAATTCTTTGTAAGTGCAACCAGGTGTTGCAGTTTTCCTTTTCTTAGGGAGCGGAGCTTGCCGTGGTTCATTATCATGATTAACATGATTATTGCCTCCGTTTACGCTATTACTGAAGTTATCTTCAGAAATACGTTTACTAGGAACGATTTGTTGCGGTTCGATTGGATTTTTAACAGCAGCAACGATTGCTGGAATAGCATTGGCTATCCCTTGGGCAACTATTTCTGGAATAGCGTTGGCTATCCCTTGAGCAACGATGTTTTCTATATCCTGCCTAGTCATAAATTGATTCCCCGATTGTTGCTCAGATTGATTAACCTCATTAGCTGGTTCATTATTAGTGTTTTCCATCTAATAACTAATTTATAGATAAATAATTAGTATAAAGGAAATAATCCTATGTCACAATTTAATTGCACATACTTACGTAAACGAATATACAAACACAATTGTAACTTTCTAAGATTTCCTTATATCATGCTTCTATATACACCAGTTTTATTATTTATTTTACACATACTGATTTTACTATTACTATTACACAACCATAGTTTCATAAATCCCCTATCCTTTGTCAGATGATATTCTAATAACGGCGTTCCTTCTCATCGTATTTCCAGGAGATCTGTCCCAAAATCTCTTGGATCCTATTCCCAGCATCTATTAATTCTTTACCAAAGTGGTGAAGTTCAACCATATTCTCGTTACTCATTGGTGGATTTGGTAAAGGTTCTGGTTTGAATTTAGGAAAAAACTTATAGGGATGGTTTTGTAACAGTATTTCATTATTTAACCATTCGTCTATTTGCCAGTGGATTGAAGGGTTTAGAATAGCTGGTTCTAAGTTTATTGGTAGTTGTGTTTCAAGAGAATGAATAAAATCATTTTCAATAGTATCATCGTTTGCTATTATAATATCTAGTTCTTCTTGAGATGGTAACCCCTCAATTTGCCTAGAACTTTCCCCAATTTCCATTTTCTTAGGCTTGGGTTTCTCGAGAGGTGAAGCGTTGAATTCTATAGGTTCTTCTATGTCTGGTATATACCTATTGAAATCTCTGGAAACCTCTATTCTTACTGGATAGAGATTTAAATTCTGAAGGGCATCAGACAAGTTACTCATGCTGTTTAGCAAAATACACACAATTACTAAATTAGAAATCATAACAAAATTTTATAGAAAAACTTTTAAATATTATTTCATGCTGGGTAACTACCCAAAATAACAGAAAATTAAAACACACTAAGGTTTACTTATTTATTTACTGGGTAAGATTTCTAGACTGTAGGTAATTCGATTGCTAAAACTTTGAGTCAAATTATTTTAAAGATTTGTATTTATTGCTACGGTGGCTAGCATATAGAAATCTGCCCATACTGTACACAATTAGTCAGATAATAAAACATGTTTTCACATAATGGCAATTAAATTTCCTAAGTATCTCTCAATTACTTTAATAGGCTAAAATCAATAGTAAGCTTAAATCAGTGGCTCTGATACCACCTTTTCCTGTCACGGCCCATGGCCCCGGTTTGACCCGGTCCAGAGCCGCGAGGCAGGAAATCCGATGGTATCTAATTTAGTGACA
Source organism: Helianthus tuberosus (assembly GCA_030545235.1). Taxonomy (NCBI): domain Eukaryota; kingdom Viridiplantae; phylum Streptophyta; class Magnoliopsida; order Asterales; family Asteraceae; genus Helianthus; species Helianthus tuberosus. The sequence continues at coordinate 159,004,732 of CM060418.1, read as the reverse complement.
GCGGAAGTCTTTTTAAACAGGATCGATTATTATTAAAACTGCTTGTTTTTATATATTATAGGGATAGGATTAGGTTCAAACGTGAACAAAATCCCAGGAGTGAACTGCGTGAACTGATCTGGGCCCTTGATTTTTATGGTCTTGAGATTAAAAAGTGAGTGGCATGATGGTAATTATTTGGTTAATTTTTTCCATTTAATTAAATACAAAAAGGGTATATGTGTAATTTCAATCTTAAATTGATTGCATAAATCTCTCACAAATCAAGTAATCAATTATCCTCTTAAATTGATTGCATAAATCTCTCACAAATCAAATCAAGGATTAGGAAAGATGTAACTTAATTCAATTATTAAAATAATTATTTATTTAAATGCGATATACACATGTGTATTCTGATTTTGCCCTCTTTTTAATACGATGTACACATGTTTATATCGTCTATTTTTGTGATGTCTCAGAATTTTTTTTGTATTAAATGTTGATGTACACCTGTGAATTACTATACACATATGTACGATGCTAAGTACACATATATACTGTTCTATTTATATCCAAGTACACATGTGTATACCATTGAAATATGAAGGTTACGTGGATTTTAAAAATCAAAATTTGAATTCTAGTGATGAAATCTGAAATAAAAATTAAAATTGAAATCGAAATCTGGTGATTTGTTGTTTGTTTTGATAATTATCTTATTAATAAATAAACATAATATGGATAATGAATTTAAATTAGGAAAGATGTAACTTAATTTAATTATTAAAATAATGATTTAAATCTAATTTTTTATATAATTACAATCCTACCCTTAACAACTAAAAAGGAAATCAAGGGTCCATATATGTTCACGCAGTTCACTCTTGGGAGGTTGTTCACGCTGGAACCCTACCCTATAGGGATAAATCCCATAATTTACAATAAAGTAATTTCACTGGGAAATCTTTATTTCTCAAAGCATGTTTCTTTATTTATTTACATTGAGCCACTTCCTTGAGCTTGTAGTGCTTTATGGCACTTTTCCTGGATCATAACAGATTACCTGAAACATGTTTGAAAAAGGTTTTTTCAGCGGGAAATACTGAGTGAATCATTCTATTTTGCATAATGATGCATAGTTATTAATTACAGCATAAGAGCGATTACAATGGCTTCTATCTTATTTTTATCTGGCATTCTGTCACAATGGTGACGATGGTCATACCACTATTTAGATCAATGAACCCAAATAGTGATGATTATCCCTGTAGGTCAATGAACCTAACAGTGATTATCCCGAGTAGGTCAATGAACCTAACTGGGAAAAATTAGTAATGTGCACAATACCCCACTAACCAGTAATTCAAGATATCCACGACTTAGTCCCTATAATTATAACCTTGAAAATAATTTGAGGTATTGTAAAATAGTTGATAAAAAGAGAATGACTCACATTGTAGATTTAACGAGCAGAGTATAAGCCTACTGATTAGCCTTGATTAACCTAATTTAAATAATAATGCACACACCAACAGGTTAGTAACTTAATACAGCAGTTACGACAATTCACGAGATTAAACCCTCACAACGATTTACAAGTGCAATACTTAACAATTCAGCGGATTCACAACGAATGACAGAGTATAGTCCGAGTTCGAACAGCACTCAAACATTCAAGTCGAAATCACGATGAATAACAAAGTATAAACTCAATTTGAGCGGCACTTAAACAATCGTTGGATAGTTATAATCGATCGGACGTTGAATCGTAATAGCGATCGAGTTAATACCCTGATTGCAGCATCAATTAGTGAACCGTGTGTGTTAATTGTGATAAACAGAGCTTATCTCAGTCTACGAAACGAATTTCTTCGCCGTTCAAGCGTCCAGAATCAAGTCCCAAAGTCGGCTATTTATACACAAAATTTGGCTTAGCTTACGGACGGTAAGCATTAACCCTTACGGTCCGTAAGGGTCTTGAATTTAGCATAGGGTGGCCACGTGTGGGACTAGGCCTGCTGAATCGACGATTCTTGAATTTTTTATTCTGATAACGAATTAAGAGGATAATCGTCAAGTAGGAAATGCCCCCCCTGAGTTTTAGGGGCCCTGATCCTGATTCTGATGATTTTGAAAATTTTAGGGTTTGCACAGAATTACTTGGGTGTCTTAATTAGGGTTTCCTATTGGTCAAATTAATTTAATAATTATGACTTTTTGATGAGAGTTGTTACATTCTCCCCACCTTAATAAAAATCTCGTCCTCGAGATTTACTGGAATAAATGAGGATACCTTCGCTTCTTTTCTAATTCCAGTTCCTAAGTGTATTCAGGTCCTCGTTTTGAATCCCACTTAACTTTAACTAGCACTAGTCGTTTGTGCTTGAGAAACTTCACTTTTCTGTCTTTTATCTGAAGAGGTTTCTCAATAAATTTTAACTTTTCGTTTACCTCTATATCTTGGAGATGTACTACTAAAGATTCGTCTGATAGACATTTCTTGAAGTTGGATACATGAAATACATCATGTACTTCAACTAATTCTTCTGGTAGTTGTAACCGATAAGCAACTAGTCCTATACGTTGGATTACTAGAAATGGTCCTACGTATCTTGGACTTAGCTTTTCTTTCTTACCGAATCGAACTACTCCTTTCCAAGGAGATACTTTCAATAACTTTTTGTCTCCAACTCGAACTCCAACGGCTTTTATCTATTATCTGTATAACTCTTCTGGCGATCTCTAGCTGTCTTCAGCTTTTCCTTCGTGATACTGAATATCACAGTCGTAGTCACTTAAGATTTTCATCCATCTCTTTTGTCTCATGTTTAATTCTTTTTGCCCAAATATATATGTCTTAAATTCTTATGATCCGTATAGACAGTATACAGATAATGTCTTAAATTTTAAGGGTAAAATTTATGGTTCCTTATTCTAAGTCATGAGTAATATAGTTTTCTTCGTGCTTTTTCAATTGTCTTGATGCATACACAATTACCTTCTTGCGTTGCATAAGCACATATCCAAATCCTAGCTTTGAAGCATCATCGTATACTTCAAAATCTTCAGTTCATAAGGCTAAGATTGGAGCATTTGGTTAATTTCTGCTTTAAGATCCTAAAGGCTTCTTCTTGTTTAGATCTCTAATCAAACTTAATTGTTTTACAAGTTAGCTTAGTTAATGGTATAGCTACCTTAGAAAAATCCTTAATAAAACGTCTATAGTATCCGACTAAACTTACAAAATTCCTAATTTCTATTGCTGATTGCGGAACCTTCCATTTGATAATTGCTGCTATCTTATCAGGATCTATGTGAATACCTTCATGATTCACCATATGACCTAGAAATTGCACTTCTGGCAGCCAAAATTCACACTTCGAGAATTTGGCGTAAAGCTTTTCTTTTCTTAACAAAGTTAAGAGTGCATGCAAGTGCTGACAGTGTTCTTCCTGACTTTTGGAATAAATAAATATATCATCTATGAAAATAATTACAAATCTATCCAAATACGGTTTACAGATCCTATTCATCATATCCATGAATGCAGCAGGTGCATTCGTTAACTCAAAGGGCATGACTGTAAACTCATAATGACCATACCTAGTTCTGAAAGCAGTTTTAGGTATGTCTTCCTCTTGTACTTTCAATTGATAATATCCGAAACGTAAGTCGATCTTTAGAAAAATATCTATCTCCCTGGAACTGATCAAACAGATCATCAATCCTAGGTAATGGATATTGATTCTTAATTGTAACCTTATTCAATTCCCTATAATCAATACACATTCTCATTAAACCATCTTTCTTTTTCATAAACAACACTGGTGCTCCCCAAGGGGATGAACTAGGTTGTATGAAACCTTTACTTAGTAATTCATCTAACTGCTTTTTCAATTCTAACATTTCGGTGGGTGCTAATCGATAAGGTGCCTTAGCTATTGGTGTAGTACCCGGAATTAGATGAATTCTAAACTCTACTTCTCTATCAGGTGGTAACCCAGGTAATTCTTCTGGAAAGATGTCTGGGTATTCTGAAACTACAGAAATTTCCTTAAATTCTTTATCTTTAGTATTGATGATTACTGAAATCATGTATACTATTCCTTGCTTTCGTTCATAATTAGCAACTTTCATTACTGATATGAACTTTAGGGTTTTACATAGCTTATCTCCTGTAATCATTATTACTTCTCTAGTGGTTGCACAAATTTCTATGGAATTCTTATCATAGATAATTCGAGCATAGTTGTTTACTAATCAATTCATTCTTAACATAACATCGAATTCAACCAATATGGTTGAATAAAATTTATTAATCAATAAGTACCGACATGGGACGCCTCACGACATCATCTCTGATGTGGGAAACGTTTCAAACCGAAATCTATGACACACGAAGGGAGCATGTCTTCAAGAGTACGGATCGTTCTTTCAGTCTGCCCGTCGGTTTGAGGGTGGAAAGCGGTACTTAGATTAAGCAATGTACCGAGAGCCGTTTGAAACGTTTCCCACATTCGCGAGGTAAACTGAGCATCACGGTCAGAGATGATGTCGAATTCAACAAATTTGGGACGCCTCACGACATCATCTCTGACCGTGATGCTCAGTTTACCTTGCGAATGTGGGAAACGTTTCAAACGGCTCTCGGTACATCGCTTAATCTAAGTACCGCTTTCCACCCTCAAACCGACGGGCAAACTGAAAGAACGATCCGTACTCTTGAAGACATGCTCCCTTCGTGTGTCATAGATTTCGGTGGTAATTGGGATGCATACCTGCCGTTAGTCGAATTCTCGTACAACAACAGTTATCATTCCAGCATACAAATGGCACCATTCGAGGCTTTATACGGAAGAAGATGTCGATCGCCTATTGTGTGGCACGAGATCGGTCACTCACAACTAACCGGTCCTGAGCTATTACAAGAAACGACTGACAAAGTCCTCCAAATTCAAGACAACTTGTTGAAAGCTCAAAGTCGACATAAAAGTTACGCCGATAGACGACGCAAGCCCCTTGAATTTGACGTTGGTGACTACGTACTCCTAAAGGTATCACCTTGGAAGGGTGTGGTCAGATTCGGCAAGAAAGGGAAACTAGCGCCTCGATATGTTGGACCTTTTAAGATTCTGGAAAGGATCGAAAAAGTCGCCTACAGACTCGAACTACCGGAGGAACTTAGTAACGTCCATCCGACTTTCCATGTGTTAAACCTCCGAAAGTGCCTGGCTGAGCATGATTTAATTGTACCTCTCGATGACCTACAAGTAAACGAAACACTACACTTCGTGGAGAAGCCTGTCGAAATCATGGATCGCCAAACCAAGCAACTCAGACGCTCGTGCATTCCTATTGTGAAAGTCCGATGGGAAGGCAAACGAGGCGCAGAGTTCACATGGGAACTCGAAAGCGACATGAAGGCGAAGTACCCGCAGTTGTTTGTTACGGCTTCGGAATAATTTCGGGACTAAATTCCCTCAACTAGGGGAGGCTGTAACACCCCGTGTTTCTGAAGTCAAAGTCAAAGTCAAGATTGAAGTCAAAGGAAGACAAGATTGCTAATTGCGATCTGTCTCTCCTTGCTCAATTCCTATTTTGACTTCTTTGACTTGTAATTAGTCTATTTTATTTTCACTTTAAGTTATGTTATGTGGAGTATTTATTAATAATCGCATGGTAATCGCTATTTATCGCATGTTTAATCGCTTATCGCTATCGCACTCGCAACTCGAAATACCAATGTTGGTTATTGTTATACGTGTGTGTGTGCCTTATGTGTTACTTGTACATGTTTAAATTATGTTATGTGTGGTAATCAATCGAATCGCAATCGAACTCAATTGTAATCGAAAAGGTATGATAATTAGTAGAGAAGAGACAGTGCAAGATATGAGTAGTTGGGATTAAAAGTAATTTGACTAGGAAAATCTATCGCATCGCAACGCTCGCAATCGCAATCGAAACATCAAAAATCGTCGCGCCAAGCGCTCGAGCCAGATGCCAGCCGACCGAACAGCCACCCGGCCGGACAACCACCCGAGCGAGGTGCCATCCGACCGAGGTGCCACTCGGCCGGGCTGCCACCCGGGCGAGATGCCATCTGACCGACCAGCCCCTTCCACTTTGGGCATCCTATAAATACCCCTTGTCACTTTCAAACTTTCTAATTTTGGCAAGTGACGTTCGACCAGCTCGTTTTCCTCACTTTTCTTCAGATTTCTCGCGATTTCGGTAAGATCTCGTCCTAATTCTTGTACTTCCTTAATCTACACGCACTCCTACACCTTTCTATCTTTTGAATCTTAACTTTTAACCGTGAAATCATCAAGATTCAAGGTGTTCTAGGATGACGTCATCATGTGTTCTTGAAGAACTTCATGTTTTGGCCTCAACCCACCAAGAACAACTTAGATCTAACTGATTTCCACATAAACAAACAAAGATCTTTCATAGATCTAAACATATTCACAAGAAAAAGGATTAAAAGATGGTTTTCCAACTTTCTTTCAACTCTTTTACACTCAATGCACTCAAAACCGATAGAATCGGAACTTGTGCTGGCTTACTACTCATTATTGTGGTTGTGTTGTGTGACAACTCGAGTTTCCGACTTTCACTTTCGCATTACGTGCACGTTGACTTTGACTGTGTAGTTGTTTGACTTGTTTAACTTGTAACTGTACACGTTATATTTTTTTTTTTATGAACGCATTGTGGTTGCATGATTTTTTGTGTTTGGCTGTATAAAATGAAGCCTGTTGAAAACTTAAACTGTTAAAACATAAAAGGACTCGACGAAACAGACAGGACCCGACGAAACAGACTGTTTCGCCATAAGCATCTCGACGAAACAGAAGTCTGTTTCACCAAGCCCAGTTACGCGAAGCCCAGTAAGGGCCCAGAACACTGTTTCGTGTATATTTAGGGGAAACGAGTTCAGTTTCACACGTTTTAACAAATTAGAAACCCTAAAACTCTCCCAAGTGTGACGGCAGCTGTGTGTTTCCCCAAGCCCTCTCTATAGCGATCAAACCATCATTCCGAACATCTCGGTTAGTGTGCATATACAGAATCGATTTCTTGTTATATTGATTAAAAAGCCTGTTTGATAAGTGCTTTTAGTGCGGCCCATGTGTGTGTTGTCAGGTTATGATAGTCATGATTCACTTGTAAATTGTTTGTATATATGTGTAATCGATTCGTAAGACAAAGAACACCACATGGATTGTCGGCTGGAAATTTATAAGATTAATGGAAAGTAACATGTGATTGTTCATTGAAATCGAGATGGGTGGGGATATGGGAACTGCCGATTTTATATGATAATGTTTGTTAGTGCTTTGATAATTCTCATGAATACATATTCTTGGTCCAATCACAATATGTCCATATTTAACATTGTTGGCCACTATTTTCTTTTTGGTCCAATAGCATTGTCTACAAAATTTCTTGATATTATGCTTGCACGTGGATGGTCAGATTATATTGTGATTTATGTTGTGAGTCAATGTTGGTTGAATTATTGTGTGCCATTGGTTCAAATATTGGCTGGAACAAAGGATAGTCCAATCAAAATAGTGGTACCTTACATCAAAAATTCAGTACATGTGAAGTTGCCGACAATTAATGATAAGGGATAGTTCAATCGGCTAAATGTTCGTCCAATGAGAATTGGCGGTGATTGATAGTTGTCGGCCACTAGGGTCTTGAGATTTGATTATTATTGCTGAAACTGTTATGTGTTTCGACGAATCAAAGGCACCGGCGAAACACGTTATTATGATGAAACCGACATGGCGAAACACATTGTGTTTCGCCGAGACTAGTCATGACGAAACAAGAGTGTTTCGTCAAAGGGTATTACGGCGAAACAGGGGTGTTTCGCCGACTGGGTAAACTGTTATGTAATTTGTTTCTGTTAAGTCTTAACTGAGTTAACTAACTGCTGTTAGATGCTACGCCTGATCATGAATACGTGCAATGCGCTACTTGGTGATTTTTGATGTGTTATCCACTATAATTATGTTTACGTGCAAACAACTTGAATACAAACTGATTTAAGTATACGTGCATACTTTAGGACGAGATTGACTTACTTTGAGCACATACTTAGCATACCGAGCAAAACAATGTGAGTTCACACTCTTTCTAAGGCATGGGATTCCCGGTGGTTGGGAATGGGTTAAAGAAACTAAAATGGAACCTACATATCCTCCTTGGGTAGGATATGTACCGCCATCCTCCATAGGTAGGATGCCAATATTAATTCTGCGTATTCTCCTTGGGTAGAATACGTACGTTCGTCCGGTAGGACAACAACCTTAACGTACGTAAAACCTACGTACACTCACACTCGCTACGGTCCTTGGATCAAGAAGGGCACGTACAAACACGACTAGTCTAACACATGGGGAAGCCCCCACTAATCTTCGCACAGATGCCTGAAAAGGCCGCGATACGGCCACTAACCTTCGCACAGATGTCTGGAGGACCGCGATACGGCCATTAACCTTCGCACAGATGTCTGGAGGACCGCGATGGGAATTAATAAGAAACATGGTTTACAAAACGAACAACTGAATTATGAAACGAATTCTATAACTGAATAACAAACTGTGAACTCGCTCAACTAGTTGTTGACTTTCTGTTACATGCCTTGCAGGACCATAGGTACTTTTGGAGCTTGCACGGGAGGCACGGTCGTTGTGGACATGGATCGTGAATGTGTTGTTAAACATTTATGACATTACATACTTATACTCATGTTGGGTTTACTTTTATGCTTCCGCTAAACGTTGATATTATACTTATGTTTTGAAACACCTTTCATATTGGTTTGGTTGAATTACATCTACTTTTACTTATTACTTAAATGTTCAATGTGATTGGTGGCTTGATCCTGGTCATGTCACGCCTCCAAGCGGTGATGCTCCGCGTGTGGATTTTGGGGGTGTGACAGATTGGTATCAGAGCCATTGGTTATAGAGAACTTGGTTTTAATATGGGAAAACGTTTTTATTAAAACCAGACTATAACCAGAACAGTGCTCAACGATCCACAACGACGCCTCGCTCCACGTGCAAGACTCATCACTCTAGGTAATATGGTACATGTCTTATTGCCTACTTGCTAGAATTGCATAGAATTTTGCTCCGGGTATGCTTAGGTTAACTTAACACTATTGCATGAGAACACTTGTGTGCTTACTCTCTTCTGTTATCGCACTACTCGCGAACCTCTCTCACTTATGTTGCATTTGCTATGAAGATCATGGCCGGATGTATTAACTTGACTCAAGCCCAGTTGACGGCTCTCATTAACGAACGAGTTGCTGCGGCACTCGCAACCATACAAGCAGGAGGTCGACACGCTCAGCCACCTGTTTGCACCCTCAAAAGTCTCAAGGATTGCCGACCTAGTACCTTTAGCGGTACTGAGGGAGTTGTAGGCCTGCTCCATTGGTTCGAGAGGCTCGAAACTGACTTTGAGGTGTGTGATTGCCCTGAGTCTCGTAGAGTAAAGTTTGCTGCTGGAACACTTGAAGGTGCTGCATTAACCTGGTGGGAAGCACAGGTTCAAATGTTAGGGCTGGCAGCTGCTAATGCCACCCCCTGGAACGAGTTCAAGGACTTAGTTAAGGAAGAGTTTTGCAGTCGGGAAGACATCCACAAACTAGAGGTGGAGTTCCTCAACTTACAGATGGTGGGGTCTGAAATTGAAGTTTATACGAAGAGATCGAATGAATTAGCCACATTTTGTCCCACCATGGTAGACTCTCCCACCAAACGCATCGAGCTGTATCTCAAGGGTCTGGTGCCCGAAATTCAGAGTCATGTGACCGCAGCAAATCTTGGCACTATCCAGCAAGTCACTCGGCTTGCTCATCGTCTCACAGATCAGGAAGTAGAACAAAACAAACTACCGAAACGTGTTAAAGCTGCTACTACATGTGCTTCTAGTGACAACAAACGCAAGTGGGATGGAAACTTGTGTAAGGGATTAATTCCGGTTCAGCCTCTGGCGCAGCAGCAAAAGATAGATGACTACCAGAGTCTCAGTCAGCAATTTTCTGGTAGTCGTGGGCAGAGTGGATATCGAGGAAATCATCCAAAGTGTAACAGATGCAATAGGCACCACAGCGGTCAGTGCATCAAGGGTCATTGTCAGAGGTGTCTCAAGATAGGTCATGAAGCTAAGGATTGTCGAAGCTCACGTCCTGTAACTCAAGAACAACAACGACCGCCCCAATCTTCACAGAATCAGCAGCAACAACAAAGGTTTAAGGGATGTTTTCAGTGTGATGCTAAAGATCATTTCAAGAGACATTGTCCGCATATAAAACAGGACCAGACTCAGAACCACGACCATGGAAACAGGGACGACAATGGGGATAGCGTTGGGGGAAACAATAGAAACAATGACGCCGAGGCCGCATGTACGTGATTGGTCAGGGTGACGCAAGGGATGATCCCAACGTAGTTATGGGTAAGTTTCTTCTTGACGATTTTATGTTACCGTATTGTTTGATTCGGGTGCGGATACCAGTTATATGTCTCTAAGTTAGCCAAATGTTAAAACATGCACCAACTCCCTTGAACACCAAACATGTCGTAGAGTTAGCTAACGGTAAAAGTCTAGAGGCCATACACATAGTTCAGGGTTGTAATCTTATCCTCGCTGGTCAGACTTTCTCTATCGATCTCATTCCTATAACTCTGAGTAGCTTTGATA